>CM029134.1:20430059-21155059 GCA_016859345.1 Istiophorus platypterus | reverse complement strand
ACACACAAGCTCACGCACACATTCACACACACACATTCACACACACACACACACACACACACACACACACACACACACACACACACACACACACACACACACACACACAGACACACACATATGTATGACTGGCATATAGACAGATAAAAGTGCAAAAGTAGGTCTACAAGGAAACACTTATTCATGCTGCTTCACTCTTCTCCAACATCTGAGGCACAGCAAATGAGGAAGTGTTACTGCCAACACCAGCTTCTATAAAAATGAACCAGTCGAGAGCCTGAAGGGAAGACTGGAAAAGCTTTGACTTGAAAAGTTTGGATAGAACAATAATGGGAAAGTTATTTTGCGTGAAGACATATGTGTTTCTTTAATGAATAAGCCTGCGTTAAGGACACAGGGATTGTTTCTCCTGCTCTGGTCTGTTGTTATTTTAACCCACAACATATATGAATACACTTTTACACGCAGCTAAACACACAGGCTACAGGCCTATCTTTGGAGGACGAGCTATTGTTTAGCAGTGACAGTAATCCTTTAAAGAGGTGCAATGTTTCCAGGCTGAGAATGGATCTCTTTATTAACACTGACGGAGGCTCATTATCTATAAATACAGGCGGGAGCCACTAATAAATCATTTCTCATGGCCCTGATAGAGCGCTAACCACAAAGCACTAAGGCATCGTGAATGCAAACCACACGTTGGCAGTTGAGTTCTCTGCATGTGTGTGCTTGTGTGTACTTGTGTGTGTGTGAGTTACACCACGCTTTGGCAGGCAGGATGATGGGGCAAGAACTGGGCTTTTGATTGAAATAGCATGCTGTCTTTTGAGTTCCCATTTCGGCAGCATTTAAATTATAGCGTCTCTACTTGGCTGCAGAAAGTCTCTTGGGGTGGGGATAAAGTCAGAGGAGAGAAAATACTTTTCTATACATACGAGGACGAAGCAGATATGATTAAAGAGATGTTAAATAACTCAGATGTTCCTCTGAAGATTTGCCTCAGTAAGTGGCTGAAACTGTTATCATGTATGTGGATTTTCATGCCCGCAGGTGTTGTGTCACATTGTGTCACCAGAGATGACATGTTTAAAAATCGCCAGTCCTTTAGTAAAGCTGCAGTATACAACTTTTTCCCATATTTTTTAGTTAAAATATGCTACAAAATGTATCTTAATGTGAACAGGTGCTGTCAACAGCTTGAGAGGACTCATTGGACGGCCCACAGCAGAACAGAGTTATTCCCTCCTAAAGGTTTTTAGGAGGGCCTCGTCATTCTGACCAATCAGAGGAGGCTAAAGTCAGGGGTGGGAGCTCACAGCTGTCAATCAATACATGAACTGCTCCTCTCACACTGAGGCTTCAAGCTGGTAGCCGCTGGATTATTAGCCAAGACGTTTAACAAAATGTGTCATAATGTTTTGTAATTGTAGTTATATTGTTTTATTTTTGAGAAATGTAATTTAAAGTCTTCCCAGTTTATATCATACAATATTAAGTTATAGTAACAAGCAATCTCTATATTATTATTAAGAATTAGTTTTAATCTCCACCCAGTGAATGCTAACATTATAACTAGGAAGTCTGGACTTAAGAACAGCTGGTGAAACTAGCTGATGCCCCATCAAAGTCAACCCACAAGGAATGAGTCATTGCAGCATCACTAACTGTCATAACTTCCAAGTGTAACAGTTTAACAAAGGATATAATAGACCTCACTGTCAGCCCTTTGTTGTTGGGTATTACATTATATTACTTTTTTTATATATGTATGTTTGCAGGGAGAAAAAAGGAGTTTTTTGAGTTTGTAGTATTCGTACAATTTAGAATGACATTATTAATCTAAATTACACGGTCATTTAGCTAAAGCTTATTGGCACAAGGTTTTGTCATTTGAGATATCTCCTGTTTTTTTCTTTTCTGAAATCTGTAAGAATTTTATCAAGTGTCCAGCAGATGTGTCAATCATATTCCATATGATCTCTTTTAGGCTTCACACCAAACAGTTCATATGTTAGCAAGCCATTAGTTTTCTCAGTTAGCCCAGTTAAATATGCAGCAATTAGTCTTGGCAATTAGTGAGTGTGAACAGTTAATACATTAGAACTAGTTTATGTGGTGTTGTCTGTTTTCATTTAAGGAGTTGATGTGTTAATTTCCACTGAGCTAAATCTGGATTTACAAAGAACCGGAGCAACCTGCTTCAATCTAGAGGTCACAGGGTTTCCAAGGATATGAAACTGAAATAAAGGGACATTCCATTCAAACCAAAGTAAGAACAGGTAAGCATTGCCCAAACTATGGATGTACATTATGACCCACTGTTCTTCGGTCTAAAGAAACAATTTCATTTTTATAACTTTTGGCTTAAAAATGTCAAATTCTTGCCGGATTAACGCTATTTCCACTATTCTCATTCTTTGCTCAGCTCGTCCTGTCTAACCCAGCCAAAGACAGGCTCGAGCCAGGCCAGGCCAGACCAGCCAAACTCTGACAGTTTCACCTTCCTCAGAGGTCACTCCTGTTCTTACAGCAGCAAGTCCAGCACAGCCTCTCGCTTCAGCTCGGGCCAGCACTGCCTAACCAATCACACCCCTATCCCAACCCATTCTCCAGAGATGGGGAATGAAAGGTCCGATTAGGGCCTGCTGGAAGTATTCAGTGTGCGGCCCCCGCCCCATCACCCCAATCGTGGCCCCATCTAACCAGCCCCTCTCCCCTCGGCCCTGTGCTGCTCTGGGCTTTGATTGACATGTGAATTACAGTGCGTAGTGATGATAATAGGAGTGCTAACCAGGGCCAGGCCTGCGCCTTCCAGCCAGCAGCCGATCCCAGCTGGCACAGCCTGAAAGACAACCGTTGCCACCATCTAAAGAGGCAAATAAAAATGACAAGCTAACTGTTAAAGAACTGCTGATTTTTCACATGTTGTTTTAAAAGCTTTTGTGGCTCTGCCAGAATATTCTTTTTAACCCTTTCTCTATTTTCTTGTGAATTTTCACTCTTCTTCCCGCCGACCACATTTAGATATATGAAACCCCTTATTTATCAGGGCAATCTAAAAATAATTCCCCTCCACTGTGGTGAGGCTTTGATAAAAAATATTTGTGTTTGGAATGATGGCGCTCATTGGGACAGAAACTGATGAAGATGTGTGTGACTGTGGGGTTCCTCAGCAGTCTCCCACCACATGCACTCACAGAACGATGGCTTTCCCCTGAATAATTACTACTTCCCCTCACCATGCATGTTAACAACACCAAAAGGAGCCCTCAACACATTTCAGACTCTCACTTAAGTCAGCTAACAGTCTCAAAGTGTATTTATGTTGGAGTGCTGGCATTGTTCACTTTTATGCATTATTTTATGTAAACATTATGTGCTAGTTACACATTATGGTATTAGGAAATTATACTCTAACACCCTGTGGATTAGTTTTCACCCCTTGACATCCCTCTGGGAAGAACAATTCTCATTCCCAGGGATCTTTTCCCAAATCCCAACTCCACAAAGCCCCCGTAGATCCCAGTACCCTTTTCAATAAGAGTCCTGCTTGGCAGAGCCGCCCGTCTGGGCCGTCAATCCGATGAGCTGATGAGACAGGGAGGAGGTGGAGAGGAGAGAAAAGACGCTTGACTGAGATCCTCACATGCAGAGTCTGCCTCTCATTACCAATTATGGCTGTTTTTGTTTCTTTTTACCGCAACCATTAACCACACAGTTACTGGCAGTCAGAGAGAGAGAGAGAGAGAGAGAGTGAGAGAGAAAGAGAGAAAGAGAGAAAGAGAGAAAGAGAGAAAGAGAAATGGCAATTTTAATCAAAAAGAATTAGCTATCCAAACAAGTGAGATGAATGTGCCATAGAGCCAGATTCATAGCAGGCATCATGAAAGCACTGTGGACAGATGAAGATCTATAGGTGTTTAATAGGAAGAGGGTGAGTAGCAAGGGATAACTGAAGGCTTAGGAAGAGAAAGAGAGAAAAGAGGGGGGAGAGGTAGAAGATAATTCACAACACATTTGTGGTGAGAGGAGGAGGGGGCGTCTTGGCAGAGATGTTAACTCTCCTGTCCTCTGTTTTCCTCTTGCCCTCATCCCTTGTTACCCACCGGGCCAGGCTGAGGCAGAAGGAACCAGTAAAGGCTGGATGCTGTGGCACATGAGCCATTAAATCTTCCTACACTGTTGGCAAGGGGAAGGCGGTAGTACCAGGCCCCATGCCCAGGCTCCCATTCTGCTGCCAGCCCAGAGACCCAGAGAGCAGAAGTGCTGCTCAGAGAGAAAGGAAAGGTACTGGGCAGCAATGCAGAAAAATGAACAGCATTTTTTTTCATCTCTCTAACACTTTACTATTGTAAAATTCATCAGTTTATAAATTGGCTGCAATTACTTCCGATAATTGTAGCTAAGGGCTCACTTGGACCAGAATAATGTAATTTGCACTTTGATAAAGTTGGGGTATTCCCAAGAGACAGACAAAAAGAAAAGTCAAAGCAGCAGAGACTAAGATATTTTGGCATTTTTATTCAAACCCTATTTACCACAGATTACATTTGTATACTACTAATTTGCAACAGCACATATGTTTTTGTAGAATAACGTTATTATCAACAAATGAGCAATCGTGGTTACCACAAGTATTTGCCAAGTCCCAAAATTTCAATACTGAATGGATTTGATGAATAAGTCTCATAAGTACATGTAACATACTTTATTTGTTTTCCCTAAAACATCTACTCATGTAATAAAATAGCAGCCTTAGCAACTAAAGCTTTAGGAAACTCTTATAATTATGTCCAGCAGTTGGTTAAGGTTAGGGAAAGATGGGGTCTGGGATAGAAACGGAAAAAGTCAGCAGCACCTGAAGTGCGAGACAGGTTAAGTTTACTACTGCAAATTAGTAATAAACATGATGACCATATACATTGGGTCTCTTCTCCCACCCTCTGATACGACCAATAGGGGCATACCAGCAACAAGCGTACCACACCTTCATTGTCATGGTAACTATAATAAACATGCAGTAAAGGCTGTAGCACAGTCACAGCTTGGTTAGGTTTAGGCCCAAAAACTACTTGGTTAGGTTTAGAAAAATATTATGGTATGGGTTATAATGAGTACCACTGTCGTCATGGTTACAATAATAAATATGCGGTTAATGCTGTCGAACGGTCACAAATAAAAGGGAGAATATGAACCATTCGTTTCACATTGGAAATGCACAGCAGCCTACGAGTCCTGTGTTTTGTTGAGCCAACCATCCACCCCAACCTCCGCCTGACACGGACTTTGTCACTTTACTGACTGCGTCTAGATGACTTACTCCTTTGCCTCCGAAATAACTACTCCTAGTGACGGGTATTCCGGCTCTTCTAGGAGAGTAGTCTCAGCAGTAGGAGCCACCTCATTTGGCTCCAAGGGGGGTCTTCATTTATTATAAATTCTGGCTATTATAATGTAACTGAATTTAGCAATGCTTAACCAATAATTTGGATGTGTGCATGCATATCTCTTAAATTATTCAATACCAAACCTTATTATTTCCAGAATACTATTTTTTACATTATGTTTGGTATAAAATCATTAATGTAAAAACATCAAACACTATTCCACATGTGTATTGAACATTTTTTTTATATCCGACATTGTAAAAGAAATCATCTTGCCAAAACAGCACTAATTACTACAGATGTTAGAGGTCACCTAATAATAAAATAAAACTATTGGTAATAAGCTGCTTGCACAAACAAGCTATGGGATCAATTTCCCTGCGGGGAAGTCTGTTTATGTCCTAGTATGTGTCACTCCAAAAATCCTGAATCCTATATTTCCCATAATACAACTAAATAAATCTTTTATTAGAAAAGATTCATGCCTGGTGAACGCACATCTTTCACACCTGCAGTTTATAACACATTCTTTCTGTTAAAAATGTGGCTTTCATTTAAAGTCGTCCGGCGGAAAGATAACCTCAATCACGTTGTCATAGTTTTTTTCCGCAGACTTAACAAAGCTCCTCCAGAGCCACAGAAGACATTGTACAACTGTCTCTACCGGTGGAGTGGTGCTCCCATGACAAGTAAACTGATCTTCGTGTGTAAAATCAGAAGAGATTCCCATTAATATCATTACATTGGTACCCTGTCAGTTTTCTGATCAAAATTATTTTAAGGACTTTAACACCAATATGCTTGTATGATTTTTTTTAATGTACAGTATGTTCCAGAGAGGCCTTTCAAGCCCTTTGGAACATGCCTTTTAGTTGTTCCACAGTGAAAGAGAAAAACTTGGTGAGGCTGCCTTTTGCTTTTTTTGCTCCAAGATGCTGGAACATTCTCGCAGAGGAATCTGAGAGCAGCCAGTGTTGTTGTCTCTGCGATATTCTATATCCTCAACACTGTCAACAACTCCCACAGCTCCATGTCCTATTGGCTTCCCTCTGAATTTGTAAATCTTTGAAATGGCTTGTGAATATATAGTTTCATTTTTATAAAAAAGAGTCAGTGGTTTCCTAAATCTGCTGGGCAACAAACAGTAGTAAAAAAAGAATTAATGGGGGACTTTTTTTGTCCCTGATTTATGCGAGTTTGACAGAAAATAAGTGCAGTGCCTATGTTCAATGAATAAAGGAACGTGTAAGTAAGTGAATCAGTGTGGTTAATTGATGTATTTTTAACAAGCTTTTTGGACAACTGTGAAGGACTGTGGTACAAAGTAATGGGCTCTATCAGGCTTCAAATACACTATTTGTTAGTAGGATCATTCTAATGTTGGTTTTGGTCTTTTCATGGGAGTTTTTGATGGTAGGAAACTGTAGATATCACGAGGCTTAACACCAAAACGTGTTTTTTTTTTTTGTTTTTGTTTTGTTTTTCAAAATGTTTATGATTTTTTTAAAAATCTTACCTTTGTAAATGTTTTTTTGTCATTTAGTGATTTGTTTTTTAATGGTCTTTTGTCAATCAACTTGCATTTCATTCAGATTTAATCTTACATATCTATATTTTTATTCCTGTGCAACAGTCTCCTTATTTTTATATTCCCATTGTTATTAACTTGTCGGTGACCTACAGCCCTTTGAACTCCACAAAACACTATAAACACTGCTATAAAAATGACATGTAATCAATAGAGATGGCTGGTGATGAGGCAGACTTGCAGAAGCAATGATAGCAGCTGGGAAAGATCACAATGAAACTGGCTATGGCATAAAAAATACAGCATTTAAACAGGTGATTTTTTTCCTCCTTTCACATCCAGTCATCACAGCCGCAGCCAAATGAGATTAAGCCCACGTTTCTTTCAGTAACAGTTGATTGGAGAAGAGAATTTGGATGCTTCTCAGCAGCAAATCAAGGGGCAAGATGCAACCGTGTTGGCAGACACACTCAATTAACTCCTGCAGGCAGGGAAGGATGCGGTCAGCGTCTCACTGACTCTCCCGTTGGAGCTGCTAGAGACGCAGAGGCCTTGGTGAGACTTAGTTCCTGCAGAGCAATGATCCCTGCAGGGGACTCGACAGTCTGAGACACGCAGTGGACCTCAGACAGCTGTATTCCCCAAGACAGGGACAGGACGGGAGGTTATGAGTAGCAGATGTGACATTACACGCACGCACACGCACGCACACACACATCACGCAGCTGGTGACATATTAGGGTCAAAGGAATTTGTCACTGTGATCGATTATGTTGTAAAAAGATTTGACTGCTTGTCTTTGTTCCGTTGCCGCTCTCGTGTCGTCTCCCCTCTTTCTCCCACATCCCATCCGGATGTTTGGGCTCCGTCTATTTAACGTAGTAGCAGTCAGTAACCGAATCAGTAAATAACAAACAGCTCGTGCGCTACCTGAAATCCTCCCGCAAGATGAAGATTTCAAAAATCAAATTTTGGAAACAATTAGCACGTAGCTGTCTCGGTGAATACTGCGTGTGTTCCAGGTGAGCCCCCGTCCCAGCGCAATACAGAGAACTCACTTCCCATTAGTGCCACGAAGCACTAAGTGTGTACAGCGTTCTCTATTCAAACACTCCACATATGTCACAGTGGACGGGTGGTGGAAGTTTGACATTTGGCAGTGAGTGGGCATCCGCTCCGGCTACCCATGCCCAGAATAAGCCCCCCCCCTCTCTCTCTCTGTCTGACTCAGTCTCTCTCTCTCACACACACACACATACACACGCGCACAGAGACACGCGAAATCACACACACGCGAAAACTGCTCAGCATCAGAATCCAACTTAAAACAAACCATCAGGGGGGCTCGTCACATCCACTCAGCACTGAGTTACAGACAGACAGGCCTGTTTATAAACACACACACACACGCATGAGGCTGCGAGCATGTGCGCACATACAGTAGAGACAGACGCCAACTATGGGGGTATGGCTGGACGTGATTACTCTTTGGGCACGGGCCTGCAGCTACACACACACACACACACGCCCACTTCAGCCTGAGTGTCAGTCCTCAAGTCATAGTGGAAAAACAAATGACACGGAGACACAGAGCATTTCTACTGAAATAGAGGTAATTGCCAATTTAATCCATAAAGGCCATATTTTCGAAACAGCAGAATTTCCCTTTCACCTACTAAAGTTAACGTTAACCTCGCGATTAATCTGTTGCACCTGAATCCCCAGTTTAATCTAGCTGCTGTCGAGTTGCCTTCCACTAAGCTTCAAGTGCAAACCAATAATTGCCAAATGATTATTAATTATGGATAAGAGCAGTGGCGAAGGCGCAAAATGCTCGGAAAGCCTCATTGCAGCTGGTAATCACACTTCCGAATTAATGGAAACCTGAGGTCCATGCTAAATTGGATTTAAGTCTCGTTTCCGCCGAGTGTGCGTATTGTGCCTAATAAGAGGAAACATGTGTGCCAAACATTCCTGAATGGGACAAATGCAGATTTGCGCTGGATTAAGAATCGTAAAACAAACCAAAGGAGCTTCCTGTTGTGTTTAGCAGAGCCAGGCGAGGCCTGCACCACCAGTCATCACTCGACTGACATCTCGTAATCCCATGATGGAGATTTATGAGGTGACTGCTGAAGACTACATGGAAAAAATAATCTCTCAAACTTGTGTGGATGGAAAGTGCGCGGCCTATTTCTATCGGCTTCTTGAGCCTTTTATTTCAACTACAAACACAAAAAGCACACAAAAAAAGACACTGCAGTTATTTCTGAGGCACTTTTTCCTCCTACTGCTCGGGACCAGGCCGCGTGTTTGGGAGGCACTTTGTTACAGTCTTGGAAGAAAACGACAAGTAGGGAAGGATAAACATAAATCCAGCCCGCGGTCCTGAAGCAGGTTATGATGACAGAGAACATGTGATTCCGGTTGGTCATACTTCTCCATTTCCCGGCTGTTGTCAGAGATTTCCATCAGCAACCAAACCAACCGTGCCGTAAACACAGCCCTCATTTGTTTTCTCCTCAGAGCAATTATATCATGTGATTAAAAAACATTTTAAATAGAGCCTTCGATGACTTTTATTTGTGTAAAGCGGATCTATTTCATGTCGAGCAGTAATGTAATAATCCCGAGCTGTCATTACGGCCCGGTTTCCCCCTATGCGCCAAACTCCATCTGATCTCCGCAGTTATGAAAACCAGACTGGCGCACACCCTCACCGGGCACCGCAAAGGAAAAAAAACACACTTCTATACCGGAGGACCGGGAGACAAGAAAGCGTTTTAAGGAAAAGCCTTCAAATTAATATAGGAAATGCTAGCTTCAACAGAAATGCAGCGAGTTTCGTGGAAATATTTTACCCTCCAGATGGTCTGTATTAACAGACTTAAATATTTGTGCTACGACTCCCCCTCTGGTGCTCTAAAATGTTCATTCTATTTATCTGTCCGCTGTCTAAATGGAGGGAAGCAACATGGGAAACAATCAAAAGGATTGTTTCTGCAAAAAAAATTGACTTATGAAAAATGTGCTTCAAAAATGTTAAATTAAATATAGTAGCGAAATAAATCCAGTCTATTAAATTCCTTGTAATTAATATGTTGCGACCTACTTCTTTCAAACCTTATGTAGGGAATTTATTAGACTTGCATTATATTACAAAGTGTAACAAAACAAACAAAAAAAAAACAAAGTCCTACTCTTACGCCGGTGAACTCATCTGACGGTGGCACGTCGCGCGTAAAGATGCTGCTGCTGGTTCACTTGGATGAGTCAAAACTACTGATACGAAGCGAACACTGCAAGAAATTTTATGTTATTTGTTGACTCGCATTAGTTGTCTTCATTTTGTGGGGAAATGTGTTAGATAATTTAACTTTTTTAAAATTAACCTGATTCAGTTGATTCTAATACCAGATGTCACCTGGTGATACTAATAAAACACCTTGTCTCATTTTGCTTTGTTTCAAAGTACAGGCATGTTTAAAGAAAAGGGAATTGTTTTACCCTCCTAGTCGAATATTTTCTTATTTGTTTCAGGAAAATAGGATTGATTAGGTCGGCATAAGAGTGAGGATGGACATTTTTTGCAGCGCAGGCCCGTGTGAAGGAATGCACTCTGCGCTCTTCCCTCCCTCTCTGTGACGCGCAGAGGGGAACCAGAGGAACAAGCCCTCTGTGAGACATAGAGGAAAGGGGAGACACAGAGACGGATAAAGGGAAGGAGAGGGAAATATTGTGGTGAGGAGGAGAGGCGTGCCAATAATCAAGGAATTTGGATGAAGGTGCGCGTCTCGGAGAACACATGGGAACGCACCGGATCAATTACGCAGCGTCACGGAGTCGCATTGAGAGAAGAGGGACTCCTTGAGGTGCTGCCTGTTCTACCACCGTCCTGTCCTGAATGAGCTCGGACACTGACCCCTTGTACGGGAAGAAGTCGAGGTTCAGACGGATACAGAGCTTGGATAGAGAGACGGGATCCTTGGCCAAGATGCAGGGTCTGAGCTCCCGGGCTCACGCGTTTTCGGTGGAGGCGCTGGTTGGGAAACCCTGCAAGAGGATGAAGGTGTCGGAGGGACAAGAGTCAAGTTCAGCCGGAGACAACGGAGGCGATACGAGCATCTTCACCGGTGAGAAAGAAGGAAACTCCTGTTGGATTTTAACGAACACTTCACTGCTTTTACATACATTCATTTTACGCACGAGGTGGAACAGCAAAACGCACAAACCCAGACTCTTATTTTATATGTATTCAGTTTCCACACTTTAACCTGATTTTGTACTTCAACAGTTCATATCCAAAATGATCAAATTACATTCTAAAAGTTGTTTAAATATTCTCCATGTTGGCAAACTGCAGCACCATGCTTCGCTTCGTTTTTTATAGAACAATATTTCTGTAATATCTACAGCCTCTTCAAATCCAAACGTTAAAAAATCAGTAGTAAATCATGAGCCTTTATTTAAATGCATGGATTACTTGGCTCCTTTTCTCTACATCTGACTTGTTCACTGGCATCACATTCTTTTGCACTTTCCAGGCCTGCATGAGCATCCAGTCAGCCAGCTCAAGAAGGCAGGTTCATCACCGAAGGGGCCAGAGGAAGCCCATGACCCGCATAGGCAGACCGTCGGCTCAGGAGTTGAGGAGGCCCCTGACCCAGACAGAGGGGAGAACAAGCCAGAGGGAAACGATTGCCGCCCGGACAGAGAGGTCCGGGTAGAACTGCAGGGCTCCGAGCTTTGGAAGAGATTCTATGAGATCGGCACCGAGATGATCATCACCAAAGCTGGGAGGTATGAAACCTGGTCAAGAGAAACTGCTTTTACACTGAACTACTAGAAGAATCGAGATATATTTAAAGAAAGAGAGAGACGATTAAGCATATAGTGAATTAATGTGTTTTTTTACATCCTTTATAGCTTCCTAGCTCCATACTTATTTACCCTACACATCCCAATGGGAAAATTGACTATTTTTTTATTTCAATTACTGGGTCTATTTATAGTATATTTCATTTGGTCTGTATTTGCTTAGGCTTATTATCTTAAACAGTCAAAACTGTCACTGACACAAAGTCTTGTATTCCTCGATGAGATTTGTAACATAATTCGTTTAATTTCTCACATTACATTGAAAAATGTTTGACAAAAAAAAAACAAAACAAAAAAAAACAACAACAACAACAAAACTTTACGAAACCAATTTTTCATATCAAAACAAGCTGCGGGCTCCAGACTCTACAGCTTAATAATTGTGAACATTTAAGTCTATTGTTTTAAAAGAAGTAGTATGAACTGGCTTTCATTTGCATCCGTCATGATCAAATGTGAGTTTCCGCGTTGAACTATCCGCTACTAATGAAGCACGAGACGGAGCGGTCTTTATCAGTGACATGTAATAAGATATGACATTTCATTTAACTGTTCGGTGGTCACATGCTGTGCGTTACTCAGGTATGAACCAGAAGTGAGCAGCTGAACTATCAGGTTTACAGCAGAAAGATAATCTGAACAAATAACCTGAACTGGAGGCACCAGTCTACAACATATAGGCAACGAACTGGAAACTGCGTGTACATGTGCGTCTTCTGTTCTGTTTACCTCGGGAACATAATTCAGTGGTGTACAGCCCTCTGTTTTTGTTGTTTTGTTGATATTTTGGAATAAAAAGAGTGTCAGTCTTATCAAAGGAATGATGCACATGATTTGTTCTGATGTAAATTTACATCTTTTGTTGAAAGTAACTCAAATTTGGAAAATTATTAAATTTTGTCTAATTGAATTAAACTGTATTTTTCCAGTTGTTCGAGACTATAAGGAATTAAAAGAAGAGCAGTATTAAATAATCCGGGACTATCAGTTACGTAATGAAATCTTGTGACTCGAAGGGATCCTTGGGTTTAGTCCAATTACATTAACTTTATTTTTCAGTTTCAAAGAAATGCATCTGTGGTCTGTTAGGCAGCCATGTGCGTCCTTGTCTGTTTTCTTCTTGTTTCCCCCAGAAATGAGTTATCGGGACATAACTACTTGCTGAAATCTAGGTTCCGTTTATTCAATTACCGAGAACACACGCAATAAATCTCGGCAGCGAGGATGCCCTCCTGGCCCCTCGAGGCCCCTGAATTTTCCTGCAGGAACGTTTCTGCCTCAGGTTTTTGTGCCTGGTCATTTTCTCTGTCATTTTATGATGTTAAAACCTTGGGGGCAGAACACACTCTTGTCTGTTTTTAAAAAGATGATATTTTTTTCGGGAAAAGATTTAATAAAAAAAAAATGGGAGAAAAATGCGTCGTTTCCAATTTCTAATGAAAGCCTTGCTCTTCTCTTAGGAGAATGTTTCCCTCAGTGCGCGTCAAAGTGCGCAATCTGGACCCGTGCCAGCAGTATTACGTCGCAATGGACGTCATGCCCGTGGACTCGAAACGATACAGGTGTGTGTGTGTGTGTGTGTGTGCATTCAATTACTTTAAATCAGCATTCATCTACTCTGTACGTTTACTTACACGTATACACGCCCGCAGGTATGTGTACCATAGCTCGCAGTGGATGGTGGCTGGGAACACGGACCACTCCTGCATCTCTCCGCGGCTCTACGTGCACCCGGACTCGCCGTGCGCAGGAGAGACGTGGATGCGTCAGGTCATCAGCTTTGACCGGGTCAAACTCACCAACAATGAGATGGACGATAAGGGACATGTAGGTAACACATCTGAGCATGCGCTGCTTCTTCTTTATCTGTCCTCTAGATAATGGGTGAAGACTAATTACTGTGCATGTAGGAGACATATTTAGTGAAAAATGATAAGACCAACTTTTATTGCACGTCACTCTTCTTGTATTTTATTGTCTTGATCTATAATATAACACTTCAGAGAGATTTCTGAATATATCTTAGCGTTGTTGTGCCTAAATTTAGAGAGATCATATAAAAAAGTTCCTCAATTTGTGTGTATAAATGCATAAATAAGCAACAGATTGAGCCTCAGTCCTCCTTGGATTGCTGTTGTACAAATCTTGAGCCATGTCTGGTTTAATATTGCACAGTTCTTCAGGAAGGAACGCCTGCGCATCTTTTAGGGATAAAGGAAGTGGAAATCCTTCTCTGCTCCTGGACTCCCTGTAAAAGTCCAGTTTTGTACACATGTGACCGATGTGGTGACTGAGGGAGGCTATAGGAGGCTTCTGGTTTGATCCTCTTGTTTATATAACAACCACCGAATTTATTTTGTACTGTGTATGGAAGATTCATCATTCTGGTATATGATGAAGCAATTTATAAACAGTAATATACTGAAGAGTTGAAACTTGCTTCTTCAAAACAGCCTCATAATCCCTGATGTTGTTGTGGTCAGTTCATAACCCAAAACTGGCCTCTTCAGTATTCTCTTTGTCCACCAACACATATTCCTTTTTGCCAGTTTAGCTTGGCTGCTTTTTGTATTTTAGAAAAAAGCTGCTTTTTGTTATGAAACTTTATATATATATGTTTTTTTATAATTTTTTTTTAAATTTTGCTTCTTCCTTAAAAGGCAAAAAGGCAAAAACTCTAGATTCAAACACTTCAGAGCTCTAAAGCAAACCGTCTATTTTAATTTACTATTTTACTTCATCTGTTAATTTTATGTAATATTAAAATGCCAAATAAAACACAAAGAGAACCACAAAATAAATTGAAAAGCTCAATTTGGGAAATTACTTTTACTCAGATCAAGCTCTTTTTCCAGTATTCACCCCCCCCCAGTGAATACTGTATTAAATTATGTATTAAATTATGTTTAATTTTAATAGAATTGCCACATTCAAATCATGTTAAAATCCATGAAATTGTTAATTATCTATCATTGTTCGATACTACTTTGTGTGATAGATAGTTTTTTTTTTTATTCAGTTGTTTAATTCAGTTGTTGTTTAGCACATTTTACTTCCAGCTGTAGTGTTGCTGTAATAGCACAAGTAATAGTAATTTGCAGCCTATTGTTTTGTTCCCAAAGACTATACTGCATGTAGCTATATTTGTTATAAATTAAATTTTGTTATATTGTCACTAAAAAATTTATATATCACCTGTTGTAGTTAACTGGTGTGGATGAAATAATTTGTATAATGAATTGACAATTTGAGATTTAATACAAACAGATTTAATACAACACTATTCCTATTGGTTCCTATTGGTTCCTGGTTCCTATTCCTATTCCTACACTACTATATAGTGTAAAGTGAGAGCAAATAGTTGATGACTTAGTTAGTTGATCAACAGATCAACAGCTTCATTGGTTAATTAACTGTATATAATATAATAGCCTATTGTTTAATTTTTCAAGCAAAAATCCAAACATTCTCTGATTCCAGCCACTCAAATATGAGGCTTTGCTGCTTTTTTTGTTTTATGTGATAGTAAAGTAGATTTTATATGTTCAGTTCAGTTGTTACCTTGGGCTTCACCGTAGGAAAACTTGATGGAAATTTTTCACAGTTGTCTGACATTTCATAGGCCCAATGATCCATTGAAAAAAAATGATCTTCAGACTCACTGATAATAAGACTAAGTTGTAGTTGGAGCTGCTATAGGTTTGTTTCTGTAGTTCAACTTTCAAATAACAATATAATCGAGTTCCACTTTACAGAATATGAACTATCACTTGACACAGATTATTCTTCAGTCGATGCATAAGTACAAGCCACGAGTGCACATCATCCAGCACGACTCTCGGATGGACTTGTCTCAGATCCAGTCGCTGCCTGCTGACGGAGTGCACAGCTTCTCCTTCCCAGAAACTGAGTTCACCACCGTCACAGCCTATCAGAATCAACAGGTAACACTCTAACGGGATCATCCTATGGAACAGTAAAATACCAGGGATCAGAAATTATGTTCACCGAGGAGTCATTCAAAATTTTTAGTCATTTAATCTTGTAGATGATGCAAATGTTTGTATATTCAAAGAAAAATGAATAATACCGAGTATTTGAAATAGCTAATTTCATCTCTCTTCATCCTTTGTGAGGCAAAATATAATGAAAACAGATGTTCAGTCTTTGTCATCGACATAGTCACTGTTGTGATAATCCAGTCAACAGCTCAGGCCTCTTTGACCTCTCATACAAATGTTATAATCTTCACCTCATGAAGATGATGAGCTCCAATCCTCCGTGGTCTCAACTGGGTCATAAATTGCAGTGTCCCGATTTCCAGCAGGGTCAGTTGCTCAGAGAGGGCGAATGTGTTCCCATGCAGGGGAGTTGACCCCAGTGTTGGCTACCATTCCTCCAGTAACAGAGCCATCCGCAGGGACTGCCAGCTCTTTTCATCAGGGCTCATTTTACGATCAGCGAACGTATTATTACAGAAACTCAGTAACCAGCTGTGACTGGGCCGACCGCTGGAGTCCACAGCTCATTAAAGCACCAAATAAAACTGTACGACCCCGAACCCCTTACTCCAAGAACCCTGTTTGACATGGCTGGTCGCCCTGGGTGCTGCTGGGAGATGCAGTCCCCGGGGGAGAGCTCTGCCACTCTCCGTGCTGTCGTAAAGCTGAGGTCATTGTTAGCTTAACACGTCACCGCTTGACACCTCCACTCTAACTCCGTGTCTGTTCCTCTCTCCCGGGCAAGATTACAAAACTGAAGATCGACAGGAACCCGTTCGCCAAGGGCTTCAGAGATCCAGGAAGGAACAGGTACAGAAAAACCCACCAAGCAACGACACTTATTTCAGCTCAGAAAGCACTTCAGTAAAAGAGCCGAGAGGGATTTAGAGTTCAACCACTGAAACTTGATGCCACATAAAACCTTCAAATGAAGTTGAACTGTGTAGTGCAGAATTTCACACCTCTCAGAACCAATATTTAAATACCTGGTATAACATGTTTCAGTGCTTTTACAGTATATGTGTGTGTGTGTGTTTGTGTGTGTGGACAGAGGGGTGTTGGATGGCTTATTGGAGTCATATCCCTGGAGAGGCCCTCTCAGCTTGGACTTTAAGCCATTCACCATACAGCTCCAAGGTACTGTGCTGCAGCTCTCGTAAGTTCTCACTTTTGTTGTTTTTCTTTTTTTAATACATCTGTGATTCACGTCTCTGACTTCTTTGTCAACAGGGAGCTCGGGGTCGCTGACCAACAGTGTGAAGAGCCTCCTCCCTCTCTCCTCAGCCTCATCCCTTAACCCGTTCTCCGTCTCTGCGCTCTCCTGCCAGGATGCCGCTCTCCACACTCTCGCTCTCCCCCTCTACAGCAAGACCTCCATCACCTCGCCAAGCACCTCCCCGCTGTCCGGCAGAGCCTTCTCCTCTCTGGGAGCAGACAGACTGAGAGGCCTGCCCCCGCTCCCTCCGCTAACAGACCTCCCGCTTCTCTCCGCTCTGCAGGGGAAGAAACCTCCCCACTCTAGGGACCCCTGTCTTCACGGGTCTCCGGGGAGCTCCCCCTGCCTCATCCCCCTGCATGGCCCCCTCAGCCCTCAGGGGCCTTCTCTCCTCCCTCATCTCTCTGACACTATGGGGCCTTACTGTCTTTACCGCTACAGCTTCCCCCTGAGCCCCCAACTCACAGCTATTTCCCGGCACGCCAAGCTAGCCGAAGACACCACAGACTGTCTCCTGCGCCAGTCTCCGTGGCACCCGACCACCAACCACTGCCTCTGACAGCTGGACCGCACTTGCAGGCTCCGGCCAATTGAGAATAACAAGCCAAAGCTTATTGCGACAAAACAGAGAGGGCTCATTCTCTTTGAGCAAGACTCAAAGGAGCACCAAACCAGAATTCTGGGGACATTTTTGTATTTAAAAACAATTTTGTACACGGTGTTGGATTTACCAGCACAAAAACTGATCCTGAAGCAGACTGTGAGTAGTTCCTCTTCACTATGCAAAGTCAGCTAGAACCAAAAAGGCCAACATTGGAGTAAGCAGGAATGTAGGCAGGACTTAGAGTTTTATTCGGGACAGAAAACACAGTGTCTTTACGCCGCGGCAGAAGTTCTTTGCTGCCTTAACTGCTTCACATGCCGTAATGGTTTTACCAAAGAGCATCGGCAATAGGACCTGAGGTATGTAATATTACTGTTAATGGACATGGCGATGACTGTTAACCTGACCATAAGTGCCCATTAAAGTATTTTTCATATATTTTTTGTTCAGCTCATGCACCACCATTTAAAATGTTCTTTTCCCATTCATACAATATGTATAAACAAAGTGAAAGAGGAAAAACGTTTCCCATGTTTTCTGGTTGTATTGACACGAAAATACAGTGTATTTCATAGTAAACGGATAAACATATGCGCTATTGAGTGACAGGAATTTATTTCTACTAAGACATGATACCGAAAAATCTCCTCCTGTGATAGGAAAGTGCATTATCTTGCAATAATCATATGGTTTTCACAGAAATTGAACAAAAGCGTGTTTTGTGTTTGTGTGAGCTCTAATCTCAGTTGAATCCCAGTGTCAGGCTTGGCCACCCCTGACTAATAACATGAGCTCATCAGGTCTTTCTGTGATTTTTAGGGGAAGAACAACAGCTGCCAGGATTCAGGCGGCCAGTTTCCATTCCTGTACTTTATTACCAATAATAGGACTAATCAGAGACGCATGGAGGTGAAACGGTTATTCTATAGAGGCCTTCATTAGCTTAAGTCTTTAACAAGACTGGAACAGGGCTCCTTGCAGTCTAAAAAGGACTAAAGCAGCCATGTCATCATTGTTGGAGTCATTGTTGTAACATTGTTCCAGGATCAACAGTAAATCAATACTGCTGCATGAAGACTGGACTTTCTGAGACATGTGGAAGGATTTCAGAGAAGTGAATTCTAGTGTGCCATTAAGAACAGAGAGTCGCTGCTGAAGGAAAACCTCTCACTGATGTGGGCCAACATAATGCTGTGTTTTTTTGCCCGTACTAAACGGGGCACGCCCTTTCGGCCGCTGATGTGATAATTCCTGCCTTCAGACTCAAAAACCAGCACCATCCCTCCCTCCCTCCCTCCCTCCCTCCCTCCCTCTCAGCAGAGCTAGGAAGAGCGGTTTAGGCAAAGCGGGGGGAAATGGCCTGTTTCCCGACAAACGGTCATAAGCAAACAGCAATTTACTTGTCATGGCCAAGCATGGCAGAGAACTAATACATGCTGGACGTGGAAATAGCAGGAAGGAGTTAATTGAGGAACCCAGGCAGGGGATGGCCCGTGTTTTAGCGAGTGGTCAGGTGTGCCATCAAACAGCCCAGCCTTTGTCTGCAGACAGACATAATTTGTGCTTGTTATCTGATACTGTCTGTCATTGCTATGTTTGCCGATGCAGGACAATCATTTTAAACTTCAAGCTAATTCCTGATCTTTCAGTTAGACAAATTGCTTTCAGACCGGGAGAGGTGAACTTTGCACCTGCCACTCTCCAATATAGTAATGCAGACACATACACTTGTAGCAAACATTACAAGAAATAAGATGTAAGCACCTGTCATTATAGTTCTACTATGCTTTATTGCAAGCAGTAAATAATGGAATGGGTCATTAGCTTTCTATTAGGGCGTTTATGTACATGCATACACTTTTCAATAATAAAAATGGTGTCTGATGAAACAGCGAGTAACAACGTCAATTTCAATCTGCCTTTTTATTAAAAGGAACAGTTAGACATTTTGGAAAAGACGCTTATTCATTTTCTTACATCAGATGAAAAACAAACACTGTCATATCTGCATATGAAAATATAAAGCTACAGCTAGCCTCCAGTTAGTTCGGCTTAGACTCAGCATGACTGGACTAACAAATTAACATGTTATGTCTCATTTTTTCAATTTGCTCAAAAACCAAAGTGGCAGGCAGTTTCTTAGCTACGTGCAGTAACCTCCTTCATTGTCAAATTTTCATTTTTGTGTTTGATCAAACAAGCAACATATAAATTTTAAATTAGTGAGATTCTGAGGTGCTGCTGGACGGATTTCATCTTTGCTTTTTATCCTAGGCTACGCTAAATGGCTGCTGGCTGTAGCTTCGTAATTAGTGTACGGCCGAGAGTGGTCTCTCCCTGTCAAGGAAGGAAAACATAGTATTTTTTTAAGTATATTTGCCACTGTTCCTTTCATAGTGATCTTTCTTGTCTTAGCAAACTCCGTCTTCACTCTTGTTTAAGAACTTATTAGAGCCCCAAAGTTGGTTGAATACGACTGTTGACTTAACCCTTTATCAGCCTGTCGTTGATTAACGTTGGTCCCCTCATGTTGTTCATATGCTTGGTAAGGTGTCAACATAATCCTCTTGAAAGTGGTGGCTGAAATAACATGGAAACTGTGCTGATTCAGCTTCGTAATAACACAAGAAGGGAAGTTTCTGGGCCGCTCCAGGGTGATTGACAGGTAGTAAAGGGAGAGAAATTTGACCCTGAAGTCATTTGTTTCCAATCATGTGAAATGGCATCCTGAAACAGGAGAGAAGCTCAGCAGAGTTGGGACGTGTAAATATACTCTGCCTTCATTAGATTAACATACACCGCACACACCATACAGATGTACGTCAGTTATCTCCTAATAATAGTTGTCATATACTTGCGCACAAACACTGAGATATAAATACACAACTTCACACACACATACACGCACACACACATGCAAACACACCTTTTCCTATTCAGCTTCATGCCCTCCAGCCTTGCACGCATCTGGCTCTGAGTCTCTTGTGAAGGTTTATACTGGACGCTATTTTCTCTGCAAACTCAATAAAAGCTGGTTATTTATCAGGCCAGATTATAGGACGTGACTGAGCTTAGCTGTAAAGTTGAAAGTAAAACCAGCTGTGGCTGAAATTGAATTACACTGAGTGAGTAATGTGAAAAGCAAGGGCACTTTAACAGTAATTAAGAACTCTTCTAATGCCCTATCAGGCAGGTATTCGCCGTCAAGGCCCCACAGATAGTAAGAGTCTTCTCCTCTCTCTTCCATTAATCTTAAAGACAACCTCGGTTGCCAGAGACATAAACAAGTTTAATACAGCCCGAGACCCTCTTACCTCTGTTGTGATCAGGAGTCTCACAGCATTAGATCACAGATGTGCTGACAGAACCAGGAGCCTCCATGTATTTACATGTTGCTTTGTGTGTGTGTGTGTGTGTGTGTGTTTTCATACCCCTTGCTGTATTTCCACATGTGTGTGTGTGGACAGGGGTCACAGGGGCATTATAGAGGCATGTGCTCCCTGACAGGCCCCTGTCTTACAGGAGCAGAGGTTAGATGAGTCTTTAACATGTGGCCTGGCACCTGGCCTGCGTGTGTGTGTATTTTGGGGTTTCCTCTGAGAGCTCCAACTGGGCCTCACACTCGTCTCACTCATCAGAGAAAGTTTTAATGACCCAAAGAGCTATTGTTCTTTCTCACATACATCTCCTTTCCATTTTTACCATTTCTCCGTCATTTCTGTGAGCACTCGGTGCTTTTTCATCAGGCATGTTTCTGTTTGATGTAATTAAAAAAATCTGCATTGTAATACCCCGGTTTTCAGTGCTATACTACTTTTTATTTCTATTCTATATTTAAGATTTTTTTACTCTTGATTTATACTGATTTATAAAATATGATGCACTGATTACAGATTGAACTACCCAAAAGTATGAAGAGTTTATAAAATTAAATTTAAAAAATCCACCTCAACCAACTAAAATATTGCTTACATGTCAATATTTCAGTAAAAATCATCAAATAACATAATAATAAAACAGTGACAAAGGGCTATCTGCATGATGAGTACATTTTTCTTTTCATCACTGTCCCGTGAAGATCAGCTCTCCATGGCCAAAGAACAACTTTGGTCAACAATACTTTTTTAGCTTATTTAACATAAGATGAAATGGGAGTTTTTTCCAGTCCATAAATGAAGATTTAATCATTCAGCTTTCTTGAAAAATTAAAAATCACTAAATTTTGAAATACATAGTCCTACCTTGACTGTGACACTTAAAGTATATTTTATTGCAAATACATCTGCATGATTTTGAATGGAGGACTTTTACTTGTGCTGGTGTATTGTCGATAAAGTAGTTTTACTAAAGTAAATGGTCTAAATATGTCGTCCACCACCATTTATTTGACAGCTATATTTACTTGTTGCTATGTAGATGGAGATTTTAAAACATACTGTATGAGCTCATTTGAAAGGGCCATTCTGCCTGTGTAATGACTACTAGTACCTTTATTATTAAACTATAATTCAAGTATACTTTTGCTCATAATGGTTACATACTCTTTTCCACAGTTGCATCCCCTGTGGTTTAACCTAAAAATCACCATGAGTGATTGTGTTTTAATCCGGTCACTTTTATCCTTTCTTGTTCAGCTGAGTGTTTTGTCATCATTGGAACCGTGTGTTTGAGCGCAGGGTGTCTGGAAGAGGGCTGTCAGCACTCATCTTATGACCAGCAAACACAATGCACACTCTGACCCGGCCTGTCCATCACTCCCCCTTAAAAGAAACAGAGACAGTGAGTGTGTGTATGCTAACTCCTTTCCCTGTGATGGACCGAAGTAGGATGCTACAGGTGCATGTATGTGTGTGAGAGGGAGAAAAAGAGAGTTAGAGAGAGGC
Source organism: Istiophorus platypterus (assembly GCA_016859345.1). NCBI lineage: Eukaryota > Metazoa > Chordata > Actinopteri > Istiophoriformes > Istiophoridae > Istiophorus > Istiophorus platypterus. The sequence continues at coordinate 21,132,562 of CM029134.1, read as the reverse complement.
GGTCTCTGGCATTGGTTATATTTAATGCAAACCTATAAATCAACCCTTTTGGAACAAGAGATGTGAGATATTCTTTTTCTCTTTGCCCCTATCTCTGACAGGGATAGATTGTTCTTACCTCTTTTTGTTTCCTGTGTATGACAGGTTATCACTCCTGGGACAGATAAAGAGAGAGGGGAGAAAAAGGAAAAAGATGGAGAGTGATTGAGTGAGAATGATGCTCCATGGCTGATGTATCAGATGGCAGGCGAGGGGATTGGGGTGAGGGAATGGGTTGGAGAGAAAAGAGTGATTTAACGCTGGTCTGTACTCTCCTCTCCTCTTATCCCTGCCCTGCTTCTTTCATGTCTTGGCCCTGGGTCAACTTGCCTGCTGCCCCAGATGGTGCTGTCTGTCTGGCCTGCCCTCTACAGGATGTGCCCCTCTCACCCCCACAACTACAGACCTGTACTCGCTTAATTGATTTCAGGGGAGAAGGCCCTCGTTCTCTTCTGTTTCACACACACACACAGACCGTCTGCCAACAGCTAGTGCCCTCAGTGCACACACACATACACGCGGCTGGCGCTGTGCGCTGTCAACGCTAATTCAATTTGAGACGCGGCAGTGTGACTAACAGCAGACCTGCAGAGTGTTTTACCATATGCATCACACACACACACACACACACACACACACACACATATATACAGCTCTGTTACTTCCAAGGTATAATAATAATGTAATTCCAGAATTATAAATACTATTTATAGATCTCCTCTTTTCCAGTTTCCACATCAGGAGATAATGTCAACAACTACAGAGCGTCATCTTATTAACCCTTCATCTTCACTACCTAACCTAGAACTACCTTACACAACCAGCCAATCAAAATGTCAGCATATTCAAAAAGACTTTAATAGCTAGGTGAAGGTTTTATTTTAGACTTTTACTAGAAGGGGAATAAATGCAAAAAAAAAAAAAAAAAAAAATTAACCGATTTTTCTAACTGATTTGAACTGGAACACATTTTAACAAATTGTGTACCTTTTCAAAATAAAATGATACCAGATATCACACATTATAGATCAAAATTGTATTAAATACTTGGGAAGTAACACATATTCAGAAAAAATATACAGAAACATACAACTCATGTTAAGCAGCTATGATGTTTACCATGTTCACCATCTTAGTTTAGCATGTTAGCAGGCCAACATTTGTTAAATAGTACTACACACAAAGTACAAATGAGGGTGATGGGATTTTGTTTAGCTGGTATTTGGTCATAAAACGAGGTAGCCTATTGGGTAAATAAAAATGTTAACCAGGTCATGGTGCTACATGGGAGCCTGAGGGATTATCAAAGGTATTACTGCTCACCTTGAGGGGGAACATTAATTTCTGTACCACGTTTCATGCAAAGCCATAGTTGATGAAATGATTCTTTGCAGCCATGCTGTAAGCTTAGCTACAAGAGCACTGTAAAGAGACAAAGCAAGGAGAAGAAGAAAAGGGCCTTGAGTGTTACGTGGTTTTGTGGCAAATGAGTGATCTAATTTGTTTGAGTTGGCCTGAGGTAAATGTTTCCTGTGTGAGGTAATGAACTATAATATAATATAGATAAAGGACTGTAAAGTCTGATGCAGTGTTAACACAAAGAATGGCAGACAGCCTCAATAAAGGGTAAAAAGACAAGGCTACATGTCCATGTTCACGGGTTTTTTCACTGTAAGAGATATCAGGGTGGGTGATGGGGTGAGGTGAGGGTCAAGTGGAGGGGGGTTAACACCATGAGGGGAGGGGTGGTAGGATCAGGTGTGTATTTGTGTGTGTGTATAACAGAGGCTGTGAGGGTGTGAGCAGGAGATTGGTTGAATCTTAATGAAGCGTGCTCTGGAGAGCAGGGATGGATAGGGCCAGCTGTAACGGTGGCGTGTGTGTGTGTGTGTGTGTGTGCATGAGACAGTAAAACTGATTAAAAGCAGCGTTAACACATCTGACAGGAAGCAATGGTCAAGAGGTGAGTGGAAAGTGGGGAAAGCCTTCAGCTGGAACGATTAGACACACACACACAGACAAACAGAGCAGCAGCAGTAGCAGCAGCAGCAGATGGAAACTGGGGAAAGCCCTGGGCAGCAGCGATTGGTCACACATGCCCATCGATATCTGAGTAGAACCAATCAGCTCGGCTTCCTGTGTTTGACCTGACCCTTCACGGATAGTAATTGAATATTTCAAGCAGGAGACTGAGAGGGAGAAAGGAGACAAGGAGAGGAAAATAGGGCCAGTGCAACCTTACTGTATTAAACTCTGCCTTCAAAAAAGGCCTTGTTTTTTTTACCGTCTACGCTCTTACGTGATGACACAACATTACAAAGAAACAACTTGAAAGGGTATATCACAAGTAGTATGAACAAAACATATGAAAATATTCTTATGAAATATAATATGCACTATATATAAAATTATTCCAGTGTTAGATTTTCTTGATTTTAGACGTATGATTTAAACATACAACAACATATATTGTATACTATAAATATGCATAATTGAGATTTTTGTGGACATTGAGTACATTTAGCACTTCCTTAAAAGTTCTCAATGATTTCTTTAGAGGTTTACTGGAGAAAGAACTGTTTAATTTGGTAGTATAGGGAAAATGGGAATTTTTCCAAAAGAAATGCTCCCTTCAAACACAAGTACCACTACAACTTATAATTATGTTTATTATTGACTAATCTACAGATTGTTTTTACATTAATACATCAATAATTTAATCTATGAAAAGATTTTAAAAAATATAGTATAGTAATGCCTAACACCTCTCAGAACCCAAAGTAAGTCGATTTTTTTCAAAATTTTTGCTTGAAAATTTTTATTTTAGCAATTAATCAATTATCAAAATAGCTGCTGTTGTTGTTTGAATAGTCAACAACTGATTGATCATTTCAGCTCTAAATGCAGGAAAACATTAATTCTTCATTTTTTTAGTTCTGGAAATGTTATTCTTCATATATATATATTTTTTGTGCTCACTTTTTTTGCATGTCAGACTGACCTGCCATGCGCTGACTAATCCACTCTAAGTTATGCAAGTGTTCCCGTTGAATGCTGACTCATTTTTCCTTTTAAGTACCATAATAAATAGTTCTTTTCAGGAAACTTCTGGGAAATCATTATGAAATTATCCAGAGGTTATGGACCAGTAAATTAATGTTTCCATATATATTATTCCCTGGATAAAAATTAGGCTTTAGCTGCGTCTATCCTTTCCTGCTGATCGCTGCCTACGACTAACTGTCTGGACATACTGTTTCATATCCTGTGTGTGAATCATGTAGAAGTCCAACCAGTTTCCCCTTTTTGCAATCAGAGCTTTCTCACTGAGATGTGTGTGGCTCTGAGCATCTCTCCCCCCTGTGCAGAAGCAGACAGGTCGACTACAGCGACAGGACCACCAGCCCGACATATCCATGCCTGTCAACAAGTAAAACTCATCTAGGAACCAGGACAAGGAAGTGTTGTGGGCTCGGAAGGGGAGAACCACTGGGTATCAACACCTGACACACACATATACAAAAGTTCCCCCCAGAGCTGTACTCATACAGGAGCTGTCTCCTGCACATCTGGCAGAAGCAACTTTGTAAATATGTTGGGATGCACACAGCAGACAGAAAAATAGACCACAACAGACTGTCCCAGGTTTAATGGACCCGTGGAGGACTATAAATAGATTTAAAACAAATAGATTTTGTGGCTCTGACAGCAGAGGGACGTGGAATTTTAATTTCAGGTGATCTAACTCCTGGCAGAAATGACTGACAGCTGTTGGATCCATGAGGTCTGAGTTTCTTGGGAAATAGGCAAAATAGAGATTTGTGTCAGTCTGGGGCCACTGATGATGATTGTGAATGTAGTTAAGTGTGTGTTGATGATGATTGGGAAGGACACAAAAAGGGTCAGAGGTGGCCACGTATCACTCCGGAGGACTCCCATCAGCTACGGGGTTGCAGGTGTGTTCATGTATGGATATTTATATGTGCTTAGACAGCACCTGTAATGGCTCCCAGCTGAGACTCCCCTCCCCATGGGATATGCTGAACTGTGTTAGTGTGTCTGTGTGTGTGCACGCATGTATAATGAGGCACTGGCATGCGAGCGGCAGGAGGCTGCTTCCTCTACAGGTGACACCTTTGACCTCTCATCTGGTCCCTGTTTGAGGGGAGAAAGAGGAGGTGTGAGTCAGAAAAAGGAGGGACTTAGAGGCATGTGGAGGTGCAAACTTAAGTCAAAACACAGCCATAAAAATGAAAAAAAAATGTGACAAGTAAAACACGTTGAAAATGTTTAATGACTTTCTGTCTGTGCATATAAGTGCATGGTGATTCACTACGGTGGTTACCGCTAAATCAAGAAAATCAATATATTTCCAGCCCTGTCAAGTGCATTCTCAAGGCGAACACTTATTGTGAAACCTTTTTGGGTAAAATATAAAAGAAAATATAAAAAAGTTTGTGTTACAACAGTACAGGCAAAATTGTAAGCAAAAAAAAGAGATGGACAGGGAAACAAGGCAAGAGGTCTCCACGTCCTCAGTCATGCAGGGACAATACAAAACAGTTGGAGTAAAAGCATGCCCTTAGCGATATTCAGTGAGTACATAAATAAATATACACATAAATAAATATACTGCTTTGTAACACCCATTTGGAATGAGGTATTAGCTGTTATACAAAATACAATAACAACAACAATAAAGAAAAATATAGCACAGTGGTGTGCTATTGCTGAGTTAATAAATAATAATAGATAAATGTTAAATATGAGTGTGCAAATGAACGCTATTATGGAGCAATGCAGTCAATACTAGGTCTGTAAACGACACTTCTCCCTCAACAATCCTTCGCTACTATAAGGCAAATCCTTTATTAATCACAAGGGAAAAAACCTGGAACACCAAGGAGGGCACAGAGCTTAAAGGTACATTTCGCATATTTTGTTTATGTTTTTCGCTCTCTGTGCCTTCATGTTTCCCTCGCTCTTCTCTCTCCACCCAATCTTGTTATTTTCTGCATCATTATGAGACCTGGCCTCGTAGTCTGGACAGCCTGTGGGCGAGCTCATCCTGATGACAACACAAACACAACACGGGTGAATCAGTAAAGGCAAAATATAGTCCATTATTTTGAGAAAAAAAAAATTCCCACCAAATTCAGTCAATTATTGTTTTGAGCATGTTGAGTATACAGATTGGCAGTGGAGAAGGGTGTTGAGCTACAGTAAATTTGGAAATTTTGTGGTATTTATTCTGCCGTAATTTTATATATTTGTTCAGTATGAAAACTTTGCTGTTACAATGTACATACTGTACCTAATTCAAGCTGACCACAGCCACTGTTCCAAATTTCAAACGTTTAATAGCCACTTTTCAACTATACAAGAGGTTAATGTTTCAGTGGAGCATCACTTTAAATTCCAGCAATATGGGTGACACTCGTTCATCTGAACCAATAGGATGGTCAAAGAAAATTATGAAGTGTATAGGATGTAAATCACCCAAAATAGAGAAAGCGTATTGATAAGAGTGGATGTGTTACCTGCTCTGTTGATGCCCCAGATGAGACTAGAGAGGAAGTCTGGCCTGAAGGGAGCACCAGGTTAAGATCCAAACTAAAAAAAAAAAAACAACAAAAAAACCCATTATGATTTCTACTTGACTGCAAATAAAATCGACAAAATGGGCAATATTGAAGTCACTCTGACCTTGCAACACAGCATCTTTAAATTTTTAGCATTCATCCTAATAACCTTTTTGCATTACAGACCAGTCTCGTAAAAAGTGAGAGAGGGATGTTCCATTAGTTAAAGTCAAAGTCTCTTAATATATAAAATAATAAATAAAGCTTTCAGTACAATTTATTGTGTCCTGTTTTTTTTCTTTTAAATTTATCCTTCTAGATGCAACGAGTAGGTACAGTATTTTTTTTTAATTCACTGCATTTATGTTTCTTAAATAATACTTTTGCTATTATAATTGTTTTTAAATTGTTTGGTGATTAGGCCCGTACTCACCCTGCTTCATCAGCCATCTCCTGCAACAGCATATCCACTTCATTCTAAGCAGCAACAAGCAAACAAAAATTATTAAGGATTTAATTTTGAGATAATTTCCAGGGATTTCTGTTGTGATAAAAAGGCTGCTTGTTACCTGAGGTGTTGTCAGAGTTGTGGTGTTGCCCATTGTGTCTTCCATCTGAGCTGTCTGCACATCAAGAGTTTCAAATTGGTTTTCAAACTTGTCCATTAATGCAGAGATCTGGAAAGGGATATGGATGCAGAAAAAAAAGTTTGCAAAAATCTCATTAAGCATATTTTCCTTAACTTTCTTTGTGTATAAGTTAACTTTTTACCTTCTCTAGGTTCATGCTCTTCAGTGTTGCATCCATACTCTTGACCACCCCAGACACTGATTTAGATACCTGTGGAAAAAACATATATGATAAAGTGTTGACGCCTGTGCAGTGTTCTCTATTTGAACTCTTCTGATTTCTTGGTATTCAAAGCCGGATCAGGATATTTAAAGTCAGAGTGTGAGATGGCTGTTGACAAAGCGAGGCTTAAAGTGCTGTATCCTTATATTACCACTAGGTGTCACTTTTCTACCTTAAATCCTAAAAGCATTTCTATGAAGATACTGATCGGGAAAAATCTTTTCAAAAACAACGTACCAACAGTTGAAAAGTTACGGTAAAGGGGTTCATTAATACTGCCATTGTGTTAATGTTTAGTGAGACAGGCAGCAGTATTACAAATACATAGATAGGTTCTAATAAGTGTTTTTCCTCTAACCCATCTCATACCCTGCTTCAATTTCTGTAGACAATATTAAATTCTATTGTATGAAATGATACCTGTCCTAAAATTGAAGTTGAATTAAAGCAAATTACAGGATGCTGTCACTCTTATCTGGGCAGAAAGCCAACAGCATAAAATCTTAACTGTGTCTAATGACATTATGTAACTGGTGTCTTTTTGTTTGCAGATCTGCAGGGCGTTTTGATCACTCTCACTCCCTCTCTCTCTCTCTCTACTCTGTATCAGACTTTTAACAGAGTGAAAGATAATTTTGGACTTTTTGCCCTCAAGTGGATACACTACTTAGCTCCAAATCCTCTGAATTAAGAAATAGTTTTCAAAATATAGACTGTGATAAACTACATGCACTGTGACATATCAGGTAAATGAGTATACCCACACATAACAGTATAAAATATCAAGTTAAAGCCAATTAATTTCACAGGTCTGTCAGTAAATACAGGGGGCCATTATCAAGATACTGACCAAAGGCGCAGGAGGCAATCAGTTTAATAAAGCAGACGGCTACTGGCTCTCTTGTTTTGCAGGAATGACACTGGATGACCCCGACCAGGAACTGCAATTTCCTTGCTTTCAATACAGCTAGGGATCTTTGTTGATCTCTCACCATCATTTCCATTCATCTCGTTCTACTATCACAATCTAATAAAGGAAGAAAATACCCTAAATCTCAATGATTAAAAATAGGAGTTAAAATGTTGAACAGGCTAGTGATAATAAGTGTACAATACAGCCACCTTACAGTAGGAGACATGATGGAATTATCATTATCTTGAAAAATTGATGTGTGACTGCAGTTAATAAGTTTGATTTGTTTTCCACTGGTTCTGATTTACATGCTTTGTGTCACAGCAGAAAATCCTCTTCAAAACAGCAGCCTTCAGTCCTGACCTGGTTCACAGTTACTGCAGTCTGGACCCTGGATGCCACAGCATCCACACGGGCACTCATCCTCAATAAGTTAATAGACTGGTGCTTCTGACGGATCGCATTCTCCGCATGGATTCTGGCTGCCTCCACGTTACCCTTCTGGATAGCCTGGGAGACAAAGAAAAGAGGGGTACATCAACATAAGATACAGAGGGCAGCTATGCTGTAGCCCAGCCTGTCCCTGGGCCCCTGGGCCCCTGGGTCCTGGTCCCCGGGATTTTATAAGCCAACCTGCTTCACTTTAGTTTTTTCGGCCTTTTCCTCTTTGTCACATTTCTTTGAGTTGCGCTGCAGCTCCTTGGCAGCAAACTTCAGGCTGAACAAGTGTTCTGTATGAGCGGTCAAGGGATGGCTTATGTAGGTAACTGTATAAATTAGCATTATAACATTCATATATACTGAAGCACTTTAAGACATTCGGCTAATTCAACCCGGCTCAGTGCAGGCAAGACAAATCCCTCTAAACAATTTCTAACTTAACCGAAATGTTGTCAGACTTTTGGGGCGAGCAGCCAACTTGTCCTTCTTTTCCTTCGCCGTGAATGACTGGGCAGAAGGTCCAGGCTACTGCATGGCAGGGTTAGCTACCAGCTCCGGCTTCTGCTGGGCAGCTGTCTACCTTTACACCTTCAGACCACACAGAAAAGGATACTCTCCATGGCCGACATGATGAAGGTCCCTTTCTGAGACGGGTTCTCAGCCTTGTTGTGTAGTTACAGATAGAAAGCAGCATCCAGAAACTCGCTCATTTCCCGGAGTTGTTTGTTTTGATTTTGCAGGCTGCATTTGACACCGTGCCGAGGCGAGAACTTCACTTGTGCGCACTTCCGCAATTGCTTAAGCCGAGTGGAAGCTGCGCGCTCGGCTTTAAATACGACTGTCCCGTAATTCTTGGATATTGTTTAAACTACGGGGGAGTTTTTAAAATTTATCCAGGTAAGAAAAAAACACGTTAAGCCGCCGGTAAAGTGTTGACATTCAGGGTTTCGGGCATTGCGCATGCGCGTAGCAGCACGCTGAAGTAACCCCGACTGTTCATGGTTTTGTTTCCATCATATTTTAGATGCTTTTACGTCATATCTCTACCTCTCGGGCAACTTCTTGATTAACGAGCTAAAACCAGACAGGCGGGTCCGTGCGTGCTGTGATCCCTCGTCCCCGCCGCACGATGGCGGGACCAGAGGCCCGCGTCCGGGCGACGGGGCCGTGAACCGTCTTGCCTTTTTATTTTTTTTTGCGCATCTTTGGACACGGACGCGACTCCGACGCCGCCCGCGACCGTCGCGCTCCGTCGCCGCGCGGTCACGACTTTGCGTAGCGCGCTCGCGCCGCCTACGTCACGGCCGTCTGAGCCGAGGACGGGCGCGCGCGTCCGAAGCGGCCGAGTTCCATCCGGGCTATAAATAGTTTTGTAGCCGGTGTCGGTGGGTCGTGGTACGCGTCCGATGACGTCACGAGTGTTTTCTTTGTGGAGGAGTAAATTGACCTTTTCCGTGGAACCACTCGCTGTTCGCTTTAACGCGTTAACGCTTTCAAAAAATGTTTTGTCCTGTTTTTTTTTTCCCCCAATTTATTTTCTGATGCGTTAACGCCTATGCAACGTCCCGTCATCGTTGTTTACGGCGCGGAGACAATGCGGATCCGGACTAGTGCGTTAGTTCACTGGGATACAGACGGGAACACACGGGGGTTTAGGTCAGTCGGTGGTGAGCAGATGGAAAAGACGGCGAGAAAGTGCAGCGGGAGGGGAAGGGACAGGATCCTCGGCCGTCCGGGGGGAAAGGGCGCCGGTATCTGCGTGCAACGGCCAGTCAAAGGACCCGGGGCTGGGCTGGGGTTGGGGGGGTGACGGCCGGGTTAGGGGGAGGGAGCATGGATGACTCATGCTGTAGCTGCTGATGGTCTGTACGGTCGCGGCGCTAGATGCCATGACGCGTCCCTGAGTGGAGAAGCGATGGCGCGGTGTTTCAGAAACGTCCCCCGAAACTAGACCACACGTCCTGACAGCGGGGTCCTCTGGGGGGGGGACCCAAAGGCAGAGGTCCCGGCCTCACCCCCCGGCGCAGCCGTTTAGACAACACACCCGCCGGGGCTGACTTCCACCGACAGCCTCCCCGTCCATCGGCCTCCGGGGGTTATGAACCCCGAGGGCTTCACCGAGCACAGGTTCCGGCTAAATGTTCCCTCCCTCGTTCTCCATCCAGCTCGTAATTTCAACTTTTTCTCTGAGCCGGAGAAACATGAAGCTTCCGCACATACACGAATTATCCCCGAAGACTGTTACTGCCCCCCCCCCCCCCCGAACACACACACACACACACACCACCACAACAACAACACAACAACACAGACCCTCCGTCATTGTTGTAAGTGTAGACCTCTGTGTATACACACACACACACACACACACACGCACGCACACACTCACACACACACACACACACTCCCCAGTCATAACTGAATGACGGCAGGTCGCCATGGAAACTGCGTTACGCTCCGGGCGGTCGGAGGAGAAAACAAGAGCGCGAGGACTCGTCTCGTTCCTCATTTCAGCACCACGCGCTTCCTGGACAGCGCCCGAATGAACTCGCGCACAAACTCCAGCCTCTTACGCCTGTCGAGGGACGGAGACGCGTCAGCAGCGAGTCCACCCGCAGCGGCTAGAAACCATCCCGCGTACGAGCCACGCAACCTCTGCGGACCCGGGGCTCGGTGGACGCTTAAGGTTTAATCCCGCCGTCGAGCCAGGAGCCCGTCGCCCGCCGCCAGCCGCCGAAACGCCACATCAACAGGTAAGAACCCTCCACTCCGCCAAGTTGGACGACTCACTTTTCTGCGGCCGCGCGGAGGAGACGCGCCGGGACCCGGTCGGCTCTGGTCCCGGTGCCCAGAAGCGCCACTGCCCTTTCTCCTGCCGGGCACTTAACCGCGCTTAATTACGTCCAACTGGCATCTCAGGTGTAAGTAAGTGCGTGATTAGTTGATTAGAGTGAAGCCCAGCGGGGCAGAGTGAAACTCAGCGGGGCCGCGGATCGCTTCCAGTAAATCTTAGGTAGTGAAACTGTGGAAGAGCTCGATTATGAGCTGCAGCTGCTGGTTATTTCACGGGGAACAAACTCCCGGTCCTTTCAGAAAAGTGTTGTTATGGCAAAGGTTTAGAAGTTTGGAATACAAATATACAAAATACCTGGGTGGCAGACATCGAAATTTCCTTTTACAGGGTAACACAACAGATATTATAAACATATTACATTCTATTGCAGCGTGAATGGAAGAGAGAAAATAAGCATGTTTAGATAAATGCAAGTACACTGTATAACTCTAAAAAGCCCAGGGACACATAGGGCTACTCTGGCAAAATCTAGCATTTCCACACATAGGACAGAATGTAGCTATTCACTCTCTGTCCTATATGTAGAAAACCCTAGATACAGAGACAGAGTACTCTGTCACGTAAGATGGTATTGTTTGGTTTCCTGTAGGCTACTTTACAGAATTAATAACAGAGACAGGAACATAAGTTTGCAGAGCATTATTGCATGTGTTTGTTTTAGATTTAGCCCAGTGTCGACGAGACCCTCGGATTTGTTGTGTTTTCAGCGGGAATAGATTATGTGTGAGCTGAGCCAATACGCCTGGATGAGTCACTCAGGCTGCAAGTTTGCAGAAGAGTGTGAAAGGGGAGGGGGAGATACAGGGGCCAACTGGAAAACAGTCCTGCAGTGCCTCTCTTGCTCTTCAACACATTGTTTCGTTGTTTACGGGACCAATGTCAATATCTGCAACTGTATTTATAACATCTGGACATTGGATTACTATTTTCTGCAAGTTGTATTTTACCTTGTTAAAGTGAGGGTACGGACAGATGTCTCATCCACATCACTTGCTTAGGAGCTTTGTGTTCCCAGACCCAAGTTCTTTGTTGTCTTGTAGGGATACTTCATTCTTCTTGAATGAGCACAGAGGTTTCCTTTGGTAGCTTTACAGATCCTACATAGTAAAGTGCTGTTTGCTGAAGTGTGTGCATCATGGATTTGAAAATTTTATAAACACTCCCTATAATAGATTGTTTGTGGTACAGCCCTTTGATGTCTGACAAATAGCTACAGAAAGCATCCTATTACTACTCATTAGTATCCCAGTGTTTACCCTGCTAGTATTGACAATCATAGCAATCAGTAGCATTCAGCTCGCACCGAGTGACAGCTATTGATTAAAGCAAACAATGGATCATAATGGGCTGCTATGGACCATGGTTGCATATTCTGACACAATTCTGTGAGACACTTTGACATGCACCCACAAACACACATTCAGTCACATAAAGGAGGCTTTCTGACAGACTTAGTCAGGAAGAGGTTGTTTGAATTATTTAAAAATGAGTGTAGTATGTAGAGATTGATTGGTGGAGTCTGGATTCAGAGGCTACATGTGAAGCTGCTGGGAGGATTACACATGTGGAAGCCAAACAAAAATAAGTGGCGAATATTAAATCCCACTTTGTTCCAATTTGTATAACAATTTACAAAAGATGCTATGTAAAAGCTTGTGTACTCTTATGAATATGTGTGGGAGTCATTGTTTTTAATCTGTACACACAGACACAAAAACAGATGTGTGTCTTTAATTAGTGACGTTGGTCTGATTAATGCAGTCTGCTGGTTATGACTCATTCAGCTTAACCCTTGCTCTTCTGGTGGAAACAATCAATTAAAAAAGGATTTATTCCGGCTTTATTATTATTATTATTGTAATTATTATTGTTATTATCATTATTATTACACTTCACAAAAAAAATTTCTAAGCACATTTGTATTCTTCTTTTTAATGCTAAAGAACTACACTGGACCCAGATCATGATCTTGTATATGATGAGTGTAAATAAAAATTACTTCTTGGCTATGTCTTGGCTAGTAAAAACCTTAATGTGTTTTGGACTATGTGAATCCAGTGAAACACTTCCTCTTAATTTGTTGTGATCTGGTTCAGCAGCAGAAGAATATTTATGCAAAGCAGATCTATGTGGTTCACTCCATGTGTCAGCTTGTCAACACAGCAGTTACATTAGCAATGTGGAAATACTGTCAGCCAAACTGTTATTTACAGACAGCGCACTGGCAGGGAGTGTGCATTTGAGTGTGAGTGAGTTCTAAGTGTGTGTGTGTTTCAGAGAAAGAAAGCGCAAGAGAGCTAAATACATAGCACATTTGGTTTGGGAGTTGGAATAAACTCTCATTGCCACCCTCCTTCCTTCCCTCCCCTCAGGGCAGCAGCATGTCTGCAACCAGATCCACCCAGCGGTTCCACAGCCTGAATGCTGAGCAGGTGGAGGTTCTCCATCAGGTCCTTTCGGAGGTGGTTCCAATCCATGGACGCGGGAACTTTCCAACGTTGGAGTTGCGTCCTCGAGACATTATCATAGCTGTGCGGGCCAGGCTGCAGAAGCAGGGAATCACTGTGCGAGATGTTCGTCTGAATGGCTCCACGGCCAGCCACGTCCTTGTCCGGGACAACGGAACAAGCTACAAAGACCTGGATATCATCTTCGGAGTGGAGCTGCCCAGTCAGGAGGAATTCCAGGTATGATAAGTGTACTGCTTAGTTATGAAAAGGAAGCAGGTCTATTTAATTAGAGTTGAGCATTGGGGTTAAATCCCATGCATTACCCAGGATTTATCCTGCTGTATTATCCTTGAGCATGGTACTGAATATCTACAATCTCTGGGGTGTTACGGTATTGATTTTTGTGGAGCTATATAATAATGATGTTATTGTAATCCTAACACTAATTTAATTGTAGAGCATTTTACCATAAGGTTTCATCAATAGTACTGATTTCAATATGTTTAACTGCATTGTACAGAAAACTAAACCACAAGAGTATCACGATATTCAATTCAGTAATACAATCAAAATTGCACTTAGCTTGCAGTCATTGGTTTTAGCTGTTATGTTTTCGACCTTCTCTTCTCCCAGGTAATTAAAGAGTCAGTGCTGGGCTGTTTGCTGGACTGCCTACCTGCCGGGGTCAACAGGGAGCGGATCAGTAGCGCAACAATGAAGGAGGCCTACGTCCAGAAAATGGTTAAGGTCTTCAATGAACATGATCGCTGGAGCCTCATCTCTCTCTCAAACAACAGTGGCAAAAATCTGGAGCTCAAATTTGTGAGTGCATTGAGGAGGCAGTTTGAGTTCAGCGTCGACTCCTTCCAGATCATTCTTGATCGTCTCCTGCAGTCCTACATTCAGCAGGAGCCACAGAACAAAATCAAAACTGTTGATCTTAAGGAACAGCCTGCAGAGGATCAGAATACAGACTCTCCCTCTGTGCTCAAACAGGCCACTTTTCCAGAAACAGAGAAGTCCACTGGTAGAGACTCATCCACCGAAGAGGGGGCTCAGATCAGCCAGATGCAGAGAGATGAAGTGCATGAAAAGGAGTCGCAGAAAGACCTCTCTCAACAAACTGAGCATTCAAACCAGACAAAACACTCTAAAGTGGAAAAAGACAACAAAGAGGAAACACCTCAAGACCTGAAAGAAGTATCAGAACATGGAGAAAACTCACAAGAGACAGACTTCTCTGATCAGACATCTCTAAATTTATTCTCAGAAAAGTATAAAACCTTTGAGAAACTTGAAACACCACCTCTGATTGAACTCAGACATGAGCCAGCACTCCCGGACAAGACCAAACGCTCAACGAAGGTAGAACAGTCAGAGCAAACCCAGCCCTGTGATGGCCAACAACCAGCAAACTCAAATCACAAAGAACTCTCTGTCCAGAATGAACCGTCTAACCACAGAAAACCCCCTGATGAACTGAATAATCTCACAGAGCAGACGGGACAGCTGCCAAGAACCTCAAAGAACACCCTTGCAGAGACTTTAAACCTGGCAGAAGAATCACACACTACAGAGCACTCTGATAAAACAGACTACTCTAAGTGTTTCGATGAGGATCAGAGAAGCAATGAGAAAGACGAAACACAACATGTGTCTGCTCCAGACACTATCCCATCTTCACATGTTAAGATAGAATCACGGTTAGGAGATGAAAGAAAGGTAGAGACAGAGACAGGGGAGCAGATACAAGCAGAGGAGGAAAGTGACTCAGAAAAAGGTGAAATGACAGAAGAGATTTTCGCATCAGAAGCAAAAAACATAGAAAACACACAGGGTATTGATTTTTCCTGGTCCACCTCTTCCATATCTCTTACATTTCACAACACACAGCTTACTGGTACACAGGATACACTGGAAGTTCACAGCACAATACACACAGATAACTCAGAAAAATCAGCCAACTTACTTGATGCCGTCAGCCCTCCAGATACTCAGGATATTTTACCTGCACCATTCAGCCTTGTTTCTGACAAAAAGACCTCCTCTTCCCCCTCCTGTAAGGCCTCAGATAGACTATCCCATATGGTGGTACTCAAACACTCCTCTCCAAAACCCCCTCGGAGGATGTGTAGGAAGGTTAACCCCAGTCCAGTCTCTGAAAGCCAGCCTGTAATAGCACCCAGTGTAGATCAAAACCCCCGCCCCAGCCCTGAACCTGAACCTGAAATAGCCTTTAACTCAAAGCCAACAGCTCAGAGTTCAGACCCTACAACTACCACAACAACCAGCATCTCTACCGAAACAAACCCCGTGCCCCAAACCAACCCTCCCATTAACTTAGCTTCAAACCTAGACCTTACCACAGCGCCTGATCAAGCCCCTGATATAGTATTCACTTCTGCTGTGGATCCCATGTGTTTACCTCAAGAGCCATCATCCTCTCAGATAACCACAGGAGACCCATGTGAAAAAAATACTCAGAGTCTGAAAGAGACACCATCTACACATGTGGGTTTTGATGGGCGAAGCCAGTCCTTGCCCAGAGAAGCTATCTCTACAGCCAAACAATCAGAGTCTCTAGACTCAGTTGACACATTAGCTTCACACACTGATACATTCAGCTCAAACACCGTAGAACCTGCACATACCTCAGAAGTTGAGCTCAGTGATGAGGATGAAAAGAGAGAACAACGTACCAAAAAGAGGGACTTGAATCAGCCCAGCAGCAGCCCCGAGGAGACCACACTGAATTCACCCTCCTCCTCCCACTGTATCACCCCTCCTCTTTCCTGTCTTGCCCCTCCCGGACTCGGTCTCTCCCCTCCCTGCTTCACTAACTTGCAACCCAGCCACAGCCCCCCCCAATGTCTGACCCCTCCCTCTCATTGCCTCTCATCTCCAATGCCGAGCACCGTCAGCCTCACTACCAGCTTCAGCTCCCCACCTCTGAGTTTCAGCCCTACCTCATCTTGCCTCAGCTCGCCTCCTTACCTCACTCCTCCCATGCTCAGCCTTAGCCCTCCTCCACTCTGTCTCACCCCACCGTCCCCCTGCCTCAGCCCTCCCCTCCTCTGCCTCACTCCATCGGTGGAGTCAGAGGACCTAGTACCTCAGGTATCTTCAGACATGGATCCTTTGATACTGAACGCAGACAGTGAGGAACAGATTGTAGAGTCCTCTCCTCAACCACACGTTCCTCTGCTACAGATGGAAGACAAAAAGGAACAAGATTATATCTCATCGTTGCCTCGGATTGCTGAGCCTCTAACTTTTCCGATCACAATCCCGAGTTCCAACTCACATGCACTGCCTCACTCTCAGTCTGGAGCCCCTGGGGAATCTGCCCTTCCAAAAGCCGATGAGGCATCCAGCACCGTGCCTGAGAACAATGACGTCCCTGAGGTAACTGCAGACATGCCTGAACAGAGCAGTGCTCTTTGGGCATCTGGCTCGGTCCCTGCTGTCGAGGTCCTGGCAGAGAGCATGTACGGCGACTTTGAGGCAGCCATGGACCACCTGCGCTACCGCCTAATCGCTACCAGGAACCCGGAGGAGATTCGAGGTGGAGGCTTACTGAAATACAGCAACCTGTTGGTCAGGGACTACCGACCAGCCAGCGAGACTCAGATAAAGACACTGGAGCGCTACATGTGCTCGCGCTTTTTCATCGACTTCCCTGACGTTCAGGAGCAGCAGAGGAAGATCCTGTCCTACTTGAAGAACCATTTCATTGGCGAGGAAAGAAGCAAGTACCAGTACCTGATGACGCTGCGTCGTGTGGTAGACGACAGCACAGTGTGTCTGATGGGACATGAGAGGCGTCAGACGCTGAATATGATAACGGTACTGGCACTGAAAGTTCTGGGGGAGCAGAACATTATACCTAACACAGACCATGTGACATGCTTCTACCAGCCTGCCCCCTATCTTGCTGAGCACAGTGCCCCCTATCTAGCAGAATCCAGCTACTGCAGCTACTATATACCCCAGGGGGGAACAACTCTGCTTTACCAACCTTACCCCTTACACCTGCACACACAAACTGGACTAGTCTAAAACACACAAAAACACAAACTTAATTACAATGTAAGACGGAATCAAGCAAGGGGAAGGTGCTTGCCATGAAGAATGAGATGGAGAATGGAAATATAATCCAGGGATAAACTGTTTGGTCTATAATAGACCTATGGGGGTGGGATTGATTGGGTTTTTACAGTAAACTCCCTTAGTACTCTGTAAGGTTCTAACATGATTATGTGTAATTATCTGGGCTTTGTGGGAAAATAATAATTCTTCCAATAATGATAAAATTCCAGAAAATGCTGTATGCACTGCATGAGTCATAGCCCTTTGGTCTCCCTGGGAAACCAACTGTGCTGATGACATTCACACACATGCACGAACACACACAAACATGCACAGACACACACAAACACATTTCCAGGTTTTTGAATTCTTGTACACTCTTTTCATGTTCTTACTGTGTTGTTCTTAATGAGTTTGTTCAGAATGTGGACCTTTGCCCGTGGTTGATATTGTGCATGGATAAGTTAGGACTGTTCTCTCACTGCCAAATACTGTGTGACTACTATGCTTCTGAAACAGTTTAATGTAACTTTGTTATTCATTTATTGGAGAGGGTGTATCCTGAAAAAAATACTGAGGGACAAGTCTACCAGTGTGTACAGTACTTTAGTCGAAACACAAATGCACAGCACATACACACAAATAAAAACACATACATACAACCAAACTAACAGTTTGGACACAAAGTTAGACAATGCATGAATAACTAAATATATAGATCAAACCCCGAAGTCAAAGCAAAGGCTTTTACTTTAATAAAAAAAATTAATCTATTTTTGCAAGACTTTCCAAGATAATACTCAGTGGTAAACATACTGGTTAGTTCCTACAGATAAAAACGCCAACAACAATGCCTTTGCAATAGACTGTACAGCGTATTGATTACAGCATATTGTGTGTGAATACATTGCATTGTTTTCAGGTAAATTGTGTTAAGACGTAGTGCTTGATTTCTTTCCCTTGTGGAGTCTTTTCTGTAATCATGTGAAGTACTGTACCATCTAGTGTTGATTTATTTAATGCTAAAGTTTACTCTGTGGAGGTGGTCAGGTTACAACCATCTTTGGGTCATCTTTAAACATGACAGACTCAGATCTGTCTAAACCGAAGGGAATTATGTAGACTCTGCTCAGCATGAATCAGCATTCTATAATTCACTCAGTCAGAATCAGCAAGTTCAAATTCACCTCAAACTCTGTTTGAATCTAAGTTTAGAGCTGTGCCACAGCAATTATGACCAAAGATGGTTTGGTAGGGAAATCAAGTGCCTAAATGTGAGACATCATTGACATGTCTTTATCTCAGTGCACTGGGGGCTGTTATTGGGGTGGGCTAGGGGCTGGGTTGGGTGTGTGTTCAGTTGTTGACCCCTGTTATTGCTGCCCGTTTTGATGTCTTCTTTAATGTAGTCCTTTGTTGTAGTTTGTTCATGTACATTTTGATAAAATAAAAGGGGATACAAAAAAAACATTCAGATGTGAGAGAAAGTGCATTCTTTCAAAACAGCAAACCTCGACTTTAAAGAGAAAAAGAATTCCTATATTAGGTTTTTCTTGTCTTTTTTCTTCATTCTCATTCAGCCCCCCCCCCCCCCCCTTCGATCTTTCCCCCAAAAAACACACTGTATAGCTTATGTTTCTCCCCATGATTACCCTCTGCAATGATCCACTTAAGCATGACCGTCAAATCATAATGATGCCCAGGAGAGCGACCCAAAGCTGTGAAATTCTGTCTGTGCGAGCCCTCTTATCACAAATCACCTGTCCTTCAGATGTGTTTGGGCCTGAATGACGCACGGTCTACGTAACACAGAGGGCTCAACAATGTGTAAATGTGAGGAGAATATGGTTTGCGAGGTGTGAGACTGAGAGTGGAGACGGGAAAGGGGGAGGAGTGAGTGTGTGTGTGTGTGTGTGTTTGTGTGTGTCTGTGGGTCTGTGTGTGCGTGTGTTTGTGTGTGTGCTTCAAATGGAAATATATGTACAGAGGCGGTATCAGTTGGTCCCTTTCTCCACTTAGTAATTGAAGAGACCTACAATATAATGAAACAATAGGGCTCCCTCCTTAGTCCCTCACTACCTCCTTCCTTTCCTCCTTTTTCACACCAGTGATAAATCATGTGCATTTAGGGAGATGAAGTGTCACTTTCTTGGGGGGGTATGGACGTGGCTCTGATTTGATGGCCGGTAGTGTTATGGTCATACACCATCTATTTATATGGTATAGCCTTGCACTTATGTGTGGAGGTTGCAAGCATGTGGCTCTCTGAAAGAGAAAGAGAGCTTGTGATCTAATAGGGTCTGTATCAGTGTCTCACAGACCTCTGAGCCACTCTTGTCCACTCTGGTTTCCATAGAGACAGAGACAGGCAACACTGTGGGCACAGAGAGCATGACAGAAGACAGGGGAGACCCACACACCGAATGAGGGGGAGAGAGATGAAAACAAAAAAGAAAAAGGAGTTGGTCGGAATGAAAAGAGAAAGATATTGGACAGAGAGATGGATGGATACAAAAATAGAGTTGAGGGGGAGACAGAGAGCAAAGAACAGAGTGAGTGTGTGTTCGTCTCAGATGTGTTTTGGCCTGAATGATATACACGGTCTACGTAACATTAGAGGGCTCCAATAATGTGTGTAAAATGTGAAGAGAATATGGTTTGCCAGAGAAAAAGAGAGACCGAGATGTGAGAGAAGGAGAGCAGAGTGAGTGTGTGTGTGTGTGTGTGTTTGTGTGTGTCTGTGGGTCTGTGTGTGCGTGTGTTTGTGTGTGTGCTTCAAATGGAAATATATGTACAGAGGCGGTATCAGTTGGTCCCTTTCTCCACTTAGTAATTGAAGAGACCTACAATATAATGAAACAATAGGGCTCCCTCCTTAGTCCCTCACTACCTCCTTCCTTTCCTCCTTTTTCACACCAGTGATAAATCATGTGCATTTAGGGAGATGAAGTGTCACTTTCTTGGGGGGGGGGGTTATGGACGTGGCTCTGATTTGATGGCCGGTAGTGTTATGGTCATACACCATCTATTTATATGGTATAGCCTTGCACTTATGTGTGGAGGTTGCAAGCATGTGGCTCTCTGAAAGAGAAAGAGAGCTTGTGATCTAATAGGGTCTGTATCAGTGTCTCACAGACCTCTGAGCCACTCTTGTCCACTCTGGTTTCCATAGAGACAGAGACAGGCAACACTGTGGGCACAGAGAGCATGACAGAAGACAGGGGAGACCCACACACCGAATGAGGGGGAGAGAGATGAAAACAAAAAAGAAAAAGGAGTTGGTCGGAATGAAAAGAGAAAGATATTGGACAGAGAGATGGATGGATACAAAAATAGAGTTGAGGGGGAGACAGAGAGCAAAGAACAGAGTGAGTGTGTGGGGGGGGGGGTTATAGATAAAGTGAGGAGAGAGGAGCAGGAGCATGGGAGTCGATGGGGAGAGCGTGGGAGGCTGTCAGGCCTTCAGTCACAAGGGAGTCACCGTGAGGTGGCTGCAGTGACGGCAGCAGTGATGTCAGAGCAGGGGCATACACACATATATGCACATACAAGTGTACACATACACACAGCTGCATGCACATTAATTTTCCTAATGGTCTACACACCCATCCACCCTCAACAAACATTTTCAAACTCACTGAGACTAAAACAGAACGTCGCCCACACATCTGTCTTCTTCTCTTTCTGTTCTCTCACATGCTCTGGCCAATGCATTTGATCAGATTGTTGGTACCATGTTAATCATCATACAAGTTTTACATCATCATCAATCGGGTTTTTAATTACCTCCGATTTCCACATCTTTTCATACCTCTGAGTTGAAATAGATTGGGGTTAGTAAAAAACCTAAGGGGTAAAACATGTTGATCTACCTACAGTGGGAATTGAGACAATTATGGCTGCCAGACAATTTATTTGCATCCATTCATCTTATTCTTCAAATTGATGTTGATTACCAGCCGCTTTAGAGTGTCGTGTATGAGTTATGGTTATAAATACAATTCTAAAATGCCGTAGTCACCATTAGATAAACCTGTGATTACAGAACACAGAGTGACACATAATTAATAGAAACCATTATAATTTGTGAGGGTTTTATGACTCCTTTGCAAAAAAGAATTTGTTCCTGGGACTCATGAACAACAGATAATAAACTGGAGGCGTAGTATTCACCATTCATATTTTTTTCCATTCATTACATTCTCCCCTCCCCTCCCGTCCCCGCTACCACCTACATTCTCTACCTCTCTCCCCACCCCCTACCCACAGGGTGCCTCCCAACCACCTGCTTCCTTGACTGCAATGACTCAGTGCTCTTCCAGCTGAGTGTACAAGAAGATAAAAAAAAAAACCTTGATGAAAAACAGCCAAGAAAAACATTTTACTCAAAGAAATAGAGCAATTGGCAAGGCAAGAGGCTGCTGCATCTTTAGTTCTAACGCCACCCACCAGACACACACACACACACACACACACACAACTCCAATTATCCCTCATCAGGAATACCCACACACACCGTTCCCACAATCTGAAATTGATGCACTCTTACTTATCCAATCATTCATCCTTGAAAGCCAAATTGGGAAGGCAGTGAGGAGTGTTTCAAAAATAGTTTTTCATATCTCTAGATAGAAGTCTGTGTCGTCATAACTCTGTGACATGGATGGATAATTTCTTAAAGGCAAACTTGCCAAAAACATACTATACACAGAACCGCAATCAGAGAACCCTTAGGAATCAAGCCTGTAATTCATATTATTTTGTTATTCCGCCTACAACTTCAAGCCATCTGTGCTATTTTCAGGGTGAAATCGTCCCATAATTACTAAAACTCCTCTTGCATCAATCCAAATTGTGCACTGATGCACAATATAATTTAGGACAATTATGTTTCCTGGATGGTGTTTGCACTGCCTGTCTCTTACGTATCAAATCCATTTAGGAACCTGTGGGTTACTGAGACTTTACTTTGTAAATTATGCAAACTAAATGCTGTATAAAGAATCATAATGTTAGTCATGTGACAAAAACACAATCTTACATAACAGGAGATTATTCAGGCAGACAGGAAGGCAGATTTACAACAGAGTGATGGGTACAATTTTGTTAGAAAGGCAGCACAGCTTTTCATGCAGCTGGATGGTGTCAAGGTTTAAAAAGGATTTCACTTCACACAGCATTCTGTTGCCCCTATGTAATTTTTAATATCTATATTTTCTGCAACATATGGCCTTAAATCATTTTTCTTGAGATGAGTCTAGAACTTAATTGGAGTATACCTGTGTCAAACTGAACTGATTGGACTTCCTTTAGAAAGACACTCACCTGTGTGTATAAGGTCCCAGTCTTCATACTCTGTGTCAGAACAAAAAACATGACATCCAAGGAACTCTCTGTAGACCTCAGTGCTAAAATCGTGGCAAGACATAGATCAGTGCAACTGTAAAAAAACATTTATAAAGCTCTGGGTGTCCCAGGAGCACAGGGACCTCAATAATAGTGAAATGAAAGAAGTTTGGAACCACCAGGACTCGTCCTGGACCTTCAGCCAAACTGAGTAATGTGTCTAGAGGGGCCTTGGTCATGAGGTGCCCAACAACACAATGGTCACTTTAACAGGGTTTCAGAAGTCCTCTGCAGAGAATCAGCCAGAAGTACGACTATCTCAGCAGCGCTGCGTCAATCAGGCCTTTATAGTAGAGTGTCTAGATGGAGGCCATTTTGAGGGAAATTGGGGCTCTCTAAGCACTTTGTCTCTAAGAACCAGGCTCTGCTCATCACCTGGTTAATAGCATGCCTATGGTGAAGCATGATGGTGGCAGCATCATGCTATGGGGTAAGAGAGGTCCTTGAAGAAAACATGCTCCAAAGTGCTCGTGACATAAGACTTTCAGCACAACAATGACCAGAAGCGCACGATCAAAACAACATTGGAGTGACTCTGAGACAAGTCTCTGACGGTCCTTGAGTCATCCAGCCAAAGCCCAGACTTAAAGCCCATAGAACATCTGTAGTGAGAGCAGAAGATGGGAGTTCACAGATACTTCTCATCCAATCTGACAGAGTTTGAGAGGATCTACTAGGAAGAATGGGACAAACTGCCCAAAACCAGGTGTGCAAAGCTTGTAGAGATTTACCCAAGAAGACTCGAAGCTGTAGCTTCTGCTAAAGCAGTTTCTAAAAAGTACTGAATTGAGAGACTGAATGCTTTTTTAAATGAGAGATTACAATTTTTGATTTTTATTAAATTTGCAAAAATGTCTGAAGACAAGTTTTAACTTTGTCATTTTGGATTAAATAAAAAATCCAAAAAATCTAAATGGCAATTTTATTAATTTACTACTAAATCTGCAAAAATTAAAATAAAATAAAGTGTGAGTGAAGGGGTCTGAATACTTTCTGAGGTGACTGTATGGTTTTGAATGCAGGACTTTTACTGTGTTATTTTTGCAATGTTCTACAGGTATTTTTAGGATCTGAGTACTTCTGAAGTCACTGTTTATGGCACAGAAAGGTTCTTTTTTGACTTAATGACAGCCTGAAATCATCAGCTAGATCAAAGATGAAACTGTGATCTGCAGGTTATAATGTGCATATGCTCATGTTTGTATTTGGTGGCAGTGGTATGTGTGTGTGTGGGGGGGGGCAGTGTGCTGATGTTTATGCCTGTGATCCATAGTACTGCTGGTGTTTTCAGTGAAGCATGTATTAGCATGGGAATGGAAGCGGAGAGGAGTGCCTCACTGTGTATGTGTGTTTGTGTGTGGTCGAAGTATTGCTTATGTTGTGGGGACCTAAATCTGTTTACACAGTACATTATAGGAACTTGTCCTCCGTATGGGGACAAAAAGCAAGTCCCCATGGTGTGATCATTAAATTTCAGGGTGAAGACAGGTTTTAAGGTTAAGGGTTGGATTTAGGCAAGTAGTGGTTATGGTTAAGGTTAGAGTAAGTCCCCAGGAAATGTATGTAAATCCATGTGATGTCCTCTGAAGTCATGGAGACACGACTTTGTGTGTGTGTGTGTGTGTGTGTGTGTGTGTGTGTGTGTGTGTGTTTGTGTCTACACTGATTGACGTCACAGACGCCCACTCATTTCCATCTTGTCTGCGTGCAAGGAGAGAATAGATCCCCATCTGCATCCAGCTCATCTCCCCTGCACGGTTCCTTTCTTCTCTTTGCCTCCCACCCCCAACCCCATCCCCCCACCCCACCCTTTCCTCACCTCCCGGTACTTTCTCTTCCTCTACCTCTCACCCTGCTTCTTCCCATTCACTGGCTCCTGTACATCCCACCGTCACAGAGTGCAATAAGCCCAGCAGATAAACAAGACTGTCGAACACAAACAATTTAAGACAGCAAGACAGAAGCATCCTCTCAGAGTAGCATCCAAGAGAACCTTGCTACTAAACATCTGATCATTTCAAGCACTCAGGCTTTTTTATACAAAATGTGAACGCGTACCTGTTGGCAACTTGTGTGTGTGTGTGTGTGTGTGTGTGTGTGTGTGTGTGTATTGTTCTCTTACTATTTTGTGTGTGTGTGTGTGTGTGTGTATGCATGAGCATGTGCAAAGGTGTGACGTTCTTTCCACAACAAAAGCTCATCCACATGCACACACTAGTATCCCTGGTGACAACAGGACATCATTTAAATCACTTCCTCCTAAAAGGTCATTCTTATCCTTTACAACAAGAATTTCCTCCCTCCTCCTCCTTGTACTACACACACCAACGCACATTAGAAGGCGTAGGGAGTTAGTTCAAACATGCACGGCCTCCTCGCACGCAAACACTCATTCCCCCCTCCTTCGTGTGAGACCTTGACCAGAATGATGTGGACAGTAGATATGAATGGATGAGCAAGGGGATGAGACCGTGGCTGTAAATGCGTGGGATGACAGGATATGATATGCACATAGTTAAAAAAAGGGAAGTGGGCTATTTTAGTCAACATATCATAACCTGTCAGAGAGATGAGGGTGCACGCTGGGGATTTGTCCACAGCTGGGGGACAACTCCCTTGTGATCACACAGAACAATGAAAGGAGGCAAAATAGGATGAACAGCAGACAAGCAGGCAGACTGGCAGATGGTCAGACAGACAGTTAAGCATGCAGACAAGCATTCAGTCCAGGCAAACAAGGCGCAGACGAAACACAGAATAATATTGGCGTAATTAGCTCATCATGCCAGAGTTACCTAGGAGGGGGCTGTACGTCTGCTTGTTTGTCTGCATCTCGGTATCAAAGCTGTTATGAGGCAGAAGCCTGATCACAGGAGACAGGATGAATGGACGCATCGTTGGAGGTGTAAGAACTGAGGAAGATCCACAAGGACAACACATATGAAAGGAGGTGGCACGGAAACGAGGGGCCTCCGTGGCCGAGATCTGAAACTTTCCTGTCAGGTCAATAATGTGTTTCCTTTAGTTTCCTTCGCATCACTGCGGTTTGTTAATAGATCTCACATAGAGGATGCTCCGTTCACGGCCCGGGCCTGAGAATTTGCTCTTAATTTAACTGGTTGATTAAAAAACACATTGAATATTAGAGTAAATGTACCAAACAGATGAGGATTAAAGGAAAGAGTGAAGAGAGACGGAATCCTCGCGGGATCCACTTTGGGGTTTTTGAAGTTCGTTTTCACGGTGTAGTTTATGATCTGCCTCCCTTTATTCGGCGGTTCCTGGTATTTTGCCTCGGGAAAAATAAAAAAGCACTTTAGTAAATCAGCTAATTGAATGTAAAAGCTCCGCAGCGTATCGTGAGCTCGGCTCCTCAAGCGTATGCAGGGATTAAGGTAAGAGCAATGCCGCCATCTAGTGGCGGTGCGCCGCAATAAAAGAACCGCACGCAACGAAAATATCGACAAAATGGAGCCCGGTGCTCGGCCATGACGATGCAGGTCAGAGGAGCTGCAACCGCCTCTCGAAATAGAGGAAGAAAAGTCAAAGACGAGCGTAGCGTCAGACTGTGTGGAAAACGGAGGCTCTGATTCATGGGTACATCAACACTGAGAGCTGCTGCAGAGGGTAAAGCAGGGGACCTGCTGCAGACAGGAGCAGCTCATCAAATCCTCAGAAAAAGATCTTTTTTATAGAGGGGATTACAAATCGTATTCACCATATATTGACAAAAATGTCACATTATAATGCAGGGCAAAGGGAGGTTTGTGCTCTGAAGACTCCGCTCACATACACATTTACACGCTCTCACTGCTGGAGGCAAATGCACACACACAAAGCACAGCGACAGCCTTTTCGTTCTGTTTGCCCTAATAGACTACATGCATTTTCTCAAGCCCTGACCTGCCGGGCCACTATCAGGAACCAGCGCATGAAACTTTGAATGCAAAAGGTGAATATGGAGCCCTCTTTAAAGGAGGCTGCTAAATAAAATGGTGATATTTTGTTTAAGGGTTGAGGTTGATGTGGGCCACATCGCTCGGGCCTGAATTCATGGAGAGTTGAATATGATTTTGTGAGGCCTAAAGGGGAAGGAAGATCTTGGGTGGAAAGATACTGTCTGCTCTTGGAGTGAGTCTCCAGCTCCACTGGAAAGGATTCAGCATGCTACAACTTCCCTCAGTCCCTTGGCCATAAAAGATAGAGGCTTCACTAAAGGCCTTCATTCAGCTCTTAACTATAATGACCTTTACTTGGATATTTTAGTAATTCACAAGAAGTATGTCTCGTTCTTTAAAAGAGAGAATGTCTCCCAGTAGGACACACACTCCTTATCAGGTAATC
The DNA here is from genome assembly GCA_016859345.1 of Istiophorus platypterus. Lineage (NCBI taxonomy): Eukaryota > Metazoa > Chordata > Actinopteri > Istiophoriformes > Istiophoridae > Istiophorus > Istiophorus platypterus. The sequence goes on along the minus strand of CM029134.1, from coordinate 21,105,592 downwards.
TTGGAGTAGTTCCCTAACTAGTGACCTTTTGCTGACCTGACCTGACCTTCCTGTGGATCTGTTGCATAAATCATGCCACTTGGGAGATTACAGTGGACATAACAATCCAGATCCAAATCCTCAGCTAACAAATACTGATTTAAGTTTGGCAAAGCAAATAAGAAGGATCAATTGCCTCCATTAAGAAACTATATCCTTCAGAAGCACACTCAAGAGGAAATTTTGGGTTTGTCTAAGGCAAAATTACCTTATAGACCTGTTTTATTTAGTTGGACATCACAGCATCATTCTGGATCCTGTTGCACAGCCCCCACTTCCAGTAAAGTTAATGGTACCGTGTGCATTGAAGGTCTTATTGTACATCTCATGAAGATAAACACTGAGAAGCTCTCGAATATGATTAATAATGGAGATTATGCATGAATCTGGCTGAAAACACCTTTTTCGTCTACGAAGAATCTTTCAATTTCAATATGATACATTTGTTGTACATACTTACAAAGCAACACCAGAGTTTTGAGCTGCATATGCTGAGCTATCGCAGATGTTGACTGTGGTTGTAGATATATATTCACAGAGTTTATTTTTGAGTATTCGGCAAAATATAGAAGCTTCAAATTCTATACTAGAATAAAAAAAAATCTGTAGAAGAAACAAACTTGAGTCATCGATTCGAGGAAAATTCCCAGGACTTCTTTTTATTAAGAGAATTTCAGAACATAAGAGAGGGACCAGACACCTGCATTTGTCAGAGAAGGTTTCCAAATTCAATCGCTTTAAAAAAACCAGAGTGTTTAGAAAAGCTGACATGACAGCGTGGATGGAGCAGGAGCTGTTTTACACGCAGGGTCGTCTAGGAGACGGGTCGGAGGCAATCGCTGTTCCCGGAATGTTTCACATGTTCGTCTTCCTCTTTCTTATGGACAACACTCTTCAACACGCTTTTTTTTTTTTTTTTAAAACACGATTTCAATGAAAAAAAAAAAAAAAAACAAGACCATGAGACAGAAGCAAAGGGAACTCACTGCACATTTAAAGGTCTAAAAGAATCACCCACATTAACATGGCTGAACCGTTAATAAAACATGGATAAAGGCTGAACTGTAGGGGGAGGAAGGTCTAATCTGTGGAGGGAAAGGAGGGGGAAGATCAGGGAAGGGCGGAAAAACACAGGAATACACAACTCACAACATAGCCAATCCGGCAGGGACACACTTTCTACACCAAACAAGCCTTCAACAATCATGAAATGCCATTTAAAAAAGATTTTAGTGTGTTCATCTTGCTTGCAGACACTTGATATGACCACTGCAAATCTGCAAGGCGCTCCATAATCAGCTTTGCTTTTTGTGCTAAAAATCTGTACGGATACTTATAAAATCATTGATAAAAATATTCCTCTGTTAACAATACGCCTTGGAGGGAAACCATGTGAGAGACTTGGGGGGCTGGCTGGCTGGCTGGGGGGGATTTGGGGTGGGGGTTGGGGTTTGTAGAGGAGGAGGAAGCTTGGGCAGTGGTGCTACTCGGACTTGGCCTCCTCCTTGGCCTCTTCGGGGGCTGCCTCCACCTGTGGGACAAGGAGACAGGCCAAGGTCAAAACTTTTGAGGCTGTATACCTTGAGTCTGAAAACACACTGCTGCTTCTGGAGCAGAGAACGCCTTCGTCCTCTCACCTCGTTGGTCTTGGCCTCTCCGTTCTCAGAGTGGTTTTCCTCATTTGCCTCTGCCTCGGCGTTCTCCTTTGCCTTCTTGGTCTTCTTGTCCTCCTTCTTATCATTCACAGCCTTTTCTTTCTGCAGTGGCAACAGAACAGGCTTTTAGCAGGCTGAATATTCACACGCTGACAGTGTCTTTTATTGTTTTCTAATGCAAGTTCATTCAACACCAGGGCTGGTATGTCCTACCTTTGCTGCCTTCTTGACCTTTGGTTCCGGCTTGGGTGGGGCCGGTTTCTGCGAAAAGAAAGGGAAATGAATGATGAAACAGTTACACTTACAAATTCAAGTACTTTCTCTTTGCCAATCTACCATGCTTCCTATTATTCTGAGGACACTAGAGGACTTTGGCTGTCATAAGACGCTTTTTTAAATGGGTGATAAAGACCCAAATTCTAAAATGCTCCCTAAAATAAATCCTCTTTTAATATAGACGTTTCAGGGGCTTTATAACTTTAACATGACAGCCCTTCGACTGGCTGATTAAGGAATTTAGACAATATTAAAATACTAAAGGTAATATTTCTGAGGGCATGTATTGTGCCAGCTATCGGAATTTAGTTAATATCACAAATGGATACATGTGCAGATGTTTTCAGTGGCAAGCCCCATAGATTTTAATTTCTCTAACATTTATATATCAAGTTTTATTCGTGGAATAATTTATTTCATCATCTCTGAGGTCATTTCTGGCCACTTTGAAACTACCTCATGCACTACATACATATTCTTTACTAATTCTGAAGCTTGGTAAGGTAAAAATAACATGTTTTGCAGTTTTGTACAGTGAGGAATCCAACTGAAGTATTCACGAAAAGAAGAAGTATTTTTATACTTGGTTTTGCTTCTCTAAAAGCAGTGTTTGGCCTGATCTAATTAGTTACATGTCAGTAACCACTTTTAAGACTTCTACTATGTTGTATGTGTCAATCAACCATGTCTGTTCGAGTAAGTGAGTCTGGTGACATTGTGTGTGTGTCTTCTTACCGCTGATAACCGAGCTGATCTCCTCTGGGGCTGAAACAGAACAAAGACTGTTGTCAGGGGGCTTTTATTTTGACTGAGACTGTATTCAGGGAAAACACATTTGAATTCAACGCTGAGCTACTTTCTTTAAGACAATGCCCACACACGTCCCGCACGCCGATAAAAACAGAGTTTTTATCCCATGTGCAAGGTGTCGCTCGACCTGCTCCCCCTTACCTCCTCCTTTTCTCCTCCTTCTGTTCCCTGTACCAGAAAAACACAAATATAACAGGTTAAGATGCAAAAAAATTACAATATGGCATCATTAAGAGTTTGAGCGGGGTTCCCACCCGCAGCAAACAGCCGCCGAGTGCTTCGGGCACATATTACGGACAATCACGGGCCCGCCGAGAAAACTTTTCAGTTTCACGCGAAAACAAAAATTCATTTGAAATACAGCGGGATTTAATGGCTTGGAGCCCAGGGGTGCTGGGGTGTCGCGTGATCTCAGTAGTGGGCCGCGAGGGCTCGGCCATGCGGGCCTCCCCAGCCCTGTTTTGAGGGCCCAGGCCCCGCTGCTCCCTTTCACTCCCCCATCTCTCTCCTCATTCAATGCATGAAGCTCAGATTTGAAAGCTGGCGCGGGAGTCTCTGAGAAGGGGGAGGGACCTGCTCGCGGCTCGCGCGCGCCACCTGGCGGCGGAGCCGCGCCATCGCAGCCATTTGGGACTATGAACAAAGAGAGAAAATATATAATTTTATCCAAACGCGACGGCGAATGTTTGTTTTTGCGGTCAAAATGCAAAGTAAAGGCACTAAAGCATTTTCTGGCGCCACTTTCGGCCGGTTTGGCGGCGAAACGGCGATAAGTGGAGCGTTTGTTCTCGGTAGGTCGGCGACGAAGGTGGACACAAGAGCTGCAAAGCATGGCTGCTGCTTGTGCTTTAACTGCATGGAGACCGAGAGAGACTTCTGACTCCCCAAAGGACAGCGGCTCTACACCTGAAAACGCGTTTTAAAGGCCGTGGCGGCGCAGGAAAATATTCATTCTAACACACAAAAAATGTACATTATATCTACAAAATAGGCAAAAATTACCGGCGAGAAATAACGGTTATACGTTGCGTTATAATTAAGTAATGTCTCAGAGGGATGTCTTCATAATCGTTTGCATTGCATTATTAGCTCGTATGCCCCTCAAACAATTTTTGTTATTTCGCGAATACGTACCTTTCTCTTGGGCATGATGATCTCTTGGAGGTTTTCTTACAAATACAACTAAAAACAGTTTTTCTTAGTAGGTTCAGTGCATGTGAAGACGAGTGTCTCCCTTATGCTCGGCAGTGTAGTAAACACACTGGAACAGAGAGGCGAGTGGTTGAATGGGGGGAGGGGTGCGGCTAAAGGCATGATTGATAGGCTCTCGGCCAATCAGGTGACGCCATTCGGGGCTGCAGAACACTTGGAATTTTGGAGCCGGTGATGTTCTGGGGGTCTGCGCGAATGGCTCCTTGCAGGGAGAGATGGGAGGAAGCCTGCAAGAATCAAAGGGTTGCAATCGAGGGACATGTTGCCTTCACACAACTGTGCTCATTCACTGTGTGTGTGTGTGTGTGTGTGAGAGAGAGGGAGAGAGGGAGAGAGGGAGAGGGAGAGAGAGGCCGATGGGCTAACCCGTGTGCACAGTTACACAGGCCCCGGCGGCGGGGCGAACATGCCCCGGTGTAAAGCCCCGTCTCCGCGCCGGCCCCTCTGAAAAAGACCGGCGCTCACATCAGCGGCAGCCGCCGAGGAGACGTCCCCGTCCCCCCCCCCCTCACACACACACACACACACACACACAAATCCACTCGCTCTTTGAGTCCAATATGGCGCCCACTCCTCTCCCGACACATTTTTTTTTTTTTTTTTTTTGTCAGTCGGCTTTCCTAAATTCGTTTCAGGGTTGAAGCCGTGCGCCGTCCGCCCCACACGCCTGCAGGGGGCCCACGGAGCCCGTCTAACGAGGGCGGCCGCTAAAAGACGGCGCTCCCACAGGCTGTGCTGTTACACAAATGCGCTCGGGAAAGTGTGCTCGGAATCAGGGCGGATTTCTTTACACCTCTCTCTCCCTCCGTGAGACCACCGGGCCCCGGCCCCCCGACCGAGGCACCTGCGGCCGTGCACATGTGCAACGTTTAGACACGGCGACGGGCCGGTGCTCGCAGACAATGGGGGTCGGTGCTGAAACCCAGACATGATCTCGCTCCTCTTGCCGCCGCGATAGGCCTCGCGCCTCCGTGTGCGTGCGTGTACGTGTCTCCGGGTGCGTGCTGTTGCTCTACGGAGAGAGAGAGGGGCTGGAAGGGGCGGGGAGGCGGAGGATGAGGAGGAGGAGGAGGCGGAGGAGGAGGAGGAGGAGGAATGCCAGGATCCATCCAGTTGCCGAGAACCGGAGTATTTGCGCAGATAGTCTGCGCTGCCCACAACAGACGCACGGCGCACTTGCAGCCTGGGAAGTTGCGTTGTCGTTGTTGTTCCCTTTCTTGTTTCGTCTCGGCGTCTTCGAGGAAGCGGGACGACAAACAGCTGCTTGTTTTAAATTTTTTTTTTTTTTTTTTTTTACCAGACTCGTGTCAGCATCAGGGATTTAACGATGGTGATCAAAGTGTACATAGCATCGTCCTCCGGATCCACCTCGGTAAGGGACAAGCGAGCATGGCATGATCTGTGTGTGCGTGATGTTTTAGCCGGGTTTACCTGCATCGTCCGGCTCGTCGGGCTTTAGGAGGGAGGCTGAACTTTTACCGAACTCGGGAACTGACGGCCGTCCGGCTGTCAGCCTCTCAGCCAGCAGGGGTCTGACTCATCGGCCACTATGCGGCTCTGCCCTCCTCAAGACTTCGGACCCAGATGGAGTCTCTCAAAGTCTTGTCCTCCCTCGCCCTTTGCCCGTTTTTAAAATGTGTCATAGCGCCAGACGCAGAGGGGAAGTTTGAGGTGGGCAACTGAACACAGGACCCCTCTCTCTCTCTCTCTCTCTCTCTCTCTCTCTCTCTCGGCTGTGGTTAGTTAGTCACAGTGCTTCCCAAAGTCAGTTTTTCTAGGCTTGTATTAAAAATCAATAACAGTCCTTATTCCCCAGTCTGCCACCTGATGCCCGGGCAGACCGCTTGTGTGTTCCCTAAAGGGGACAGTTGTGATCTGCCTTTGCCCTAGAAAGTAGAAGTGTTGAATATTTGCTTCATTGTGCTGCAGCCTTGAAGATCTTCAGCTTCATTTTTTGCCAGTTTATTCCAGCGTGGAGAGGAATGATGGTGATGCAATTCTCCAGGGCCCCTCTTTTCAGCTATGCAGCTGCAGCCCGAGAAAACTTAGGCAATTTTTGGGACTTGTTGGAGGCCTGTGTCAGCCTAGAATTCTGCCGTACCACAGTAGACCTTCACTGAGCCTTGGGTTCTGGCTATAATCTATTTTTTTTTTCTTTGCAATCAAATCTTTTTTTTGCTAACAGTTTTGGCAAGTTAATCTGTGATGTAAAGTATTTCTTACACCCAAGCAGTGTCAGCTTCTCTCCACCGCTCACACACAGAGATAATGATCAGAAGGAACAGAGCACTGAGCTACTTTATTGCCCACAGAGTAAATGACATTTGCAAAGGGTCAGCAGCAACCCTCTTACAGGAAGGGAGCTTCCTGTAACAGCAGCGCAGTTGGAGTTCAGAGCCATCGATGCCATCACTGTGCTGGACCCTGTCTGGGAAAATGCATTACCTCTGATTGATCTGTCCTTAGTGGAGTCAGGCAGAAATAAGTGGACAAGGTTATGTACTCTTAAATGCTGCATGGACACATGTATACTCACATTATTATCTCCATTCTGCATCTCTTTTTAGAGTTTGCAGCTGAGCAGCAGTGTACTGACTAAAGCTAGCTGCCACAAACACATTATTATAGTGTATAGTATACTGAGTTATAATTATTATTATAACTCAGTTCTTTGACTTCATTTAGATGTGGGATATAGTACCACATTTTAGAGCTTATAAAGCCTGATTTGTACAGTATTCATTTTAAAATGTCTCCCCATGATGCAGTGAGAATGTGTTTGTGAAATGGAGTGCATTTGCTAATGAATGACAAATTGTGGTTGAAACCATGCCCTCCCCAAGCTTGCAGTTCGATTGCATCAGTGATTACACACAACAGTGTGATTTTTGCATTCCCCCTATCCAGTGTCTATCCAGTGTCTGATGCCACTTTAATCACTCCAATCTAGTTAAGCATGTGAGTGGATCAACAGCCAAGACAGGCAGACAAGTTGGAGTGTCTCAAAACCTAACATTTAAAGCTTAGGAAAAACAATTGCAGGTCAGTTAGCCAGAGAGCCCTATCAGATTCAGCAGCTGACAAGCTAAACAGTCAGCATGATTCAGACAGATTTATTTTCTAAAGACATTACGTTCTATTTTGTTTTTGAACACTTCAATAGCTTTTGTTACTCATTGATTTTAAGCAAAATGTGATCCATATAATGGCAGAATGTTATCAGTAATTTATCTATGTAGCATCAAGGCTCACATCTAAAGAACCATGATTTTTTTAAGTTTGATGGACATTAATCTTCGATTTCTAATATACAACCGCACTCCATTCACAAAAGATGTGTAATATTCCACAAAGATCCGTTAGAGGAAAGTACAGTATAGTAATAACAATTAACGAAGAACTAAGTTGAGCTATGTCATCATCATTGTTCCTCAATATTTCATACTTTTGGTTTGCTGAACAGATTGGCTGGCTGCATATAGTCTTCCTCTATGTGTGGACAAGTGTAAAATGATTGTAGTATAATATAATACTCCTTGGATAAATGTGGAGATTTAAAGCTGTAGTTTGCAGAACTAAATGACATAAGTGCCTTACAATATAAAGCTATTTAGCAAAACACCACAAAGTATAGTCCCACATATTATTATCGTCTGGAATCAACACCATCAACACTAGTGAGGGTTAGTGTCCCCAAACAGAGCAACTGATTTGCTTTCTCCCCTGACCCCTGACCTGTGCTGGTCCAATGTGGAGGGTGTTTCCCCTGCAAACTGAATGGCATAACATCATCGTATTTCCACCCAGAATTGAGACACAGATTGTTGGAGACACCAGAAGAAATGGTGCTGTGACTCTCTGTCAATTCCCTAGAGACACATCTAGTGTTACCGCCACTGGCTTGTAAAGATTGGCTCATACTACACACGTATCCTTAGATAAACCTTAGCTGTGACTAGCTCTCAGTCAGATTGTGCACGTGTTGTATCTTTCTCCCTCGGAATCTCAGATTAAATGGTCTTTCTTCATTGTTGGTTTGTCATTTATGGTTGATAGGTCAGGCTTGAGTTGGCATTGAGTCAATCAGTATGTATAACAGGTCAGTTCCTTGGCATTTTGCTATTGTTTCACCTTTAGGCTGCAGTAAGGGAACTCTGTCAGAGCAGCAGTGTAAGGCCCTTTTGTAACAATGTTTTAATGCTGACTGGGCTCAGGATTGGGTGGAGGCTACTGTTTTGCTGCTAAAATTCCAGAAAGTGACTGTTTTCCAGTACAAATCAGACTTGATCTAATCAAGACAAAACCTTTATCCCTTACAAGCACACAGGGCTAGGGCTGAGTCATGTTTCCTTTACACCCCAGAGTGAATTTTCCTCTGTTAAAATGATGGACTCTTGCACGATTAAAAAGGTCCTCTAGTTTACAGTATACATGAAGAAAAATTCTGTTTCCTTTTCATCTGAGCAAACTCGACATGAATTGACCCCAGCCCCGAGTCAACATCATTGACTGCATCAGTCTCCACTATATTGATCCAATCCGGTGTTGTGGGTACAGTGCACCCAATCAATGCCATTGTCTGGCAGCTGTTAATGCCAGAGTTCTGACATTTTTCTTGGACTGATCAGGTCTGAATCTCATCTCATTGCCCTGTGGCCATGACTTTCACATGACGACAAGAATGATGTGGAGTGAAAACAAAAGAACACATGGTGCAGATTCATTCTCCATAGTTGTGGTTTATTAAGGTTCTAGTTATTTTTGAAATAATCGTCAGTGCAAAAATAGATATGTTCCACTGAAACCTGCTTCTGATCTATTTCATCGTTGCCTCATATATAATGGAAAACAAATCTGTACCGACTGTGAATTGCTGTTTAAAATAGATTAAAAATTAGAAGTTAATGAATGAATCTGAAACTTTAGCTGTGCAGGTCATTTTACCAGGCAGCATTTTCACATTCCTAATTCCAAATTCATTTTACAAGACTAAGAATTTACATTCATGCTAGCATCTGTGTGCGGACTGTATAGTGGTGCCTTGAGCCAAATGCAATCAACAGCATGCTATCACGAGCACAATGATAATGTTAACATGTTGATGTTTATCAGGTATAAGGTTTACAATGTTCACTAATAGCGATGTCCTCGATTAATCAACTAATCAACTACTAGTCCCTCAAATTAAATTCCACCGGCTAACTGTTGTTTCTAAGATGTAATGCAGACTCCCGCCATTAGCCGGGGCTGCAGCAACGACAGACGGCAGCCTACCTCTCCACACTCTAATGCCCAGATGTTGTAAACCAGATAGGTGATAAGTGGGACAGATTAGACATCTTGTAAAATCAGCATGGTTTGGGAGTATTTTTATCTAAATGAAATAATCACTTAACCAGAGCAATATGTAATCGCATTTAGCACAGATATATTGGTGTTAACCTTCAAGGAAAGAAGGCTGCTGGTGCTAGCATTGCTGATGTTAGCCACACATGATACTGTTCACCCACAGATGCTGTGATCCTGCTCAATTCTTGTTTTCTGAGTGCTTTCTTATTTGGATAGAGGCTGATTAGTCTGAATTTAAAATACTGTTTGATCGACGGAGAAATAGTTGTTGGGAAAAAGTGTACTCATGATCTTAGTTTAGCCCTTTGCTAATTAGCACTAAACACAAGAGCAGTGAAGGCGGATGTGAATGTCATTAGTTTTGCAGCTGTTTTGATATTTCACAGGATATGTTAAAACTAGAGGAAAATTCTCCAGATCACCAACATCATCGGGATTCATGGTCTGGAGAACATGAATGTCTGTACAAAAGTTCATATTAACTCATCCGATAGTTGTTGAGATATTTCGGTCAACGAAAATGACATAAGAGTTCGATCGACTGGCACAGCCTGGCTAAAAACACCAAGTTTTACCAGCTGAATCATGTGCAGACAAAAGAAACAACACAAGGACAAAATTTACCTGCTTTTGCATTATGTAAATCTCAGTGATAATATATATTTGCATAAATAGGCAAGGTTTGAGAAAGCATGGCTTATGAAAATCCATTTTGAGGTGTGCAGGTCCACGTTTGACCCTGGCTCAGCTCTCTCACTCTCTGTCTATCTAGTTAGCCTTGAGGAGTAATTTTGTTACATTCCAGACTGATAGACAAGGCAACAAGAGAGGAGTAGTTGTTTATGTACCACACCCAAAAGCCAGCGGCAGTCCGGTTTGTTCCATTAAAACAATTACCAGGATTCTCATTGAAGACAGCTGAGAGCATTGTGAAGGGAGCAAAGGGGCAAAGCTTAGAACTCGCACTGTGAAATTACAGTTAGGGGCAGATGGCATGTGGCCAGTTTGCCCTACAAATTAATTTTGCTTGGCAACAGTACAATGCAGGCTTGTCAGGGAACTGGTCAGAGTCCACCATAGTGCAGGAGAAAAGAGGAGAAAGTGTAGGGGTCCTTATGGTAACTAGTCACTTTTTTAGGCTCAAGGCAATCTTTTGTTTACATGCAAAAAGGTTGTCAAATAAGAGACGAGATGATGAGGAGGAGGGTATGCAAATTCTTCAGTCAGAGAGAGGATTGTCTTTGTGTGTGTCTGGACAGTCAGAGTGAGTTAAAGTGAGCTCATGGTGTTTTACCCGGCTGCTTTGTCCTAAGCAGGTGGAGAGAGAGAGAGAGAGAGAGCTGGTTTTTAGGACTTTGGCCTCAGGAGTGCAACTGCCATTAGACGATTCAAAGAGTACCACGGCTAATCTGCCAGCATTGTCGGCTCCCTCATTTCCATGCCTCCGTGTTGTTTCAGCAGATGGCTGTCAAATAATCCACCTGTCTCGTCTGCACACCATAAAGCTGGGAGGAGCCCTCGCATGGAGTTGTCTGGACTGACAGGAGGACAATAAATCCATTATTGCATGTATAACCGTATTATGGTGTGGCATGACACTGGCTTAGTTTGATTTTAGGTGTGTGTCTGTGTGTGTGTGAGTGTGTGTCTGTGTCTGTGTCTGTGTATGTGTATGTGTGCAGCTGAGGCTGGATGTGCGCGTCTCCTTGCAGCAGGCCTTATTTGGCTCGTGTTTGACCAGTTACCTCGTCTCGAGTCCCAGAGGAGCTCTTGTTTCCGTTTCGCCTTGTAGGGCCATCCTCCCTCTTACACACACCCACTGAGAGCTCATTGGGCCACAATGTCATACACCAAATCACAGACTCACATCCATATAGATAGAGGCAGAAGAAGGAATGACACTTGCAGTCAAACATGCACTTTTATTGGCTCCGTAGGGTATTTATTGTCTTGCTGTTTGAATGTATTTTGGAAACCCTGTGACAGCAACTTAAGGACACACCTGATAGGTGACCTTAAAAGAGATGAGATCCTTCCAGATGTTGCCTTGTTTTTCTCGACACACTTTTATTTCCTGCTTAGTTGCTTTTTTTTCTTTTGCAGGCTGTTAGTTGAAAAAACATCGTGTGACATCATGCATGACAGACTATTATAAAAGTGTCACAAATCAAGCGAGTCTTAATGTTTATTAGATAAAAGTAAATAAGCTAAATATGGTGTTGTAGCAATGCAACAGAACAGCCTCTTTTTGAAAATGTGGTGCCTTTTAAAACATCCACATCTGCGTGAAAAGCGAAGAAGATTGCAACTCTCATATATAAACTGTTTCTTTGCAGGAAATATGCTCACTTTATTATATAAAGATGATAGGTTTGGAAATTTTGTCAAATTAAAAGTCTGCAACTTGTGACAATTGCTTTTGAAATAGTTAAATTTTAATCAGTAATTTGACATTTTCCTATTAAAATGTAAAGAGTATCGTGGGAGTCCCGTCTTTAGAGTTGCCATCTTGCTTACTATCTGGCATCTTCATGCAGAAAAAATACAATGCGTCCCTGCTTAGCCTTGCCTGAGTTTATCCTCTTCAATACTTGTGCGGCAACATTCACTTGCAAGCAAATAAGTAAGCAAGCTTATTAACAGAGCAGGCTGCTATCTCTCACAGCAGAGGAGAAAAGTGTCCTTATTTTCACAGCAGACCAATGGCAGCACGGTTAACCACCATCATACGTTTCCTCAGGCGGCTGAAGTTAACATATCTAACTGACATCTTCCCCTTTCTGGTCTCCCTCGCATGCAGATCAAAAAGCAGCAGCAGGATGTGATGGGCTTCCTGGCGGCCAATAAGATCGAGTTCGAGGAGTGTGACATCGCAGCCAATGAGGCCAACAGGAAGTGGATGAGGGAGAACGTGCCGGAGGAGTCCAGGCCGGCGACGGGGAACCCTCTGCCCCCACAGATATTTAATGAGAGCAAATATTGTGGGGTGAGATTTTTATAAACCACAACTTTACTGTTTTGGCTCCCTCTCACTGCTCTCATCAATCTCACCAAAATCTCTGATAACAAGATATGTCTCTCAGAAGTTGGTGGAGATGGAGGTGGAGAGCTTAAAGGAAAATCAATATCGGCCCCCCATATGACAGGTGGACAGAAACAGAACGCTGATGTTGCTCCATATTTGCTGGATTTAATTAAAAAAAAATGGCTGACTTACATTCACAGTAATTTTCAATCAAATTAAAATATACGGGATTTTAAACTTCCCTAACAGATTTTATTTTCCCGGTAGTGTTAGGAAGGTTTAAAAACAGCAAATTAAAGGAAGAGTTCCCCATTTTTCAAAGTTTGATACCAATCTTTCAACTGATAAATGTGAAGGTAGTTAGCTTAACTTAGCATAAAGACTAGAAACCTAGAAACAGAGAGAAACAGCAGGAAGGTAACAAAAAGCCTCAACTTGCTCTTTTTTACTTTGTTTCTTTATAGATTAAACAAACATAAATATAATTAGTGAGCTTTAGAGGCAGGTTTTTTTTGTTTTACCTTTGGATAGACCTAGGCTGCCGGTTTTCCCCTGCTTTCAGTCTTGGTGCTAAGTTAAGCTAACCATTACCTTGCTAAGGCCCCCTATTTAATGGACGGATGTTAGGCTGTCATCAATCTGCTCATCTATCGCTCTGCAGAAAGTAAATAAGTTTATTTCAGAAAAAGTCAAACTGCTCCTTTAAACTGCATGCACGGAGATAAAATTTACAAAATTTAAAATTCTCAGACATTTTTATTTTGGTGTTCAGAAATGTCTCTGGATGGCAAAGGAGGATTTGGGGACATCTGACCTCAGTATTTCTAACATCCTGTTAATGGTCCTGATCAGATAGACTCTAGCAAGTAGTGTGACCTTGTGTCCTGTGTTACTCTCATTAGCCAGACACAGCGCCCTCAGCCTGAGTGCACTGAAGGATCATGCTGTGCGGCTAAGGGATGCCTGGAAGTGAATTGGCACATGTAGGATGGGCTGTATTGAATGTCAGAGACAAAGAGGACAGCATTTCCCATGAGACTTGCAGCTGTAGTGCCCCTTTTGACAAATCTGTTTGTGTGTGTACTGGTATGTGTGTGTGTGGGACAAAAAGGAGGGAAACAAAAGACCAAGAAGGATTGAGAGAGACTGTAGACAGTTAAACAGTAAATGGGTGAATGTGCTAGTTTGTTTACACTGGGTTGTTTTCTCAAAGACAATAGCCTCCTATCAGATTGACTACCGAGGCCTGTCCTTGGACAAATAACAAAACCTTGACTGTTTCTCACAAACTTGCGGCATTTGTTGTTCAGATTGTCGCCCTTGGGCGCTGCGCCAGAGCCCGTTTCACACAATCATTCCTCAGATTTAAGCGAGCAGATCCGCTGATTGATCTGCATCTGAACTTCTTTCTCCGTGTCTTCCTCTTCCAACTCAGAACTATGAGGCCTTCTTTGATGCCAGAGAGGACAACGCCGTGTATGCATTTCTGGGTCTGACTGCTCCCCCGGGCTCTAAGGTAAGCTTATGAACACAAACGCACACAGATAGCCGTCGTGTTGTTGAACTGCATTCCTGCAGCCAAACCATATTGTGCCTAGATATATATTTATCCTCGCAGTGTGATTTCGAGACAGAAAACACACGTGTTTCATGATACATCTGTTCATGATAATCCAACTCCCAAACAGGCCTCTTTTCCTCTCACTCCTGCACGCTGGTGCCTCCTCTCTGCCACAACAAGAAGTACAGGGAGGTGTGCCAGTTACCATAGAAACAGAGGGGTTTTCCTCCGAGCTGTGGCAGGGGATCTATAAACCAGTACCCTCCATTTTAATATAACACCCTCTCTCCCTCGTGTCTTCTCTTCTTCCCCTCTGTCTCTCTCCAGGAGGCCGAAGCTCTAGCGAAGAAAGCACAGCAGTAGCAGCATTTCACCGTTTCTACCTGAGACCTCAGGCTTAGACCTAGACCCAGACCTGGACCTAGACTGACCTGGAAAAGATCCAGGGGAAAAAAAGAAGCAACATTTCACACAGCTTATAAATATGTGGATGGTTTTGGTTTTTCAGTATGTTGTTTTTTATTACTCTGTGTTCAGCTGTGCCTTGTCAGCTGTGGTGAAAGGAGATACTAAAGCAGAGCATTAAGGGTATGTAAAAACAGCCCTGCTTCCTCCATTAACCTCAGCCCTGCTAAGCCTGTTGGCCTAATGACATGTCAATCAACTATTAGCATGAATGTGTAGCTTTCTATTTGAGACACAAGAAAATGTGCACACCCTGAAAATTGTAACACAGATTTCATTGTTTGGCCAATGGAAGGCCACCCATGTTAAGATTAAATCACAAACATTATTATCATTTATGTAACTCGACGGGTTTAATCAGTAAAAGTCTCATCTGTTGAATTATGGAAACACTGAACCAAATGTTGTACTCCTGCCCGTCAGGTTGTCACCAAAACTGCAGCACCTTCTGTTGGAGTTATCTATCACGGCCCCATTCTCTGTGTCTTTTTTTTACTTTATATTGTCTTAATGCTGTTTTAATAGCAAGCCTTTTTCTATGAGATGATATATGTTTGAAAATGATATACATGCCAAAATGTACAAGTATGCAAACATAGGGGGAAGTGAATTAGACTTTATTTTCTTTTTTCTTTTTTTTTCTTTTTTAATAATTTTCTGTTTATGATGTTTAGGGGAGTTGGATAGCTGTTTCATTTTGCTGGTGGCTTCCTGTTTCACATTGTTTTGTAAGTCCCCGTCTTACATCGGGTGATATCTTCCCTAAAATAAAATAGAAATAAAACTGCAAGCGTGGCTCTCTGTACTCTCATGCAATAACTCTGTGTAAAAATAATAATATAGTCAAATACATTTGAAATATATTCTGCCTCCTCATGACACACTATTTATGTACAATAAATGATGATTAAGTTTACAGAATGTAACTTTTCTCTTACTGAACATATATCATCTGAACAGGAAGTTCTTAACAGATTTTATGGCATGTGTGACTTAGCATTATAATATAAACACTGAAAGAGACAGATATGTTTTAGAGTAGCCATCTCTCCTACTTTCATAGAGTTACTGATATTTCTGACTTATGACACTCTACAAATACTCACCTGAATGTTCAAAGCAGACAAAGAACCGTGTTGCAGTGGTGAAAAGTAAATACTCAGGTAAATTTTTTAGGTATATGTAGTTTTCTTGAGTATTTCTATGTTATACTATTTTCTATTTAGACTTCACTATGATTCAGAGGGAAATACTAACTTCACTACATTTTTGCAAATTTTTCATATTACGACCTTCCCTTAAATAACATGATAAGCTTATAAAATACAGTGCGTTACTGAATAAAAAATTACAATACAAGTACCTGCATACTAGAATCACAACTTCATTTAATTTTATCAGTAACATTTCAACCCAGCACTGAGGTTGTGTGGATGTATGCAAGACTACTCCAATTTATTCCCAGATGTTTTCATGTTAGAATTCCCCTGCTTCTTCTTTCACCTCCTCACTACTTTAACTATGTATAAAAAATAAACCAGTAATTCTCAGTGTTTTTCATCTGAAACTTTCTACATGGCAGTGTCTGGTTACAGGACCCTTTTCATGTGTCTATGAGTTGTGAGCACTTTCACATGAGAGACATGTTTCTACCTTTCTCACATGTTTTCTAAATAACTGAGACCCAAACAGAATAAACTCCCCAATATTTCAAAATAATGGCAGAGATTGGAGAAATTTTGAATGTGATATTTTTTACTGATAATGGAGTATTTTTTTAGATTTTGGTATTTAGTTTTGCTTAAGTAAACAATATGAATACTTCTGCCCCTTAGCTTACTATATTAATTTTTCTTAGCTTGTGAGTAGCTGATTTTCAATGACAGATTAATAAAGGAAGTATGCAGTGGGGGAGGGAGTGGCCACTTCTCAGTTGCAGAAGTGAAACGGGCCAGAAGAGCATCGCAGTTGCACACACTCTCACGCTGTGCCGTACATACTTGAGACTGACAACCAGAAAAAGCAAAAGAGAGACATCGAAGAAGAGGATAGTCTGCCTTTGCAATGCTGACTGAAGGTTTTCTGAGATTGCTGCTCTACAGAGCGGAGAGACAGTTTGCTTCTGCTTCCAAACAACACAAAATGCAGATACGCATGCATACAGGCCTGTTAGACCATACTCTGTCCGACCCAGGCTCTACAGACCTGACAACAGACTCAGCTGAAGCAGGTAAACACCCTTATCAAATGTTATAACATACAAACTGCCTGATGTAGCGATAAGTGTTATTTACCACACTGGTTTTGTGTGCTGAGTTTAGTTCCCTTGCTTTCTTTTTTAGTTAGAAGTTCTACCTCTGTCAGACATTATTATAATAATGGGTTAATACCACCTATGAGAAATGTAAAACCAAACTAAATTAAACTGAAAGCATCTAAATGACCACTTTATGTCCTGAAATCAGGTCCAAACCAAGAAGAGTTAGAATCCTCCCAGGCTCAGCAACTGAGAGTGGTGCCTCAGGGCCCTGTAGGCCTCTCAATCCCTGGGTGTTCCCCTGCCCTCACCCTGGACCCTGACTTTACAATTTGCATAGACAATTGTAGCCTCTTGGAGCAGTATCCAGACCTACATGTGGCTGACTCAGGCCACATCTCAAACAACCCAATGAGGGCCACCATTGCCCAGCACGGTTTGAACACTCCCTTCACTGAAGTACATCCAGAATGGACAGCCCAGGAGGAGCCGCAAGGGGACCGTTTTTCATCCACACCAGACCAGGGATATCTGGTTATGGGGGCCAGCGTGAACATCAGCCTGGATCTGCCTGGGTCAGGGTTGGAGCCCATGTCAAACTCAATACTGAACGGGCTGCTTGAGAAACAGCTGGAAGAGGTGTACATGCAGCACCTGACTGACAACTTGGCTCGGTGTCACTCTCACCTGGGGAACAGCCTCCTGCATGGCCTGGTGCCGCCACCGCAGCCAAACAGCCAGCCGCACGGGCTAGACTCGCTGGAGGCCAGTTTGGAGGAAGGACCAGGACGGGAAACCAACAAGATTAGTTATCTGAGCACCCAGAATTTAGTTCCCTGCTCATCCAACTTCAGTTCCCCTGTTCTCAGGATATCAGAGACTGACAATATTCATCAGTGTTGAAACATGAATGAATACATCATGTAAAAGAATTTTTACTGGGCCCTGTACCAAAGTTTACACATTGAAATAGGATTTTTTTTTTTTTTTTGGCTGTATCTTCATGATTTCTGTTTATTTGCCTGATGAAATGATGCTTCAAATTTACCTGCTCTCATGTGCCATCTGCTGTTCAATTGTTGTGCTACACCACACTGACTACCTGGTATTCATCAGCATTTATTTTACTGACATCATAAGTAGGTGTGTGTTATTTAGGTAATATATTAAAGAAAATTCTAATCCAGTATAAGATCATACTGCACACAGGAAAGGCCTTGTAAATAGGCATGTATCCTTCTGTGAAATAACCTATCTGGTGTAAATAAACTAAAATAAAAGAATCATTAAATCATCTTTACACATGGTGAAAGGTCTTCCGAGCTGTGATCTATCCATTATATTGAATATGGAGAATATCAGCAACTGCTTTGACGATGAGAAAAAAGACCTGTTCAGTATGCTCTTTATCAGTACCAGGATACAGCAGGAAATACGTGATGAAACATGAGCATATGGACAAATATAAATGCCACATTACATGTAACCAGACTAAAAGAAATTCTAAAAAGTCTAAATGTAGAACTAGAAACTGATATCACTCTCAATTTACAGGTTGAAGTTTTTTTTTAAACAGTGATTAACAATAGAAAACACCATGTTAAATTTTCTGAATCTTTTCTTATGCTTTTAAAGGTTCCGTTAATGACACAAAAGTCTTCCATATAAGTTACAATCTTAATTTCAATGGACCACCTGCCGCTCACCTGATGATACCATAGATTAATCTTGATATTCAGATTTTTAAATTAGGTCTGACAGTTGTCTGTGTGTATTATATAGTTAGGCTTTACTATGAAATATACATGAAGATCTTTTTCAAGCAACCTGCAGATCACAGAGAGGATCAGCATGACCTGACAGAGGAACAGCCTAAGAATTTATGATGAATCTGCCTACTTGAGGTTGATTTGTAACCTATGAAGCACAGATCCTCACATCTGGGGCCCTCAGAGCTCCCACAGTGAGGGTAACAGTGATCCATTACCATGCATTAACACACTTGGCTTTTTGGAAACCTAATGCAATTCACTCATCTGTGCAAAAAGATGAAAACAAGAGATTCACAGAGATTTTTTCCATAATTAAAATTCTTAAGGCAACAGTGACTGTAACACTATGTGATTCAGGTAGAAAAGCATTTACAGTAACATACACTTTTTCATGTCAGACATTTTGACTTGTCATAATAGGAAAAGCACCTATTGATTCATTGACTGTGCCACTGAGACCTTACAGCAGTCGTAACTCATGATATTAATTACACCCGTGCTTTTCCTGGTTTATCAGAATGTCTACTGAAAAGGTGTATTATCACTGGGAGCCAAAAGGCATTACTTTTATTTGTTAATTGGTTCTCACAGAAATGAAAAATGATCTTAGCTTCAAGGTCTGTTTAGTCACAGGAGAAGATACCATTTTCTAATAAAGCACATTTTGTAAAGGGTTTGTAAATGGTTAAATTCTCGACTGAAGAAACAGACAAAACAAGTAATGTTAGAAGAAGAAAACTTTTCAAAGTCTGGCATCCTAAAAGTTGTATTTACGGATAGCTTATCATTCATAAATGAGTAATTGATGAACAATTTATTCAAGAAAGTCTTTAGTTACAAAAACAGCAAAAAACTTTAAAAGCATGCATCATTAGAAAATGTTAAAGATGTAATTTTCTCTCTTTTGAGCTCTAGTTTTATTGTTCTCATGTCATTTTAAATTTTAAACTATCCCATCATAATTTCAAATGACAAACCATTTCCTGAGGTTATGTGGGAGCACCGGGGTGCTCTAACAAACTGTCAAATTTTCAGGGTCTCTGGTTATTTTTTCATTATCAATTCATTATTAAAAAGATTTTTAGAAAGAGTTAAACTCAGCCTCAGTCTGTGTTTTTTTGGACTGGAATTAAGCAGACCATCAAAACTGAAGAAAAAAGAAATATTTTCACAAGCCATCTGTTTGAAGCTTTGGAAGTCACAAAAGTATGCACAAGCAACATGTTTTTATTATTGAGAGCAAATTTGTTATGTAAATGACCTGGTCAACCAAATTCACTAAGCCCATTATGAAGGGTAATTATACGGTAAAAGCCTAATTCTGATAGCAGTCCTTATGCTGGCCATGAAACTGACTAGACTGCAAAAATATTGAAATAACATGAGGACAGTATAGAAAACTGATAAGCCATGAAATTAATAATAAGTCACTGGAAGGTAAAGATATTGTCTTGGCTGCAAATGAAAATCGTTTTGTTGCCACAAGAGAAAATGTTTGTTCATTTCAGAAGAAAAATCTCCTGGACTCCATATAATATACTGATCTAAATGATCTCAATAATCATAAAAAGGCATATTACATAGTAACCTGTCATTTTGTTTATTTTAAAAATGTGAAATCTGTTATCTCATGGTTTTATCATCCCAGTTATATTTGCAGAGAGCTGCATACTAGCAGCCAGTTTTCAAGAGATTTAACATCAATGCCATCACAATATAAGTGTAGGATTGAAAATATTGTTGAGCTACCTCTAAGAAGCTTTGTCATAGAAACAAAATATGTCACTTTTTATAACAAATTATGTAACTGATTTGTGTGTGTGTGTGTGTGTGTGTGTGTGTGTTGAGATCTGTACTGCTGGTTGGATATCATTGCTAGCTCAGGGATTCCTGTGCACATTAGTGGCTGCATGAGTCGTGGTCAGGGTGTTTTGTGTGTGTGTGTGTGTGCGCGCGCCCGTGTGCGTGTGCTGCTCGCCCTCCCCCACCTCCATAACCCTCGTCCCGTTCTCTCTCTCTGTCTCTCTCTCTCTCTCCTTTTGTCCCAGCATGGCTGCAGGATGGCTGCCCTGTGGACCCTCTCTCTGCTGCTCTCTGCCTGTCTGTTGGGATGTTTGGGCCTATCCCCCTCTGCCGAGCTCCCTCAGCCTTACAACCACCCCCCTCCGCTGGGCTTCAACAGCAGCGATGGCGGCCCATCTGTGGATCTGCCCATGGCTCTGAGGGTTTTCAGCGTGGACTACCACCATGTGCAGGCACCCTTTGAGATCGTGCTGTGGATCATGCTGGCCTCACTGGCCAAACTGGGTGAGTCTCAGCTTTACTTTTACTCATATGTGAGAGGCCAACTTTTGACTGGATGACACTGGTGGTGAGATGTTACAATAGGTTGAAATGTTGAAATGAATCCAGAAATATGGGACTCAGAGTTACAGAGGGTAACATACATTCAGGGTTGGGAATGTTGATGACAGTTACTTTATCAATAATATAATTCAAGTTATCGTCCAAATTCGGTGACATTCTGACTACTATCTTCACATATGTGAAATATAAAGGCAGAATGGAAATTATATATCAAACTCCAGCTTATTTTAATCACCCAAACAATAAAAGATGATTTCATTTTTCCACATTTTGCAGAGAAGGGGAGCATATTGCAACCATTAGTGGTTTTCTGAATTTCTGGCTTTCACTTTCTCTCTCTCTCTATAATTGTCACAAATATTTTTTTCTTTTTCTTTCCTTTTTTTTTCTTTTTGTGTTTGGACACTTTTTTTTGTATTTGTGCACTGTAAACCCAACACGAGCATCCTGTCAACAGCCAGATCTGTGACCAGGAGACTTTTTGCTTGTGTGTGATGTGTGTGATGCGTGTGACAGCAGCCCCCTCTTGACGGGGCTCTACTCGTGGGCTTTTACGTTGCTGTCGCTCAAGGGGCCAGGACACTTTTAGATGACTAATGTGATGCCCTGCTCCTCTGCCTGTGTCCGCCCCTCAGGGTTCCACTGGTCCGGGCGGCTTCCTGCCGTCGTGCCAGAGAGCTGTCTCCTCATCATGGTGGGCCTCCTGGTGGGAGGTGTGATATACGGCGTCCGTCACTCCGCTCCCCCGACTCTCAGCGCCGATGCGTTCTTCCTCTTTCTGCTCCCGCCCATCGTCTTGGATGCGGGATACTTCCTGCCGGGGAGGCTGTTCTTTGAAAATCTCGGTACCATCCTCTGGTCCGTACTCTGTCCGTGCTTCATCTTGTTTTGTTTTAATCGTCGGTGTGGACAGACACTTTTCTTTAAACTTTTAAACACATTTTAATCAGACAGAGTTTTGTTTTACATAACAATTTGAGTTCTCCAGTTTGGATGATCAAGTTTTAAAATGTGTCACATATCTATATTAAAGGGAAATGTATATATATATAAATGACTGTATGTAAATTTCGCATGAATTAAGCCCTGAAAACAAAAAGTTAAAAACATGACGAAGAACGAAATGATGCTCCGTTTACCAGCAGGTGTAGTTTCTGTTTAGTGCTGCTTAGCAAATGTTTGCATGTTAAACTACCAAACCAACACGGAGAGCATGTTAAACGTAACCTTCGTTGTGAGCACGTCACCCTGCGGTCAACAGTACCGCGGTGTGTGGCCTCGGCCACGGCGGCAGCCCCCCGCAGCATCCCGCAGCACCCCGCAGCCCCCCGCAGCATCCCGCAGCATCCCGCAGCCCCCCGCAGCATCCCGCAGCATCCCGCAGCCCCCCGCAGCATCCCGCAGCATCCCGCAGCATCCCGCGGCCCGTTGATTTGGCTTTATTCCCCGCGCCTTTACGACTGTTTGCCAACAGCCTGTTCGCCGCATCGGCTCAATTAGGCGCTAATACGTCCCAATTTGAGTCGGACTTGCAGGGAACTTTCCTGCGGGGTCCCGTCGGGGCCACGCAGCGTCCCTCCCCTGGGCCGCCGCTGACTCTTTCCCCCCCTCTCGCCAGGTACGCGGTGCTGGGAACGCTGTGGAACGTGCTGGGCATCGGCCTGTCTCTCTACGGCGTGTGTGCGCTGGCCCGCAGCTCCCTGGGGGACGTGTCCCTGCTCCACTGCCTGCTGTTCGGCTCTCTGATCGCTGCCGTCGACCCTGTGGCCGTGCTCTCCGTCTTCCAGGAGATGCACGTTAACGAACAGCTGCACATCCTGGTGTTCGGGGAGTCGCTGCTCAATGACGCTGTCACCGTGGTGAGACCGGAGGTGGTTTGTATTTGCATGCGTGTGTGTGAGGGAGAGATTTTCTACCGGGCCTGACGCACTCCTCTTCCCCTAAGGTGCTCTACAAGCTGTTTGAGTCCTTCCTCCGCTTACCATCAGTGTCAGGGCTGGATGTGCTGCTGGGTGGGTGCAGGGTGGTGATGGTTGGCCTCGGAGGCCTGTGCGTAGGCCTCTTCTTCGGCCTTTTGGCGGCCCTCACTTCACGGTTCACCTCCAGAGCCCAGGTCATCGCCCCGCTCTTTGTCTTCCTCTACTCCTACTTGTCCTACCTGACCTCAGAGATGCTCCACCTCTCTGGGATCATGGCGTGAGTGCTGCTGAGCAATAACGTGAACTCAAACACCTCCTTGTGTAAATGTTTTGTCCGGTAAAATTTGATTTTTGTCTCATAGTTCTTGTTTCTTCCCCTTCCTGTAGCATTGTGACCTGCGCTGTCACCATGAAACAGTATGTGGAGGCTAATGTGTCGGAACGCAGCAACACCAGCATCCAGTACTTCCTGAAGATGTGGAGCAGTGTGAGCGAAACTTTAATCTTCATCTTCCTGGGGGTGTCCACCATACAGGATGTCCATATGTGGAGTTGGCCCTTTGTCTGCTCCACCCTGCTGCTCTGCCTCGTGTGGAGGGCCACAGGTAAATCTTTAAACAAGCTCCCTTTCTTTTTTTTTTTTTTTTTTTTACAAGTCTGCCAATGTACCAATGATTCTTTAGCCAGAAAGTTGATAAACAGTTCCCAAAATGGAGGGTTCAATATGTTTCCCTTCCTCTCGAGGTGTTCTGTTGCTGACCGCTGTGGTGAACAAGCTCCGGAGGAATTCCGTGACCTTTAGAGACCAGTTCATCATTGCCTATGGTGGCCTGAGAGGAGCCATCTGTTTCTCCCTGGTCTTTCTCATCGATGACTTCCCAAAAAAAAGACTCTTCATCACAACAACCATTGTGGTCATTCTCTTCACTGTCTTTGTTCAGGTGGGAGAATAATGTCGCATGTGAATTTGAATGAAAGACCAGCGCCTGTATTTATTTATGTATTTGTTTGTTTGTGTTGCATATGTTTGGTTTCATGGGGTGCTCTTTTGGTTGTATTTGCCAAATTTGGTTTTGTCTCGTTTCCAGGGGATGACCATTAAGCCTCTGGTAGATCTACTGGATGTGAAGAGGAAGAAGAGAGCGCTGCCCACTGTCAGTGAGGAGATCCACAGCAGGGTGAAGTTCATTTTGTAGCATTTAACTAATATAACACCACAATATAACTAGTATTAACTTTGTGACTGATGAACAAGAACGTATGCTGTAGCTTTATTCAAAATTGTATATAATTTTAGTTTCAGAGACTCCCCTTATTTCAATTTTCTTAGTTCATTGTTTCAAATTTTCTATCACACAGTCTATTCATTGTAGAAATGAATTTACACATGGTGCACTGAGACAGAGGCATATTTTTTTCAGTGAAAGGGAAAATAAGAGTAAGAGCACATTTCTGAATCACTCTGAATATAGAAATTGAACATTTAGGGATGGAGTTGTGGGCATATGTTACAGAATCAATTTGCATTTTGAAACATAATTCACGACCCCCAGGATATGGAAAAATGTATTTAGAGTCAAAACAAATACATGAATAATATGTTGATATTCTGTCTCCCCTTAGCTCATTGATCACCTGTTGGCTGGAATAGAGGATGTGGTTGGTTACTGGGGACAGCACTACTGGAAAGACAAGTTAGTTTCACTCATTTTACTTTTAATTTACCTTCTCGTTGGGATTCCTCTAGAATATATGGTGGAGCATGTCCATAACAATAGGACCTGAAATCACCAGTAGATGGCAGCAAATGGGTTTCTGATTATTCTCCATTGTCATCGGGAAACTAATGGATGTTGTGTGTGTACCTATGTGCGTGTGAGGTTTGAGCAGTTCAACAGGAAGTACCTTCGCCGTTTCCTGATCCGTGAGGACCACCAAGCTCGCTCCAGCATCCTCAGAGTTTACCAGGAGCTGGAGAGAAGGGATCTGAGAGGAGACGAGGAGGCACCGCCACTGTGAGAAAAAAATTTTTTTTATACTTTATGTCAGCATCTTGCATAGAAAGGATCTCAACATCTTCACTGAAGGAGTCCCATAGGGCCATGATTACAGGAAAAAAAAGTTTCATGACCATCATGGTTACCTGTTATTGTTATTGTTCCTCAGTGGCAACTCTAAAAGTATAAAGCAGCAGAATATCAACACTTAACCTGTCAATTCTCAGGGTTCTTCTACTTAAAACCAAAATTACACCACTGAAACTGTTCTTCACAACACAGGTTTTGGCTAAATAGTTGTAAATATTCACACCTTGCTTTAGAGTGGACCCTCGCTCCCACAGCCGTCCTCTCTTACCAGAGGAGATGGACAGCATCAGGCGCATCCTCTCCCGAAACCTTCAAAACTTTAACAGTAAGGTAAATTTGAAACTTGGTTATGTCTCCTATTTCTCTTGGAAAATCTGTTTTCCCCTACCGAACAATTTTGGTATCATTTTTTAGTGTATAATGAAAATAGAGCATGCTTGCCGCGGGCATGTACTGTATTCATCTGCTCCATTCTGGGTTCATGCATGTGCTCTCTCCCCAGCAGATGCCGGCTTACAGCAGACACACTCTGCACCAGGACGCCACCATGAACAAAACAAGGAGACCTCTGCATAGACACCAGAGTCTGGGAGAGAGATACACAGTCACACACTGGTCACAGGTACTGTAAGCATGTAACCAAACAGGTATGCATTGGCAGGCATCCACTTTAACCACAGAGCTTGATTTCCCTTGACTCTTATTATACTTGAAACAAGAAGAAATTCAGAGAATGATAAAATAATAATTCCACATTTAGAGTTTAATTTCCAAATGCTCCATACCTCATCCATTCTGCAGAGAGAAAATTCAACTTGAAGTTTATCAGGCAGTACTTGAACACATAAATGATGAATTTTATTTTGTCCTGTTTTGAAGGAAACTAAATACATCATAGTAGATCGATACTTTCCTAAGAAAAGACAATTTTGTTTAAGGAAAATGCTTTTTCTTGGGGGAGGGGTGACATTATGTCAGCTTTTTTTGAAGAAATTAGCTTAGGGGAAAAAAGTATTTCACTGTGTTTCCATATGACAGCGGGAGGATAGAGCATTCGATGGATCACACAGAGTGAGAACAGGACTCAGCAGGTCTCACACAGGTAAAGTGCGAAACACACTGCATGCACATACAAAAAACACATATGAAATGTAAGTTCTCCTTCATGTTTACAACCTCTACCCTGGACTAAGCTCCCAAGGACTTTCATGTACAGTATGATATGAGTCTTTGTGTGTTTGTGTCTAAAAAACTGCTGCAGGACAATTACTGGAAAATGGATTACACAGAGTTCAACAGAAAGACTATTTTTACTCAAATTATGTTTCAAGAAACAATTATTTCATCCATGCACAATTTTATTTTCGTTTCTTCACGCCCCTGCTAAAAAAATAACAGAGTCTAGAGACATATCATCAGATTTTCCCTTGTCTTGCACCTCCTCCCTGCCTTTGACCCCGACAACCACGGTGTGACTCTTCTGACTTTGTGGCTCTTGAGCCCTATTTAGCCTCTCCTCTCTCGCCAGTGTGCTCCATAAGCCCAAGGCCCATTCTCCAGGATTCGTCAGTCCCAGCAGCCTCAGCTCAGACTGGGCCAACGGATCCAAAATCCTCAGCTGCCAGAGAGGATCAGATCTCTCCACAACATCAAGTACCCGTGGGAGGAGCCCCTAAAAAACAACTCAGCTTTGTTTTGGAGAATGAGAAGAAGCAATGAGGACCGACTGTGAGAAAGAAAAAGGGGGCAAAAGAAATGTGAAGCAATGAATTCAGTGTGTCCAGCCATTTCGAAATGGCTCCATAAAGTGATAAGTTACTATTTGTGGGGTGCAGGACTGGGTTGATGAAAGATTTTAGCAATTTCATTGACATTCTCAAATTAAAATTGTTAAAATGGGTTAAATAATTCACCTTCAGGTTTTATCATTTTGAGTGTTTGCCAGCTGCAATAAAACTTTCCTCAGCTCCACGTTTCACCTCTTGAACAGCCCTGACGGAGGTTTGAGGGTCATTTGCATCTCCAGTCTAATTCATTTTCAAAGTGGCTCTCCATGAGTTGCACCTACCTTAGAAATACCTTGCAGTCGTAAATGCTGATACTCGTTTCCCACATTATTACACACACACAAACCAATCCTGCCTCTCCTTGTTTTCTTTATGATAGCACAGCACACCCACTGGTAATTTGAAGCGGACAGCCGTCCTAAAATAACTCCTGTCCCCCACACTTGACCACCTCAGTTGCTGTATCCTCTTTACCCTGCAGCTCCCAGCGTGCCAGGGAGTGGCTGGGGAAGAGCCAGGCTGTTTTCTTTAGGACTGAGGCTGCACAGTGGATACCAGCGAGGAGCTGAGGAGTCACTGACCCGAGGACTGAAAGCTGAGGAGAGTGAAGGAGGTTTTTAGGCTGGAGTCATGAGGGTGTTAGCTGCAGCCTTGGCTGGGGGGATTTTTGGGGCAGTAGGGACCCTGTGTTTACTCCTGGCCTTTGGTACAGACTACTGGCTGGTGGCCAGTGACAACTGTGGACCATATACATGGCCGACGCAAAAAACCCTGACAGGGGGAAAAGATACCAATGGGAGTCAGGTAGGACAGATACATGTGTGCACATAATCGTCCTTATTCACTAAACAAATACATACACTGAATGCGAACCTTGCTGCTGGCTGTAAGAATTGGTTGGTGATCTCCAGCTAAACAAATGCATATAATAATAGTTACAACAGAGTATTATTTTTAACAGTGAAACATCACAGAGGTGACCACAAACACAGAAGTGTGGAACCTGATCAGGTGCTGTGTAGGTGGTAGGACGCATGCTATTCCACTATCAGATATTTAAAGATGCAGTGAGGTGATTTAGTGTTGTACTAGTACAGACAGATTAGAAAAAGAACAGACAAAATCAATACAACGGAGTCTGACACATCTTGAATTTTGGTCTGACTTTAGTGACTTTTTGTTCAGGCCAACCTCGGAAATCACTGGATCTTACACCTTCCACTCCCGTAATGCAATGACTAGCAATGTTTCATTAGACCCTCCCTGCCTGGTGGACCCCTATGTCTGTCAAACCCCATGCCCCCAGTTTACCACACAGGCTCTCTGTGATCAAGAGTCTCCAGCCATGCTAGTGGCTCTGTGAGGCTTCACTTCTACACAGTGGTGCTTTGAACTAAATGCTACCATCAACATGCTAAACATTCTAATGTAAAGTAGATATTTACTGTATTAGTTTGGCATGTTAGCATACTATCATTTAGGGGTAGTCTCCCCTGCCAAAATATCATGTGACTCCTCCTGAGCCACGGTACAACTGTTTTCACAGGCTGAATAGGACTTCCACGCCGCATTCACAAAATGCAAAGTAGGGGATATATTTATAAAAGCTGATCCCCCTGTGAACTCCTCCTTAACATCACAGCGCAACAAAGTCTTTCATTTTCAATAAAAGAGGATGACTAAAGTTGCTGTGTGTTATTCAGTGCCATCAATCATATTTTTGACAAGCAAGTGGAGAGTATCGCTCATGCGTGTTCCATAAGTTCCCCTTGAAAACCTCACACAGACCAGCAGGCCATAATCGGAACCACGTTTGATGCTGTGGCACCACTGAAGCACAGACTCACACAGAGCACTGAACACAGATGTGTTGACAAAGCTGACAGGAATAAATGTTCATCCATCTTTAGCTATTTGAGTGTCTATCTGTGTGTTTGTCTGCAACCTCTGTCTCTTCCTTAGATCCAGCTGGAAGTGGAAGCCGTCCCGGTTTCTCCTCCATCTCTCACCCTCCACCACGAGGGTTTCCTCTGGCGCTGTGTGTTTCAGGTGGAGCCCACAACACATGCAGTCCTGGCCACCCTCTTCAGTATGTGAAAAACTTTCCTCTAAGGCAGCAAAAAGTTTTTTCTGGGGCTTGTCCAATGTGGTGACATGTCTCACGCTGTGGTCTGCTTGACATGCTAACAAGTGCCGGAAAGAAAAATGTCTTTAATTTGGATATTTGACAGAAAATATACAGTATGAGAGTAAGAAGAATTATGTTGGCGTTTTATTTCAGTTCATTTGGGGGGGTCTGGCTTTTCTGTAATGTTTGCACTCTTGTGGTGTTTCTTATTCTTCCCTATACCAAACCGCATCCAGTCAATTTTAGAACCAGGGTTCTTTTTTTACCTTAAAATACTTTTTTTTTCCCACTATCCCCATTTCTTTTAACTGTAGCAAACCAGCCGGAGTCCAAGGTGTGTATCCATGGTTACCTCTTCCCTCTGCCGGTTGCGCTTGGACAGGTGCCTCATCCAAGTTATGATGCTACTGCTGGTAATACACTAAGTAACAAACACGTGCTGTATGCACACACTGTATGTATGTGAAATTTACATTTGGTCATTTGCATTTTACTGTAACTAGCAGTATACACCAAAATTTAGGGGGGCGTCTGAGTGAAGATGTGAGGCATTATGACTGGGAAAAAAATAAAATGAATATATTTCCTTTTTATTTCACATGCAAAGCAGGGTCAAAGCTAAAATTTTAGGAATAGAGTAGTCATGCGACGAACACACACACACACACACACACACACACACACACACACACTTTTTAGAATTAGTTGGATTTTAAATTTTTACCTGTTTTGTCTGTTGTTTAATATTTTCCTAATTTTTCATTTCCCAACATGAAGTTCTGCATGCTTTGTCAACATCGTCTCCACACTGCCAGTGACAACATTCTAATGGAGAAATACTGAGTCTTTTATTCATTCATCAGCTGAAAAGTGCTCAAAGTTAAGTGTAGAAATAGTTGTTCCTGCCAATAAACCATCCACCTCATGTAAGTTGTGATAAGTATTGAGGAGTTAGCCACGGCACTTTATACTTAGAAACTGTAGGTCCACTGCTCTGATGGCCCTGTTGTGTTTTGTGCAGTGTTTCGGGGTTTCTGGACCTTGCTGATAATCGCCGGGATGGTCTCAGCTCTGACTGGAGGGTTCCTCTTGGTCTGTGGTGTCCCCTTCATCAGCCACCAACTCTACAAGCTGGGTGGGGCCTTCCTCATCACCGCTGGTAAAATATGAAATACTGCATGTACATGTGTGGAGTATAGTGCTGGCGGGAATAGACAAATGCACTGACACAAACCTATGTTGCAGCCGTCGCTGCTGTCAGTTGTTCATACTTGTCATATGACAAATACACACCCAACTCACAGAGCAGCATATTCAGCACTGTCACTATAACAACAGCAGATGTAAACACTGCTACCATGGTAAAAGCAGAGATGAGTAGGAGCTGCATTCCTCTGGTGTTATTCCCGGCTGTGATAGCTCCTGTGTCTTCCTGACACTCTATATCACTCCACAGCCAGCTTGTTCCTGTTCATGCTTCTGCTCTACGTACTGTGGATGGAGGTGGTGGATGTGAAGCGCTATGTCCTGCAGGAGAGAGGAGAGGCGTGTCCAGATGCCAAGGTTTCAGTGCTCTATGGCCTGTCGTTCATGGTGGCGGCGGCTGGTGTGCCTCTGGAACTCGTCTCTGGGCTCGTCTTCATGATGGTGGGCCGGGCGCTGCGTGCCAGCAAGTGAGCTCACCGTCTGGCCCGGAGGAGAAGAGTGGACTGACCTTTTTCTGTCCTGCACTGGGACTCAGTGGCACACTTGTGGGACGTGTAAATACCAGCTGGAAAGATACGACCAATATTACAGCACCACCCTTTGAATGTTGCATGCAGTCAGAAACACTGGTTTGGTGTAGAAGTATTCTATCACTTGCTTTGCGTGATTTCCACAAAAATCTCCCATTACACAAGAATATTAATACCACAATAGGTCAGTGGCAGGGTTTTAATAGGATTAACGTGATGTGATAAGGATACGATTCTGGCATAAAGGAGCAGCACAAGATGTGCTGATACATCTAATCAAAGACATTTTTTCTAAAACTCGTGAATATAAATATTTCTTCAACTCAGCTGCATCCTACTGTCATTCTTCCAACTGCAGCTTGTATTATTGCTGCAATTGATGAATCCATAGAGCGGAAGGTGAGAAACGCATGGGTGAACCAGCTGTGTCCCCTGTCCTGGATTTGGCACAAGATCAGAGTAGGCGAGCTGGAGCAGAGCAAGGTGGGAGGGAGGAATGGCTGGATGGACTTTAAACAGAAACGGTGGGTTTGGATAGAGGGTGGGGGTGGAGCAGGAGAGGGAGGAATGGATGTGGGTACAGGGGGGCTAGAGAAAAGAATTAATGCGTGTAGGGGGGCACAAGGGGGCTTTGAGAAATGAACAGCTGTTTGTGGGTTTGGTTGGTGTACAGCGGGGCCGGCCACCTGCCTCCTTCACCCCAATCATATTTCACTCCCTCATTCAAATCCTTATGCTTTCTCTTTTTTTGACTCATACTCTGATGCCTCTCTGTCCCACCCTACATGTAAATGGTAAATTCAGAAACCCCTGTCTCTCACAGATATTCTGTTGACACGTATCCCTTCTACCCACACCCTTCTGGGCCTTCTCATTTTCCTCAGTGTTATCCAAAGGGGAAACACAGACTTTGCTACAATAACTGCTACAATATTAGATCATCTGAATGGGCAGCAAGTGGACTCTCACTCGTACATATCAGCTTTCATCTGCTGTACTATGGAGAAGGAGCTGGTGTTGGGGGGGGGTGTTTGCTTCAAAGACCTCACTGATCAAACACACGTTCATACACACACATGCTGTGATCAAACTCTGCACAATACACCAAGGTTAATTATTGAAGTATACTATGTTTTAACTCCTCATACAGAGCTGATCCTAGTTTTGACTAATTTACTGTATGTTGAGAGTATGTCTGTGTGGTTATATGATAGACAGTACATTCAATGGTGTGTGCTTGTCACTACAATTCATAATCACTCAGTAGAAGTAGTGAGAAGGGAAAGTTGAAGCAGCTTTTTACCAGACGGGGATGTTCTCCAGTGGTTCTCATTCATTACGACTTTTCTCTTTTAAAAGCAAAACATGTTTAAAAATATTTTCAATAAACCATCATTTTTACCTTTCTGTGTCTATCTGTGCTTGTCTTTTTTCTTCTTTACGTTACTGTGGTGCTTCGAGCTGGGATGGCCATAGCTGCATTATAAAACCCTCACTACAACTGAACTTGGCTTTGGGACTGACCAACAGCTGTAGTTAGAATTATGATTTAGCTACTCTAAGCTCCTTACCAGTAGGTCCAAAAATGTAATGTTTATCTGGAGGGTAGTGGATGAAAAGTCATGGGGTCATCAAATGCAATAGGATTAATCCTTGGAGGGGCACAAATGTGTTTAACAAATACCATAAAAAACTGCTCACTGAGTTTAGAATTCATTTTACTTTTTTTTTTTTTCAAGTGAAAATATTGGTCTTGAGGTGGAAAAGGTCAGAAGGTTTCATCAAAACAATTTTGAAGCAAATTGATACAGCAAATTTTACAGAAACAAACACTTGTTGACGCATCTTATCTTGGATCAGAAAAATGACTGCTCTGATTATCACCATCTTTTGGCCACGGCTCTTCTGGAGCAAGAAGTCAACAATCATGGAAAAGTCCAGGCACACGAGGAAAATATTGTAGCACAGTATAGAAAACCAAAAACAAAAAACTCTCTATAGAAATCTATATATAGATGAAATCTCAAGGATGAAAGACTCCCAACGCTTTGAGGTCATGCAAAAAACTTTTTTTTCATATATATATATATATATATATATATATATATATATATATATATATATATATAACCTAGACTAAATAATAGTTGGCGTCATGTTCACTTGAATTACCCCTATCAGCCAGCAGAGGGCTCTCCAGCTCTCCTCTTCAAAAGCAGAATCTCCCATGCATGGATAGACAGGAGGGAAAAATATGAGAGTGCAGTCAGAGGAAAGGAAGAAGGAAAGGAAAGTGAAGGAAAGGAAAGGAAAGGAGGCAATTACTGAGCAGAGTGTTGAGCTAGAACGCTGGCTTGTTCTATGACTGTAGCTCTTCCTAATCATAGTTAATTAACTCTTATGTCTCCTCCCCTGTCATCCACAACAATGGAAACACTATCACGTCATTTAAAGAAGAAATAATCTTGCACTTGAAGTGTCAGCAATAATGGCATTATAATATTATGCATATGGCATAGTGAGCATCACGTGAATAAAGACATGACATGATAATAAAGTAATAAATGATTTGCAAATTAACCCCAGAAGACCCAAGGAACCCAAAGAGCATATGTCTTGTTGATTAGGGGTAATGAGTGTGAATTTATATATACATATATATATATATATATATATATATATATATATATATATATATATATATATATATATATATATATATATGCATGAATCTGGATATTTTCAGGGGTTGCAGCATTATTTGCTGATTATTTCCCAGTATTTGCTAAAAGTCCCATGTATTTCATGTATTTGATGTGTCAGACACCAAACAGCAGGATTTGGTCTTACACTAGGTAGGGTAAATGAACCCTATGTGGGTTCCTCACCCTTCCATCCCCTAGAGCACCTGCACTGAATACTGGTGGGCTCTAATCCAGTCAAAGAGGGGGATACACTTGGTGAGAGCTCTTTCTGTCCTTTCTCTAACCCCCTAACTCTACTGGTGAGCTGATTACCTGCTCCATGTGGGTGAGCTCCAGCCCGCCAGGCCTTGAGCGTGGCTCTTTTGTGTGTGTGTGTTTGTGTGTGTGTGTGTGTGTTTGTGTGTGTGTGTGTGTGTGTGTTTGTGTGTGTGTGTGTGTGCAGGGCCAGACGGACACAGTTTCTCCCAGATAAAGGCTTTTCTCCTGTCAAAAATGACTGCCCTGATAAGAGCTGATATGAGAGAATAGCAAGCCTTATGGCATCACTCCTGCTTTTTTTGTTTCTTTTGTACACCCCAAATCCCCAGGAACAGCCCCAGCAACCCCCAAAATCCACACACACACACACACACACACACACACACACACTAACTGCTAATCTGTACTGGGGAGTATGGGCGAGGTAGAGAGGGAGCAGGTGGAGGGATATAGAATATGTGTGTTTCTTTTTCAGTTTTTGTCGAAAAAACTAGTGTGGTTTTATTAAAGACATCCCTCCCCTCTAACACCAACACACACACACACACACACACACACACTGTTCATGCAGACAGATTATGTCGCAGACAGTCAGAGCTCCTGCCTTCAATTAACCTCACAAAGACAGGATCACTTACACACACACACTCTGATGATGATAGCAGGAGGGAGACAGCGTAGAGTGAGTGTGTGACTGGCTGCTATGTACACAACAGACAGGCTCTGCTACATAGCAAGGCATGACACAATTGCTCACTTATGAGCGAAGGGCATTATATCATATGTTCTTTCTTTTGAGAGAATCTGTAAACATTCCTGTGTAGTGCCCCACATGACTACTGAATATAATCTGTTCTCAAATGTTACAGCAAATGTTGTTTTTGCTGCTGAAAACAGTAACGACATAAAGCATTCGAGTTGGAGGGTACTGTTGTGAATAGTCTTGAAAAACATGACATTACTCATTTGGTAGACGCTTTTATCCAAAGCGACTTACAAGTGAGGCAACTTAGGATTCAGTGTCTCGCCCAAGGACACTTTGGCATGTGGACAGGAGGAGCTGGGGATTGAACCGCTCTGCCACCTGAGCCACAGCCACCCGCTGTAAAGTGGATGTATGGTAAATGGCAACAGCCTGTTTTTTCATTTGGTGGAGAAATTCTGTAAACGGGTGGGGTGAGGTGAAGATAGCAAGAAGAGAGAAGAGAAGGGCTAAAGTTCTGCAAAGTGCTGATCTGTTTTTGAATTTATTGGCACTAACCACAGTTAGAGGGAGTTCTGCTACTTATGTATCAACAGAGTAATAGGAACCAGCATATAATTTTGCTTTTATCTTTATTTCCTTGTTAATTTATTTTTAAAAAGACTGAACAATACATGTGTGCATCATCTCTCTGTTTCTGTGTTATCCTATATTTGGGGATTACTGTGGACAGTTGCTGGTTGGAGTTAAGTCAAAGTGAAGGCCTTCAATCAATCCAGCTAGAATGCCCAGGTTGGTGTGCAGAGGTTTGAATGTAAGACAGGACATGAACTTTGCTTTCATTTGGTTTAAAAGAACTATTTCTGCCCTTTGCTATGTGCACAAATGAATGCAATTCCATGATTGACCCCATGGATCTATTGTTCCAAACCGTGAGCTGTTATTTCAATTTGTACAACTCTTTGCATCAAGGCTAAAAAACCACCCAACATCAGAGTTCTTGTGTCCAGTATCTCTTTCTCTCCTCTTTTCCTGACAGTTCTTTATTGTCACCTTTTGAGAATGGCAAAAAACACCCCAATATAACAATATAACCCACAACACTTAGAAATTGAAAAGCGATTTTCTTTCTCCACCCTAGTTGGCTATGTTTAGCCAAGAACCCCAATTTGTCGAGCAACAGAGCTCAATGTGAGCCTGCCATTGACAGTTGGCTCAGTAGAACCTGGCACAGGGCAAACATTATGTAAAACAATTTAATTTATCAGTTAAGTTAGATTAAGCGGCCGGGAAATAAGGTCCTCTAAAATGTCCTGAGCCAACTCCGAGTGCATGTGTTTGTTTCGGGGTTCACAGGTCAGCTGCAGTGACAGAGCTGGCAGACCCCCCCCCCCAGTAAATACAGTGGTGTGACTGATATGTTACACAACTTCCAATCATTTCTTGCTGCTGCCATCTTCATTCACTTGCTGCTGATCTGCAAGGGGATGTAAAGCTGTTTTGGCCTGGTCTCTGTGTTTGTGTTTTGGACCTGGCACACGCCACTACCTGGGTATAGGAAACACTCAAAGCACACAGATACACACAAATCACTGTGTACAGGCACTGTTCACCGTTGGAGCTGTCTGGCAAACAAACCAAATCCAGTACAGATACAGTACATTCCAACTGAACAAAAACACATACATACAATAAAGTAAAATAGAAACAAAAGGCTTAGTATAAAGTTAAGCATAGAGAGCTCTGCGTGGACAGACAGAACAGAGGAGACACTGCTTTGGGCTTGTGTCTTAACCACCTCTTTTCTTCTTCTCAACTGTATGTCTTTATTTCCCTTTATACACCCCCCTACCCACACACTAGTTCCCTCACCAACTTCTTTCATTTCTGCTGAAGGAGAGGAAGAGGAGAGAGGAGGAGGGGGTTGCGATTAGTTTCAGGGTTCCAGCCTGCTTGATTGGCAGCTGGCAGCATATGGAGCTGTGAGGAAGGTTTGCCCACGCTCACTTCTGAGGAAACAAATATTTGCCTGAAGGGGAGAGAGAGAGAGAGAGAGAGAAAAAATATTAATTAGTTTGCAGACGCTCTGAGAGATAAAAGTCGGCAAGACGTATCCATCAAAAGGCTGCAGAGTTAGCTCCAAAATGGAAATTTTCCCCAAGTTGACAGATCCAGTAGGCTGCTGGCTGAGCTGAGGGGGGAAGAACACATGCGCACTGGGAAAGAGGTTTACAACACAAGAGCCCAACATGGAGTCTACATTAACATCTGTGAATA
This sequence comes from Istiophorus platypterus, assembly GCA_016859345.1. Lineage (NCBI taxonomy): Eukaryota > Metazoa > Chordata > Actinopteri > Istiophoriformes > Istiophoridae > Istiophorus > Istiophorus platypterus. The sequence continues at coordinate 21,069,204 of CM029134.1, read as the reverse complement.
CTTTAACACCTTCTAAGTGGAATTAACATTTAGGCATGCATCTTCCACGCTTGAGACATGTTTCACTAGCCCCTCCAATTATTTCTCAATTAACACCTCCATGTTGAAACAGAGCTGTGTGTGGTTGAATTGACACAAATGCGACAGATAGGTAAACATTGCAGTCACCCCATGATTCCAATGCAGAAGATTATTATGTTGTAAAAAGACCGACATTTTTTTATTATAAATTTTTTGTGCTTCTCTGCAGCCAACGAACAAACAAAAAAACAAACAAACAAAAAACATGGAGAGATGCTACGGAGTTGAGCTTAACATCGCAATACAGATGTAACACATGCAATGCCCACGTTACTCTTTGACTTGGCTCTTTTGCCCCCAAATTTTGTGGGCGTAGAGTTTATTTTTGCTAATCACAGGGAAAGTCAAGGCACATAAACCACATACCAGTGCAATAAGTACAGAATTGTTAGCTAGATTAGCATAAAACCTGGAAGCAGGTCTAAAGCTCAGGAAACAGCACATTGAGTCTCATTTTGTTTTACCCCTGCACAAAAGAAATGTAAAAATAACCATTTATTGTTGCAAGAAGTTTTGTCTTTGCTAGCAACAGCAGTGCGCAGTGACTGTGCACAGCTTCTTTCTCTTGTTGGCACAGTCAGGTTCCAGATTTGGTACAGTTGTGCCTAAAAAGAGACCAAAACCAGAGACTGCTGACAAACCATCTGTATCTGGCAACCTGCACTAGAGCCAGAGATACAGCACTTGGGTACTGAGCATGAAGGTGTCGCTTGGAAAACTGAAGCTTATCTTTTTTTCCATGTTTTTTTTTTTTTTTATGGATTCAACAAAAAAGGTACAACATGTTAAGATCTAGAGCTGCTGAAACCCCGTTTTGTTTACTTTGAACAGAGCCAAACTAGCTGTTTTCCCTCTATGCTAAGATAGCTCCAGCTCCATGTTTAAAGTACAGACACGACAGTGGTATCAGACTTGTCATTCTCAGGAAGAAAGCACATAAACAAATTTTTTAAAAATGTCGAGCTGTTTCTTTCATACATCACATCTGCGAACCAGGCCAGAATTTGCTTTGTCTTCCTTATTCCTATGACACAAGATTAATTCTCTGGGGCAACAATTAGAATTACCAGAGAACTACTACACTAAATAAACAAAATAAAACAAACACCTATTTCTATTTTCTTCTCAAGGCATTAATTGTTAGTATAAATAACTAGAATAACTTCATCTGCAACCCTAAAGCACTGAATCCACTAATCAGAACCAAAAAAAGCACATGAAAGAGATTTCCTTTGCTTTGATACATGGCGTTCAGACACTGACCATGGGATTATGCAGCACTGATAAGGTAATTAACAGACTATGATAGTGTAATTAAGCAACATCTGAGAAGAAAGGCTGCTGGAGTGGCATGTTGGTGTGGGTGCACATCAAAGCACTGCTTTAAAGGCAGATTGGCTCTGCAGAACATTTGGATCAGCACGGTTCCTCGGCGAAGGTATCGACCATGGCTGAAAGAAAGCTTGTTATGCCATTGAGAATTAGCTGACAACGGCAAATAACTTTATTGTGATGGAAATGAAATGCTTTTTTTGGGAGCAATTCTTTCGAATAAAATGGACAGAGATCATATCGAGGGAACACAAAGACAGTAACTGATAGCTCCATTGTCAGAGAGCCAAATAGTGTCTCTCTCTATATCAGCACAAAGTCTCACCAGATTTCACTGAATAAATGGAACTTGCATGAATTCACTTAGCTATTTACCTTGCTTTGCTTTATTGAGAATGCATCTTTGTGGGGTTTGTCGTCAGTCCTTGCACAGTGCACTCCCTCTGTTCCCCTCTCCCCCCTCTCCCTCTGTGTGCAGTGAACCAGCACAAATTCGTTTTTATTGTATTTATTTGTTTATTTACTCTTATCTCTTTTCCATTTCAGAGGCTTCCTATCAGAGACCTGCAAACCTCAGAAGCCGGGTGGCAGGGGAGCCGTGGGTTTACATTTGTGTGTGTAAGTGCATGAGTGGGTGTGTGTGTTTCAGGGGATTGGTATAAAATTAAAATACAAATAGAAAAGGAAACATTGGAATCATCACTTTTGTTATCGCCAGCTATACGGTTTATAGCCCCCACTGTTAACAAACTCCTCTAGGGTGATGAAACAGAAAGCGCTGAAATGTACTCACTTCATCACTCACAGAATATCTTTTAAGTAATATTATAAACACTTGGCAAGAGTCCTCCAGCAGTGGGTGTGAAACTCATTTTCGGCATTAGATGAGAAAAACATTATTGCATCCAACAATAAGGCGCTCTAGCTAAGACGAGTACATTCACGGAACCTGTTTAACTCTGAGCCAAGTCAGTAGGAATTTCCAGGGACAGCATCTGATGTTATAGACCAACACCTGTACCTTATGTCTAACACCGATTAACCCTGAATCCCTAAGAATTACTTGGACTTCAACAGAATTTTCAGACTGTTTCCAAAAGGTTTATCAACCACAATGTGATGACAAAGAACAATCTGTCAGGCCTGTGTGGTCCAGCAGCTTTATTTATTCTTGAGGAAGCAATCTACTATTTTTTTGACAGTGCGCTCAGCCAAGAAACATTCAACAGAGGTCACGAGCCAAGATCAAATTGATATTGCTGCGACCGGTGATGTTGTGATGACATGAAAAGTTGATCCTTTGACAGTTTTTTTAAAAGAATAAACAACTAAACAACATAATCAGAGAGCAGAGCTCTCAATTGTCTTCATTTTGGGGAGCATTTTTTAAATAATCTGTTTCCTGGGGATGAATAATAAATTTATTGTGGTTGGAGGGCCAAACCAGAAAAAAAGGACGGTTTTTCAAATGTATCCATATTAGCATTACGGTCATGGCCTAAAGCCAACACTATACTCTGAAACAAAATTGTATTTGGTGTGTTTTCAGACTGCAGATAAATAAAATTATGACTATACTGACTGTAACATACAGTACATGCTGCCTGAAGAAGACTTGGAGGTACTGGGAGAAGCAAGAAGAGGCAAGAAGCTAACTTATAAATAGTGTAACTGTATGAAGATAAAGCCAAAGTTCAAACCAAATGTGGGGCCTTTTCTCGTATGTCTTCTCCACACAGATTTTATTTTATTTGGAGTATTTGCATATACTGCTGATTTAAGACAGGGCTGTAAAAAAGCATAAAGTCCCATCAATTACTGCTTCATTACCACCACCACCAACATCCTTGCCAGTCACTCCAAGTAGGCTACTTAAGCGTGTGTGTGTGTGTGTGTGTGTGTGTGTGTGTGTGTGTGTGTGTGTGTGTGTGTGTGTGTGTGCGTGTGTATGTGTATGTATGTGTGTGTGTCTGTGGTCCACTCAGGAGGAGAGAGTGAGCGATCTTGCCAGGATCTGAACGGCCTCTTTGATCTCCCAAAGCCAAACAGAGGGAGAGAGACGCTTGCCCCTCACAGAGAGGATTAAATATCCCTGAGTCGGGACATCACAACTCCCTCTCACCGCTCTCCTCCCCCTCCATCCACCCCTCTTTCCTCTGCTCCCTTCCTCCTCCCGTCTAGCCTGGTTATCACTGAGTCTCCAGAGGGGCTGGGGGGAAAGGAGAGCGAGCGAGGAAGAGAGGAGGAGAAAAGAAAAGTAAAGGAGAGACTGTGGGTTTAAAAGCCAAGAGGACATCTGAGTTCACATGGACTTTGACTATTTCACCCACACAGGTCAAAGTCTGGATAGGATGCAGTTTGACCTGGAGTGCTGTGTATGTGTGTGTTTGTGTTTGTGTGTGTGTGTGTGTGTGTGTGTGTGTGTGTGTGTTTGTGTGTGTGTGTGTGTGTGTGTATTTTGAAGGCTATTGTCTGGGTCACGAGGGAATGGTAGGGATCTCACATTGGGCAGGATTTATCTAAGAGTTAGTAGGTTGTCAGAACCAAGAGGATTTGTTTAAGAGAGTGCAGTGGAAGGGGTGGAGGAGACAGAGGGATGTTGAAAGAACCAGATGAAAGAGTGCAGGAGGTCTGAGCTGTTGTGCTAACCCCCGTACACCCGAAGGTGCCCCGTGTGACTTCCGCTCCACACACATCTTTGAGAAATACATTTATTAAAGGCTTTCCTCTCTGGCCAACTAGATAAGATACTTTTTTCCAGACAAAAGTGTACATCTAATTCAAAATGTATAAAAAGAAAGTGTCTTCTATTGTACTGTGACAGCTAATGTATATTTTAAAAAGTATATAATTATTATAAAATAAAAGAATATTTTTATGTTGTCCCTATTTCCTTTTTTTCATTTTTCTGTTAAAGGACTCTTACAGGTCCCTGTGTGAGGGTGTCAGGGTTAAGGCGGGTGATATTTTGGGTGGGTGATATCACATGGACAGGGAGTCAGTGATGATAGACATATTCATCATCTATGAAACCGGCAATGAAAATAAGCCCACTGAGGTTGTAACTCACAAAGGAAGTTATATGAAGCAGTATTCAGTGTTTTGACATTGATCCCTTAGAATAAACGTGATTACGGGAGAATACAGACAATATTGCAATCGTTTTTTTGGTTGGCTAACAGTGGTAGCGTTTGAGTCCTATTTAAACATCAGAGGTCACCGTGTGCTATATGACAGGGCCCGTTATAATAATCCAGAAACCAGCATTAGAGAATTCTCCTTGGCACTGGTGCGGATTTGGACAATAAGGCCTGAAATGGGACATATTCATGATGTAAAATGACACTGCTGTTGTTTTACAAACAAATGCAAACCCTTCGGGTCAGAGGTGTAAATTACAAATCACTTTGCTGATTCTGTTTCTTCCTGCTCAGGTCAAAGGCACCTTGACAGTGACTGTGCAGTTTATTCACTGTTCACTCTTTTACTGTTAAGTATTAATTATCTAACTCATTATTAGAGCTAATTATTAATTATACAGAGGAGCTTAAAAGCAAAACATGGATGAAGAAAAATTGTAACAAGAAAATTGTAACAAGCAACCACAAGATCTTCTGCACCAGCAACTGCTTACAAATCATACATGTCAGAATATGTGACTTGACCACATAAGTAGAACTGGGGAAGCATGAAGGGCTCAGCGGTGCCAACTGTCTATTTGTGTGGAAAAAAATATAATAACACAACAGTTTTAACAGGTAAATAAGGGAAAGAGCATTCAAGCAATAATCTCCATAATATCAACAATTGCAATACAGGTTAATACATACAGCCACGGTGGGCTGTGAGCAATCTGTAAAGCCATGAGCAGGTAAAAAGTGAGTGAGGCAGTCAGACAAAGGTTTCCTTCATGGAGCTAAAGTGCTCAGTGTCCATGTTATATAATTTCCAAGGGCACCTACTGTGATAGTCTGGTTGTTTAACTTGTAAACAACCAAAACAGCCCATCTCCACCCTGAAGCACCAGCTAACTCATGCCGTTGTTTTATTGAAAAGATGTTTTAAGCTTTTTCTGGAGGGCACAAGTGTGAGGAGCTTAACTTCATTCGTCCCCTGAGCCCTGACCCTTCTCAGTCACACCGTGGCATGTTATGGCTACCTTTCACAGACCGGAGATGATTGCCTCTTACCATAACAGCATAATACAGTTTTACACCACACAAAGTGAGGGACATGTAGCACATGCAACCCTGAGGAGTACTGTCTCACTAATTTGAAAAAAAACTTGATGTAAAGTGGGGAAGAGAAGGCCATGAAGATATGATATAAATGAGGTAACTGTGACAAAAAATGGTTAAACCTTTTATTATACTAAGTGCAGTTCCAGTTTAAAAGTTGCTTGTTATCTCACTAACAGTTAAATATTTTATTCAATCATCTAATCATCATCATCTAATTTGGACATCACTGCTGTGTTATTAATAATAATAATGTTAGACCCTATTTGTCAGATAATAAAAACTGAAGATTACAATCTTCATGAAATGAGGACTGATTGTAGGCCTGTTGCGTGAGGACTGAGCTGGAGAAACAGTTTTTAACTGAAGAAATTGACAAATAATGGGTACGTGGTTGATTTATTTCATCACTGAGTAATATTCATCACTGGACTAATGTAACATTAAGAAAATAACTGGCAAATGCACTTTGTTGCATCTTTAAGAAAAACATTTGAAACGATTTACAGACTATAACAATTGTCTGTAACATTAGTTTGAGCCACTTTGGTTAGTTTAAGCCAACATGGCCATTAATGGAAACAGAAAATATACAATGGCCAAATAACAACATAAGATGACACATGGTATAACATAATGTTGCCATTACAGCAGTGGTGCATAAATTGCTTGTTCCACCGATTAATAATTGTAATATACTATGCTTCGCATTCATAGAGATAAAAAGTAAACAAAGTGGTGCTGTCCTGATGTTGCTGTGTGTTAAACAAAGCGCTCTGGGATGCTTCACTTCAAGTAACCGTGCATTGCAATTGTTTTGCTGTGATAAGCCATTTACAATTTGCAGAGGTTGGGTGTCTGTCTAAAATAGTCCCGTACTTTAGACAATCCCGTACCGGGTTTAGTGGCTGCAGTTTTTTTTTCCAGGAAATCCCTGCTTTGTCCTGGCCTGGCTGTCTTTGTGACATGGTTGTAGTAATCGATGACCTCAGTTACACGGACACGTCACCCCAGCCCTAACCAACTGGACGTAGACATCGATAGGCCCGGTGTTTCTTTAGAACCGCTCATCCAAAAAACTTCACAGTTGAAACTGGGTCCTCAGCAGTATACACATTAAGTTAGAAGTCAGTCCGATGAGCAGCGGTCAAGAAAATCAAAAGACAGACAGAAAGAAAGCAAGAGAGAGGTTTCTCCAGGGTTAAATGGCAGTAATGCAATAGACGTCCAGGTTTTCCCCAGCTCCTGGGAAAAATCACCACTGGACTTTTGGGAGATACAATGAAGTCCAAAAGCATTTTCCAAGGAACACTGGCCCTAGTTGGACTGACTTCAGAACTACTGCTGTTAGCCCAACCGGACAGAATTTGTTCCAGTATTGTAATGTTATTATGCATCACCTAATAAAAACCTTAGCCCTCAATTCTTCCAAAATCTTCAACTTTTCTAGGATCCTGTAGTGTGAGTGTGCATGCTTTCAAACATGTCTGTGTGTGTGTGTTCCTGGACTAATGCTTCCAGCTGAACAGAAGCGAAGGTCAGTGCTCTCTACAAGGGGTTAATACAATCACCATTACTACTTCCTGGTGCTGTGCCGGGGCACAGGAGGCAGGCTGTGGAGAAGAGGTGGGGGTGGGGGTGGAGGATGAGAGAGGCAGAGGGCAGACAGAGGAAAGGGGCAGCTCTGACATGACAGTGACAAATTGCCTTGTATTTATTCAAATTGTGTAATGTGATCTTTTGGCTGTGTTGTAATGTGAGTTTTAAGAGTGTTTGACCCTGCTGATGAGTTAACATTAACAAGCTTGTAAAGAGGACGATGCAAGGTGAGTCGAAGACAATGAAGTTCATGGATGATCAACTGAAAAGAAAAGTATTCAAACAGACTCACAGATTAACACAAGTCTGAAAACAGATGTCTGTCAACCTACATAATTGCATGGTAAGTACCTTGTTGCAATTAAAAAAAATTATTAAAACTTAATTGGAATGTGATTAAGACTTGAGAAAGAAATCTCTTACCTGTATATTAGATATCAACAGCTAACAATTGCCACACTGTGCTAGGAAAACAGAGTGGAAGCATTAGTGACGGATGATAGTAGCTTGGTCTTTTTGCCAAAAATGTTTTTTTTGTTTTTGTTTTTTTCGGTTTTTTTTACATTACTTTGACATTTTGGGGGTTCAGATTGTTTACTGTCTTACCAGGAGTTTGATGGGAGGTTTTATAAGAATTCCATGTCCGTTTGTTACGTGCAGATCCTGGTCCAGGACATGTGAGAGTTTTCTCTACTGGTTAGCCTACATTCAAGAATCGGTTTGTACAGAGACGGAGAGTGAGAAGATGTGGAACTGGACATGCTGTCTGGTTAACCTTAACTGTTGAGGGTCTGCAATACCTCTGCAATGTAGGCTAGCTCCGTGCTAAACAACAGTGTCGAGTTTTCTATCACTTCATATGTTGTATACCAAAGAAGCAGTGAGCGGATGTGGAGGCTTTGGCGTTGCTGGCAGGCACCTCTGACACAGCTAATCTGAATTACAACAGTAATATAAGGAATAAGATAAGATGTATTTTATTGTCACCTTAGGGAAACATTTGTTTTGCTCAGCATCACTGCATTACACAACATTATGTCCAGACATAGCCAGCAGCATCCTTATAAAATTTCAGACTTTGACTTATGAACATGTATGACACCAGTAACAAAGGTATTTGCAACATGTTTTTTTTTCATTCACTATTTGTTACAATAATTAAATATACCAAGAGTTATAAATTCGGAAATTAACACTCAATAACTTTACGTATATAATCAATTAAAAACTATCCCAGTATGATAAGACTGAGGAGACAGACTTTTGTGACATAACTTTAGGACAGATTCAGTCTTGGCAGAAAGACACAACAGCCGATGCTGAAAACATCGGACGTAGCCTCCGCCGGTTCTTTTCGTTCTGCCCTGTGGATTATTGATACAGACACCTGCAGGGATCCGGGAAGTCGACACACACCGATGAGCACAGCCAACACACACATACACTGACACACAAAGCCAACACGCAATGGGATGAGTCATGGAGAGCTGAGGTCAGTGCAGAGATCTGGAGACATTAGTGAGGAGAGAAGGGGAAGCACCTGCCTGAACAGGAAAAGACGGACAGATTGAGCTGTGGCCATTTCTGTTCCATGTTTCATGCATTTTTTCTGGATGTTGTTACAACAATGTTAAAAAGAAAACCTGAAGATTTATCAAGAATTAGGAACTAAACATTAATTATGCAATTTTTGTGCAGAAAGGTGCCACTGACTGAAAGAAGAAAGCTGCAAACTTGCAGCAAACCATATGTTGCATAATGATAAGAGGGTTGAAAACATACTGCTGCGTACAATGCTAATAAGTCTGTGACTAATGAGTAGTTTCTTTTATATCAGCAAATCTGACCACTGACTACTTCCTTAATTAGACATTCATATGAGTTCATATTACATATAAGTTCATGCAAATGTGCTCTAAATATGAAGGTTAAATTAAGAGGTTCGAAAATAGGACGATTTCAAATTTCAGTCTCTCAAGCTCTCTCGTTTTGCTTTTCTGATACCACCTCCTCTATCACTTTTCATGTGCACAAACATAATTAATGCCTTGGAGGAGAGCCTCCCTGCAACTACTGGCTGTGACAGCAGGCCGAGTTTGGGTATTAAGAACAGGTATAAGCATATTTGGCTTTAGGCGTAAAGGCCATATATCCAGGGCAGTTTGAAACATAATGAAGTCCTTATTTGAGAACTGCTTGGTTAGCCTCTTATTAATTAACAGTTAGTTCCCTACTTATTCCCTGGTAACTACTTGGAATTTCTGCACCTTATACAAAGTCTTTTCTCCCTCTCAGCTGAACAAAATGTTTCCTTCTTTTTCATCAGTGTCCTTCCCTTCCCTGTCCTCTCTTTTTCTCTCCCCTCTCTCTTCCTACTGAAGCCTTATCGGTGCTCCAGGGACCGACTGACATTCACACAGATGCTAATGACACCACAGGATTCAAGACGCTTCACTCTCCGCTCTCCCTGCTCTCTCCCTATCTGTTTCTCCCTTTCTCATTCTTGCCACTTTTTCTCTTGTTCTCTCTTCCTGGGCAATTAGACAGAGGGAGAAGTCCCAGTTGGCTCGCGGTGGTAATCAAACATCTTTTTCTTGTCCATTTAACACTGGGATTAATTTCCTACAAGGTTAATTAAAGAGGCCCATCAGACAGAACTGATTATTGCAAAGGTTACTGTAGCACTGCTGCTCACTGTTTCCCTGCTTGTGTCTGTACTCACACAAGCACACGTGTGCACACACTCAAGCACTTGAATGTACAGACATTCTTGTGCATACACATGTGCCCAGGAGGCCTAAATAGAAACAGGATTGTACTGTTGTCCATGAGGAAGCTTTACTTTGTAGTAAATTGTCTTACTTGTACTTTTTTGCCAGGCAGATGATGCTTTTGAGGCATAATAGACAAACTAAAGGGTCCCTGAGCGCCTTATTCTAGTGTCCAGAAGGTTGAAACACTCCTTGTTTTTTTTACACAAAGACAAAATACACCGGTGAAATAGGGATGTTTTTATTTTGACCTGTGCTTTGGTGTTAGTTTTTGGCATTTTGGATGCATGACTGTGATATTATGAATTTGGGTCAGCACCACTGAACTAGGAAGCTTCGCAACGGTAGCCATCATGCTACATAAGTGCTCGTGTTTTCTAAATATAGAGACATTGTTTCTCATAAATACTACTGTTACGGCCAGTCAATTTATTGCCTCCCACATCTGGCATTAGTTTTTCTTTTCATATTAGTCATGAGGTTGAGAATGTTGAAATTTATATCTCTACTCCTCTACTATTTGAAAACTTTGTAAAAAGAGAGTGAGAGAGAGAGCAAAGAGTCATAACTTACTTAACTTACTTAACTACACATTTACAAATGTCTCAAAATGACTGAACTTACAATTTATTGACTTTAAAACCTTAAACCTCACTTACTTATCTCTGGGTCAGTCATTACAAACTCGCCCAATTAACACAATTTATTTTAAATCCTGCTGGATTGAAATTTGATGATTATTGGGAAATGTGTATAAAATTATGCAAGAGACACTGAGATGTGATGGAAGGCTCGCTGGCTGTTGGCTCTTGCTTTATTTTTACACAACAGATGTGCTTTTTGTTTGCAAATGTGAATTAGCAAATTTCCAAAAATGCCAAACTTTAAATCAATTTCATTTATATATATAAATATATCATTATCCCATATTCTCATTCACGTTCATCTATATGTGTCTATCTGTTTTTTGTGTGTTGTGTGTTCAGAGCCTCTAAATATTTGCATATGCCTCCTGTTTCACGGTGGACCTGTAAATCATGTTACCCATGGAGAACGAGCTGTGACTGCTCATGTCCACCTCTCAGCAATCACTGAGAACAAAGGTCACCATGACAGGTATAACTAAACATTCCTATTCAACCGGTTACCATAACAGCGGTGAGTAAGACCAAGGTCACAGTCCATAACGCACGCACGCACACACACACACACACACACACACACACACACACACACACACACACACACACACACACACACACACACACACACACACACACACACAGAGTCTGAATTAGCAGAGCAGCAGCCATTCCTGTATTCTAGCCTATTTGTGTTTATTCTGCATGGTGAGAAAAGAGCCCTAAGGTGACAAACACATGCATACACACACACTGACACACAGTCACACATGTGTGGGTTCATTAGCATGCTAAATGGAGGTGAGGACATCGTGGTGTGGAGGTGGCACAGAGCAGCCCCATTGTATTAATCACAAGCTCAGGGGGATCAGCTGACTCGCCAACCTGGTCCTTCAGCACTCTCACCCAAGCTTCCTCCTCCCTCACCCTCCTGCACCTCCCTCCACCCAGTCTACCCACCTTCTACTCTCCAGCTGAAGCCAGCCTCTGTGATTCCCTGCCCAGCTCTTAAAGGGAGCTTTGGCGCATAAGGAACGCTGTGTTCACACAAGTTCGTTGAAACTAAACACTGGGGTTTTGTCTTCTGAAATCTTTGCTTTAGGTCCAAAAACCTATACAGTATATGAATTTTACTAAAGCATTTTAAGTATGTACTTTAAATTTTTTTATATTTTTCGTATGTTTTTTTTTATTGCTATTAAAAAAAATCTCATAAAACATACGATCCTTGATTACATACCTTGATTATTCAATATACTTCATTTAAAGTGTTTTATTTTTTCCAGCCTCTATGTTTTTTTATATGTGGTGCTAATATCTTGGCCAGGTCACTCCTTAAACTTAAATCGCTATATGGCCCTATTCTGTTTAAATAAACGATTTTCATATTTTGCCAATTAAATGGTAAATGAATTGTGTTTAAATCCAAAATCTAAATACCCACTATTAAAGAAACAGATATCAAAAGAAATTGGTGCTATTTCGGAATATGAGATAGAAGATCTAGATTGGGGTTTTTTTTGGGGGGGGCATGCATTTCATCAAATTTATCTTCACTGGGCTTCTAGTTTAAGTTCAACATTTTAAGTTTTTATCAGTTCACTTTTCACTGAAACCTGCATGAGTTGACTTTTTGGCCATTTTGACAGAGTAATGAGCTGTAAACACAACATGGACATACAGACACTGATCATTTTTTCAGGATCACTATATTAATACTGAGTAGGGTCTCCCTTCTCAATTCCTCATGACACTGATCCCACAAGATGTTGGAAACATTCCTCTGAGATTCTGGTCCATGGTGACATAAATGCATCAGATCTGGTGACTGGGGAGGCCACTGAAGTTCACTGAACTCATTGTCCTGTTCATGAAACCAGTTTGAGGCAGCTTTTGCTTTGTGACATTATCCTGCTGGAAGTAACCGTTAGAAGACGGTGAACTGTGACCATAAAGGGATGCACATGTTCAGCAACAATGCTCAGATAGACTGTGGTATTCAAACCATGATTAATTGAAGGGACCCAAACTATGCCCAGAAAACGTGCCCACGACATTAGACCAGCACCACCAGCCTGGACTGTTGACACAAGGCAGGTTGGGTCCATGGATTCATGCTGTTGATGCCAAATTCTGACTCGACCATCTGCTGCCTCAGCAGAAATCAAGATTCATAGCTGAAGCTCCTGATTTGTATCTGCATGATTCTATGCAATTCACTGCTGTCACATGATTGGCTGATTGGATAATTGCATAAATAAGCAGGTGTACATGGATTCGAAATAAAATGCTCGGTGAGCAGTCACAGAGCAATATTAAAATCCATTCGAAGTTGTACACATGTCCACCTGATGAATGTGAGTTCAATATCCACTCTGACTTTAGCTCTGTTTTTGGTCTCCAGTAACTTCAAAGGGAAATAAGTGACTCTTTAGCTGTGAAATGCTCCACTGTGTCCACCAGCTAGTTGCTTACTTTGTCTGTTTGTTATTCAGTGCCGGGCAGGTAGTGTGCATTGAGTATATCAGAGCACTTCAGTGCACCGAGAGCAATGAGTGTATACCAAAACAATAAAGTTCAAGGTCTTAATACCAAAACAAATAGCAGAAAGAAGCTAAAAGCACTGAAATCTGAATGAGTCAGAGTCAGTAATAATTTTCTGTAGGTTAATCACTGCCGCAGACACCTTTGACATGACATCAAGTCTTTTTTCCGTTGTTAATAAAGGAATGCTCAGTAATACAGCTTTACAACCCTATAATATCTGCCTGAGTTAATGAGCCAGATTTTACCATGAACACAGCTGGAGATTTAACAGGTATGAGATGCACCGTATCTTTGATTTTCATGACGCTGTAACTCTGCCAGGTATTTAACAGATAAGGAGTTGTTAATGTGCTCCAGTGTTATGCAGTGTTACAAGAGACAGAGAGAGAAAAAGAGCCAATGAGGCAGCCAAAAGTAACCTGCTGTTACTGTAACAAGGGACCCTGATAACACAGTAATAACAGGCTAATCTTATTTGGGTTCAGAAACCACAACATGCTAATTCAATTAGCTTAATAAGCCCCTGTAGATAAAGGGCTTGTTTCGGCTGCCGTGATTGGCTCAAGGTCCCAATGAGGTGGTCCTCTGGGGCAGTAACATCTCAGCATCCACCGCCACCAGTAGAAGGGGAACTTCCAGCGTGCCAGCATACAGTCCATTTTGTGTGTGTGTGTGGGTGTGTGTGTGTGTGTGTGTGTGTGTGGGTGTGTGTGAGTGAGTGTGTTTCCAGCATAGTGAGAAAGATAGTGTGTTTTAGGAAAGTTTTTCTGCTTTTAAACATACACGTGCCTTTGACGAGCTTTAAATGTTTATGTCTGCATAACTGAGGTGATTGGTCGGGAGACTTGCTAACACAGGTGATATTTCCTGCAAAAAGGTGCTGGAAAAAAAGTTTTTTTTTCCAAGTCTGACTCCAAGTAGACTGATACTTGAAAAAGACTGATACGTACAAGTGATTCGCGAAGAAGCAAATCCCCAGCTCCTGCTTATGTAAACTGTTCATCCTCTCAAAGTTTCAACAATGAGGAAAAAGTCGCTTGTCCCTTGGAACTTTCTTTATTGTTTGTTTCCACAAACACACAACACAATGCCAAACAAAACCATTCTCAGTCTATTGTCCTGGTGCTGTGTCTCAGTTCACTCTGAGCGTCTGTCTCAGCGCTGGGCCCTTTGTGTGGAGATGCACAGAAAGGCATGGCGGCATTGTTTCACCGGCTGAGGAGGAGAATGGAACTGTTACAGTGGAGAGAATTGGCAGCTGAGCCCAGCAAGGAGATTCTCCACACAGTATTAGAGAGAGGGATCACGACGCTCCACCGCCGCGCTGGCCCTGCTCACCCCTCACACACACAACGCACACGCCCAAAAACTAGACGCACAGCTCGGCTCCCTCCCCTTTGCCTGTGAAATCTGCATTCTCTCTTAACCCTTTGTTTTCAGCAGATGAGCTAATCTGTTTACGGGTGTTTGTGCGGGCGCCTTTGTTTGCGCCGCGCACATATGCGTATGCACACATATACATTAATCTGCCGGCCACGAGCCAGCTGACACTAGCAGAATATAACACCAATCCTCAAAGACTGTCCTAAACACACAATCTTTCTTTCTTTCTTTCTTTCTTTCTCCAATTCTCTGAGGTGTACATGCATGTGTACATGTCCGTGCATGCAACATGCGACTACATGCATATTCCTCTGGATAGAAAGTGGGGGGATGGTGCATCTGATCAGCAGTATGTAAAGCAGATAAGAGAGGAGGCAGTGTCAAATCAACAGAGGCTGTGTAGGCAGAGAGAGGATGGTGGGATGGTGTCTGGAGGCAGAGAACTGCTGTAAACAACACAGCTCTTATTTAAAGAAGGATTTGTTCAGAGGCTGAGGGCACAGCTGGATCTGTACTGTACACATCAGCAAAAAAAATAAATAAATAAATAAAAAAAAAATCCCTCTCTGACTAGGCCCGTTTCTCTCCTCACACCAGCTCGATCCCCTTCATCAAACGTCACAGCAATTTGAGAGATTAGACAGCGCGGATTAGACACCACAAGGCTGCCTCTTTTTGAAGTGTCGCATGCCTTTGTGCTCCATTCTTTACACCTCTTTCATTTCATAAGATGATATTATATCAAGTGGTGGTAAGACTCTTGCATTCACAATAACAGCATCTCAGTTGATTCACTCACCATAGGATGAGGGAGTAATTATGTAAGAAGTAAACACTTTTTTGCTGGCTGCTTATTCCACCTTGCACTAGCGTACTTGTTTATTGGTTGGCCTTACTAGATTTCCCAGCCTCTTTTTCTGCTCTGATTAATTAGATACACAAACTCATACAAGTATACACACAAACACACACATACATACACATACACACAGAGGCACGTGCTCTCACCAGCTCTCCTCTCACCAACTTAGTGGTGCTATTAGTAATGATTGAACCCTATCCAGTGGATGTAATATATTAGCAGGGAGATTATTCTGACGTTAAAACATGTTCCCTGTGCTGACAGCATCATCAATCACCCTCACACTGCCTGTAGAAGACTCACACACTGGACGTAATTGCTTCAGCATGGGGCTGGGGAGAGGGAGGTAAAGAGGGAGGGTGAGGAAAAGGAGAGCGTGTGAGATTTAGTGTGTGTACTTGCATGTTAGCCATACAGGAAGAATAAAGGAAGCTACAATGCCTAAAGTGGCAATTGATGATTCAGATTAGTCCAAAAAGCCCTAATCTGAGGCACCGCATATGAAAAATGACTCCAGCAAGTATTCAAGATAATTTCAGTTAATGGGTCGCTGATACTGGCTGCCTCTTGACGATGATTCCTATACATCATTTCTTCACTTATCCATCTCATCTCTGTTTCCAGCATTGATGGAAAAATATCGTTTACTTGGGTAAAAGTAATAACTTCTACTTTAGTCAAAGAACATAATTATTATCAGCAATATATACTTTAAGCAGCAGTAATGGATATTTGGCTACCTGGGGGCTGTGCAACAAGCTGTAAACACCACACTGTTGTACTGTATTGGTGTACAGGCAAATAATCACTCACTTACGCATTCAGCAGACACGTCAAAGATCAACATTAGTATTTACTTGGAGGTGTATTTATGTCCACTTGGTGAATGTAAGGCTAATATTCACTCTCTTTTTAGCACCTCTTTTCTCTTCACCAACTCCTGAGGGAAATATCTGGCCCTGTAGCTGCAAAGGGCTCCACAAGCTCGTTGGTAACTGTGTCTGCTACCTGCTCGGTTCCAAGCAGGCAGCGTACGGCAAGATTTTTCTCAGAGCTTTTCCACTGAAAACAGCCAACTGTGGCTGCTGGAAAACAAGGTTGATGATGAAGTTGCCTGCTCGGAAACCAAAACAATGGGCTGAAAAATGCTAAAAAAGCTCTGCAGGATTGAGGGGAACTGCAGAGTCTTGCGATAATTCTCTGTGGGTTCATAACAATAAGAAATACCTCACCTCATTTTTTTCATTTTTGATATGAAAATATGAATCAGTGAAGTTTTAAAGTATTTCACTAAAAATGTTGGCTCATGTCAGTGTTTTATTATTGTCTGATATGATATTGGATTACATACATGTGCAACAATTTACTGTTGTAGCTTATTGAGAAGGAGCTAATTTTAACTATTTTACACACTGTCAGATATTTTAATAAATGAAACTGTATTAGTTGTTTTACAAATTGTGAGTTTTGCACAAGTAACTAAGAACATTGAATAAAGGTAGCAGATCAAAAAAGTAGAATAATTGCCTCTTAATGTAATGAACTTTAGGTGAGATGAAAACACTCAAGTACTGTACAAGTTCCTTGAAATTATATATAAGTGCAGTACTTGAGTAAGTGTATTTAGGCATCAATTATTCATTTGAGCTGCAGCTACTGGGATAATCATAGCAGCTACTGTTTGTAGGTGACTTTCATACAGGTGGACAGACCCTTTTTTGTGCCTCTCTCTGATCTCTCTGTTTCCAGTCCTGCTGTTTAGCTTTGTTCTCATTTGCCTGCAACATTACTTTTTCATCATTAACCCACTGTATTTGCATGCTGCTCACAGGAAGGTGTAGATGTAAAAAAAACAAAAAACAAAAACTATGGCCTGTGAGCACCCACCTTTATATTACTGTTATCTGATACGATCCATGCTGCTCTCTCTCTCTCTCTCTCTATCTCTATCTCTCTTTCACTCTCTCCCCCTCTGTAATGTGATCCAGTAATTAGTATTCTGCTCAGGCGTTTGGATGGAAAGCAGAGTGGCTGCCGAGAGGTGTCCTGAATCACATCACTCATATTCCCCTATGCATGCATGCATGTGTGTGTGTGTGTGTGTGTGTGTGTGTGTGTGTGTGTGTGTTTCAAAGAGTGAGAGAGAGGAGAGTGTGTGAGAGAGAGTAAACCAAATCAATCTTATATCACCGACTGGCCACTAAGTGCTGCGTGTGTAAGCGTCACTCTGTATTGTTTAAACACACATTTACCATCTAACTGAGCTGCTGCACTGACATTTGTCAGTTTACCCCTACATGGTGTGTGTGTGTGTGTGACCAGTTTGTGTGCGTGTGTTCGCACATATGCCAAGGTCAACTGCACCTCATCTCTCCTGGCTGTTAGACGCAGACAGTCCATACACATGCTGAATGCAACACAGTTATTCCATAGATGAAGTCAATTCTTTGTCCTTTGTTTTAGCTCAGAAAATACAGAGGGTTCTATTTGTGTGATATTTCTTATCCAATATAAGCTGCAGTCACATCCTCATGTGTGTATATGTATTAATTGTTCATCTGGACAGGCTGAGTTTACTCTAACTATTCATAAAAAAAAATCTGTTACAGTATTTAGGGTTATAGCTTAATAGTGCTATTCAACACGAGTGTTCATATACTATAAACCATAAAATATAGAAATTAGAAGTAAAATGTTTTATAGCCTGCAAACAACAATTTGAAATACAAATTGGTTGGAGTTGGCAAAGCTCCTGACAGGCTGACAAGGGCATAAATTAAACCCTCAGTCCATCAGTCTCTGCCTGTGTATGTTGTTATTTTTTGAGGGAAATCTTACCAGGCTTGAGAACTGAGCCTTCTAGTTCACACCATTCAGCCACGAACAGCTGTACATATGTAATAGATTCATATCATGGCCTCACTGAGCACTGACGGGAAAACTTAGTTGCTAAATATTTTTCGGAAAATTTAAAAAAGTTAAGACCACAATTCATCTTTTGGCATCAGTTTTACCTTTTAAAAAAATGATCATGCCATAGACATGTATAATTTCAATGAAAAAGGAGGTATGGTATGCATAACTAAAGAACTGAGCTAAAAACCAAACCACTGTAACTGGTGTTAACCTGTCAAATATATAAGCTACCTTCACACAAATATGAACAACAGTGTCTCACAGAGACACAGCTAAAGCAAGAAGTTATTTTAATGCTAGCTGCTCAAACTAAATTTGCTTGTTTATTTTTTCTTAACTGTGGATGAAAAATCTCTATTTTGATCAACCTATATCCTCTCAGTTCGTCATTGCTGATGGGCCTAGACAAGTGATTGTGCAAATTTTATTTCTTAAACAAGAGCACACATTGTCTGAAGATACATGTTCCTCCTACGATCAGGTTGATATTATCTAGAGGCTGAGTGCAGTATCTACATTTTTAGGTTTTACATAGGGGCCGTGGTATGATGACTTTTTTGTGTCAAATAGACAAACTAAAGAGTCTGCAGTTTGCCAGCCCGGCTAAATTTAAAACATTAAACCCTTTATTCTCAAAACCACTGCTTCTCGTCTACAGTTACTGTTCTCTGCCTTCATATGTTATAATTATAGTGTAACGTTCAAATACAATTAACCACAAAACTCATTGTACAAGAAGAAATGTATTTCAGTTCATTTTATTGGATTATTTTGCCTCCAAAGTCCATTCCAAAGTTACAAAATGTATTCCAACTCTTAGAATAAAATATGAATGAACTATCATCTCCAGCCATAACGATCCTGTCAAAAAATTGGTTGGCATTATAGATGCTTTATTTTAGTGATGCATTATGTCTTCTCCTTCTTTTTGTATCACAAATTTCTGTTATCTGATTATGTTTTCTTACGGTAAATGGACTGTAACAGATTTCAGTTAACATTTCCTGATAGCCTCCAGCATTATGATTCTGTGCTGTCAAGCTCTGCCTTTTGTGAACATATTGAGAAAATTCATTAGAGCATAAATTTCCAAAAATGCCACCACAGATATTAACATAACAAATACACAAATGGTAACTTGTGTACAAGGCATGCTTCACTAAAAGGTAAAGAGACTAGAGAGATGCTGTGCACAGGTATACATAGGGATAAAGAAGAAAGTGTATGTGTGTGTGTGTGTGTGTGTGTGTGTGTGTGTGTGTGTGTGTGTGTGTGTGTGTGTGTGAATGTTGGGGTTGTGTGGCTGGGGGTTGAGAGAGGAAGACAGAGTGTGTGTGCATGCATTAAAATAGGGGATTTTCTTGTCAGAGTAGCAGGGTTGGGGATTAGTTTAGGATCTGACTGAGACAGAGGAGAGGAGGGCTGATGACTTTAGCCACATAAAGAGATGACTGTGCAAATATGGGCACATACATCAATATCAGCACCGAGCACATTATAGTGTTGCCCAACAGGGCGAAACACATACAGCAGACAGCCATGGAGATTTTCTTTGTTTATGCATGACTGGAGAGAAGGAAATTAATATCAGTGAATTGAATCCGCTCCTATGGAAGATCTTTATGCTTCCCCAAACCTCATCCTCACACGTCAAGATAGATGCAACACATACACACAAATGCACGCACACCCTACTGAAAGACAGGCACTAAAATAACCTCTGTTCCAGCTGGTGGACTGCTGAGGCTCCTGCTGGGCTGTTTTAATGGGGAAAATTAGCCAAGCAGAAAGGTGGATCCTGTTTGTTATGCTCCACTGTCCCCCTTCCACACAGTCGGCCAAGGAGGCATCCTCTCTTGTCCTCTCTCTCTGTCTCTCTGAGCTCTCTTGACACTGTGTATCTCCACCAGCTGCTGCAGCCTCCATACTCTGCAAGGTACAGATACATACAAGACGTATATCAGGCGCATACATACACACCTGAACCAGCAGCAGCATCGTCTCCAGTGTGCTATGTCTAAGTCCAAATCAAGAAACCTGTGCATTGTTTAATTCTTTAATATTCCACCAGTGTGTTAGCATCATTTCCGCTAACCTCATTTACTTCAACCTGCTCCCTGCTAGTGTGCTCAACAGCAACTGTACATATCCCAGCTACAGAAGAATGCCACAGCAAGAATGAGATAGAGAAAAGACGGGAATAAAAAGGTGCAAACAAATGAGAGGTTTGCATGATACGGGACTCAGAATGAACGGAGAGAGAGTGAGGGAGTGAGGGATGAGAGGAGGATATGGAGGGGGTGAAAAGCTTCTTTGTTCTGGATGCCCTTGAGACAGCTGACATCGCCACAATAAGACCTTCTTTCAGAGGGAAAGAGAGGGAGTCAGAGTAGAAAGAAGGCAAGAAAGAGAGTGGGTTTTGGTACTTCTGGCACACTGAATGGGTAGTAGTAGAGATAGTAGTAGTAGAGGTAGTGTCACTTCGATGTGTTAGTGTGTATAATATTGATTTTCATAAAGGAACTTCTGTTTTTTAATGAAAACACTGCACTGTACAGTTTGGCATGAATGAGCAGCTGCCTGTTTTTTTTTTTAAAGGAAATATAACTTGGGTCTTACTTTTGTAGTTTGGACCATCATTCGTGATGAGATTGTGATTTGCCAAAACACAGTGATATCTCTAAACAGATGTAAAGCAGTCACAATCTCAGACAAATGTTAAACAAACCTCCAGAGCTCTTATTAGACTTCAAATGTGTAACATTTCTGGTTTCATACCTGTATTAGTCATCTATCTATCGATCGATCGATCGATCTATCTATCTATCTATCTATCTATCTATCTATCTATCTATCTATCTATCTATCTATCTATCTATCTATCTATCTATCTATCTATCTATCTATCTATCTATCTATCTATCTATCTATCTATCTATCTATCTATTTATCTGTCTGTCTGTCTGTCTGTCCAGTCAAGCTTATATATTTTTACCAAAATATCAGGTGGAAACATTTAGTTTAGAGACTGACTTCCTGGCTGAACACACTTATATTTTGCACTGAGGGCTTATTACTCTGATTTTGGATGCGCTCAATTTCAGTTCTACCCTCAAAATATTTAGATAATATAGCTGAACTGTTCACTTGTTAATCATCTTACTGCTTATGTGTTGTAGTAATGTTTTTTTGGATTTTCAGATTCCTGATCAGCCAAAAATTGCCAAAGTAAACCCCAGCTGTAATACACCAGACTTTTCCTTACAAAACAAGTCTTGCGAATACTTCTGAGTTTTGAGTATTTTCCCTACACTTAACCCCACCAGCAGAAATAGAAAGGAAGGTTGGGCAGATTAAATTGATACTTTCTTTCCTGCAGAAGAAAGCCCTTCTCTGGAAGAAGCACCCCCATAACTGAGATTTGTCCAGCTCATTCCTTGCTGCTTAGCTTTTGTCACATCCTGTGTCACACACGCACATACGAAGGCTCGCACACCAACACACTTTAGAAATCTGAGAGTGTGTTAGACCCCTCTTCCTCCTCACCCAGAGTTCCTGGCCCCAGGGGGTGGAGGGTCTCTTCACCCGTCTAACACATCCAACCCAAATACACAGCAACCCACACACACGAGAGAACACACACACACACACACACACACACATATTAGCAACCGACCACAACAGAGGGGGTCCATTCCTCCTCAAGTCCGCAGGTCTCTGGATAAACATATTATTCTGGATTAAATGTTTCCCATATTTGTTATTCTTCCCTTCGAGACTCCAGGTGGAATTGGTATGAAACCAAAAATCATATGTACATTCCTTTGAATGAAAGAGCAGGCCGAGGGAAATGCTCCGAAAGGGGAATGAGAATTCCCTTTCGGAGCGAGAACTTGTAACAACATTTGTGCAGATTCTTCGATTGCCCTAGATTCTTGGTTACACATCTAACAAAGGCTGCGCTGTGTTGTTGAGAAGTGGTCTATTCCCCGTGCTGATCACACCACACCGCTAACCTAGAATTCTCTACGAAAGCAGGAAGTGTGTGTGCTCCATGATGGAGGTCCACTGCTGGCTCTGAATCAGATCCAATTGGCTAAAGAGGCACTGATCCTTGCAGGGATGCCACACTGTGTGTGTGTGTGTGTGTGTGTGTTTGTGTGTGTGTGTGCAGTTTGAATAGAGATAGAAGGTGACAGCTGAGTGACAGCTCGAGCCATCGTGAGGCCTAAACTGAAGACTTCAGAGGGAAAAGATGATGATGGTGGGGTCCTGCTCAATTATGCAATTATATCCTAATTACTGCCAGTGCTTCTTGCCCTATCACAGTCGGGGTTATAGCCTTGAGCGAGCCAATCAGCGAGGTGATGATGTGTGGTGAGAGATCACAGAGTGCCCACCTATAGCCCCAGTGGCCATGGTAACATTATCTGAGCCGTAATGGTGGATGGATGGATGGATGGAGCCACATGTGGCAGGAGAGCAAATGATAAATACTTCTATCAACAGTCAATTAAAAAATTAATAACTTCCTCTATTTTCAGGAGCTAGGAGAGGACTTTCATCAAGGATGCTACTTTCTATGTTAAGATATTTGCAGTCAAAACATCATGCTCTCAAAATATTTCAGGAAATCATGTACGATCTGATGCTCTTGAATGATCCTCTGCATCAAACGTTAGCTCCCTGCATACTAATGCAACCGTGGGCATCAGCAGAGGCGAACAATAGGCTGAAACCCACAGCAGCACGTTCATTTCTTCCTATCGTGTTTATTTTTGTAAACTGCGCAGCCCCAACTTTGCGCAGCAGTGGGACGTGTGTTGTGGACAGAGTGTTCTCTCTGCAATATGTTTGATCTCTCTCTCTCTCTCTCTCTCTCTCTCTCTGGAGACATTCCTCATGCATAATCGCTGTCTTTCTGATCTGTCTCTATCTATTGCTGGTGGAGGTTAATGCACATAGCTGCACACTCACAGAAACAAACTCATAAATTAGAGGCAAGCAAAACACAACTTATTACCCACAAATAGCAAAGAATAAAGCAAACAAAAGCGGAAAGTAGTTCTGTAATGTTTATTGATGTCATATAAGAACCAGAACAGCTCTTCAGGCTTCTCTCGTCTGCTCACATATGTCATTTAGCACTGCTGTGCTAAACAACTAAACAGAATATGGGATTTTAAACACATTTACACTGCGCTCAGCTTAATAAAACCATCCTGCAATTCATCATCCTTTAACATACATTAAGCTGGGGAATTAAGGGGGAGTGATGTGATTGGAGGTGAGGAAAGCTTCTGTACAGCTCAGTATTCTGCTGAGGACTCTCTAACTGTAGAGCAGAGGGGGCAAAGGGGTCACGAGGTGTGTGTGTGGGGGTGTGTGTGTGTGTTTCTCTGTGTGTATGTATGATGGCAGCATCGCCAGTCCTCCAGGGCTCAGCAGGCTAATTAATAATGAATCCCAGAGAGTCTGTGTTTGAAATGCAGATGTGCAACTGCCGGCTCCGCCTGCTCCTTCAGAGGGACCTGTATGTGTGTGTGTTTATGTGAGTGTGTGTGTGTGTGTGTGTGTGTGTGTGTGTGTGCATGCGTATGGGGGGGGGCACAGGGGAAAGTATGTTAGCTAGCTGTTTAGCGGTGGCAGAGAACTTGCTGATTTTCTATATGAAATTTCAGCCGTGTTGTTCATTAAACATCAACTACAATTGATTTTTTTTCTTGAATTGAAGAAAAGGGAGCAAAGTGAGAGATTTCTAGCAAGTTTTGGAAACAACCCCATCCTCTTTCCACTCCTGAATCCTTTCTCCCCCTCACAAGTTCCAGGGGAGGCCTCAACCCTGAGCTCTTCTCTGCTCTCAGCACAGAAGAGGTGAAGAAGAAGGAGGATGTGGAAGAGGACCTGGAGAGGGGCTGAAGAGCATACATTACATTTCTATAGACTCTATAATCTTTTTCACTCCTCTCTCTGTTTAGGATACTCCGTGCGTGTGTGTGTGTGTGTGTGTATGTGTGTGTGTGTGTGTGTGCATGTGTTGGTGTGTGTACCTGGACTTTTATCTTTTTGAGAAACAGTAGGGCTTGGTGTGAGGACATTTCAGCTGGTCCTCACAACTTCAAAGGGATATTTTAGGCTTAAGACTTGGTTTAAGGTTCAGGTTAGAATTAGGTTTTGATTAGAGTTAGGGAATGCATTATGTCAACGAGTGTCCTCACAAAGATAGATATACAAGTTTGTGTGCGTGTGTGTGTGTGTGTGCGTGTGTGTGTTTTGAATGAGCAGTTTGAAGTTTAACAGATGGTAATGTTATGTAGATTTTTTACCAACCATGGCTCCCTCACTGACCCAGAGACAATAATAGTAGCCTCTTCCACAAACAGCACCTGTAACATGCACGCGCAAACACACACTCACACACACACACACACACACACACACAAACGGTGAATAATCTCTCTGGCAAACATTCCCTTTGTTTAAAGGGAGGCAACAGGGACAAACAGTTTAATTTTTGTTTAAGGTGTTTCAAATCCTAGCAGATAATAAAAAAATAATATTGCAACAAATGCTTTTGCAGAGCGTTTGTTCTCCAGGTGTATGGGGGGGGGGCATTTTCAGGGGCTAAGAGACTCTGTGACCTCAAGCCTGTGTGTTGTTTTGATTGAATTCATTTTCTAATTAACTTTAAACCGAAAATAATTTTAGGCTGAAAATCTGCGTCATAGTTGGAATATTAATATCCAGTCCCGAGACTCTTTTTCGGGCTCATCATTGCACTTTGTGTCTATTTTCAGGAAATTAAATTACTTACATTTTTAAGCGACTTCGGAATATAAAGCAACTTTATCTAAAAAAAAATAAATAAATCAAGGGTATTTAGAGTTTGTCTTTGCTGGCAGAATTTTTTCGTGACGGTCGAAAAAAAAGCCATCACATTTCGTTAATACAGCCACAGATCATATTTATATTAATTCTTTTTATACATAGAACTGCCGCGAGTAAAAACAGGTGATCCTATTTTCGATGCATTCTTAATTTAGAGTAAAACCTCAATAAGTTAAAGGGTGTGTTTCCATCCCCTTTGAAACCCTGAAATAAAAACATTACACCCTATCTGATCGTCGGAATCGGGAAGAGTTTTGTAACCATGTTTTATCATATTAATGAATTTTCTTCTGCGCTTTTAGCGCTCTGTAATCATCCATTTATTGCAAGTCATTTCCATCTGCAAGTCATAAATGTCATGAGAGAAGTTTTTCAGCCTAAAATTTGGTTTCCATCAAACCTCTGCTCTAAAACGACGCATTTTTGGGGGGTGTGGGGAAGCACTGGAAGAGCAACTGGACACATTCAGATGATTCATCATCTCCTGGATCCGAGGAGCTCTCTCAAAAGTTGTTGAAAAGTAAAAACTCTTCACTTAGGGATCACATGAAAACACTTTCACATAATACAAAACCACACACACACACGCGTAAACGCAGTCATACACAATACTGCAGGGTCTGTGCAGCTCAGACCAAACAAACACACCGGGCCTCATGCATTATGAATGTACATTTACACTCGTATGCTCTCATGGGATAAGATTTAGCTTCGTATACATTCACTCATTGGTGTGTCTAATGTGTTTCCTCCTCCTAACTCCTACTGGACACACACACACACACAGAGTCAGAGGCAGAGGTCTAACCCCCTGACTGACAGCAGGACATGTAGGACATCCCGCGCTTGTATCAAAAACAGAGCTAAAAGGGACGCTGATGTTTCAGGTTGATAGTGAGAACAAGCCACTTGTCATCGAAATGTCGTGGTTGGGTTTCGGGTTTGGTTTTTTTTTGAGGGGTCGTCTCGTTTAAACATGGTGTCACTGTCCTTTATTGTCGACTTCATGGGATAATGGGAATATCGATCGTATCGTCTGGGGGTGTGTGAAGTGTGTGTCGCGGATGTCATGGAGAACAACTAAGTTTAAACTGAGAGGAGGCATGAAGACTTCTGGGGGAAAAAACAAATTTTATAGCAATTCCGATAATATTTATTAATCTTTTAATTTATTTTCTTATTAACAATTTACATTGTTAATAAATGCCTATTCTTTTTCTTTTGATCAAGTTCAAAACAGTACATTTCCCACATGACTCAATAATAACACTTGAGCACAGACAAATTAATCTGTACTACAGTTTTGCATTTGTTAAAAAAAAAGAAAGAAAGAAAAGAATTAATAATAATAATCACATATCTGGCGCGCAGCAGCAGAGACCTCGGCTTCATTGTGAAAGTTTTCAAAGGTCGTGACACCAAGTGACAGGTCCCGCCCTGAGGCCCTGGGCTGTCTGAGCACACTGATTTATCTACAGGCTACAGACTGGTGCACTAAACTGGTGAACAGAGCATTCAGGCAAAGGAAACGAGGTCTAATGAAACTGGGGGGGAAAAAATTAAACATTTTTCGGTGCAAAAACACACCATTACTTTGAGCTGTAAAACGAACTCCATTAACATTTTCATGTTTTTTCTTTTAGAGAGAAAGAACCTAGGCCTGCAAAAACAACAGCAAAACGGGGATTTTTTTACACGGAGGTAGAAAGCATTATAAAGTACTATTAGAAATGAAAAAAAAAAAAACATTGATGAAATACAAACTAAACCTCAATAGAAAAATAATTTTTATCGTTACTCTGTTACTCTGTTTTTTTGAACCTATGGAAACATGATGGTCTCGCAGCGATAGTTCATCTAAATACTAAACCATGTAAATTCAATGTGATGAGCACATAGAATTTCTTTTTTGTGAATGCCCACGCAGACAGAGAGTAATTCAACCGAACACAGCCTTTTTAAAATTCATTGTCGGAATAACAATTCATTTGGATCCTAACAACCGCGTTTAAATAAATATTTGCTAAGTAAATTCGTCACAGTAAATACGGGGACGGATACGCAGACGCGAATTAAGAGTTTGCCACAAAATCTAACATATTTTAGTTCACCTAATAAAGATCCCCTAAATGGGGTCATATTTTTATTTACTCCACTGCCTGCAGCAAATAGTCTGTCAGAAGATAATCACCATAAGATTCACTCAAAGCCGCCAAATAAACACAAACAAGCCGCTCAAACAAACATGATCAACGACCATAAACCAGCATTTCATAAAGAGAAGATTCCGGTAACGATCGCTCATTAGCTTGTGATATTTCGCAGTAATGTGCACCTTGGTCAGAGAGAGCCTGCAGTGCAGCGTGGTGGTGTAAGTGTAGCGGGGCTGGCCCGGGTTATCTGTGAATGGGCTCTTTATTGGAGGCGCGGAGCGGGGATTTGCCTTTTATTCGCCTCGCTATGGAAACGCGCTCGACGGCAGAAAAATGTTGATGCGAATAAAAGGAATCGGCACAAGGAGCGTTTCTAGAGAAGCATCTGTTACACTTAGAAACTTAGACTATCGAGAGCAACACGACCCCCTCTCCAAGTCGCGCTCCTGTCTGCTCCATGCTCCGCAAAAAATGCGGACTTTATTTTTGTCACAGGACAAATTAATTAATTAATTAATTGACGTTTAGGCTGCACTTCCCACCGAGTCTGAGGGTGGAATCAGTTGAGCAAAATTCAAAATAAATGAATGAATAAATAAATAAATAGATACAAATTTTACAGCTACAATTAAAAAAATTCTCTCTTTAAATGGGAAATTTTTCTTCCAAAGTCAGATACATTTAATATGACACTGTGGAAATGCAGGGATTGTATTGAACTGCCGCTGCAACCGTTGCGCTTCAAATTTTGTGAGGTTTTCTTTCTTTTTTTTTTCCTTTTTTTGTATGTTATTCTGCACAATTTCATCCCAAAACAACTCAAACGAAGAAACTCAGTTCAGCAAACTAGAGCAGCACGACAACAGTACCATTCACAACCAGTATACAGCCACTTTGATTGAAGTTTCGACAGAGTAAACCATACGAAGAATTTACACACGGTACCACACTGGATGCAGAATAAGAACAAAACAACAAACATATGAGGATGATGTATTATTTCTATAGGCCTATAGGATACCGTGCTGGAGGCTTTAGGGCGACGACTGTCCTGTCATCACCCTTCCCTCACTCCGTCATTCCTCTGGTATCCGAGGCCCTGTGCGTCCACCCACCAGTGGCCCTGTCCACACATCCAGCCCGCGGTCGTCTCACCTGCTCCGGCCTCCTTCTCTGTCTCGGTCTCCGCAGCCAACCTCCTCGGCTCAGCGCTCTTTAATGACTTTCTGGTGGCTGCAGCCTTCTTTTATTTCTCCTAAATGTATGAAAATGTATGCAAATTTAAATCAAGCTTAACCTGTGAGCTCGAGCAATATATTTAATGGAATTTCAGTCCAATAAGGAGACTGGGACGCAGCCTTCTAATGGCAAATACAATTATGCAGCTAAGTTTGCTCTCAGATCTGCAGATAGATCTTTTTCAACTCTGAGGGGCTATGATGAGAGGCTTAAAGACAGGGAAGGAAGGATGAATGTGCATGTGTGAGGACACATTTAGTTCTTTGAGGAAAATTTTAAAAGGCTGAGGTTTGATTTTGTGGGCATAACCGATGAGAAAACGTGTCCCTTTGTGGCAGCAAAAAGTGTGAGTTTGGCCAAAATCTTATTTGAAAGACTTTATTGGAATTACAGGCCCATGACATGCCTTATTTTTGTCTGACCAAAATGGATTTGGATAAAGGCCCATGCGTAAAACACCTCCGCCTAAACCCTATCTCGAGACGTGTCATTCTCTGAACACCTGCGGAACTGTTCTCTAAAAGTTAATCATTAACGGTGAGAACTGCTCTTGGTTTGATTTTATCCTTCTAAATTAAGTGCTGGCACGTCTAACAAATGCCACTGCGCTTTAATCTCCTCTTTCGCAAGCGCTCGGGGGTGACAGGAGCAGCAATAAACTCGTGCGTAAATCATTTGGAAACTTTAATTAATAAACAGGAACTTCGCTGCTCGCACACTTCGTTCCGCAGCCAGACCCACTGGACCAGCACTCCGACTCACTTCCGGTTCGACTGCCTATAACCCTTTCCTACCCGCGGCTCCGCTTCCAGAGGCGGTGGTTCCGCTCTCTGCGCCGTCATTGGTGGAAGCGCGTCGTCACTGCGTCGCCGTCGGTCTGTGAGTGGTGGTGGAGGCTGTCAGTCAGTGTTAGGCTGCTGCCGAGACTCCAGAGAGAGGGAGATGTCAGAGGCTGAGCTGCTCCCTCCCTTCAGTAGCACTAGTGGGGTTCAGCAGCCAGCATGGCCACAGCTGCCTCCAGCCCCTACACCCTGCTCAGTTCCAGTCCCATGATCCACCCGGACAGCCAGGCCATGCAGCCTGCTAGCCCCTACAGGGGACACCAGAAACTCCTCCAGAGTGACTACCTGCAGAGCGTCCAGAGCAACGGACATCCCCTCGGGCACCAGTGGGCGAGCAGCCTGTCGGAGGGCAGCCCCTGGTCGGCCTCCATGGAGCAGCAGGACGTCAAACCGGGCCGTGAGGACCTGCAGCTCGGCATCATCCATCACCGCTCCCCGCACGTAGCGCATCACTCCCCTCATCACAACAACCATGGCAACCACCCGGGAGCCTGGGGAACTCCGGTGTCCCATAACTCCTCTATCACCAGCGGGCAGCAGATCAACATCTACTCCCAGACGGGATTCACTGTCAACGGCATGCTGGACCACGGTGGGCTCACACCTCCACCCAACCCGCAGGGCCAAGGCATGCACCCGGGCCTCAGGGACACACTCAGCCCCGAGCACAGTGACCTCGGCGGGCACCACTGCCACGACCACTCCGACGAGGAGACGCCGACTTCGGACGAGCTGGAGCACTTTGCCAAGCAGTTCAAACAGCGAAGGATCAAGCTGGGCTTTACGCAGGCGGACGTGGGTTTGGCTCTGGGCACGCTGTACGGTAACGTCTTTTCCCAAACCACCATCTGCAGGTTCGAGGCTCTGCAGCTGAGCTTTAAAAACATGTGCAAACTAAAGCCGCTGCTAAACAAGTGGCTGGAGGAGGCAGACTCGTCCACAGGCAGCTCTAGCAGTATAGACAAGATAGCAGCTCAGGGGAGGAAGAGGAAGAAGAGGACTTCCATCGAGGTCAGCGTGAAGGGGGTCCTGGAGACGCACTTTCTCAAGTGTCCCAAACCCTCCGCGCAGGAGATCTCCTCGCTGGCGGACACGCTGCAGCTGGAGAAGGAGGTGGTGCGCGTGTGGTTCTGCAACCGGAGGCAGAAGGAGAAGCGCATGACGCCGCCGGGGGAGCCGCCGCCGCACGAGGGACCCTATTCTCACAGCGGGAGCGCGGGAGACGCCTCGTCGTGTCACGATCTCTGACCGGAGCACCGGGAGGAATCCCCCCCCCCCCCGGCACAGACTCTCGAGCGCAGGGGCGCACGGTGGCACCTCCCGGCCGCCGCGCCTGTCCCGGTACAGACTCCTCCAGATGCCTCCAGCACTGAAAGACGACAATAACAATAACAGAGATACCCGTTCAGCCTTCGTCGTTTTCTAACTGTCATGAGGGCATTACTCTATAGCGGCATATCAAACGTCACATTTCAGATCACTTTCGGAGCCCAGCAAATTATTTTCTACATCACGGATATAAATACAAAAATGTGCCTAATAACCTGCCAGCGCCTTTGGTTTGTGTCACCGTTTCTCATCAGTTCGCTAATAGAGATAGGATGGGACTGATGTTTTGTTTTGATTTGTTTGGTTGGGCTTTTTTTTTTTCTCTCACACACTTTGCCTCTCTTGTATGATCAGATCATCGGAGTGAAACAGATAATAATATCACTTTTCCTAATCGATTTGTTGCAGCACCGGATGCCATTTTACAGTCCACCTCACGCTCCCCCTCGGGCTTTAGTTCTCAACTTATTTACCGTCATTATTTTGTAACATACTCCTAGCAGTTCTGTAATTATTTTTTGTATAAGCAGATATAGGCCCTCGTTCCAGTTGTAGAGGTATTGCTACCAACCTAATAGCACTTGGAGGTTTTTTTTTTAATTCAATTCCTCCCCGATGGCCTGTAGCTTCTGAAGCCACGCGCAGTTAGAGCTATTTATAAATCCATTTATTTGATTTCAATCATCTTCGACCATATAAACTGTGTGGACTCTCAAGCCAGAGCCGAGAATAGAAAGAGAGGTTGACTGACGCTATACACCTGCCTATAATTTTATTGTACGTTCAGTATCAAAATTTTATAATCTTAAATACTCCTGTTATTTGGTTTATTTCTTAAGTATTTTTTCGAATAATGTACAGTTTTATATATTACCCTTTTGAAGACATTAATTTAAACAAATGCTCTTAGTTATTCATGCACTTAATTAGCAATGTAAAAAAAAGACAAAAACAAACAAACGATATTTTCAGTAAGATTGAACTGTTTCGGCGGTTTTATTCCAAATTTCGATGACAACTCAAGTGATTATTTATTTTCAGTATAAAGCTTGTATTATGTTTTGAAATAAACTATGTATGTTGTAATAAACAATTTCTTGCTACAACTGTTTGCTGTCCAAAACAGAATTCAACCTCAGATGAAAACATACTAAAGATTTGAAATGTAGAAATAGATTCAAAATTATTATTATTATTATTATTATTATTATTATTATTATTATTATTATTATTATTATTATTATTATTATTATTATTATTATTATTACTATTATTATCAAAGCGACAATTTAAATGTAGAATAATTTTCTTTATTCAATAATCCTTTGAAATTTTTGTGTAGTTCGAAGATTCTATATTAGTAATGGTTCAATCTAAATGTATGACTAATAATAATTATACTTGATAGAAATGTTATGATCCATTTATATATCTATACACACAAGAAAAACTTTGCTTAAGCAGTATAACCTTTGCTCAGCTTCAATGTCGTGTCAAAGGCAACTTTTCAAAGTTTATGCCATGTCACTAAAAGCTGTAAAATGTCCAGTGGTTCAGCGGGACCTTGGCTGCAGGTCTGCAGGCTCCACGGATCACAGCAAACTGAGACGCTTTCTCCAGCAGCTCCACTAAAATGTTATTGTCCCGGGCCTCTGCCCTCCTCAATCAGACATGCGTGATTTATCGCCTGGGCTGCTGGGCCTGACAGCAAAACACAATGACAAACATATACACACCCTCAAACACAAATACACACGCGCACACACACACACACACACACACACACACACACACACACACACACACACACACACACACACACAATCAGAAGCAGATGAATCTCATTTCAAAGACTACAGCTGCGTATAATTGGCCATGCAAGGGCAAAATAGACCTATATTCCCAGAAAAAAAAAAATATAATGCCTAAAAATAATTTAGGGATGGTCTTGGAAATAAGTAGGCATATAGATGCAGCGCTGCTTAAATGATTAAAAAATAGAGCTGGAGAGGGAGAGTGAGGGGGGAGAGGAGAGGAGGAGAGGAGAGGCGGAAGGGTGCTAGGCCTTGCCTTGAAATGGAGAGCCTGACTGGAATACTAATGCGTCTGAATTTATGCATCTCCTCAGTCTGCAGCCCTGAGAGGGGGTTGGGGGAGACAGAGAGAGAGAGAGAGAGAGAAAAGGGTGTGAGGGTGGAGGTGAAAGGGGGCGGTTATGTAAAAGAGGAGAAAAGTAAAACCATGGCTTATTGATTCCATCCATCTATTTTAGTTCAAAATAATCCCTGATTTTTGGGAGAAAAATGACCCTGGATAGAAGAAGAGCAGCCAGCAGCAGAGCAAACAAGCAGAGCAAGCCAAGCACCGCAGTGTCCTCCACCTCACACTGCTTCAACGTAGAGCTCCAGCCCAGAAAACGTCTAATAGCACCATCCAAATATGTCTTTAAAGAGGAACTGATACCTCCACACACATAACTTAGTTGTAAAAAAAATAACCGACTTCTGAAAATGTGAGAAAATCATAACAGGTGCAGGATGAAAGCACATTTCAGGGGTATTAAATGATGAACTTCAGGTAATTATTTTTGCAAAACGCTTGAGGTTGGATGACTCGCCCTTGTCATCCTCGCCCTTCAGAAAATAACTGAGCCTCTGAATCAGGTCTTGAGTAAGCATGGACTCATCGTCACACAGGACAGCGACAATAGAGGAGCAGAAGTAGTGACTTGTGTGGTGGTGGAATAGTTTGGAGAATGAGCAGGAGTTGTTTACTGGCGGGGGATAAGGGGGGCAGCAGCTCACACCTTTTTTTAATAATTGCATCTCATCTCAAACCTTCTGTTCTCTTTTAATCTATTCTGCATCCTGTTTCAAAGACTCGGGTTAAAAGTTAAGAAGTCAAAAGTGTAAAAAGAACATGGTCAATTTCTTCTAAATAAATTTTTTTTCCCCAAACTTTTAATAATAATGTTATTTTTCCCAAGCTTTTTAAAATTCTCTGAAATGCAATAGAGGGAATAAAACACATTAGGATTGAAGAGCAGTAACTTTAAAGCATACGTTTTCTGAGAAAGCAGAAAAAAAGTTTATAAGATGCTTATATCGTGTTTTAAGTAGAACTAGTATGGTAGGAGGTCAAAGAGAGGACATTCAACATCACATTTCCCTTTAATTAGATGGGGGGGGGGGGGGCTGCAGTCTAGCTGCAATACTGAGAACACAGACAGGATCAC
The DNA here is from genome assembly GCA_016859345.1 of Istiophorus platypterus. Taxonomy (NCBI): domain Eukaryota; kingdom Metazoa; phylum Chordata; class Actinopteri; order Istiophoriformes; family Istiophoridae; genus Istiophorus; species Istiophorus platypterus. Next base: position 21,035,148 of record CM029134.1, on the reverse strand, counting down.
AATATCGATCCCACATGAGAGGATTCATATATGGTAATAATGGAAACTACTGATTGTCCACATGGTTGTATGATTTTTGGACTCCACAGACTGCGTGTGTTCCATTACTTGAAGTGTACACACAGATCCTTTCCAAATTCCTCCTTTATCTTCTACCAAGTCTCACTTCAGACGAAAGATAATTGTAAGGTCATATATGTATTTTCTTACCTCATCTGTCAGACCACTATTGGTCTGATCCATGTCTTCATACTAGATCGTTCTGTTACAACTTGTATGTATTGAAGCAGCGGTTCCCAACTTTTTTGGCTTGTGACCCCTTAAACAATTATTATCTAGTATGATCTCGTAACTGGCTGCAGACTGTACGTCAACCTCTTATGACAAGTTCAACCAGTGAATGATCTTTGTCCTTGTTTTGTTTGGATCATTTCTAAAAGACTAAATACACCTAAAAATGTCCAATAATTCACAGAAAAAAAACACAAAATAAGCAAAACACAAAAGCAATCGTGTGACCCTTCTCTCTGAATTTGCAGCCCCCTGTGGGGTTGTGACCCAAAAGTTAGAACCACTAACAGTCTATTCTATGTTACACTCATTGTACGTGAGACTTTGAATTAGAAAGTAGTAGGAAAGAAAAAAAATCAAACATTTTTTTAATTACTGAAATAACTAAAATAATAGCAGAACCATTAATTCAGTATGAACAAATAAAAGTGAGAGATTCATTTTCCTTCAAACTGTATATATTGATATTAGTTTGGAATATAGCTCATAATGCTAGTGACATATTTTTGAAGTAGTGTTCCACTAATTACTTAATTATATTTTCTAACAAGATATTCTGCGAGAATTCCCAGAGTGCCCTAAATATTTTCTTGTGGCATCCAAACTTTCTCATAAAAAGGGTTATTTTTAAAAAGCATAGTTTCTGTACTTCCAGATGTCAGTGTATCACAGTCAGCAGATAAAATGTTCAGATAAAAATCAAACCACAGAAGTGGATCAGGCACGTAGGTGTCTGCTGTAGCCAATACATAAAGGTAGATTCATAGGATGATCTGTTGCGGGATATCGACACCCCCCCAAAAAATTTTCCGAAATGGTGTCATTGCCAGTTTTTCTTTTCAGCGTAACCCTCTACCAGTGCCACCTAAGTTTAAGAAACTGTTATTTTTTGGACACCGCCTTGGCCTCAGAGAATAAATTGGGATTTAATTTGCTTTGGAACAACCGATTTTTAGTGTGTTCTCACCACAAATTGCTTGTTTTTTGGCAAAAGCCCTTCACACTTGTTGCAGTGGGATTTACACACTGATGTATTACATTATTTGTGTATTTGTGCTCATACTGCTCTTGCTCACTTGAAGTTACAAGCAGGCCAACTCATCCCTTTGTCTTCTGTGGGGCACTGACATGACTTCACAGTGAAGGTGACCAAACTTGGTAACTGATCATCTGGAGGGCGGAAGGACCACTGGTCGTGTATTAGAGGACAAAATCAATTACAGAGCAACTGTGAATGACAGCAGAGGAGAGGAGCAAGCAGAGTGGATGAGGAGGGGAAGGGTTGTCAAAGAAGCAGAAGAAGAAGATGAAGAAGAGAGAAGATGGAAGAATCTGCAATAAGATTAACTGTGTAACCTAAAATCAATTTCATATCCTCAGTTCTAGCATCCCCAGACAGGACTAGGCGGCTTCAGTGCAGTTTGTAGGTTGGGGGTTGGGTGGTGTAAGACATATGTTAAAACCAGGCTATAGGAGTCTATAAGAGTAATCAAGAATAGAAAAAGAGACTGTAGATCTTTTTGCCACTGGTAAACTGTAAAATTATTTAAAATTATTTAGTTTTTTACACCACCTTAGATTAGCCCTCAGACACCTGGTGTCTTCATTTTTTACATTAAGTCCATGACAAAGAATTAACTGGAAATGGTGTCAGTAGAACAGCTGCCTCTCTGATCTTATTGTCCCTCTCTGTCGAGGCTGTGGCATTCATGTCTCTGCAATTACTTTGACAATTAAAACTATATTAAGGTTGTGCAGTGTGATAGCTCCATTAAGGAACACATGAGTACTGAGTGACATCCACACAGATTGTTATTTTGTGGCTGGAAACTTTGATTTGATATTAGGTGGTCATTCATGGCTGCACAGGTGCAATTATAAAGCCCGTATTTCCAAAAATAAACAGCCAAGTAGCATGCTCTGTGTTTAAAGAGAAGCTTTCGTCATCCCACTTTCCCTGCCAGCATATCTATTTAACACACACACACACACAAACACACTCATGAGTGGTGTATGTGAGAGGAGAAAGGCCTGTTTATGGCAATGAGAGAGTAAATCACTGTGTCTGATATCTTCATTTGAGACAGAGGGCTGATCACTACTCGTCCTGCTTGTTCCACATTAACTCATTATCACACACACTCACTCCATTAATTCTCTTGCTTTTATTAGCAACACACACACACACACTCTCTCTCTCACTCACACACACACACACACTCTCTCTCTCTCACACACACACACACACACACACACACTCTCTCTCTCTCACACACACACACACACACACACACACTCTCTCTCTCTCACACACACACACACAGTGGACCGATGACAAGCTCTGCCTCTACATCTCAGCTGGCTATTCATGAGCAGCAGCTTTAATTGGGCTGGCTGGGGGGAGACGTGCTTGTTAAGATAAACAACATCACCAGGAGGCGCTACCTGGCCAGCCACAGCAGAACTGTGGGAACTCTGGATGACGAGCAAAATGTGGGGTATAAGTCAACAAGACAGACCCCTATCCCACCCTACTTCCTCCCAGCCTTAACACAGTTGTGCTTTCCTTGCCAGGCAGACTTATTAGCCGAGTGGTTGATTAGCACCAGGAGGCCAAAACAAAGAGCAGTATGTCAAAGCAATTAGCCCCACTGTTTACCTCTCTGCTCCCAGGCTGACGGCAAAATGCATCTCATCCAGGAGAGAGAGAGGGAGAGAGGAAGAGGAGAATATGGAGTCAGCTCAGACAGTTGCAGAAAAAAAGGAGAACAGCTGGTCCATAGGCCAGAGTGTGTTCTCTATGTGTGCATCGATGGGAGCAGTCCTCTCGTTCCTCAATCCATCTGCTCTCCTCCCCTAGATCTCCATCCTCTGCTGTCTGGTCATGGCAGCTCTGACACACACACACACACACACTCTCTTCACACACATTAATTTTCTTTATTACTCTCTCTCACTCACACACACACACACACTCTCTCTCTCTCTCTCACTCACACACACACACACACACACACACTCTCTCTCTCACACACACAAACACACAAACACACTCTCTCTCTCTCACACACACACACACACAGTGGACCGATGACAAGCTCTGCCTCTACCTCATCTGACAGCTAATGGCTTCATTAGGAGCAGCATGTTAATTGGCTGACTTTGGGGAGACGCTTGTTAATGAGGATAAATAGATTCACACCTGAGCGGGGCGCTACCCAGCCACAGCAGAACTGTGGGAACTCTGGATGACGAGCAAAATGTGGGGTATAAGTCAACAAGACAGACCCCTATCCCACCCTACTTCCTCCCAGCCTTAACACAGTTGTGCTTTCCTTGCCAGGCAGACTTATTAGCCGAGTGGTTGATTAGCACCAGGAGGCCAAAACAAAGAGCAGTATGTCAAAGCAATTAGCCCCACTGTTTACCTCTCTGCTCCCAGGCTGACGGCAAAATGCATCTCATCCAGGAGAGAGAGAGGGAGAGAGGAAGAGGAGAATATGGAGTCAGCTCAGACAGTTGCAGAAAAAAAGGAGAACAGCTGGTCCATAGGCCAGAGTGTGTTCTCTATGTGTGCATCGATGGGAGCAGTCCTCTCGTTCCTCAATCCATCTGCTCTCCTCCCCTAGATCTCCATCCTCTGCTGTCTGGTCATGGCAGCTCTGACACACACACACACACACACACACTTCTCTTCACACACAACTGGTTAGAGCAGCTCATATTCTCAGGGGAGCGGGGGGTTGGACAGACAAAATGGAAGCAGGCGAGACTGATCATTTACATAAGGGCAGGACACAGACTCACAGAGGGACACTGTGTGTTCAACCGCCATGTAACTTCTCATGCACTGGACAGTGTTACCCCCTAGTGGTGGCTACTATGCTTTGCTTGTAGTTCAGGGTTGTAATGGGGGGAAACAAAGGGAAATGAAAACACCTGGGATGTCGCCCTAATTCTTATTTCACCTAAACTACAAGCAACCAAATTTAGTCACTTAACTATTGGTGTGGTCTAGCCATCAAAAATAGTTTGGGTTTAAAAAGCCACACTAATCAATTTTCTTATATTAATAACTGATCAGATGACTAACCATGATGTGAAAGGGATCACTGATAGTGACAACCCCGCTGACAATCATCACCTGACTTTGAATTTCCCCACAGCTTTAAGGCATTGTAACATCTTTCAGCTCATTGTTTTGGTTTCACAACCAACAGTTTTACTGTTCACTATCATCAGCATTTTTCCAGCAACAGCAGCAGGCAGCTGTTTCCAGTAGAAGCTTAAGAAACAGGATTTTCCACTGGGAATTGGTGGAAAGAAACAAAGTGAAGAGTGAATATTAGACTTAGATTTGTCGGGTGGCCAGAAACATGACTCCAAATGAATGATAATGTTACTCTGACTGCTGGATGTGTAAATAGGCAACTATATGCTAACACATTGACCACATCACCTTTATAAGATGACAATGCATTAAGCTTGTTTTTCATCTTGCTCAGTTTCCCTTACATGGCCAACAATTTCCATTACTACAGCTTTAATTTACCAAAGTCTGATACATCCAGCTAATATCAATGACTGTTAAGAATGGCTAGAGGAGGGTGAAAAATGTTTTATTCTTTCAAATTTAAAGTTTGATTTTTAAGTTATAAAACATGTTCACTTGATCGACTAAAGCCCCATTTGGTCTAGTAACAATGATGGTCAGGTTCGAATACTTCTGCAGAATTAAGTCTGTCACTTAGTTTTCCCCTCAAATGAGCATTTTCAATTAATGATGAATGACAGATAGAAATCTGAAGTGCATTTTTGTGTCAGGACAAACAAGCTCAGGCCTCAGCGAATGCATGTCAATAATGATCTTTAATGTCAATATATACAGAACTTGAAAGAAAAATAGAATCTTAAAAATCAAATGAAATAAATACAATATCATACAATTTCCACAATGTCTTTTTGAAGAGATATCCATGGAAATTTTTTTTTTTAATAATTTTTTTTAATTCAGCCTCTCTGGTTTGACAGGGTACGTCCCGTCCCCCCCAGAGAAATCTCTACAGCTCCCCCACATGCTCTTCATCTTCATAGTATATTATATATATATATATATATATATATATATATATATATATATATATATATATAAAATATATATAATCATATATATTATATATAAATATATATTTTTTTACAAACTAGATTTTCTTTTATCGTTACCAAATTGTTTCACCTTTGAACTCTACACGTTATCTTTTGTCCATCTGCAGCTTATTTTACCTCTTTCAATACACCGTTAGCGTCACAAAGTAACATGAGCCGGACCCTAAATTTTAAGGGAGAAGAAATAAAGGTTGTGTCCATGCATGCATTTATGTTACCAAAAGTGCTGGCAGATGATATTGATGCTGTGGGACTTTTTAATCTGCCACATGCAGAATCATATCTTTTTATCTTTAGGAGAGAAAACAGTCTTACAATGTGCCTCTGTCAATATCATCATGTCAACACTCTCACACATAAACCATAACTTCACTTTGAAGAAAAGAAGTTAAGAAAGCAAAAGGATTCAAGGGAGGGAGAGAGAACTGAGGAGGAGTAGGATGAGGAGGAGGAGGAGAAGAGCAGAGTGCAGATGAAGAGCAGTGGAGGGGGGGGCACAGTTTACCAAAGCAGCTCTGAATCAGCCAATCACAGTGACGGAGAACATCAGCTGGTGCGTTTCTTCCCCACGTGAGGAAGAAAGAATGAAAGGCGAGGAGGGCAAGTGCATATGAAAGCTGTGGAAATAAATACAAGTCTGTCTCCCCAGCAGTAACAGATATGTGGGTTTCCCCTCTTCCTCTTCAGCCGACTTCTTCACAATGCAACCTCGTCCAGTGTGTGCGTGCATATCTTGGGTGTGTTAAATAAATAGGTTAAAAAGGGAGACAGTAGGTCTGACTGGCCAGGACTTCGGTCTGTGTGTGTGCGCATCTATTTTTGCGTATGAGAGTCCAACTGAGAGTGAGGTCACGACTGGAGGGCAAATGGTGTGTGTCTACATGTCTGTTGAGGTGAGTTTCTTCATGCTGCGTCTCTGCGCTAGACTGGACGCTGCCACGGGCTCCAACACCGGCTGACTTGTCTTCTGGCTCAATGCTGAATAGGTGGCAGCCATAGCTCCCTGGAAAAAAATGGCGACATAGATACTTGAATTGAACTTTTAAAACTCTAGCTACTATAGACCTACATTACCAGTTTGTTGGTGGCCAGTGTCACTTTCAAACTCAGAACAAATTTTGCATTATTTTCCTTGCAGTGTTTACTGCAGACTGGTCAGTTCTCTACGCATGCATTTTTTGGTGCTAATTTCACAAAAAGATACTCCTGCTGATTTGAAAAAATATGATATGAGCTCAACACTTTTACTCAGCAGCAAATCAACAAATCTGTGGCAAAACTGACAATTGATTTCTTTGTTGACTAATGTGCTAATTATTATCTCAATTAAATAGAGGAAATAGCAAAATATGTCCAGTGCCTTTTCGTAGATGCTCAACTGACTGATTCAAATGTCTTATTTTGTCTGACCAACAGCATAAACTCAAAGACATTTAGCATACTGTCACATTTGAAAGAAAGAGAATGTTATGTCTATTGACCAAGCAATTAATCAACTCATTGTTTCAGTTCTACTTAATGGGTTTATCAGACTCTGGCTGAGCTGCTTCAAAGTCCAACTCATCCAACACTGTTTGGCTATGTATTTGTTTATGCCAGGACCACCCACTTTCCAAAGATGAATCAGCACAGAGACTCACGACAGTTTAGGGCTTTCACAACTTCAAATTCAACTTAAAAAAGTAGAAAAAATGTTTACGTCATCCAAAGTATAAAGCAACCACTGGGGGCAACAGCACAGCTCACTAAGCTCAAAGAGGTTTAGTAACAATTATTACCACACATGCTATGGAGGTGCCCCCCCCCCAATTCTCTTCTCCCTCATTTCCTTTCATTGTTCCACTCTGACTTTCCAATAAAAAGGGCATAAATGCCAAAAAAAAAAGAAAAAAACAAGATACATGCTTGATGTAGCCAGCAGAAGTCCTAATAGAAAAGGAGCTGAATTGATCATAGTTCCAGGAAGAGACATGTTTAATCTAACAAAAAGGCCACAAGTACAAAAATAACACCTCACAACATGATGACCAGCGGGGCATTTCAATATAAACCACTTGTCTTGAATCACATGTGGGAGGAAGGAGAGGAGCAGGAACAGATCGCTGACAGCAGTGGGATTCATTACTAAGAATAAGTCGACACTCATCGACACTAAAACTGGCACTAAAGAGTGGAAAAACAATCCATGGTAATTGTCCTGCTGATAGGTAAATTTAATGAAACCAGTGTGAATGCACTGAACCATCAGTCTTACCTGATGTTAATCGTACAGTCTGCTGTGGCTATCTTTTATAACCTGAAGCCCTCAATAGAGCTCTTCTTAGATACTGAATACCATTTCTGATAAGGTGCATCCTTTACTATCCTTGGATAATGCACTATGTCAGAACCCAGCCATTAAAATTGTTTCATAGACAGGACAGCAACCCTGTGTTTGCCACTGGTGTACACAGTCACCAGACCTCAGAAATAAAGTGGGAGAGTAAGTGCAGGAAAACTCTACAGGAACTTGTAGTACTTCCATGAATCTTTTCTAATTTGTTGATGAATGTTAAAAGATTTAGGTTCTTCTGGGGTTCTAGCAAGACAAGTATAACTGATAAAAGCTGTATTGCTTTGCAAGGTAATATTTTAAACCAAAACCAAAGGTAAGACTGGAGTTTTCTCTGTCTACTTATCCCTTACATTAAATGAATAAACATCTACATCGACATGCACTGGGAAAGATGTATATGATAATACCTAGGAAGATCTGAGACTCTGTTGTTAAGAAGGTGAAGAGTGAACTGAGTCAAAAAGCCCTCAATTACTGTTGATCTTTGTTTTAACTCTCACCTATGTTGATGGACCTTGGGTTGTATCTTAAAGAGTAAGATCACAGATAGAAGCAGATTCCTGGGCAGGCTGGCTGGCCTCTCCCCATGACCGGGCAAAGTGTTCAGCAGTTTGAGAGTGTCTCTGCATACAGCTGCTGCTCCCTGAGATTAAGAGGTCAACTTAGATGTTACAAGCACTGCCCAGACAACCTTTCTCCCTGCAGGGTGGCTGAAAATAACTGACTGGAAGAAAACTCCATGACCCACTGGGGGGACTGCACTTGTGAGTGCTTGGGAGTCCTGCAGGAGGAGCTGAGGGAGGTTAAAGGAGAGAAGGACAACAAGACTGCTCTGTTGTGCTCTTTTTGCTATGACTTTTATGCCTTCCAGTAGGGTCATGTTGAAACAGTCCCCATGAATTTATATTTTTAGTTGAAGAGTTTCTTAAGAGTTTCCAGTTCACAATTTGTGTAGTGCACAGATACTCTTATATTGACACCCACTGAGGCTCCTTTAATTTTTGATGTCAGTTTTGGAATCTACTCTTCTCTTGACTAAAAATGGTGGAATATAAACACATACAGACATCAATAAACATGATTTACCATTTTTTAAATTTGAGAAATGGAACAGCCTTTTTTGCTGTTAGTTGCCTCACAACAGTGTTCTCACTACTTGAATGTTAAGGATTTTAGGTACTTGTCTCCTCAAGTCGAAAAAAATTGACCCCCTGAGGTCCAGCTAAAGGAAGCACCTGGCCAGCTTCACTAGCATGAAAAGATAAAGGGCACTGGAAGATGTAGGACATCAGGTAGAAGAGTGGTGTGGAGAGATTATGTACATCTATACTTAGAAATCCAAAGTTAAGTGTCATTGCCCATTAGGCCAGCACATGCATTGAGGTCCCACTAACTTTCAAATTCTCGTATATGGTAATAAATGGTTCTTTCTGTACATCTGTTAGTTTTTAGGATATGTGCTCACCTTGACGAGGTGTGGTGCATCATGGCGTGTGAGCTGGAAGTGTGGGAGCGCATCTCTGCAGGTGATCCAGGAATGCTTTAGAACCTGCTCTGCTGTATATCGCTGGTGAGGGTCCACATGGAGCATGTGGGACAGCAGGTCCTGGAACATACAAATCACATCCAGTTGTGAAAGTATACGAGGAACAAACAGCATTTGAGGTGTTTCTTTTCTATGAACTAATATGCTATAAAGGTTTACTACAGATGGAACTGGCTGATTTTTCCCTGAGAGATAAACTCATGATATGCAACAACCATTTAAATATACTGAAGAAAAAGACTCTGTTTTTGTTGTTTAGTTATCTGTTCAGTTTTACAACATCCATTCAGTTTACATAGCACTTTAAAAAACAAATGTACAAAGTGCTTCACAGCCATAAAAACAGAAAAATAAATAAATTAGTATTAGACTTTGAAGCAAAATTCTCAAGCAAAACTTCAAAGATACACCACCAGTGTGAGAGGACAGTGTCAGCGTGTGTACCTTTGAGGTGTCTGATACAGTATCCCAGTTGCCACCTGTCAAAGAGAATTTTCCAGACCCTATTCGGAGCAGAATCTCTTCTGGTGTGTCGTTTGGCCCATTAGCAAACGGCGTGTACCTGACAGGGAGATAAAAGGAGCGGTTAGGGGAACACATTATCATATTACACACGGTATTTCAGTTCACATATATATTTTTTTGCTATACTTGTCACTTTGTGGTAATTAATCACATCATGAATACAGATATCTGAAATTCTGACGTGAGCTAGTGGTGGAATTTGCAGCTAAAAAAGTTTAATCCTCTGCTCCAAAATCCAGCTAGTGCATGCATAATGTCTTTAAAAACACCAGCAGCACAAGAGAAGTAAGTGACAATAACACTCATGTATGACCCCTACTGGAGCTCCATCTTACCCTGCCAGCATTGTATACAGTAGAACTCCAAGGCTCCATATATCACAGGCTGCATCATAACCTTGACGCATTAGTACCTAAACCCACAAACAAAGACACACCATAAGGGACTCATCCTTTCTCCAATGATACATCTTTTTCTGTATTTCTAAATTGTATCCTTCAGGTTTCAAGCATTTCATTTTCTCTTCCTTTTGTTTTCTTTTAGTTGCTGTCATTTTTCCTCTCTCACCTCTGGTGCCACAAAGTTGGCAGTGTAACAGGGGGTTAGTAAGAGGCCATTGCCCCCCCTAAGCTGCTTAGCGAATCCAAAGTCACAGATCCGGATAGAGTCGGGATTCCCCGAGTCATCCATATAAAGGATGTTACTGGGCTTCAGGTCTCGGTGTACCACCTGCGGAAAGGGAGAAGAAAATAGTAAGAAGAGAGATCTCTGAATTTCACTTACGCTTTTTGCATGTGGAGAAGTGTTTCCTCACCCCTTGGCAGTGGAGGTAGTCAACAGTCTTGGTGATGGTGTAGAGCACAGCGCTGGCCTCTCGCTCAGAGAAGAACTTCTGCCGGAGGATCTTATCAAGCAGCTCTCCTCCCTTCATCAGCTCCGTCACCAGGTAAACGTACCTGCCCTCATCGTACACCTGAGACACACCAACACACACCGACAAAAAAAACCCCAACAAAAACCCAAAGAACCTGTCAGTATGCTGGCAAATGCTTAAAAACCTTAATGTCTTGAAAAGATCACGCAGAAATGTTACGGACGTCTTTCAGAGTGATGATGTTGGGATGCTGTCCGTATCTCATCAGGATTTCAATCTCTTCAGAGGGGTCCCTCTTACTTTTGTCTATAATCTGTAGCATGTGGAAACACAGGTATGAGCAATTAGTGTCAAATGGCACAATGTACTTTGAGTCAAATATAAAAAAAAATCATTCTACTATGTATAAAAAATCTAAACTGTCTTGGATATTTAAAACACCAAATTGTTGCCATGACAAAGTTTAGAAACATAGCTGCAATGTGGGTTGACATGCTGAAGTTTTGCTGCCCTCTTCTGGTACATTGGTATCACTTATCAGAAGATGACCAATGGTAGCCTTCAAATTAGCTTCAAAATGTATAGTGTAATTTTACTATAAATTCCTCATCTTATTATTTTATAGGACACTTTTAATCTACATAATAAGTATTACTGATGGAAAAATTATATGTCTTACAGGTGGGGGAGCAGTGTGCTTGCCTGTTCCTTATTATCAAGTTCTGATGTTTTTTTTGAGTAAGACACTTATGCAGCATTCATGTCATATCAGCATTTGCCTTATTACCAGTTTCCAACTTGAAAATAGTGTTTATGTCAATATCATCTTTCTACGCTCAGGATCCTTAAAACATTTCTGAAAAAAAAAAACAGATTTGCTCAACAAAATGTACAAATAACAAAACCCAAATAAACAAGGATATGCCTTAATTAATTTAAAGAAATAGTGTTATATTTTCAATGCACAGTATTATAACCTTCATAAGTCCAGCTCAGCAATCACACATCATAAATTTAAAAGATCTTTAAAAAGGTAACCCTGAATTTAACAGTGTGTGGGAAGCAGAATGTTGCTTAAAGTGAGTACTGGTGCTCAGAAAGATGTTTTAAAAAGTCTGCTGGTTTGACACTATTACTGATGCTTTAATACTGATGTTCAGAGGTCATGAAAAAAGGTTTCAGTTTACAAATCAAAATAAATTAAACAAAGAATTACAATTTTTTTTGTATCTGGTTACCTTCACAGCATAGTCCATGGCAGAGACTCGGTGTACGCAGCGTTTACAAATGGAGTAAGAGCCAACCCCTATGTCCTCCTGCAGCTCATACAGATCAGAGAACTTGGCTGAGCCCCCGTGCATCTGGAAACAATAAGATTTGAACTGGTGCATTACATACTTTAAACTTAATCAAATAAATTAAAATGTGTTCCAGCAAATCCGGAAGCTTTTGTTCTTCTCAAGCCATGTCAAAACATCATTTTCATGTGATGTAATTATTGACACAACCACAATACCACAAAATTACTTGGCTGGTCCATTCAGGTCAATATAATGTGTTGTACATCAGAGCTCCAACAGCAGATTGTTTTAACACATTAGTTCATAAATATACCACAGTGGAACTTTAGTGATAATATTAGTACATGTTCAACAGTGAAACTTTATTAACAGATTTACTGCCATGGCTCCATAACAACAAAATGCTGTTGTTAATGCAACTCAGTAATGTGTATTTGTGTTGAGTTTGTGGAGGGCAGTGCATGTTGTCTATGTCTGTAGTGGAATGCAAAAAACCATCAAAGGATGATTAAGGCTATATTGCACCCAAATTTTATTTTCCAAATTCCTCGATCCAATTTTCACTTTAAGTCTGCGGTGATGCTGTGAATATTGTCAAGTTGACTCTGAAGAACTTTAGCAACCAAAAAGGAAATGATTCAGTATCACTAAAGAAGCACTAAATGGATTATTACAACTTTAACACTGTGATAATTGTTCAGGTTCATTTACAGGTGTGCTAACTGAACTGTTAACTCCCTTGCAATGGAGCTTAGATTGTTTTTTTAAGGGCTGCCTCCAATATGAACTCCACATTAAAGTAGTAGACATTTCTGAGTCCCATGAGTATTATTTTGAAAAATAGCAAAAACATGTGCCGAAGTCCACTACTGGAGATGGAGTGTGACCCTAATGTACATAACTTAATATGGTAATAATCACCCTGTGTATATTGTGATAGAGGGCATGTGCAAAACATAGATAATGTGTGATCACCTGAACTATAGGGAGTATGCTGAGCAGTGGGGAGCTCTTGTTCTCATCCATAGGGGTTGGAGCAACAAAACTGAAGCCTTTGAAGAGCTGGTGGGCGTTAGCACTGGGCGGGATACCTGGGGAGTCTAAATATACAAAGATAATTTGTAATAAAGACAGATGAACAAACAACCACCCACTAAATTTTGGAGTTGTAGTCAGGGCTCAGTTGCAGTTTCCATGGCTGCTGCTTTTCAGCTGAAAAGCATGGGAACAGCTCATGTTTGTGTGTAGGTGTAGATTCACCTTTAGGCGTTTTAGCGGTGAACTCTGGGTCGAAGCAGAACGTGTCATCTGGTTTTCCCGCTGCAGGCTTGAATGGGGGCTGTAGCTCTCTCCTGTACAGTTTCTGAGGAGAATGCAGGTAAACACATGCAGAAAACACACTTAGGTGTTAGAAATCAAATACTCTCACAGGCTCTTTGGAATGTGTGAATTTATGTGGAAAAGAAGCCAAGACCCCTCCCAGATTAACCCCCTCCAGTCCCTCCACAGCTCGCTGGTAGCGGCCAACAGCATCCTGCTGGCTCTTAAACACTCATACAGGGCTATTAGTGCACACACAGTGAGAAATGGACCTCTGCCCAGACACACACACACACAAATACACACACACACACAAATACACACACACACAAATACACACACACACACACACACACAAATACACACACACACACACACACACACACACACACACACACACACACACACACACACACACAAACAAACATAGCTGGCATGGCCAAGACTGATGGCCAGTAGTCACCAAGCCAACCGTTTGCTAGGTGTGAATCATCACAGAAGCTGGGAGAGTTACAAGTGCGTGTATATAGGGGTCTGTGAGGAATGAGAGGGAGTTGTGTGTGTGTGTGTGTGTCTGTGTGTGCTCACATTCCAGTCGATGGTGGAAAAGAAAACGTGGCGTTTGATCTCCTCCACTCCATCAGGCCCAGCCCCTAAAGACACAGATCACTGCGGCTCAGTTAACATGGCACGTTCGTTTTTATTGTTTTCAGAGGATCAACACGTTCACACATTTTTTCTCTCAGTGGTTTTCAGCATGTGATTTAAGTGGATGCCAAAATGTTAACAAGCTCAAGCTAAGCAAGTAGTGCAATGTGAGGATCAATACACCTCATCTCCTTTTATTCTAACAGGTCCACAGGCACACTGTAATGCACCTCACCTAGTCTGTTAGCAGGGTTACGTTTAAACAGCATTCTCAGCAAACTCTGAGCTTCCAAACTTAGGAACTGGGGCATTCCCAGCTTAGCTCTGGGGGGAGAAGAGAGCAAGAAGTGAGAGTGGCTACTAAGAATCATCACTTAATGTATATATTAAGACATTTAAGACTTCTGTCATGCATTGAGTGCCATATTGATGCAGTACAGTGACTCACTTTAGAATCATGTTCATGGTCTCATTGCGGTCTTTCCCTTGGAATGGTAATGTCCCCGTTAGCATTTCAAACTGCAAATGCATGGGGAAAGAAAAGGAATATAAACAACATGATTGTTTTCTAATTAGTTCATATTAATATCTAAGCAAAGAAGGTGAATCAGTATGTGTGTGTGTAAATTTGTTTGAACTTGTGTACCATAAGTACTCCCAGAGACCACCAGTCTGCACTCTGTGTGTGTCCTCTCCTGTTGACCACCTCAGGGGCCATATACTCCACCGTACCACAGAAGGAATATGCCTTCTTATCAGCATCAACTGACTCTTTGCTCAAGCCAAAGTCTAGACAACAGCAATGCAAAACTTTGTGGAAAGATACACAACTAACTGAACAGTCACAGTCACATCTGGTGCTTTAACTATGTAGAAGAATAATTCATTTATGTACTGGAAAAAATAAAAATAAATGTAGCTACTGAAGAAAATGAGCCTAAGGACAAAAACGGGGGTATAAATCTATTGTCAAAAACATAAATATAATATGAAACTGTTGAATTACTGTAATGAACTGTTTTAATGTTTTTAAATGCACTCTAATAAAATGTGCCTAACATTTCATGTGCATTACAATAATCTAGCATTAATTAGTTAAAAAAAAAAACAAAACATACCTGTTAACTTAATGTGTCCAGCTTCATCAAGTAAGATGCTGAAAAACAAAAACAGTTTTCCACAGTGATGAGCTTCAAAAAGTTTTCTACAAGTTAGCAATGCTTCAAGGGCAGTATTTAAGTCATCTTACACTTAAATAGACTCTGGTGTCGGATTTAAACACTGGTTTTAAGAGTTTGTGTTGTGGAAAAGGCCACATTGAAAACATCCGGCCAAAGACTGTGGACTCATTCAAGTGCACAAAAGTGAAGACAGCGATAGCTGATATGACTTTCTGTGTAAACTCTCAGCAAAGTTATTGGCAGATATGACTTGGTAGGCACAGGTAGAGGGATAAGGCCGAATGTTGGTGACTAATCCCTGCTCTATGTAACTCTGTAGACAGACTTTCTTGTGGAGTGCAGTAAAAGGCGAACACAAGCGACTGACACATAATAACTTTAGCTTTGACTTCAACATTGAAGAAGAAAATTGCCTTATTCATGGATATTAATCAATTGTATTTTTTTTCTGAATTCATATTATTGAAAATTAAGCATTCTGCCAAGTCCTGTCCACTTCCATTTGTTGAAAAATGATTAAATATCTCCTGATATGATCTTGTAAACTTATTTATGTCTGTGCTTTATGCATGCATAAGTCACAAGTGACTAATCCTCTAACACATTTATATAAAACCATGATAATTTTACACTTAGGTCTTTAAAAACTGATCACATAATGTACTAAACTCCTCTCATTTATTCACTATTTCATTATCATCAGTATGGAAAAGGAGGGGATTGAATATGAATATCTTGTAGATTCAATCATAAATTCAATACATAAAAATGACAATAGAAACATTTTTAATTTTGAATCTTAATAGATCATCTCTATTTACAATGAGTAATGTGTCTTAATTAGCTCCACCTAGTTTTGTTAGAAATAAATCAGAGGACACTATGGTGTTTTGAAAATATAGCAGGTGATGATGGCCAGAGCCATACTGTCAAAAAAACACAAACTACAGCTGCGCCGGTTCCTTCTGTATTGGGGGATGATGTGGGCATGCTGTTGGGTTAGAGTGTGAAAGGTCAAAAGATGAGGGAGAAGTCTAAGACTCATACTTCTCTGGCTTGAGATCTCTGTAAACTATGCCCAGGTTGTGCAGATGGTCAAGGGCCAGGGCCAGCTCTGCAAGGTAGAATTTCACATCTTCCTCTGTAAACATAACCTGATAAGAACTGGACACATTTACTCTCTGAACTCAGAAGAGAAGAGAAATTCAACAGCAAGAAAAAAAAAACACAACTTCAGTAATAAGCTTCAGTGACAACAAAAAGAGAAAACAGAGTATGATTATTGTCACAATATCAACATTTCAAATAGGTTACATGATTCAGCAAGCTGTTGATTTGACACTGCAAGCAGCAATCGCTTTGGTTCTGAGACATGCTTTCAACACAAGGTTTGTCTAGAGAACAATCACACATTGTCTGGGTTCCCTGAAAGCATTTGAAAAGAGCTGATCTGAGTCTCTAACTGACAAGCAACTGATGATCGAAAAAGCAAATAGATTCCATGAGAAACACTTGTGTTTCCATGAGGAATTTAAGGCACGATTTGAATAAAAAGCAAACAGAAATCAAGGGAGACAAATGACTTGGCAGTACTTATAAGCTCTTATTAAATAAATCAAATACTCTTGCATGCTAAATTTGCATCTGTTCCATTAATAGCTGTCATTTTAACTATTCCTAAGGGTTTATAAAAAAAAAATAAAAAATAAAAAATGTTGCATATGCAGTTCTGATTTTCACAAATATTAAGCAAAAAATACCATTACATTCTTGAATGAAAGGGTCAAGCTGTACTTTTCTTTTCAGAAAGAAAAAAATAAAAGATAGAAAAAGTGCAAATAATCTAAAACTATGTGATGTCAGGAAATAGAATGCTAGTTTACCTCTTTGGATAAGCGAGTGAATACATCCCCTCCCCTGAGAAAGTCCAGTATTAAATACAGTTTCCCTTCTGTCTGAAAGGCTGGGGAGACAAGGAAACACATCATTTATCTACAGGCTAAATGTGTTGTGATTGTACAGAGATACCTACACGTTTGGGTTACAAGGTGACACATGTAAACACTATAACTAACTTAGAGTAACAACAGCTTGCTGACATGAATAACGATGAAACTGATATATCAGAATAAAAGTATATACAATCTTAATGCCATGTTTCATTGACTATTCTGGTAATCGTGTTTATTCGAAACTGATATAGTAAGATATAAGATAAGATGCACAAAAGGATCTGCATCATCAAATATACTCAGCTGCATACTACATAAATAGGAGTGTTTCTCTTACCGTAGTGCAATTTCACTATGAAGGGATGATTGACCTCCACTAAAATGTCTCTTTCCATCTTAGTGCGAACTCTGTCCCTGACTAGGGAGACAAAACAGCAAGGGACAGCATGGGGGAGAAATTCAATGCTCTGGTCAGAACATACTGGCACACTGGCACTGTTGTGTGTTGTTTAGATACAGATTGAAAAAACAAAGTTGCATTACCTTTCAAAGATGCCTTTTTTAGAACTTTCATTGCATATAACTGACCAGCGTCTGGACCCACTATCTTCCTGACAAGAAACACCTGAGAGAGCAAGAGAAAGTTTGAAAGATACACACACCTATGATCTTACTGATGCACAGAGTGGATTGTTCTACTGTATCTCCTCACCTTGCCGAAAGAGCCCTGGCCGAGGACTTTGAGCAGTTCAAACTGAGATGGATCAGCTTTCTCACAGCCCTCTTTTACATGGTGGGTGATAGGAATCTCCTTATATGACCCATCATCCTACACAAACAGCATCAGTCTGAGAAATCCACTCAATATTGCAGGTGTGTCACCCTAAATGAACACACAAAAAAAAGCCCCAAGATCTCAAACAAATCATTACTTACATAGTGTGAGAAAGACTCTCCCTCCTCCATGGGCTCGTCCATGATCTGATGTCCATTGACCTGCGGCCAAACCCATAAAATTTCATCAGAAGTCGGAAACAGTAGAGACTTCAACAAAGCTCGTTCATCCTTGTTTTCAGCTGAGGAGGACTATGACTGCAGCTGCTGCACGCCCACATGTATGATGGAAGATTCAACAGATGAAATCAATGAGTCATGTGCAATAACAGTGTACTTTCACGTCTCCAACTGAAGCTCTATTTGTTGTCAAACAGTATGGAGTCCATACTTTAAGCCCATCCAGCTGTCCAGCTCTCATCCTGTTCCTATAAAGCCCCTCATTATTAGCATTCTAGCTTAATCCCCAGCCAGGGCAAAAACAACATGTCTGACTGGCTCTGTGAGGCTGATGTTTGCTAGGGCTGCAGTCAGTATTCAGCCTCTTGAGGACTAACCAGAGTCTGGTTCTCCAGGGGAACTGGCTGATAAAGATGGCAGGAGGCTTTTTTTTTTAAATGACCACAGATAGGCATGCTTTGTTCTACTCAAGTTCCATTCAGGAGTCTTATGCCTCTCCTCTGTTTATTTAAATAGCCATACAGTGTGATGATATTTTCAGCGGAGGAATGTCAGATATCTCAATTATAATCAGACAACGAACTGACCACTTTGACATTATCCGGGTCTGCATATTTCTCTTCTGTGCTGAAGCTCAGCCTGCATGATGTATTCAGTCCAGTGTTTTTGTGTGTGTTGAATTCCATCAAGCCTCTGAAGAGGGGGGATGAGTCATAGCGCTACGCAAGCCCACTCAGTGGGTGGAGCCATCAACATACACTCACGTACATCTACAGAACAGAGGCCAAAAGACCACTTTCCAATATCTTAGTGCTATAAAATCACATTCATAACATAAACATCTAAATCGGTCAACATATACACTTCAAGGCAAAACATAACATAGAAAAATGTGAAATATAAGCCTTGGAACATCTGTGACATATTCACATCCAGGCTAGCCAAAGCCAGGGCAGTGCTTGTGTCATAATTAACACATACATTTTCACTCCCACCTTTACTGTGGCTCATTGTGGCTTATAACAGAGTGCAGCCTACTCTCACAGCACAACCAGATGAGCCTTTTCAGCCATTTAAAAAGATGACGGTCAGCCGTAGACACTATCACCTCACAGTCTACCCATACTGGTGTACAAGGCTTTGATTAAACATCATCTCCAAAGTCAAAAACTGATTCAAAGTAGATTAAGCAGCCAGCATCAACATTAGCCAACTTTAAGTTTTCGAGCTTGATGTCTACGTCTGTTCTTCTGTTATCTTGGGTCCTTTGGTGCTTAGATGCAGCATTCATGAAATAGTTATAGTGAAATAAGAGAAATAGATAATCTCCTGCTATTTCTTAGCAGGAGATTGAAAAACCTTGTGAAACACTCATTTTGGGCGGACGCTAGTTTAGTTTCTTCAGTATTACCATGCTGCTCGGTTAAACTGTGGTCCTCCAACAGACTGGCAAAAATATTAAGAAGTCCGTAGCAAAATTATTCAGAGCTATAACGGGAGGGAGTTCAGTTCAACAAGTATTGGACTAGGACAGAAGTGCATGTTACAACAGCTTTTTGCTGTAGTTAGTGCAGTCAGACCTACAGCTTGGACTGCAGGTGTGACAGACTGCAAAGAATCAGAGACAAGGAGGTGTAGACTGTCAGATTGGCTTTGCTGCACATTAATAAGAAAAAAAATCTCACCATGCCCCCCCATGCAAAAGTTAACTTATCCTTTGCACAGTTGTAAGTACACGGAATTTTGATAAGTCTCTAAAAAGTATCACTGGCTTCACTAAAGGTCTGACAGTGGTAAGTTTGCCTTTAAATAATGCATTAGTTTACATTCTGTTCGATGTTGTTATTTTTAATCCTGTACGAACTGTACGTGTATAAACGACTTTGCTTTTGCGGTTAATATGCCGCAAGCTGAGAAGATGAACAGTTTTTATCAAATTATAAATTACTACGTTGTTTACAAACCGAAGTTGTAGCTAATAACAGCATCACTAAGACACTTGTGTTACTGACAAGCCAGCCCTCAGTTGTGTAGACGTCTGACCAAATTTAACCCATGTAAACTTGAGTTTGAACACATTTAACATTAGCGAAATACTTATTATTTTAACATAGATACATAAAAATCCTTATTACCAAATGGTGAAAGTTAAAAAAAGACAAAAAAAACAAAATAAAACTTGTCTCCAAGTTTCAAGACTGCAAGCTGTCAGCTAGCAAGCTAACTACATGCTAATGCTATAAAGGCTAAGCTAGCTACGAAGCAAACTCCTCTTGAGAAGTGTCTATAACAACAAAAGCCAAGAAGAGGTCCCGTGTCATCGGATAAAGAGCCCGGCCTCTGTGCGGGACACTGACCGGCGGAGAAAGCCCGGACAGGCAGCCATCAAACTAATAAATCCGGGCAGTGCAACAAAAATAAACACCTAACCAGCTGTTAGCATTAGCTAGCGTGTTAGCATGCATCACGGTGCGCTGCAGGTCGTGACGCGATTTTAAGCCGTACCCAGCCTCGCAGGGGCAAGCTAACTTAACGGCACGGCACGGACCGAAAAACAGCGTTGGGCAAATTGATGTGCAAAACACGCACTTGACAACTCACCTCACTACTAACGCTGTTTACCTCCATCTTGTGCCAGGATTCCTCTCTTAAGTCTAAGGCATTGTAATCCACCTAGACCCCCGCTCCACGTTGCATGGCTTCCCCTCTGTGGAAGTCCGGCTGCTCTGCTTCGGTGGTCAGACGCAAAGCTGTGTGGCTGCGGGCTGGGATCGGGACGGGACCGGGGGGTCGGTGTGGGGAGCAGTCGATGCCGATGACCGGACCATACGCTCGCCGAGAGCACCGCTACCCTTCCATAGATGCGAATATGGCGGCTACCGTGTTACCTGATCGTCAGTGAATGAGAGTTTATTGACGTATTAATGACGCAATTCAGTTAAGGATTTCCCCCCGTCCAAACCAAAGCGGCGGTTCTCGAGATGGTGAGGAGGGAGGGAGAGGAGGGAGAGAGAGGAGGGAGAGAGGGGGGGCGGAGGTGGCGTGGTGGGGCTCGATGCCGTGTGACATGCTGGGAGTGACACACGCGCGTCCGGGTGATGGCACAACTGGCTGCGACTGGAATAGTCACCGCCATTGTAGCAGACAAGGGGTTTCATTTATGATCAAGGCGGGGGGGAAATCAGGAGGCGAAAACAGTAACCTCCCGCGGTGGGCCGTAAACCTAAGCCTCTGATCTTATGGGTGTAAGTTGAATGTTTTAAAGCCACTGTTTCATAAGCCTGTCCATCCCCGGTCCAAGTGGAAATAAGAGGCTTAAAGCTCATCCACTTTCTCTGCAGCTCTTTCGCTCTCCCACCCACAAGCATAAAGTCTTTGTGTGGTGTGGTAATGGATATACTGTACACGACGTGTCTACATTTGTTTATACTTAGTCACAATTTCAACGTCAACACGGAATCACAGGTCACTGTTTCGGCAACTTCTGATTTTCCATACTGCAGACAGTCCCTGTTGGCTTATTCTATATTATTCAAATACTTAGTGGACATTATCTCCATCTGAAGTGTACATCAGGTTTATGTTCTAATATCTCTCCTTTCAAAATGAGAACAAACCCGTCAGTGCCATGTGAGTTGAAAAATTCCATGGTGATCCCATAGTTTAGCAGTATAGTGATAGAAATGTAACTGCAATGTTCTTTTCTGCAATTGTCATCTACAAAAATCAGTCAGTATATTTGGCAGAATTAAGTCAAAGTTTCTTTTAGTTTAAGACTTGTTATAAACAGACATAACTTCCTGTTCTATTTAATCGGTGATAGAAAACAGAGACAGAGATAAGTTAGAGGTCGTTTATTGTTCTCTCTGGACTGGTCCAGAGCAAGGCAAATGATATGCATTAAAAAAGGCATTTGTCAGCCCAACAGTCATAGTGAAGCGTCAGTCCACAGGCACTGGGCGTGGAGCATGAGTTTACAAGAGTGTTTGTGTAAATGTAAATCCATTGTGTGTGACACCAGCTTCTTTGTGGAGTGTGGAAACATCTGTATGAGCGAGTGTTTGTGAGAGCTGATGTAGATGAAAGTCACTTTTGTTCTGTAAATGCTTCCTGCAGTTGCTCCTCTGATGCAGAGGGCTCAGTAACTTCAGTTGTCGAACCGTCTTCGTTTATGGTGACCAATGGGACTTCTTCGTTTGCTGGGGCTGGCGGAGGCTCTAAGATGCTCACACCGGCCGCTGGGGAGTCATCGTGGTTGGAGGATACATCTGCTGACTCAGCAGCCAGCTGGGGTCCTCTCTCCAGAGTCGTGTCCCAGTCCTGGTCAGTAGGCTGAGGTAGACTGGCCATGAGTTCCTAAACACATACATACTGCAGGTTAGAAATTTCTGAAACAATTGGGTTTCACTTGAAACTGATATTCAAATAAACGTTACTGTGAGTGAGTAACATACCTGCTGTCTTTCCAGGTCATTATTCCTTACAGCGATGAGCAAGCGCTTAGTGAAGCTTGCAAGCTCAATGTATTTTTGTTTTTGGTTCTCTAGCTCGTTCTCTAAGAACTGCACTTCCTCGTGCTGAAACAGAAGGATTCAAAGAGGCAAAAACTTAATTCAGAGCTTGAAATTATCCTTTTATACACCGATTTCCATTCTTGGCACTTCTAAAACAGCAGATGGACTGACACCAACAATTCCGCTTGAATGAAGGATGGTTAACTGCAGCCTCCAGTTTATGTTTGGTATGTATGTGTCCTCACCTTGAATTCCAGCAGGTTCTGCATTTGCTCTATGTCTGAAGCCATTAATTCACCATCATCATCGTCGTCGTCGTCGTCCTCTTCTTCTTCGTCATCACCAATGACTTCGATCTTCTGTTTAAAAAAAAAAAAAAAAAATCACAGACATGATAAAATGATAGTGCCATCATATAAAGAAAATGGGTTTTTATTCAATGGTGCTGTAAAGATAAAGCTAAATTAATTCATACTAACTATAAACTACACAGTGTGATAAAACTCTTTCATCCATGGTAATAAATCACTGGACAAAGAGTATTAGTGATAATACTCTCAGATGATTTAATATTAACAATAGAGACAATGAGAAACAGCAGCAACAAGTATCGGACTGGATAGAAAAAATGTGGCATAAAATGTATCCTCTTTGTGTAGTTGATCTTTATATCATATTCGAAACACATGACTACACTTTGTATATTATATGAAAATCTAGAATTTGCTGGATTATTAGTTCAACCTATTATTGTCCTAAACTAGGGCTGCAGAATAATTATTAAAATGAAAACAACTCCTGAGCACAAATATTTACTACAATTGCTTTGCGGAACAAACCCCCCCCAAAAAACTGCTTGAATCCCTACAAAGACAATGCATTACACTTGAAATTCTTTTACCACAACAAGTTTGGCTGAACAGAAGCCTGTGAATGCATGCACCATGCATGAACAAAAATACCAGGTCAGGAAGTTTATTTGTGAAAACACCCAAATCTCTAATATAGAACCCCCTAAAACTGAAACAACTTTGAAATCAGTAATTGTTATTAGGATATTATTAATTGCACATTTCAAGATTGTTAGAGTGTATTTATATTCTACACAGATGAATTTAACATCACATTACAAATGAAATGCAATGATGGTAAGAATTCCAGAGTGACCAGGCTTAAAGGAGAAATGTGCCATGGTGATATATGTCACAGATGGCATTAGTTTTGTTGCTAAAAGTTAGTATGAACTTAATTGTTTAAAGCAGAATGAGCTTCAAAATGTAGTATTACATTTGAGTATGAACACTATCCCAACCAGTTTACATATCTGTTTAAATTTTCTTTTCTACTTCAATATCAGAGTAATAATGAAGTACCACATTATTGGCCATTGGAGCAGCAATGGAAACATCTGTTCCATCTTCCCCATCTCTGTGTTGTGAGTCCACGGTGCCATCTAGAAGAAAGAAAACTACATTAAAACTGAGATACACACTTTTTAAATTGAGAAAGGTGTTTGTATGGGTAGTATCTTTGGTCTCACCTTCAGATAGACAGATAGATCCCCCATCATTCAAGTCATCTCCGAGCTCGGGTGTTTTGAGCCGCTCCTCGTCGGGACTGAGGGCCACTGAAGATTCATTACCCGGGGATGAGGTTGTAAATACAGCGGGGCCACCTTTAGGCGGTGGGATTTCAATACCCATCAGGCGGTACTTCCTCCGTCTGTTACTGATCCATGTCTACAAATTGGAAAGCACAAAAAAGGGCAACATGAGTAAGTGTCAGATGTGGACAAAAGTACTCTAAAGTACTCTACAAAAGTACTCTACAACTTGTGGATATTAATCAATTTTCCAGAATAAAGTATCCAATGTGAGGAATGTGAAGGTAGTTGGCACAAAATGCCTGAAAAGTAGTTTTCTGTTGCCATATCACCAATGACTATCTGGTATAAATATATAAAAGTAAACCTAATTAGTGGTAAGCAGATATTTAAGTGGCTCAGTTTTATTAAATAATTTTGTAACGATTCAAAGATGATCCTCATGGTGGCATACTGTATATGTCTGTAGGCAGAGATTTTTCCTTGTTGCAATAAATATCCTAGTAAGTGAGATGGCGGTGGGTCATGTGTGTGTCAGGATTAGAGACTATATTTAGTTCATCAGCATTCCTGCTGTGGCCCTGATATGTAACTGCGTGACTTTTACACAACTTTTTGTAAGTGAGTTTGAAAACTTCTATGACCCAGAAAAGTTACTCTTTCCCATGTTATTTTATCTCACTGTTGTTCAGAGCAGTCAGATAGTCTTATTATTACTAAATGTCATACACATGTGGCCAGACTATGTGTATAAGGCTTCTCAGTCATCAAAACATCTCTTTGGATTCAATGATACTGTAGAAATTAGATGCAAGGAGGCAACCAGTGCTTTTCTAGATTTCCCTGTATTTCTTTCAACATTTTTAATACAAAAAAGTAAATGTCAACCTTGACTATTTCAGTGTCTACACCGAGTTGGTTTGCTGCAGCGCTGATCTTTTCCCTGCAGACTGAGCCCAGGCTGGTCATGCCTCTGTCCCAGTAGCGCTTGAGTTGGATAAGATCCCCATCACTGAACTGGGTCCGATCCTGCAGCTAAAAAAAACACACCTCTGTTTAACTAAACAACAGGCACACAGGTCATAAGCAGACTCACAGTGATAGAGTTTATCACAGCTCTAACCTTTATAACTTACTAGACAGAGGTGGAACATATGGTTATGAATGTGGTACATTTGTTTTTTTCCCACTTTAAGCCAAATTCTTCTGTTAGGGTCAACAAAAAAATAATTACTGTTCTCTTTCTGGAGTTGCTGATAACCCAGGGGGCAGCAGACACACCGACTGAAGTCTGGACACAAAGACAGACACAATCAGGTCAAGTTTTTGAATTCACTTTGAGGAAAAGCAACAACAGTACGAGAACCTCACCCACCTGTGAGCTGGATTCCCCTGTAAGTGAGGTCTGTGCTGTGAGGGAGTAGCTGCCCTGAAGAGTTGTGTTGCTGTGTAGCAGTGCCGGTCTAGAGCTAGTCATAGGAGGTGTGTGGCTTCCTCTCACCACAGACATTTCAGCCCCGGTTGGGCTGGCTGATGTCTGCTCCCTGTGGATATGAGCAGCCATATTTGCCAATTCCTCCTCCCTTTGCCACTCATCCGCTTCATCTCCAGTCTCCATGGCGATGGAGAAGTTATGACTAGTGTCCAGAGTGCGAGGCACAAGTCTAAGACTCTCCTGACCTCTTCGGGTAGATGCCAGTCCAGGTCTAAGTCGGTCTGCCTCACCTTTTTCTGACAAAGTGAAGACCTGCTGAATACGAGGTGTCTGTTCAGATGAAGGACCAGAGTTTTGGACTAGGATGGGAACCCGTGTCTTCTGTGGGGCAGGTGGTTGAGGTTGAGGGTTGGAGTGAGGTCTGGGCTGCTGCTGAGCCTGTGATTGTGAGGAAGAGGACCAAGGGCGTGTTTGCGCTGTACCGTACTGCCTAGTCCAGCTGTGAGGTACTGCCCCTGCTCCTGCATTTACCCCTGCCTCCCCAAGGGATGAAGCTCCCTTCCTGACTGCAGTGTAGACTAAAGGCCCTGAGGCAGATGTGAGGGATGGGAGATTCTGAGAGAGTGACACCAACTTGGAGTGGAAGGGTGAGGAGGTGGTGCTGTTCCTGCTCTGCAGGACCTGGTTGATCAGAGATGACGATGTGTGTGCAGAAACCTCTGGGTCTGACTGAGGTGGGGGGGCTGTGGGTCTTGGTCGGGTGCGTGGGACGGAGTTCAGAGAATAGATCCCAGTCAGTATGACGTCATTGTTGTTGTTGCTCCCACTGCTGTGAGGAGAGGAAGAGGAAGGAGAGGAAGATGCTGACGAGAAAGAAGGAAAGGATGAGGATGGAGGGAGAAGGTGCACGCGATTTTGGATGTTCCGCGCTGCAGCCATCTCAGCAGGAAGTATCGCCCCTGCTGCCAGGCTATGATTGGAAAGAGCACCTCCGGCTAATGTGTGATTGGAGAGTAGTCCCCCAGCGAGTCCGTGACTGGATAAGGAATGAGACACGCCTCCATTCTGGTCTACCTTGGAGGCAAGCTTACGTCTTTTGTTGCCAACCCATGTCTGCAGGGAGAAGAGCAATCAGCTAAAGATCATCACTTAAAAAACATGCTGTAAAACACTGGAGGGACAAACTCTGCAAAATCGGAATAATAACTTATGCTTCTGAACTAGAACTCAGGCAATAAATCACAGACCTATGGCCTCAATTACTTGCTGAAAAAATTACATGGGCATCGCTTATAAAAACACAAGCTGCCACATTAAATCATACTCGGGGGTTCTGCCTCCCTCTAGCTGATTCACACACAAGCGCAGGTTATGGACCTACCCGAACCACACTGAAGTCCAGTTTGGCCTCCTGAGCACATTGCAGTATTAGCTGGAAGCAAGCCTTGCTCTGATTGGTCATCCCATTCTCATAGTAACGTTCCAGGATCCTCTGCTGCTCGGCCGTGAACACTGACCGCAGGTTCATCTGAGAGAAAACCACACAGATTAAGAACCCCTGATAATTTATACTACAATTCACTACTGATCAGAGCTCAATGCCAGATTGGGGCAGATGATTATTTTGAAGAGACAAAGCTTCACTGCAAACTTATGACCTTATCACACTAGTGCAGTTTACTTTCTTCAGTTTATGCACGGCTGCAAGATGGTATTTTGCTGGAAATTTTAATTTCAAAAGGATTACATGTCAATTTTTTTTGTTTGTTTTGAAGTTGTTAGATTTCATTTCACTTTTTTTTCTATCTTATCCTGGAATCCAATTTGTGATATACTCACAGTCTGCAGGCCACGTCTTTGTGGCCACGCATCCATTCTGCTAATGGAGGGGAACGAGGCGGCCATGCAGATCACAGCAAAACCTCCATATTTTTAGGTGAGCACGATTTTGATTGTAGTCATCCTGTCTCAGTGTACTTGGCACACTACTGGGTAGTATGGCTGAGGAGAAAGCAAAGCAGACAGAATTATGCTTAAGAAAGCAAATAACCCCCCCACCCAAAAAAAACAGTAAGACAAAAAAACAAATCCATCAAAAATTCAGTCTCATTATGAGCATGATTCTGTGCAACATTATCAGTTCATCTCGCTGTGTGCAACCAGTCAACACTTTGTCACATATTTACACATTTTTGGAAAAAACAAAACAAAACAAAACTTACATCAAACACTGCCAAGCTGAAAAAATTACAAAACACTGTCAGTCGTAGTATAATATGGTAGACAAAGCTACTGTGTAACATCAATAACATCATCAATCAAGCTAATATGCTGTGCCTAGTCAAACATTGTTCAGTTTGCTTATTTTTAATAATTGTTATAACCTGAAAACCATTTAGATTAGAGCCATTGAATAAACGAGGTGCTGCAATTATACACTTGTTAATTAGCGTTTAAATCGACTGTTCGTCAAAAAGAAAACATGCCTTTCATAATCACTGAAATCCACTGCAAATCTTTAACTGTTAAAGTTAATTAATGCTATCACTATTTAGTTATTAACAGGCTTTTAAAGTAATAAATCTGTGTATAAGCAACACAGAAATCGTGACACCAAGGGAAATAACCTGCTTTTTGGACACAGCCGGTTTATCTTCTTCTACGTGCCACGTTAATGAACGGGGTTGCAGCATTGTAATGTGAATTTCAGATACATCAAAAGTTTCGCAGGGACCCTGCGTTGTGCACGGAGACGGGAACGGGGAGAAAGGAAAGAGCAGCAACCCTCCGGTTTTAGTATAAACCTCTGGACCTGTGGGGAGCCGAAAAACCATTAGCGACCAAGTTCTGGATAACGTTGCGATGGGTCTCGATAAACAGAAAAGTCGCACACTATACTGTTGTGCGACCAATAAGCAGCCGGCAGCTTTATTTTGGCAGGCTGACTGCGCATGGCTACAGTCGATATGGAAACATTACGGAGGGTATTAGCCAACAAATTGCGGGCACGTCAGATTAGTTCGCCACCAAGGCATCAGCCTGGGGATTCAGAAACACGATTAGCACACAGGAAGCACATGCCATAACTTTACGACTGAGATCCAGACAGTAAACAAACCGGGTAAGCGCCGCATCACCGCCACAATGGCCAAACGCACAGCTTACGTTAGCCTACAGGCCCGGGCGGCCATATCTGGGCCAGCCGCCGCTAGCCGCCGTTAGCATAGCTTTCCCACTGGATAGCTGCAGCTAAACTTTTCCTTCAAATCTGTGATTTCTCGACCCCGGCGCGGTCATTCTCTCTGACCCCGGCTTCGGGCCGAACACGGCCGGAAAAGCGAGCCGGGGCGCCCCGGGGCGAAAGGTGAGGCCACTTCGCCGCTTACCATTTTTGATGCCAAAATCAGCACGGACGTTCAAATTCAGCAGATTTCTTCAGCCAGTCCCCTCCGCTAGACAATGAAATCAGAACGTCCGATCATCAATTCTAATCATGATTGTGACGTGTTCGCAGACAGGAGCCAATGGCGGCTCGAGATCACGGCTGTGACACTGGGAGAAGGCTGAAAACTGAGCGGCGCGGTCCCGCCCACCATTGACTTTGTTCGGTGGGTTGCTGGAGGAGGTGGGGGGAGGTCACAGACGTGGAAGCGGCCCAAACTTTTGACGAGAAATTGTTCGTTTCCTTATCACCTGAATCCGTCAAAGCGTCCGGTGGAGGGTTTTCCGTGCGGTCTGCCCGGGAAACTGCGCCTGGATGTGTAGTAGCAGCTGGAAATGTCCCCAGGAGGAAGCGTCTAAATAGACGGTTGCGCTCAGGGCTGCCAGAAAACCGGGTTTCTGAAAAAGATTTCCAGCTTTAACCTTTAATTAACTATTAGGCTCCGCGTTGAAAGGGAAAAGGTTGCAGATGATTGGTAGGTGGTAAAATTCAATTATATTTTAAACTTTGTAGATTCTGCTTTGGCAATGCCAGATTGAACTAGCAAATGAATAATTAGATATGATTTGAGTTTAATTCGATCCCTGTTTTCCCATTAGAAACCAAATTAGTTAGATGCAATACTACCTAAGTATTTAACTTAAAAAAAAACACTTTTAGTATTTCTAAGCATCTAATCATCCTGCAATAGGCTATAATGCACTTTCAGCAATTAAAACTGGCTTTTGTACTGTCTAATTACAGTTTAATATATTATTGTCACTTTTGCGCTAGTATGGCTAACACTTCAGGCACAGGAAGAGACAGGGTATGTATGAAGAATTTGGTGACAGCAGTCCTAACCATTGGGCAAATAGGGCTCTAAACTTTCTCTCCTTTTAACCAGAAAGAAATAACATTGACTCTTAGTAGGTTCCGAACCACAGCCTGCATAAGTATTCATCTATAGGACGTCTCAAGTGTAGAGTGACCCAGTCTGTTTGAAGGGTCACTCTGGAGCTACATTTCTTCCTGCAATTTCAAGTAAATGTGCTTTGTACTGTTAATTGTGCTCTGTTCATTTTAAAAGCATTAAAAAAAACTGTTCACCCATAATCACTGTGTCTTGTTATTTGTTTTTTACTGTGTATAAGGGTTTGGGGATCAACATATTATTTGGTAATGTTTCCAGATGTAGATGACTAAGCTAATCACATATTTGAAAGCATAGGCCAGTAACTATTTTTTCCTTTGCTTTTCTGCAATTCCAAGATAATTATTTGCAAGGGCAAAGATTAGAAAAAAGGGTAAACATGCAAATTGTTAATGTGACCTGAATAACATAAACCATACAAACAAAACATTTGGGCCCTTTGAATAATCACTGTGCTACTGAGCCCCCTTATCCTACATCTTACATTTTTTAACCTTAAATTTATCTGTCTGTACATACCTACACACTACCTACACTACCCACAACTACTACTTTCCTCTCTCTATCTAACTATGTAATAAGTGAGTTTTATTTGGGTTTGGTGGCGGCAAAGGAGCGCGTATGGAGGTGATGTGTGTGTGTGTGTGTGTGTGTGTGCTTGAGTGTATGTGTGTGCGCATATGTATGTGCGCGAGTGTGTGGTGGGGGGGGCTTTAATCAATGACGTCACCTGTGTCCCAGGTGTGCAGCAGGGGGCGCTGTTCCTCACAGCTGAGCCCATACACCGAGCAGCAGCGTCGGACTCCTGATGCTGATTTTGTCATCCACAGATGCTGAACTTTAAAAACTGACATATTAGCTTTACCTTGCCGCGTGATGTAGCATGAACTGCCAACATGTACTGATATTATTGTACAGGCAAAGACACAATTTTTCCCCTTAATACAAATAATTAAACATACAATTTCTATTACAATTTCTTTATCCATTATTTTGTGGTGCTTTTCCTATAAATGCAATTCATTAGAACGCTGCTCAGGTTATTTATGCATAAATCCTTCCTTTCTCTCTATATGTACGTGCGTGTGTGTGCGTGTGTGCGTATGTGTGTGTGTGTGTGTGTGTTTGTGCGCGCGTGTGTGTGTGTGTATAAGGCAGCGAGGGAGGGAGACAGAGAGACATCCTCCCTATATGGTGTGCGTTGCACCATTCCCTGGTCTGTATTATGAGTGGTGGCCCTTGTGATGCTGCAGCAAGGCGGGCGGGAGAAAAGAGGAGAGGGGAGGGGTCGCTCCATCCCCTCGCGCCCACCGAATCCACTTCTCACAGCGCGCGGGCTGCTGGCGGGAAGGCACGAGAAAGAGAGAGGGAGTGAGAGAGAGAGAGAGAGAGAGAGGGAAAAAGAAGAGGGAGGGAGAGAGAGAGGGGAAAGCGTGTGTGCGTGTCTCTGTGTGTGCGCGTGGATTGCACCACCGCATCCCGTTCACCGTTTCTGCAGGCGGCCATGCTCTGATGGAGAGAATAAATCTGACAAGCTTTTCTTTTTCCTCAGATTTATCCACCGCTGTGTCATTCCAGATGTGACTGACAAGTCTTTTTATGTCGCCCGCATCGAGTCCTTTGCTGTTCATCTCGGAGAGGCTGTGACACCATGGCTTTGGTTATGGAACCTATAAGTAAATGGACACCAAAGCAAGTGCTGGACTGGATGAAAGGTAATATCGGATCCCTTCATGCACCGGGCTGATAATGTACATGCTGCTTGTGGTTTGGAGGTGGAAGAGGATGATGGTGATGGTGGTGCTTGTGGTTGATGATGGTGAGCAGCGGAGGGCCACACACACAGTGTTCATGTGTGTTCTCCTTATCCAAACCTGCAGGCTGACGTGCGATTTTAACCGCTGTAACTGACCAATGTGAGACCGATTAAAGTCGCTTAAGTAGAGTGAATGCGTTTGGGCCCGTAAAGTGAGATAGATGTCCCCAAGAACCAGGGAGTGGAGGCTCAACATTCTGTCATCCCGCTTGCTTGAGAGCACACCCCTAGTAAGCCAAGCCTATAGGTTGCTGATGGAGTCAGCAGCAGCAGCAGCAGCAACAGCAGCAGCAGCAGCAGCAGCAGCAGAATACGTCTATCAAAGAACTGGAAGACATGTCATCTGCTCTTCAACTCACTGGCACATGCTGTACACACTCGCTGTGTGTGTGCGTGTGCGTGTGTGTGAACGTGTTTGCCTACATGCACGTGCGCGTGCTTGTATGATTAATGTAGTTAACTGCATGCACCCCCCCCCCCACCAATGCCAGCCGTGCCGTCGGTTTCAGCACCGTGGACAGTGCACTGCCTCCTGCCATATAAGGCAAACGCAGCGATCAAACTCGCCTTTTCTGTTGCTCGCCTTGCTGGCGTGAGATACATCCCTTTAAACACACAGTATGAATGAGTAATCACTAATCCTGCGCGTATGCGTGTGCGTGTGTGTGGTAGGAGCTGTTCTCACACACTGTGGTCAGCCACGAAGCCGTGAGAGAAACTGTGGTAGGCCAAATGACAGACAATGCAAATGGGGAGGGAGGGTGTCCGCGCAATCCCTTCATTAAGGAGAATGACTTAATCATTACTTGTGCAATGACTCAAACCTGAATGTAATGCTCCCTGGGTACTTATGGCAGCGTGTCTGTGTTACTTTCACACAGAGTGATCGATTTTTTGTATTTTAATCTGTGTATTTCCTAAAACTTCACATTCCTGCATGTGTTCCAGGGCCACAAGTTCCTTTTCATTATAGTGAAGCACTAATGTCAGAGATTAGAAGTCAAGGTGGTTGATAGACTCTCAGGGGAGGTAGTGGGGAAGTATTTGGGATGCGTTAAGTGATTACGACTATGTTCCTGGTTTTATAATTGCTTTCCTCAAGCAGCCAGTAGAGTTATAGCTTCATCCTCTGCTCCGTGGAGTGTTCATTTGGAAAGCTTTGCTCCTGCACCTTTCATTAAGAGAAGCTGAGCTGAAATTTGATTGGAGATTTGATTACTAACAGGCCAAATGTGATTAGAGTTCTACAACAAAGAAAATGCAATAAAACGTTTGTTTCGGTTGAGTTTATTTTAAATGCCCCTCAAAGTATGGTTGACTTACAGTTATATTTGTGCTCAAGATATCTAAAAGTAAGACAGCAGTGATGAGAGCCATGACAGAAACCTATTGTAATATGTAGAGTTTTTTAAACATGCTGTCATTTTAAGAAACTATAAGTTAAATCATGAGCCATCCAGCCCGCCCCCCAAAAAACAACAAAAGAATACTAAAATAATATCCTGCATGTGGATGTTAAATGCATTTCATCCAATCAATGCTCCAGGAATGTTATCATAGGTTTCAGCAATAAGAAATGTTGTGATGATAATGATGCTTATTGCACTGTAAGAACTGAATGTTATAAGAAATGCTGGTTTCTGGCTGCAAATAACAAACAGATGCAATGTAATATGTAATATTTAAAACTATCATGTTCCTCAGTCTAAAAAAATTATGATCATTCTGAAATCACCACAATAAGAGTGGAAAGTTTCAATTTAATTTAAAGCTAATTGCAGAAAGATAGAATGTGGCGATGTTAGTGAAGTGTCATGATTAAAATCTGTGAGCTGCACAGGGAAAAAAAGACTGATCATGTTTCATTATTTTCCAAATGCCATCGTGTGCAAATTTCACATAATCAAATGCACTGAAAAAGCCTTTTACGTTTTTTTATTAGTAAAGTGAAGACAAAGAAAAATATACAAATTTGCACCAAAGTCTTGAAGGAAAATCATTTCACTTCATCAGTGTTACACTGTTTGAAAAGCGTCTCCTGGCCTCTTTCAGGAGAAGAGCTGGGGCTCAGAGTTTTATTTTCATAGACATCCAGCAACATCTCCCAGTGTTTTCCCTGGTCCTGTGAAGCTCCTTGCTTTTTCTTGTGGGGCTTCAAACGTAGGCCCTCAGTGGCAGGCTTATGCACAGATCTTAATTTCTAATGAATAAAGTAAAACGCAAAAGGCTAGTATTATTCTGCACGCTTACATAGGCCTAACTTTGGCCTCCGTTTCTGGAAGCTCTTCATCTTTCTCAGGCTGAGCTGAGCAGACTTGTAGGGAGCAGTGACACTAAGACCTCGTTTAGAAGTATTGTAGTCATTTCTTATGCTCACTATTACACAGAAGAGTACTTTAAATGTAAGACATATGGGTGCAGATAGCAAACATTTGTCCTTACCTACATCTTTTATACAAACTTATATTAATATTGTGTCGCTCTGGAGGGGGAGAGCATCGGTTGCCCATCATAGTCTTTAAATTCCCATTCTTGTATTACAGAAATATTGTTTCTTTTTGGCTGTGTAAATTATAGAAATGTAGCAACACGTTCAGTGTCCTATTTTAATTATACAATTTTGGGGTATTTAATGCCTCCACTAGACAGGACCAGTGGAGCAATGACAGGGAACAGGAAAGAGAGATACGATAATGGTCCCCAGACAGACCCATACTGGGGACACCACAGCCATCGGCCGGTACCTTGGCCTCCAGGCTATGGGGGCGCCCCTGACTTTTCTGTACCAGCAGCACCAGTTTGGTGGCGTTTGAGGTACATCTGCGTTGAGATTGACTTAGTGAGCTCATCAGCTTGGGCTGACATAACACAATTTGAAATATAAAGACAATATTAGGTTTTGTACCATTCATCAGTGAATGTAACAATTTTAGGATTGCACTTCTTCTAGGAATCCATTCCCTTCATTAACAACTAAAGAGGTAAAAATCGCAGTTTTGGGTAAGCTTTATCCAGGTCTTGTGGACAAAAGCTCCTTCCCACCAGCAGTCTAGTCCTGTCGTATGAAAAAATATGGGACAAAGAAATCGGAAACTCTGCATTCCTACTGAGAAAACCTGACACAGCTAGCTAACAGGCTAAGCAGACTATACTGTGGCTCTCACTGCTGTAGCAGCAGAACGCCGCTGAGACTCACAGAAAGATGACTCATTTGTTTTGATTTGAACACCCACACTGGAGGAGTTTCCTCTATGTGTGTGTGTTTGTGTGTGTCTGAGGATGAGGGTATGTATCTGCTCAGGTGTGTGCAGACGCATCTGATGTGCACAGTATGACGCTTATATATCTGTGCTTAACATTTGAAGCAAAAAAGAAAAATGGACTTCTTCTCCTCTGCTCTCGAGGCTGTCTATACCTCATAAGATCACCCTGTGCTTTCAGGCACACGGTATCGGCATGCCTGCCGATGCATACACTGACGTGAAAATGAATAAGGCAGTTCATTTTTCCTGCAGTAATCTCTCTTTTCCTCTTTGTGTGCTGATGCAATGGAACAAAAAAATATCTAAAGATAAAAGTCAAGAGTGACATTTCAGTCAGTGTATGGGACCTTGCATGACTGATAATGTGAGAAGTACAAATTTAGATGAAATTCAACTTACTACGTGTTGCAAATTTTAACATATAAATGTGTAGCAGTGGTACGACGCGGACAATGAGACCTATCACTACAGCAGGAAATGCTTTATTCCTCTGTTAAAAGAATTTTATTTGGTTGTTTGAGTCTCCTGGGGTGTCGAGGACGATGTTTACTACTATTCCATACTGTGTTCCCTGATTTAGTCTCCTGCTGACATGGTGAGGAAGTCTGTGTTGGAAAACACGCTTCCCTTGGCTCTCACTGTGTGCTTGTTGTAGTTTCAGCTGCATTAAAGATTAAAGAGCATGCCTTATTATGGGGAAACACACACATATACACACACACATAGAGGAAACTCCTCCAGTCCTCCATTTTCTTACACAAAAGAAAAGCACAAATGTGGGCTGGATATGGATGCAC
The DNA here is from genome assembly GCA_016859345.1 of Istiophorus platypterus. Classification (NCBI taxonomy): domain Eukaryota; kingdom Metazoa; phylum Chordata; class Actinopteri; order Istiophoriformes; family Istiophoridae; genus Istiophorus; species Istiophorus platypterus. Next base: position 20,999,212 of record CM029134.1, on the reverse strand, counting down.
ACAGATACATGCATTCAGAGGACGGCACGTGTTCATCGAACTATATGGGGTGTATCTACAGTATATATGCACACTGGCACATATGCATAGACACACAAACTCTGGAGCAGCAGCTTTAAGTGGGGCATCGGTAGTCATGGAAACCAGATCCGATCGTGTTGGAGTCACAGCACATGTCATAAGATGGGGAGGCAGCAACACATACAGATTTCCAATTCACATCCTATATGCCATATATTCACAACATACATTTAGACACACAGCGAGGTGCATATGCATGCAGCACTTGCGCATGCACGCTCAAACACACATACAAGAGCTTCCCCTTCTGTTTTACAGCACTGAACAGAAAGAGAGAGAGAGAGGACAGCAGGGACGTGGATTCAGAAATGGGGAGGTGCAAAGCAAAATGAAAGAAAGGCTAAGGAGGCTAAGATGGGGGAGGAAGCAAGGAGTTTGCAAGGGGAGGGTGGGCATGACGGGAGCACAGAGGCGATGGCAGAGTGGTGCGGAGAGATGGGGGTGCAGTGGGCATCATATCAAAGCACCCACTCTATCCGGCAGCTCGGACAGAGAGCTCTGTGTGTGTGCGCGTGTGTGTGCGCACCCGCGTGTGTGTGTGTGTGTGTGTGAGTGTGTGTGTGTGTGTGTGTGTGTGTCTTTATGTGTATGTATGTGTATGTGTGTCTGTTGTTAGTATGTGTTTTACTGGATAGATTTTGCACCTGTTGTCCCAGGTGCTGCAGTTTTAGGAGCACATATATTAACTTCAAACAAAGTTTCTCAGTCTAGAGGTCAGGACCCCTGCATGATATACAGACTGGATCACTGGAGATTTCTGAATGTAGTAAGATTTGTATGTAAATTCAGTTTCACTTGACACTTAAATTGCTGGTATTACATGCCAGAAAATGTTTAGAAACCCTGACTTAAAAGATCAAACTAGGTTACGAAACTGGATCTAGAATTAAAACTTTTATTCTATTATAGTACTGAGGATTACTATCCGAAGTTAATCTTTTATTCAATTTAGCTGTCATCAGTCAGGGATCAGTCTAAGCTCAAACCAACAGCTGGGTCTTGCAAAATGTTTCAGAATCTTAGAAATCACTTGATTGAATCGTCCTCATGGCATCATTGTTGCTGAGTCATTTGTTTTGGTCGTTAACAGAATGTTAGCATTCTGACAGAAGTTACATCCTGAAGCACTGATAACCAGCAATGATCTTAGTATGAACAACAACAAATTACAGTAGGAATAATGACTCAAAAATTAGGGGGAACCAATAATTTAAGCAACTGAAGATGATTCATAACAGAAACACAACAGTGACATATTATCACCTTCATGAAGTTAATATGGCTAAGAGGTTAGCAAACTGTTGCCTATTTACACATCCAGTCGATACAGAGCAACTATGATATTAGTTTGGAGTCATGTTTTTGGCCACTGAACAAATGTTAGTTCAATGCTCACACTCATTTTTGCTCTGTTTTGGTGTCAACCAGCTTTTTAGAAATGTCGGAATAGCTTGAGCTGCAAAATGATAAATGCTCCAATAATTTCACAAGTTAGTTGTTAACTTTGTCCGTCAGTTGTTTGGTGCTGGGCTTGTTGTGACAGCCGTCTTATGTGCCTGGAAACAGCTCAGATGAGAGCTGTAAGACTGAGCCAAAACAGGATAGCTGCAGCCTGAAAAACCAAATTGGACAAAAAAAAGGCTGAATCAAACTAAAAGGTTATGAAGAACTGAGGGGAACACCATTTACAGTAGACAGTCCTTTGATCCAATGTTAATTTCCTTGTATGAGGAAAGTTAGGACATGTGGCTTTAAGCTTACATTAACATTTTATACTCCTAGTATGATTTCAGTCACTTCAGTTTCTCTGGCAGTCAAGTCCTGCATCTGAACTCCTTGAAGCTTCCTTTTTGACCCTGTTTTTCTCCTTCCTGTTCCTTCAAATTGCCTCTTAACACGTCCCTATGAGCTGGATTTCAGAGAGGAGGCCTTGGTGCACTTGAAAGCTCATATGCCAGGGAACTAAAATGCCACAGTCTTAAGAATATTCTGTCCTGATGTGATGAATATTTCACAGTAGGAATATTCTTAGTGGGTGTTGTTTCTTTTCTATGCACTCAACGAAGCACTTACTCTGGCTAGCAATGGCAATGGGACAGGAGTCTGCCTGCTGCAGCTCTTAGCCCCAGCTCCTCTCTGACCCAAACCTGCTCTCAGAGGAAAACACAGGTTTGACAGTTTGATTTCTGTTAATGGCCAAGCAGAAAAGTCACTGCTATGCAAGTTGTTCAGTTGGAGCTGTAAAAGCAGTTTTTTTATATTGCAGACCTGAACAAGCTTCGAGTCAGTGTGTGGAAAGCATATGCTGAAGTATGTGTGTTTGTGTGCGTATTTATAGTGTGTTTGTGTAGTCCTTAGCCTAGCATCAGTGCAGGGTCCTGAGGGGCAGCAACTGCAGATCCCTCAATTCTGCTAAGAGGCCTCTCTTGCTCTGGTTGCTTGGCAACACTCGTCTGTCGGAAGAGGAGGGGTTTATTTTGCTCAGGAAAGAGGAAAAGATTGGAGCGAATTGCATAAAATGTGGATGAAGCTGTCAACATGAGATGCTTGCTCAAGCCTCAGCACACTGGGATCCAGTGATGGTCGGGATCAAGGGATCCCTCAGTGTCTCAGAGACAAATCAATTTCATTCAGTCAAAATATATCTTTCTCACATTCAGCAAAAGAAAAGTAAACAAGATTATCGAGAAACATTAAAACCTGAGTGTCTTTATGGTAATATTGGAGTTTAACCGTAATTAATGAATTGAAATCCATAATCCAGAATTGAATTATCGAATTTGAGTTGTTTCAATTGATAGATGTTATTTAACAATAAAAAATAAACTATGCTCATGCACTGCATTATAATCTCTGATTATAAAAACACTAAAATCTCAGAAAGTTTATTTTGAATCCCTTCTCAAATCTTTTTTTTTTGTTGTTGATTTCAACAAATTTATGGAACAGACAGATTAGTTATAAATAGCACAATATTTAAAAACTACTTCTCAAAATTTGCATTCATTGTACAATTATTCAAACTTTGCTAGAATAACCAAATTACTTTTAATACTGACAGATAATTGTGTTTTCATGAAGCACAATATTACTCATACAATGGTGACAAATAGCATAAGAAAGGGGCTTTTGGAAGCAGTACCAAAATAGAATCAGCTATTTAACCAGCGCTACAATTGTGGTGCTTTTGTCCAATAAGACAAATTCAATTTGAAAGAGAAGCATACAAAAGGGAAAAAGCAATTACCTGACTCCAATTCACAAATCCAAGTATCACAGTAGAATTTAGGACACGCAAAACATACAAATAAAAAAAATACAGTGACTTGGGCTGTCAATTGATGTTCACTCGAAAATTCATTGAGTACATTTTTATAGCTACTTCAGTACATCAAACATGTCCTAGACTGTGGAAAAAACACACTGTTGACTTTTGAAACACTTGTCTTACAAAAGGCTATTTAAAGTGTGAAAACATGAGAGATATGAAGGCTATGGCCTGGCTCAGCAAATACTTTTCAATATTAAGATGCTGAAAGAAGGAAAAACAATATTTACAGGAAACCCACTAGAGTTGCCTGCCATCACCACCTGAAGAGAGAACGCTCACTGTAGTTGAAGCACAATTTCAACTATCTATGTTGAAGTTATGATAAAATATGTAGATGTATAGCTCCCAGGGGAAACTATAGAATAAGCTTTTGCCTTTTCTAACACAGAGACATTTCTACAAAATTACTGTTTATTTCAGCTACATACAGGCTTTGTGTGCCTTTTATTACACTGCATGGCCTGAGGTCTTGACTGTAAATATCTACATGGAGTTAATGTCATGAACTGTGACATGAGGTGCAGTGCTGATGAACGTGATCCCTATATATTAGGTAGTTTGTGAGTGCGTTTGTAAGCACACTCACAAGTAAGTGTTTGCTATTCCCAGCTGGCATATGAAGCAGATGAACCCAGATCAGCTGTTTGTCCTCTAGAGGAGGCATTGTAACTCATGTGATCGGCTAGCAGCTGTGTCACACTGTGTATGTATATGAGTAAATGTGTGCATTTCTATGCATGTGCTTATAGAAGTACTGTATATGAGTGAATATCAACATAAATTTGAATCATCAAATCCAGTCACATCTTATAGAGAATGGCCACTGAATGCACTGCAGTCAACTCAGAAACCCTTTCATCTGTGTGTGCTTTGCAGAGGTAGGACATAGCAGTTGTAGGAGACTTTGTCAGAGGAAGCCTTGGTAGTCGGCCTGGACCTCTTTGTATAATTTATATACTTTATACGCTACTGTGTATGGAGATAGGAAAAGAAGAAAGGGAAAAAGGTGCAACAATTAATGAGTAGACACCAAGAAGGGGACTGAAGTGACGACTAGAATAATAAGTGTGAGAAAGTAATTTTAATGTTTCCACCTGCAGAGAATCTCAAATTTGCATTGGAGGTATTACACTGTCATCATTTTGCAAATAGAGTAAGATATTGCATTTGCATTATGATAATATAAGCCTTAACATGCCAAATTTTATGGCATGGCTACTATTAAAAAGGGTTTCCACACTTCAAAAGGAGAAGCAGGGGAAGGACAAATGTGAGAGAAAGAGGGAAGTGTAGAGGAAATGACAAGGAGGTATTGGTTTGGAATGAGAGGCTCACCTTCCTTGGGTAAGAACCCAAAGACGTCCATCTTGAGAAATAGCCATCTCTGCCTTTTTCCTCTTGTGTCTACTCTCTCACAGTGAGGGTCAGGGGTCTCATATTCAGAAATCCTATTTATTTGTTGCGGTGCTATCTTTCTGCTCTGCCTTCATGTTCTCAGCTACTAAACAGTAGCTGCTGGCTTGCTTATGAAAGCTGCAAGTTCAGTCCACTTGTTAATATCCCTGCCAAAACTGGTGATGATTTATTAGACTACTTTCCCTCTGTAGTAAACATTTTAAATTCACAGGAAAGAAAACCATTGTATTTTAATAGAATGCTGGAATGTAACAGTGCCCTTACTTTTATTCAAGATTCAATCAGCGATCAAAAACTCACTCTTACCTGGGACTTCTCTTTATTTCCTGTGCAGTTTTGGTCATATATTCTCCCTGTCTTCTCTCCTTTCCTCTGCAGCAGTCCCTCAAACTCAGGCTTCAAACTTTGTTTAGGTCTTCTATTAGGTCTTCTTTGTTTTCCTACCATTGATCTGGACATCCAGATGAATCCAAATATGATACAAAATTAAGGTTGCATTTGGGTGGTTCTCATTGAGAGGGTCTTTATCCTTTTTTGGTTCTTGTTGGTTGTTGCAAAAATAACTCCAGTCTCATTAGCTCAGACTCAGTTACTGCTTTTTTCTACCTACAGGTTAATACTCTCACATTCATTTAGAAAGACAAACAAACACCCATGTCATAGGTGTTGGGCCTTCCAACCAATCGGAAGCCAGAATTTTCGGAGGCCATGGTATAAAGTATTTTATATGCTTTACACTTGTTTCACTTATAACAATGTATTATATTTTATTATATTTTGTTTTGTACTATATGTAAAGTAATTAGTAACTAAAACTATCAAAATGTAGTGGAGTCAAAAGTGCAGCATTTCTCTCTTAATTGTAGTGGAATAGTAGAAAGTATAGGGTGGTATGAAAATTAAATACTCAAATTTGTAAACTCAAACTTGTAATTACATTCAGTACTTCAGTAAATATACTTAGTCCCATTCCACAGCTGGTGCTAGTTCACATTAACACTGAAGCAGGTTTTTTTCCCATTGTTTAACAAATTCTTAGATGTTTGAGGAGCCTCACCTGTCTATGATAAAAAATTACAAATGCATGTGTAAAAACAAGTCATCACATGCACCTACTTGATTTCACAGGTCTGGTTTTCAAATACTTTATGTATACACCTGATATCATAACAGCCTTGCATGTGATAACATTGTATTATCATTTGTGAAACACAGACTAAGAAGTGGGGAATGAGGGTTTGTCCAATTGGAATGTAATACATGAGTTCCACTAGATTAGCTATTGTGTGGAGCTTCTTACTGATGTGTTAGATCTCTGCTGTGCATGTAATAGTTTGTTTGTCTGTGTCACTGAGTTCAACAGTAGGCATAATTTTGTCTGTTATGTCCCATGGCATACCCAGAGCAAAATGCCTCTTGCTCTTACTTTGTGGCAATTGTGTGTGTGTGTGTGTGTGTGTGTGTGTGTGTGTGTGTGTGTGTGTTTGTGTTTTTGTGTGGTGAATGTGTTAAGGTGCTACCACACTGTCTGCTCTCTGTCAGCATTGCTTCCCTTGGGCATCAGTGTTTTCCTCACAGCTCCACTTGGCTTTAACAACATGCCTCCACCGAGGCGTCAAGACCCTGAATAACAACAGCAGTTGTAATTGTATTTGTATGTGTGATCTTGTTTGAAGTGTGTGTTCATGGAGGGGCAGAGTGTACTGTTTTTGTTTCTCTGTGGCTCTATGCCTGTGTATGTTCACATGGATTTGCCTCTTCTCATGCATTTTTGCTGTGTGTGTGCTCATTTTTGAGCAGGCTTGTTCATTAGGTCTTTGGGGATGAGTGCTTTCTGCTGACTTTGTTTGGTTCAAAGCCTGAGGCTCTTACTGATCAATAGTATCTTGGACCTACCACATCCATGTGCAGCTGACTGACTCTGCGTAGCAGGCAACCTTAGCTTAACAGTGGAAAGCCATATGTCAATGTTATTCACATTTCACTAGGTATGGTTTGGACCCCCCCTTTAATCAATCCGAATCTGCATGAAATCCCTGCTTTTCGCTCTGCAAACTCTGAAAACAATAAATATGCATTGCTTGTATTCCCATGCAGTGAAATCAAAGAAAATATTACGATATGGTGTACACTCATCATCAGATATTGGCAACCTGTATCAACAGATGTTTTTTCTAGGTGACAGTTTGTAAGTTGCCAGCGGAGCACTGAAGAGATCTTTGGCTTAAGGCACTGACACTTTTTGTCTGCACTCATGCCTGACCTCCGTCTTGCATCTAACCAGGATCCAGAATACAATACTTCAAGAAGGAAATAATGCTTTTATGCCTATCAATTAGTGATCAGCAGATTCAGCCAGCTCCACTCTTCATGGACCACTAATAAAAATATTTTGTCCTTTTCAGTGAAGGCTGACCAGCAGGCCTCTTATAAACAGTGATAATAGATAGAGGCATCAGCACAGGCTAATCTGTGTCTGTCTTTTCTCTCTTCAGGTCTGGATGACTGTCTCCAGCAGTATGTGAAGAGTTTCGAGCGGGAGCAGATGGGGGGGGAGCAGCTGCTGCACATCACCCATCAGGAGCTGGAGGAGCTGGGCGTCACCAGAATAGGACATCAGGAGCTTATCCTGGAGGCCGTTGACCTCCTCTGTGCCCTGGTTAGTCAGCCTCCCTTACTGACTGCCATGTTTCTGTCTCTAATACTTTGGATGGAGCAATGTATACAGTGTATCCTGGATGTATGTGTTAGTGTGTGTTTGAGATTGTCATGGTGTGACTGCCATGAACTAACACTATGGCGCCCTAAAGGGCAAGTAAAAGGTATGACTCAATACATTATTCTGCGTTATGTTGTCAGGGTAAAATGTTTTAGTTGCTGTTACAGAAGTTTATACATTGACGCTAGAGCAGAAGAAAGTTAGCCTCAGCTAGGTAGGCTAACTTTTGTAGCTGAAAAAGGCTGTTGCTTAATGTGTTTTGTCACCACTGATTATATTTATTCCAGCATAGCTGTGCTTGTCTACCTGCACATGAAGCTGATTACCATTTTAGCTCTTTACTTTATACATAGTTATGCAGCCAGTACTTACATGACCCTTGTAAATGAAACTTATTTGTTATGTTGATAATACAAGAGAACCGAGTTAGTAATTAGACCAGCGTGGTCAAGGAGTTCTTTAAGAGAAGTGATTTATTTTACCAATTTATTGTAAATACCTAGCCGGAAATACAAGACATATTATTATCTCCATTTTCATGCAAATGCATTTACAAAAGATGAAAAACTGAAACTAAATTGAAAAAAGAAAGATTATTGAACATCAACATCTGATTGGAATTTAAAATGAATTCTACAAAATGAATTTTGAGATTTTAATTTATTTTATCAGCTGAGCAGATTTAAACACAAAAAATGAAAAAAACTTCACTAACTTTTTTATTATATACAAACCTTAGCCTAATTTTCTTTTTACATTCTATTTTAATTACTTGAATAAAGTATTGCTCATTAATATAATCTTTTACTGCCTTATGTTGGTTTTGGGGCTCCATACAAAAAGCCCTCCACATATTCATTTGTTTTTTCAGTTGTCATAAAAGCCAAGAAAATACATTATTTTGTCACTATCACCGAGAACTATCACTCTCCAGGATATACAGTATCAGTTTTGACTAATATCGCACCCAAGTGCTTTTGTGGTATCAGTGGAAATGAGTTTGTAACACAGAGTATCAAAAACTGTCAAGTGCTGAAAAATGGTAAAAATTAAAAAAAAACAAAATCAATTATTTACAATGTAACTGCTGCAGTAAGTGGATTTGCTCATTGAGTTTAACTTTGGTGAACTTTGACACAGGAATTTGTGCCATTAACCAGTAGCAAGCTATCTTGGCAGTGCTTGGCCTTTGAGCGAATGGAGAGCCAGAGTTCAAAATGAGGATGGCTAACTTAGCTGTACCGTTCACTTTCATTTAACCCTCTCCCTCAGGGTATAAATTGCCTCACAGAGGACTAGTTTGCAGATAGTCATGAGATAGGAGTCATTAGTACAAATAGATATTTTAAATGAACTGTGTCAATATAAGGTACTGTTAGACGCCGTTTTTAGCACAGAGAGCAGTAACCAGTGCAGTTTAGAGAAAATACAAAGAAGCTTGTGTTTCATTTTGCTACTATGTTTCCTGGTAACTGACACATTAGCCACTTGTTTGCTAGCTACTGCTGATTTCTATCCAAATTTTACATTTTTGTTGTATATTTTGTTTAATGAAACAAGGTTTATGTAGAAAAAACATTCAAGATATTGAAGAAAATATTTTTTGCAGTTAGTTCCAAAACTGAGATATTATTTAGCCACTAGAGTCTCAAAATTTAAATCCATAGCCGGCCTTGGTAACTTAGTATGGCATGGTTGCTCTTTTTACCAGTATTACATTAAGACTAAAACTTTCCAAGAACAGTTTTATTTCATGCAACCACAAAAAAACCTCTCACAGGTAGGTTAGATTTATATAATGGTTGTTGTTTATTTTCTTCAACCAGCTATTGATATTGGCTTAAGAAATGGCTGGAAAAATCCTCTATCATCTGGGCCGTGCTTTGTGTGTACCGCCTCGGTCACCGCTGACTGTATGTGCAGTGGCCCTGCTCAGGATTAGGGAATTAGGGAGAATTAGGCACTACTCTCCCAGAGAGAGAAAGAGGGAGAGGGAAGGGGGAGTGAAAGGAAAGCGAGAGGAAAAGAGAGAGAGAGACTATGTAGAAGGAGTATGCAGGATGCACCTTATCTCCCAGACACACATGGCTGGATTAGTTGGGGTTTGAATGTGTGTGTGTGCATGTGTGTTTCTGAGAGAGAGTGTGTGTGTATGCAAACATGCCTCTGTGTGTGCTAATCAGCACCTCTTCTCATTCAGATGTTCAAGCATGGGAATGAATGTCCCAGAGCAGCAATACCCATATGTCCTGGAACTGGACACACACCACACCACACACACACACACACACACACACACACACAGACAATGAGACACAAACAGACAGACACACAGACACACACACACACACACACACACACACACACACACACACACACACACACACACACACACACACACACACACACACACACACACACACACACACACACACACACACACACGTTTAGGGATGCCAGGTAGACATGATAAATCACCAAAACTACTGCTGTAAGTAGTTTTAAAAGTGAATTTATTACAACAACTTGAGTCTTACCTTCCTACCTGTCAGCCCCAGGTTAGCCAGATTTATATGCAAGAGAAATAGAAGGGGGACAGTGTTACTACCCAAACTGACCACTGTAATTCCCAATCACAGTTTACAGGCAAACTTCATGGTCTAACTTGACCTATCAAACTTGCCAGAGTTCTGTGCACATACAGTACATGTGATTGTATCTAGCTGGCACCTATTTTCATGTGCAAAGCGGGATTAGTTCCAGCATTTTGGGGATGCTCACTTGTGGTTTAGATGATCTGGCTAAACCTTTGGCTGGTTTGTAACTTTTCTTATCATACTTCTGCTAATTTCTTGCGCAATTGGACTCTTTTTTTAGTGTTATTGCCATGTTCCTAGACCTCATCATTTATTTCACCATAACTAATAGAAATAATTAATAAATCTAGAAAAATTAAAACCCGAGGTGTAATAAGACAGAATTATCCTTTCAGGATACCTGATCTCCCCAGTTAACAAAGGAGCACAGCTCCATAGTACCTATAGATGGTGAATATTTGGATAATAAAGGACAATTCATTGCATAAGCAATACAATGCATCAGAAGGAAAGCAAAACCCTGTTCCCCTGGCTCAGCCATCATGACTCTGTCCTTCTTGCACTAGAAAAGGGGAGCTTCTATTGCTCCAGATCAATGCAAGTTTCAAGCATTTACTGAGCTCTCAGTCTCACTGTAAATGTGGAAAAGTCCCCTCTTCTATGCCCATGCAATTGAGTTTGCACCCCTAGCATCTGTGCTAAGTAGGTTTTATATGCTGAGAAATGGGCATAACCTACTGCTCATTCTTTTACCTGAATGTAAAGACACCCATAAATTACATAGACATAGATCACACTGTACTGAACTTACATAAAACATGTCAAAACTGAGCTAATTAAAACATCTGAATTTAGCTGATGGTCTTGACATTAAAGTCAACTATAGAGGCCAAACCGTGGCTTTGAACAGAATATCAATTAATGCAAGAATTTATCAGAATTTTCTTTTGTCACATACAGTATATTTAGCAAAGGCTTAGAGCAGGTTTAGAGTTTTTTTCTATAAACCATTAATCAGATAGTCAACACAGTTAACTTATTTTAAAGATTTTAAATTTGATGTTCATGTAGTAGTCTAGGAAATTAATTTGTTTCTCTGTATCCCAGAGACTGTATCTAACTGGCACCTACATTTCTCACTTTGTAAAATCTGTCACACATTTTTTTTTTCCTGAACTCTTGGGGTCAGCTGATAAGGTCGAGTCTTGGCTTTTACATTATGATGGCTATAACTCCCTACAGTCTCTGAACCTCTCCCTTCTTTTTCAGTGCCAGAGGAATGGCATCATTTTCTAATGACAGTGGACAAAGTGCAGAGGCAGTCTGTAGAGGTCAGCAGTCGGTCAGGCCTAACACACAGACAAACACATTCATATCTATCAGGAATTTAGGGTTTTTAATCAAACAGTCTGATCCTCATATGTTTGGACATACTAACGTACCTAGAAGAAAATCCATGCAAACAGGCAGGATATGTGACTATATACCAAAACATCTTGAAGTCTTAACATCTCAGAACCCTTAAAATATCCTGGCATAATCTCTAATAATAATTGGGTAGCTTTTTTATTTTTCTAACTTCTGAGTCCCAGTTTCTCTTTTGTTCTGACACAGTGATTCATGCCTTCCTCTCCTCCTCTAACTCTTTCTCACAGATGAGTCAGCTTTCTCTGTTGTGTCCTTTTCATTGCTACCCTGTGTGATTCCAGATTTCAAATCCTGTTGGTTACTCCAAAGTTATGAAATATTTGGCCACAATTTTTACCACTTCTCCTTTTTTAATCTCATTTAGATATTTAGGATGATTAGACAGGACTCCTCAGATGTTCTACACAAGAAAGCTTTAGGTTTACCCCTATTTTGTGGGATAGCATCCTCCATTATTGTCTACACTTTAACCCCTCAACATATTTTCTTTTCCCCTAGACTCTTGTTTGATCTGAAGGTGTGTGTGCTTGTATACGTCTCCATTTTGTACAGGTGATTTTAGTCTTTCTTTTCTCTCACATCTTTTTATGATAGCATTTTATTACAAGATTTATGAATTAAAACACTTTTTTTGAATATTCACATAAAAAATGGTCTTAACAAACACATCAAACCCTGTGCAGCTTCATAATTTGCGTTTAGTTTTTAAGTATAATTTCAGACCCTCATCTGAACTAAAAAAGGATGTTTCTTAAAATCAAGGGGCGGAAGCACTGGTTTTAGTTTGAATCAGTTTCTCAATAGCCTAAAACTATAGTTGCACTTGTTTTGGGTTGATGAGAAAAACTTGTCATAAAAATCTAAAATTCACTCATTGCACACTCATCTGCCTGAGTTGAGCATGGAACCCAGATCTTCCAAGCTGAAAGTTATATACATACATTCCATATTCTAAATATTAATAAAAATTAGCTATATACCCACTTAACTGGCTTAAAACACTTATGATTAGGACAAGTGAATGCAAACTTACACTGAAACAAGACTCATTAATATTTTACTTTCACAAGAAAAGGATTAAATGTGAAGACCTGCTTTTTCCCAAACATTTCATAAACGATTTTTTGAGTGTGATTCTGTGGACAAAGGTAGAAATATCAGCATAGAAGGGAGGCCACTCCTCACATCGCTGCTATGGCAACCACATCGACATGAAGGCGGAGGCTGGGGGGGTTGCTCTAATGGCATTGCCCTCTTACTGTATTGATTTGACACACACAGGCGGACATATGCAAGCACTGCTTAAATTATTTCTCTCTCTTTTACTACAAACATACACACACAAAGTCATTCAGACAGTCGACGCGAGGCATTGTTCCACCGCTTCATCTCAGCACTCTGTCCCCTGGAGAGAGCCGCACACAGCTTTAGATCGAATCATAGGACCGCCTAATTACAGCTGTGCAAACATGTACGCAGCAAGTTCACGTATACATCTATGTTCACACCGAATACAGAAGATTATACAGAACACAGCGTATACATGACCCAATTTCAGTGAGATGCATAGCTGGGTGCTTTCTCCTTCCCTCTCTCCCTCTTTTCTTCTGCCTCTTTAGTTCCTCAGTTCCCTCATTTCTCTTTCTCTCTCTCCCTCGCTCTTTACTGCCACCACTGTAAAACCCTCTCTCCTTTGTAGTCACTGTGGTCGTGACTGTGTAGAGGAGATCTAGAGGCATGGGAGGAATAGATATGTCTAGATCAGCCTGTGCATGTGACTATACAGGGATGTGTGTGTGTGTTTCATTTTGTGCATATGTATGTGTGTGTGTGTGTGTTTGTGTTTGTAGCCTTTGTGTCAGCAGGAATCAGACTCTGTCAGGCAGGACATGACTGGAGGTGCCTTGGGACACTGAGCACAATGTGGCTCAGTGGGTCTGTGTGTGTGTGTGTGTTTATTTAAAAGGGTCACAGTGCTGTATTGGGCTACTCAACCAGCTCAGTGTTCTTGTATTAGTGCAGAGAGTGGCTGTTTTATGAAAATGCTAATGGTTATGTGGGGAGAGAGTTATTCAATTTCAGTCCATTCCACTCAGAATTACCATTTATGGTTCAATTACTGTTGATCCTTGTTCGCTCAACACATAAAAGCTGTGAAAAAAATATTTAAAATGATAAAAAAAATATGTATGTTATCATTCACAATCAACATTAAGTCCTTTTCCACCACTGAAAATTTGGAATCAAACTTAAAGTCCTAATTTTTAAATCTTTGTTTTAGTTCACCCTGAGGTTGTGTCCACTCATAATTTATTTTTATCTTATTTCATTTTTACTGCATTTTAACCAGTTTTCAGTTTTTTCTGCGTCTCTTAAATATCTCATTTCTCTTGCCTTGATTTTGGTTTTATCCTCACACTACTTTTTCCCTTATTTATGTATATTTCTGTTGCTCATCCATCTGCCACAATTGTGAAGCACTTGGGGTCAACTCCTGTTGTTGTTTTAAAATGTGCTTTATAAAAAGTGACTTGACTTGATGCTGTATATATTCCAAAATATATATTGAATTAGTTTCATATTACCTTTTCTACTGTAAAATTTCTTTGTTGATATACATTATAAAGGATTTTTAAAAACCTTCAATAGATTGAAAGTTCAATATTCAATAGTCTGGACAAATTACTTTTTTGAGAATTAGATAAGAAGATCAATACCACTGTCAGGTCTGTGCATTAAAAATGGAGTTAGAGCCAGGAGGATTAGCCTAAAGGGAGGGAGTGTAGAGAGAGATAACTAGCTTTGCCATCTCCAAAGTTCTGTTTGATTAATCATACATGGAGGGGAGTCAGGTGGTATTTACTGATGACGACAACCAGGTTACCATAGCCTTTTATAAAGATGGAAACAGTGAGAAACAGCTAGCCTACTTTTCTTCACAGTTTGAAAATACACCCACATACACATACTTTAAAGCTAACTGATTAACATATGTTGTTTGTGTAGGAGGCTTTTTGAAATATTTTTTACCTGTGGACAGAGCCAGACGTGCTTTGTCTCCCTGCTTCCAGTTTTTAAGCTAAGATAGGCTAATCGCCTCCTGGCTCAAGATCTTCTATGTAATTGCCAGAAAGAAAGTAATCTTCCCACAGTTTAGAACTATTTCTTTAAGATTTGATTAAATAAATCTTTCAAATAAATCACAGGGAACTGCTTCCAAAAAGAACCTTTCTGTTTGTCCTCCAGAACTACGGCCTAGAGACGGAGAACCTCCGGACTTTATCCCACAAGCTGAATGCTTCGGCGAAGAACCTCCAGAACTTCATCCTGGGCCGGCGGAGGGGTGGACACTACGATGGCCGAGCTTCTCGGAGGCTTCCCAATGATTTCCTTACCTCAGTGGTCGATCTGATTGGTGCAGCCAAGAACCTCCTAGCCTGGCTTGACAGGTAGGGATCTCACCTTTAACCTTAAAATAAATTTGTTCCTTTAATTTGTAGGACCATATGCCCAGTCTTAATCCAATAAAGATGATATATCTGCATCATATGACCCATATGAAACAGAGAACACATACAATAGGCAATGTTGAGCTTTACTAGATCCATGAGTTGTGTAGCTTCCTGTTTACAATGTAAAATGAAAAATTGGTCGTTTTTATCAGCTGCTCCTGTGCAGAGAATAGCTTTCTATTTCTCTCTCTCACTGCCCTCTCTCAGCTTTTAAAATAAAACTTTTAGGAAATAAATGAACAAAACAAATTAAAGTGCTCCCCCTAAACTGAGCTAAGAAACAATTTTGTTTTAAACAGAATGCTTTAATGCTTTGTACACATTCAATTATGTTTATAAAGTTTGATTTTGAGTCCTATTTCGCCTTGTAATGAAAAAAACCCTATGCGCAGTTCCCTATTCTAGAGGCAGCACTTGATAAAAGCCGTAACTGAATTTAAAATAAGATCATAGGGATTCAGATGCATTTGTCAGATTATAAACTCTGTTTTTTTTCTGTTTTTTTTCTGTTTCAGGTCTCCATTTGCCAGTGTGACAGAGTATTCATTACTGAAGAACAACATTGTGCAGCTCTGCCTAGAATTAACTACCATTGTACAACAGGTGCTTATACACACATACAGTATAAATATACAGAATGCATACATTACACATTCCATCATGCCCATTTTTATTACACCCATATAATAAAGGTAAGAGTTTGAATTGAAAGCACAAAACTAAAGTGAATTTGAACCAGGAACATCAGTAAAGATGCAGCATTTTCTGGTTTGTAGCTCATTTCTATAGATTTGACTACGAGTGGAACATATGTCCACTGCCACAGGCTGTTTGCAGCATGGCTGATGGGATGAGTAGCTCTCAGTAACAGCCTTAGGCAATGTACTCATTGACTCACTGTTAGACACTGTTCACTGCTTAACTTATGGGCCCTGATGGAGAATGAACTAGGGGCCTCTCATCTCTTCAGTTTCCTGCCTCCTTCTACTCTCCCTCTGGCCCACTATCTCTTGTTAATTTGCTACCCACAAATTAACATTTTTAACAAATAAAACTGGAGGTGCATGCATACAAACTCTGATACTGTAGAAATCTCAATTGTTTTGACAGAAGCTATTCCTGGACCACATCCATGTCCTCCCTGTAAGTGTGTGTGTGTGTGTGTGTGTGTGTGTGTGTGTGTGTGTGTGTGTGTGTGTGTGTGTGTGTGTTGAGTGTGGTGCCCAGACTGAGTCCTGGAGTTGAGCAGATAACACCCATCCCCTCTTGCAAGGACCAGAGGAGAGCAAAGAGAAAGAGACCACCATAGGTCCACAGTGGGCCAAATGAACATGTGGCTGCCAGGTTGCAGCAAGACAGACAACAGTGGCAGCACTGCCCACACTAATGCATCAAACAGAGGAATTAACTGCTACCATGCACATCTGGTGGATTCAGTTGGCTGCCCAGAAATAGATTAACTATCAGCTATCATTAAATAACAATCTGTCATGTTCAAATAATGTCATTTCCAAATCCTGAGGAGGATCATAGAGCTCAATGCAGCAGAGTATGTCCAAAATTGGATAATCCAATGTATTAGCCTGCCTAGATTATAAAGTAATGTAAATAATATTCACTGCAGATGCCTTCCCTTGGAAGATAAGTCATCTATCTGTCATTTCTCTTATTTCCTTCTTTCTCCATTGTTATATTTGAAGAAGGGTGATATTTGAGACTCTGTGCAGATGTTCATAATGAAGCTTTCACTGTTTGATGTTTTATTCCTCCCCTCTTTCTGTC
The DNA here is from genome assembly GCA_016859345.1 of Istiophorus platypterus. Classification (NCBI taxonomy): domain Eukaryota; kingdom Metazoa; phylum Chordata; class Actinopteri; order Istiophoriformes; family Istiophoridae; genus Istiophorus; species Istiophorus platypterus. Next base: position 20,982,346 of record CM029134.1, on the reverse strand, counting down.
TTTTCTTGTTTTACAGGATTGTACTGTTTATGAGACAGAGAATAAGATTCTCCATGTGGTAAGTTTCTATTTTCAAATGTCAAATTCTTGTTAAAATATCAAAACTGCCTGAGAGTTTTTGGCCTGTTTAGCTAGAGTAGCTGTTAACCCTTGTTTCCAGTCTTTATGCTAAGCTAAGCTAACTGGCTCCTGGCTCCTGGCTCCAGCTACATAATTACCACTCTCGTGTCCTATTAACAGACATGAGAATGGTTTTGATTTTCTCATCTTCCTCTTGCCAAGAAAGCAAATGTAGAACTGTTCCTTGTAAGAAATCTTAATACTAACTGTAGAGATATTATTAGTTTGCGATAATCATTTGATAATGTTTTTGTAAGGATTCTGCTTTTGAAACAAAACTGCTCATGTTCATAACCACACTGAAAAGAGAGACAGCTCAACAATGTGTCTTTGTGTGTGACTGCCTGAATATGTTTGTGTTTTCTGTGTGTGTATGTGTGTGTGTGTGTGTGTGTGATTGTTTGTGTGTGTGCGTGCATCTGTGTGAGTGCATCTATGAGTACTGTTTGTTTTTTGTGGGAATTTGTGGTACAAACTTGTGCACATTAAAGTGCAAGTGAGCCTGAGGCCTGATGAAAGCTCCCTCCCTGTGTGTGTGTGCGTGTGTGTGTTTGTGTGTTTGTGTGTGTGTGTGTGTGTGTGTGTGTGTGTGTGTGTGTGTGTGAGTGTGTGTGTGTCTGTCTGTCTGTCTTTCTGTCTGTGTGTCTGTCTGTTTGTGTGATGGAGAACTGTCTTTGTCCACGTGTGAAACCGAGTGAGCAGCTAGCGTCTGATCTGGGCTGACAGTTGGATTGGGACACTTCCTGCTGCCATTCAAGGTCAGGTGGAGAAAACCAAATAAAATGTTGGCTGGGGGAATTCACAGAAAAAAAATTGAGAATCTTATAGCATAGAAAATACTTGAATCAGATGTATTGTCAATACATGGTAAAAATACAAATATCAACAAAACTAATTATCAGATTATATTTGAGATTATGGTCTCCTCATGCTGTGATGTTCCCCTGTCAGAATTACTCCTCCCTTAGTTTTTTGGTTGTGTGACCACAGCTGTCATTTACAGATGTTGTTAAATGCCTGTTAATGACACAGGACAGTGGCATGCCGCAAATTCAAATATTTAGATAGCTCTTCACATGCATACATACACATAGACACACACAACTAGAGACACACTCAAACACACACACAACCCAGCGTGCCAGACTAAAGGCTACAAATGACTAAATCTGTTATGTGTGGGAGGTTTATGTGTGAAATAGGAAGACTGTGAAGGGAGGGAGAGAGAGAGAGGACGAGGTGTTTGTTTTTAGAAGCTGCTTCCTTGCTGATCATTGTTTACCATGTGTTTTAGAAACGAATACAGCGAAGGTGAAGTGACACAGCCACTAAACCTTACACAGCATACAAACACACGCGGGACAAGTATATGGGACACACAGGATGATGAAAAAATCCCTTATATAATTTATTCAAGCATGTCAGTTTTTACAGCTGACTTGTCCCATGTGTCATCTTAATGATATAAAATCTTATTTATTTATTTAGTTCATATTGTTTAGCAAAATGAAAAACTTATGTCTTTTATTCCTTTTTTTTAGCTTTACATATGCATATAGGGGTATTTTGTCACACAAAAATTGACAAACGAATTAACTAATTGCACATAGGAAACTAGAGAAATGATCGTACTTTTTCCACCACTACAATTATCTAACAGCTAGTGGAAGTAGTTAATTATTCACATACTGTAAATATTGACCTGTTATAAAATACATTGCATGCTCGGATTAAACTGCCCAATTATAGTTTGACACAAACATTTAAAGTAGTTTAAAATGAGCAAAGTTAAAATGATGCTGTTGATGTTAATGCATTAGTAATTTAAATTCAGTAATCCGTAAGTATAATACATAACAGTAAACTCTCTTAAAGGGGGCGTTCAGCATGATGAAGGTCTTACTTTTGATACACATTTTGGGGATAATGTTTCTCCATTTTTACAGAAGTGAAGAAGTTTTCAGAAATTCCAATGCAGAACTTTTTTCTTGTAAGGGAATCTTTTTACATGGTTGTTACAATTGTTTTACAATTTGTTAAATACGTTCATTTGCTTCCTTGCAAAGAGTTGAGAAGATCAATACTACTCTCATGTCCATCTGTTAAATATGAAACTAGAGCCAGGGGACGGTCAGCATAGGTTAGCATAAAGACTGTGAAGGGGGGAAAAAAGCTAGACAGCTCTTTCCAAAGAGTTCTTGTTTGATTAATCCTAACTAAAAACGACACTTTTTTTTTTTAAACAGAGCCAGATTTTGCCCATTTCCAGTCTCTCTGCTAAGATAAGCTTACCATCTCTTGTCTGTAAATTCATATGTAAGAGATGTAGTCCACTGCTATAAACAGTATAATATCTCCTAGAATGTCAAACTATCCCTTTAAGTAATGCATTTTGATCCAGAGAGGCATGTATGTGAGAGCCTCCCAGCCCAGTGTGTATCCAGCATGGGGCTTAGAGACTGTCTAATGTGCAGGTCCGCTCTGCTGTAGCTACTGTAGTGGTAGTTGTACGTTTGTCAGCTTCTGCTTAATAATGCAAAACTCACTGCTACTCTGCTCTCCTCTAGACTACGGCCTGCAGCAGTCAGATGGACAGGGATATGGTGTGTGTGTGTGTGTGTGTGTGTGTGTTGGGGAGAAAGGGAGAAGAAGAGCGATAAGATATGAGCATGTTTGAGTCTGTGTGTCTGATGGAGCATGAAGTGTGTATGAGTGTGAGTGTTTTGATGTGCATGCATGCATAAGGATGAGAGGAATTACATAAGACTGTCCTAGTTGTGTGTTTTCCCTTCCCCTTGTTTTCTCCCCCTTTCCTCCTGGACTCTCCGTCCCACCTCCCTGCTTTTCTAGTTTTATCCTCCACTCCCCTTGTCCATGTTTCTCCATGTTTCTCTGTGTCTTGGCTCAGGTTTATATATGACCCTGTGTGTATACTCAAGCATGTGGAGAAAAATAATTGTGCAATTGTGCGCCATGTGTATAAGCATGTGAATGTGTGTGCAAGAGAGAGAAGGTGCAAGTGCATAAGGTAGAAAGCGCGAGAGAGAATGAGAATGAGGGAGGTGGTGGAGGGGCGGGTGGGGGTGGGGGGCAGCCAGAGCTTAATCCATTTGGCAGCCTACTATGTCTGGCTTTCTGTTTGACTGCTTTTAAATCTCACGCCAGCCAGCCACATAAGTTAACTTCCCTATAATCTGCGCTCTGATTCTCCTGGAGGCATGTCAGATCAAGGCAGGGTGTGTCAGAGTTGAGAGTCTCCATACTGGTGACTGGCCTTTTGTCTCTCTGCCCCGTGTTAATCCCAGGTCAAGACTATTAGTCCTGTGATCAAAGTAGGACACAAGCAGAGCCACAACATTGTCACTTGTTGTGGTTTCCAGCTGGGTACTTTACATGCTACAACAACTCTATAGGCGGGATTGGACATACTCTGCTTTTATCCCCCCCCCCCTTTTATTCCATTTCCTCGTTTCTTTTTTTTTCAAATTACAGCTCAAAGTTTTGTTTGGTGTCTATGCATGACATGAACTGTTCTGGGTTTCCCATTACGTAATGTGTGCACATTGACATAATAGTACTGAATAAATAGAAACAGGCAGTGTAATGTTCAAATAACTGACCCAGAAAAGGATGGAGGTGTGTGTGTTTGTGTGTGTCGTTTGTGTGTGAGAGACAGTGGGAGAGACAGAAACAGAGAAAGAAAGAGCACAAGAATCACACAGCGAGCTCACTGAATTTCTCTACCTTCTCTCTCACACTGAATGAATCATAGGCTCTGATCTATGATGTGTGTTTGGGTGTGAGTGCTTGCATGTCATATGTGTTTGTGCTGAAGATCTCCTCAGTTCATTTCATAACTATAATCTGGTAAGCGCTCATTAGGATTGAGATCAGAAGATAATTTTATGTGAATGTAGAGAATATACTTTTACATGTGGGTTTGTTACATTCCAGTGTGCGTGGTTTGTGTGTGTGTGTGTGTGTATGTGTGTTTGCATGCATGTGTGCACTAAGCAGTGATGCAATGAGGCAGGATAACCAGGGTAACAGTCCCTGTATACCAATTGCAGTCAGTCAGCCAAGATTAGAAGGCAGAGATGCTGCTGATGATAAATTAACTTGCATGCATGGCCAAGCAGACAAATAGGTTGAAAAAGAGTCAAGGTTTATACAGAACAAAGACAAGGTGAAGCCATGCTTTTTATTTTGGCTCATTCGCTTGGAAGCACTTGAATGGAGTAATATGTACTGGGAATGTATGTGCAGTGGAAAAAAAATTACATCACAGATGATCCATTTACTCTACAGTGTCTCTTATTTTGTTTATTTGATGGCAAAAATTAGCCCTTATCTTTAAAGAAAAACAATGAAATCGGTGCGCTGTAATTTAGATGTTTGAAAATGTCATCTGGGCACCTTGGGGTCGTCTGGTGTCGATGATGTCTTTTGCTGTCTGTGAAGGTGTCTTGTGGGCATGCCTGTGGACACACTCTGACAGGAAACAGTTTGTGTGCTGGAATGATGGAAGTGGCGATGTGGAACAATCTGATGAAATGATTTCTGTTTCACCTCCTCCAGCTAGGTCACAGTATCCCCCGCAGACCAAAACCAATCTCAATAACTTTCTGTCTTTCTCTCTTTGTGGCTCTCTCTTTTCCTGTCTTCTTTTTCCTCTGCTCTCTTTACCTCCAGTGTAAAACCTTAGCAGGGATATGCGACCACATCATCTCTTTGTCGTCAGACTCTCTGGTCTCTCAGTCTGCCCATCTGGAGGTGGTCCACCTTACCAGCATCATGCCCAGTGAGGGGCTGGTAAGGACAGACACAAAAACATCTACACCAAGGCCGATTTTAAGGCTGCACTAATAAATATTTTTGATTTAAGAGTGGTTTCAATTACTATCTGTAATATGAAAGGGCTCACTTGTGTTGATGAACCCACAGAGAACATCACATCAGTTAAAAAAAGGTGCTCTGATAAACCTACTGTATGATACCCACCAGGCAACAAATGACAAAATCACAAAGTTAGCAACTAGCTGGTGAAAACAGTGGAATGTTTAGAGCCTAAAGAACCATATATTTCTTTCAGGAGTAGGTGGATATATATATATATATATATATATATATATATATATATATATATATATACGTAATATGTAAGTGTTGTGTTTTCAGCTTGTACCACTGACCTTAAAAATCATTTAACACAGCTTTAAATTTTCTGGGAAAAAGCTGTTAATATTTTTTTTCATAGCTGAATCTGTGGCTCTTCAATGTATGACCCTTATAATGAAATATTCAAGGTGTGTGAATATGCACTGCCTGCTTTTTGCTGTCTCAATTAATAATGTACTTTACTGTGCAAAACTTTAATGTTTTCGCTTTTAAGTCTCAACTCAAGTCAAGTCTTCAGTGAGTCAGGTGATAAAGGAAAAATATTAGGAAATCTGTGAAAAACAAAAGTGCAGATGCTTCTTCAGGGGTCACTGAATGGTTTGATGGGTATGAAAGTTGTGTGAATCATACACCCACAAAGTCAACCCAGCTGAGTACTTATAGGAGATTTTGGATCAAAATAAACAAATCCACATTACCGGCATCATTAAAGCACCAAACACGGGATATATCTTTTGGAAAAAGGTGTAGGGTAAAGTAGTAGAGGAGCACAGACGCTGCTCTGGCGGCCCAAGACACTCTGTGTTGGTATTTCCTTAAATTTTTCACCTGTGTGTTTCAGTCTCAGTGCTGTAAAAAGTCAAGTCCTCAGTTTGTGACCTAAATCCGACTGGAGTCCAAGTCTAAAGTCTCATATCTATTGTGGTTGATCACACGAAGACAGAGACACAGACAAACAGATGCAAAATATACCTATCATGTCTTTTGTCCTTTGTACTCTGCATTATACTGAATCCTCAACCACTGCTCGTGCCTGCTTTACTTTCAGGGGATGTATATCAAATCGACATATGATGGACTCCATGTTATCACTGGAACCACAGAGAATGTGAGTTTTGGTTTCACTTAGTTGGAAGCTCGACACTTCATCGGCCACAATTTATGGTCTTATATTCCCCTATGAAAATGAATCCATGCTTCAGTATCTCTTAAATTTGTTCTCATTGTCCTTTTCTTTCCTCCAATTTCTGCCTCTGCAGTCTCCAGCAGACCAGTGTAAGAAGATCCATGCAGGGGATGAGGTGATCCAAGTCAACCACCAGACAGTGGTGAGTTAAAATTCCACACACCACATTGTTGTTAGAAACAATCACAAGAAATATACTTTCCATGTGTTTCTACTTTAAATGCGTACTGCAAACTGTCTTTTGTTCTCCATTTTGTGCTATGTTGAGGAATTTCCAAGATACATGATGTCTGCTACCACCACCACTGCCGCCATGGTGCTTCCTGTCCTGTGCCTGTGTCGCTATGTAGGCTAATTAGGCTTGCTGCGGGAGCAGATTATAGGACGATTATTACAAGACCTTTGTTCAGTCCAGCGTGATTGTCAGCTTGCTCTTTCTGGAATTTGTTTCCATTGTCGTAAGAAACCCCTGAAGGAGGTGTCTGGTTTGAAATGTGAACTCATGTTCCACTTTCAGACTCGAGTATGTTGAATTTCTGCCTTCAACTCGTCACATCACAGAGAAGCACAAAAATGGGCAGCCATTTTAAATGGAACAGTGCCTTGTGAGAGTATGTGATTGGGCTTGCTGTCTGTTGCCTGTGCTGTCAGCTCTGGCACAAACGATTTGTTCCAGCATTATTTGAGATTTCTTATGGGGGGGGGTTGCCTTCTGTGTAGAGATGTTTTTGTGTAGTTTTTCAGTAAGTATTTCATTGTATGTCTTGATAGATGCTGCTCATCTGAAAGTGTGCATGCAGGCATTGAGGAGTGGCGTTGATTGATGCATGTTATCTCTGTCCCTCTCTCTCCTCGGGGTGAGGGTGCAGATCGCACCCTGCCAGGCTCTTAGCTCCAACCCCTCATTACTCCCTCAGTTAGACCCTCACAACTCTGATCCCTTGCTCTGGGGGAGGAGATAAGCATGGGGAGACAGAGGTGTGTGTGCATCTGTGATGGGGAATGGGGTGTGAAGCAGTCAGGGGATGCTGGGACGAAGCAGACCTGGGGGAATGGGGCAAAAAAAAGGGAGGAGGGAGTAAGGAGGGACTTAGGAAGAAGAGGAAGAGCATGAAAAAAAGGAGGGGGGAAGAGAGGAGAACAGGAGAAGGAAGTCTCTAGTCAATATTGCTTTTTTTTCAATCATAAATGGAACTGCTGAGGAGGAAAGATGGATACACAATAACAGCAACCACTCTGTTGAAATCACAGCTGATAAGTTTATCTAGTGAGCCTGCATATTTAAAAATTAGATTAGTGTGGATGTTCAATGAACAAATTCCATTACATTATAGAATCATTATGAAGGCCTATCCCACATATTTTGCAACAGTGCTGCCTTCATGTCTATGCATGAGCTTCTGTTTGAGGCCCACTTCTAAACAGAACTTGCAGTTTTTAGCCCAGCTGCTCTTTTGAGGTAAAATGTGGAATTTAAATCAAATAACAAACTGATTGTTTGAAGAGGCAACATAATTATGTGGAGGTAATAGCATCTGGGAAAATAATGAAGACGCTTGGGATTTGGAAAACCTTTCCGGCAGCAGTTTACGCTCTGTTATTACTTTGGTAGGTCTCTCCCTGTTTCCCTCTGCTCTATGTGTGTTTGCTTAACAGAACAGTTCTTAACTAGCCTGGCTAGGACAAGCTTCGTGTTTGCTGACACATCTGTATCTGTACCTACAGTCCACTGTTGTGGTGGATCAGATAAGTTTTAATCACGAACTAACTTAGTTCATTCTGAGTTCAGTTAAGTCTGGATTTACCTTTGGCCAGAAAATGTCCAGCACCTTTGGAAGTAAATGCTACTGCAAGTCCAATGCGCTATGTAATATCAAATTTCAGTCTCCCTTTTAGCCACTTTGTTGCCTCTGTGGTTTACTAACAATTCCACTGTGCATCCATCTCAAAATTGAAGGTTACTCAGAAAAATCAACTCAGAGTTGGAAAGTTTAACGCTTTGTTCATTTGTCCGGTTCTCCAACTAGACAGCAATAGCCTTCCTTTTCACAGCAGGAATGTGTGTTTCTGTAGAAAAAACAACTAATCCAAATGAATGTGGCTCAAGCAGTCAAAAAGGCTGTATGAAACACAAAAACATTTCATAAACACAACAACGTCCCAGATTATGGCAAAGGGTAGGACAACAGTTCATGTTTGTGGCTGAACAAAACCAAAGTCAATTCAGAGTTTATTCACTAGGTGTGTTAAGGTGGATTGGTTTTGCATTGGAATAGCCGGAGGAACGCTTCTGTGATTGCTTGTTTCGCTGTAAGGCCACTGATGATGCTCTGGTCATGTGTTAAATTTAACTAAAATGGTTAAGTCCCTTAGATGGTTAACTGGCCAATCGTTTAGGCCTTTGGCTTTATTGAAAAATCCACCCAATCTTCTCAGCCCTAATTCTTTCAAATATACTTTTGGGGTCCACAGGACATTTTAATATCATCACATTTGATAGTATATTGAGAATTACACGATATGAATGTCCTTTGTTAAAATAGTCCCTTATGTTATCAGTCTCCACTTACATCAATCAGTTTAAATTTTGTACAAGGACACTGCCGAGGGACACTGCACAATAGAGAGTAAATGACATTGAGCTGTCGCCAGGGATTTTGATTTTGTCAAGTCACAAACAGAAAGTGTTGTCCCACCTTTTCCTCAAACTGAAATGTTGAGTTTTGTGAACTGTTGTGTTTTGTGAAATTTGGTGTCTTTTGTTAAATGTTGTTTTGTTTGATCTTCAGGGCCACCATAGTTTTTGGTGAAATACCTATGTAAAGTCACTTTATTCTGTCTGGCCAGCACCTAAATGCAGACAGACAAAGTTACTAGCTGTGTGGAGCTTTGGCACCCAGAGAGCTGGATATCTTAAGAAATTTTTCTCAGGAGTTGGTTTAGATCAAAAACAGAGCTGAGAGGAGAGTCAATAATGTTCTTCACCACCAACTGAATGCTGATGTTGCTCTGTGTCTTCTAGATGTGTATAAAGGCAATTGTTTGCTAACTCGTTCGCTATGACATTTTAATAAGGTGACAACGTTTAAGAATTTTGCCTGGATAAAGTATTTTAAAAATATAGCAGAACTATGATGTAATGTCAAAACAATCAATGGCAACTTTTGGTTTCTGACAAGGTTGGGCTTTTTTATTTTTCTTTACTCAGCATTATCTCTGTCATTGTACAGTTTGAATGAATAAATAAGATCACAAGTGAATGATCGCAGTCCTGGGGAGTCCTAGTGTGTCCCAGTAGTCTGCCTTTTTGTTTTAGCGTGCAACAGGACAGAAAATGTAGACAGTAGTAACTTGCTGCCATTGCTGCACTTGTTGCCAATGATTGCTGGCTGAGCTCAGAATTCTGAGGAGAGAAAGAAACGGGCCACTAAAGGCTGACAGAGGCTGGTCATCATTAGTCAGAGCAGGTCTGTGTGTGTGTGTGTGTGTGTGTGAGGTGGCCTCTGCGGACACTTCCAGTAGCTGAGACCGGTGTAGCCAATCAATGGCCTGACAAGTGCTGTGAGCTCTGGAGGCAGGTTGGCCGGAACCACAAGGAAACACTGCAGTCAGCTCTCCCTTCGTACCATCTCTCTCACTTCCTTACAACTCAAGCGTACTGACTAAGACATCTATTATTTCAATGTGTCAATGTTTTTAGACCACTGGTACTTGGGCAGTGTGGTGAATTGTTACAGTGTGTTGCTGTAGCAACAAATTTTGGTAGATAAAGGAATAATTGTTGTAAACCACATAATAGTAGTGTCTTGGAAACCATATTCAAACTAAAAAGCTCTCAGAGATCTTATACCATTCTGCCAAGGATGTGCAAATTCCTAAAGTTAGTGGACATCATGTTTTGGAATTTACCTAAGCCTTCCTTGGATTATTTGAGCTTTCAAAAGGCAAATTTTGAGTGAGAGTGTCTTCACTTTAAGACAGTTCAATTTGTTAGTGTACCTTTTTCTCTCTTTCATATACTTTTTTCATCAGAACTGTTTTCAGTAACATGGATTTATACTGATTTTGTCAAACATTACATGATAATTACATGAACACTTCGTTTTGGCTGTTTAAATGTGTCATATTGCTATAGTAGTGCCTTAGAGAAGATATTCAATAAGATTTGGAGGCTTGCTTGAACCGTATTGTGTCCTACAGGACAGTTAGTTTAATGTAATTTATATCAATAAGCACTATAAACTCTTCTCAGTATAAAAGAGTGCACAGTGTAGGCCCACATTACTCCATACTAAGGCCTCTAAATATCCACAAAGTTGAATGAAAATCCCTTAAAAACAGCTTCAATAAAAAATGAATTTTATAAAATTAATGAAGGTTAAGATCTATTACTGTGCTGATTTATCAAACTGCATTAACTTTAGCAAGGGGAACCTAATAAACCGGCAACTAATTTCATGTCAGATAGGCCACATTCAGAGGAATTTTGTATCCAGTTATAGAGAAATCGGTATAGCATAAAACACCTTTTATGGGCTCATCCAAATGCTGCACACCCAATTTTGAGATTAAGATGGCCTGCAGTGAGTTTGGCCTTAAACCGAGGAATTCAGGAAAAAAAGAAATTCTAGGTACTTTATAAGTAGTCACAAGGGGGTGCTAACCTCATCAAAATGTAATTTCTTTCTCCTAAGCCTTTGGTCTGATTTTATAGCAAAATTTACTAAAGAACATAAGGCACAGCAGCATAATCAAGTTATGTGCAATATAAACACTTAATACGGTCATTGTCCCTGGTTGGAGTCTAGCTGGGGACCTTTGTTGCATTTCTCTCTCCCTTGTTTCCTATCATCTTTCTACTGTCCCTGTCTAGATAAGACAGAAAATGCCGTGAATAATTAAATAGATGTGGAATGTGGTGTTTTGAATAGGTAGTATCGGAGACCATGTGTGTGTGGTGGTTGTTGGTAGGCATAATATTTGTGCCTGGTGGTTTTCCTCAGCAGATTTGGTTGCTCCCCGTGCAACATGTACAGTATGTGCGTGTTTGGTTGTAGCAGTTGTTTCGGTAGCCCGGTGTGTGTGCTCCTCAGGTGGGCTGGCAGCTGAAGAACCTGGTGAATGCTCTGAGAGAGGACCCATGTGGAGTCATCCTCACGCTGAAGAAAAGGCCCCAGAACACCCTGAGCTCCACACCGGCTCTGCTCAGGAATGTCCGCTGGAAACCACTGGGCCTGCAGGTAAACACCAGTATCACATCGACGCCTTCAATAGGCTGTTCTGCACATCCTGACCTGAAAAGTGATGAACTTTTGCAGTGATGTTTTGCTCTCCAAACATCACTATATTTGAAATTTTAACAAAGACGCAGAGAACTGAAATCTGACACTGTCTTCCACATTTATACCTGCATACTTGTCGCACTTACAGTTGAGGAGTTGAGGTAGGATGATTTGGCACTATGTACAGTAAGCTGTTTACCTCTGGCTTTATCTTTGACTCACTCTCAGCTCTTGTTTTTAGTGCCCACGCTCTGCATCCTCCTACTGGCATTTTAAACAAATACTGTATTTCAAAAAGGAACTTGTCCAACGTTTGACCTTGCATCAATTCTCCTGTTGAGCCTTTCAACATATCTCTTAGTTTCACAGCCTGCTGTGCTGCTGGCACACATCAAAGCCATTCACAAATATGTTGGTAGCTAAATCTCCACCAGCAGAGAACCTATGCACATTTAATAAGTAAGTTGTGTGACTGATTCAAATGGTACAATATGGCCTGAACCTCTGCTCAGGATCAAATGCAGGGTGATACAAGGTCACCAAAGGGTCCATCCATTCACATTCACCTTCTCTCATACTGAGGTCCTGATTCATTCAACCTTTGCCCTAAAGGTTTTTCAAAGATTTTTAATGTATCATATAGCTAAAAGGGTATTGGAATGCTTGTTTGCAGGCTTACGGCTCAGAGCTGGTGTACATGTTTCACTTAAAAGCAAATACTATGTAAACCTGTCACTCATCTGGAGTCCAGAATAATAACTCAACACTTTTGGTGCACAGAAAGAACAAGATGTGCTGAGATGGATGGAGGGGTGAGGCGAGGGCCAGTCTGATGCTGCGTAAATGCTTTGTGAAGCGGCGACTCTCTTGTCAGACCCCTTTGTTCCATGGCTGCTATTTTTAACCTCACATCAGGCTAATTCATTTACATGCTACATGCATGCTTTGATCTCTGCTCTGCGCTCAGCTGCTCTTTGGCTTCTTCTCTGTCTTTTTTTGTCTTTTTTTATGCTCTTTCACTCTTTCCTCCAGCATTTCTCGTATTTGTTCCTTTCTATTACTTGTGTTTCTATTTTTTTCTTACATCTCTGTTAGAATATTACTACAATATTTAGCAAGATATATGTGAGCATATGTTCAGATGAGAGGCTAAGACTTTCATCTTACCATGGTCTTCTGTGGATATGGTTTTTATACTGCTCTAGAAACCATTAAAACCCTGTGATAACAATAGAGCCTAATGCAACTTCATCACCATCTCTGTCTTTAACAAGCTAGAGGACTTGTCTTGTTTCCAGGTTGCTGTCTTGTTAGATCATCACTCTAAATTGTTACCATGAGCTTATTGTTTTAGTTGCAGCGTACAACAGCAGAGGATTCTGGGAATTCTACCCTGATGGGCTGCTAGGGCACAAACGTGCCATGAGCATCTAGATCAGAGCGTTGAAATATCTGTTGGAGAAGGGAAGAAAGGAGTGTTTTAGATATATTCTCTCCAAAAGACTGGAGCTCTTAATTATTCATAAGCAACTACAGGCAGCTCCACTGGCTCTGAAACAAGACCTGCTACTCAGCAAATACTGGGGTAACTCACATTCACTGAATCCAAAAAACCATGCTAAACAGCCTATGTTTGTTTTGTGTATGTGTGTGTGTGTGTCTGTGTGTGTGTGTGTGTGTGTCTGTGGCTGTGTGTGTTCAAGGGTGGGTTGGTGTGCACATATTTCTCAGCATGGTTGTATGCATGCTTGTCCATTTGTATGTGTCAAGTGTGTTTTCTGTGCATGTTTTTGCACGTGTGCAGAGAGATGTTTTCCGTTATCAGTCCCATTGCTGCTTTGAGAGACAAAGGAACTGGGTCACTGCACTCTGTAAGCTTGGTTTTGGATACATACTGTACATGCACACTCCCAAAACAAACACATACACACAAACACACACACAAACACATGTACACTCGTATACCTCTAAGCCTGCTTTTGGAGGATGAATTGTATGGCTGTGAAGTTTAGCCCCAATGTGGCAAACATTCAGCTGGATTATAACCGAATCCACAAAGGAAACAATTTATCTCTGCAAATTATCATGTGATTCCAGCTCCAAATCCCTGCATGGCAGCCTCTTTTATTCTGCTAAATAATGGAACATATCTTTCTCTCTCTCCCTGTGTGTCTGTGTGTATCTGTGTGTTTGCATGTGTGTCTATTCTGTCCATGGTAGGATGGAGTGAAAGCAATTTGATGATGTACTACAATTACAATGATGCTGGCAATGATTTTAACATAGACAATGAGAATAACTGTGACCATACATATTGCACATATGACTGCTGCAGCTGCAAAATGTGCATGTAGGCTATGTATTTCATGTGTGACTGAAGGTGCCCCACATGGTCCATGTCTCTGCTTTCATAAATCTGTTATATGTTTAGACATATAAATAATTACTCATTGTAAATACCTGCTATTTTAGGTAACATTTATTGGCCAGTTATGTATTATTGATGGACCAGCTGAATGGAAGAGGTTGTGTTTTCTGTAACAGTTAACTAGTTGTTGACGGCAACTTTATGCACAGTGCACAGACATGAGAGGAATATCAATCTTCTCATCTAACTTGCAAGTAATCAAATGAGTGTATTACCAAAAAATGTCAAACTATTCCTTTAATTCATAATTTTACAGTAAATTTGTTGAGCCAATATCAACATCTTGTGATTTTCTGTTTATTATTTTAGCTTGTCTTAAGTCAATCCGTGTCCGAGTTCATGTTGGTTGATGAGTAGCATAAAACTGCAGTATATTGCAGTAACTGCAAGTTTATTTTTTCGAATTTTAAAGGGCCCCACTTAGTGCATAGTTACGAAATCCAAGGTATCCTTGTCAAAGACATTTGTTAATGTTATATCTTTATGAAAAACATGAAATTGGCACATATATCATAATCGGTTCCAGTTCAAGTGTTCATTTTTTTGTAATCTGGTACACAGATTTAATTTGCCTTTTTTACATACATTTAGACATGTCACAGAAAGATAACCCCTGGTGTAAATAACTGAAATAATGACAGCTGCATTCCACTCAGCTGCTTCAGTTTTAGTGTCCTGGTGTTGTTCATGCTGGCTCACTGTCACACTGTCACGGAACTGAGCCATCATTAATGTTACAATTAACATTATTGATGTTACAAATAGCATTAAAGATGTGAGCATGTGTGCTTTTCACGCTCTGTAATAGTCAAAATGTCTGCTATGAAAAATACTTATTTTGTATAAAACATTGCAATGTGAGAAAACGTGGGTCAGTAAAAGATTCACAATGTTGGAAATTCATTAAATTCAGTTTATCATCCAGCCCTACTGTAAACTTTTTATTCATACTGTTTTTGAACTTTTACATAGTCAAAAATAATGTTAAGCACAGTAGAGTAAGTGTGTGTTTTAGTGAGTCTGCACATGTGCATGTAAAGTTAGTAGGATGGGCAGTGTATTTTTAGGTAGTTTGGAGTGGGCGCAGCAGGGGTCAAGTGGTTTAAGTGCTTTTTTAACACACTAGAATTTAGCCTGCTGCAGAAGACCCATCTCTCTCCCATCTCTACCCCCCACCCCTTCCCATGCAGGCAGCAATGGGCTGTAATCACTAAATTACTGTTTTCACTCTCAGCTCCAGTCACCACACTGCACCCCCCCCACTCTCCCTCTCTTGCACCCTCTCCACTATCTCTCTCTCTCTTTGTCCTATTTCCTTTGCTCTCCTCTCTCTCCCTCATTCCCTCTCTTTCCACTCGATCTTCATTATTTATTGTGAGGCCGTCTTAATGTAAGCTGTCCTCATAAGAGGAAGACTGTTTGGGAGAAAGGGATGCAGATAGAGACAGAGCCTGGGGATGGTGGTAGTGAAGATGATGAGGGAGGGAAGTTTGGAATATGAAATGAATTCCAATAGTGCACTGTTGATGAAATAATGAAATGCTGGGGTTCCTTAATGACAATGCTGCCTGTCTCCCCATCACTCGAGCTCTGTGTCTCTGGGTCTGTTTATCCATTCTGTCAAAAATCACATCTCCTCGGACATACAGTGAAACGAGCCATTCTTCACTTTCTGGGAAACTTCATTCCCATGGGGAAATTGTCGGCACAAGCCACGTATTTGTCACCTCAGCTGTTCTGACTGAGAACAAATATAATTAATTTGAAATCTGGGGTGAGTTTCTATGACATCAGTAGCAAGGCGTCCTGTCCTCACAGAGGACCTGAGGACAAAAGAATCTGTGTGTCCTTGAGTCAAGCTGAGGTAGGAGGCTATACTAGCCCTTCCTCTGTCCTCTCCTTCTCTTGTAGCATGGGGGTGGGGGGTGGAGGAGGAGGTGTTGTCATGGGAACAGACATGGAGAGCCCTGTGTGAGTGAAGAGACTTTAGACAAAATGACAGAATAGCTAAGTGACTGACTGAATGTGGGTGAAGTTGCACAGTCAGAAAGATATTTTGTGGAAATAACTTTCTTCTTTGTAAAATAGTATTAAAACAAGTGCTGCAGTAAAAAAAAAAACGATATCTCAAATAAAAGATGCTCCTCCTATCTAAATTTTAATCTTGTTTGTTTTTCTGTGAGGTAGGGAACCTTCTAATGCTCCGTCTCAGGTTGTGCTCCGAATCCCCTCGCCATCCTCCAATCATATCATACCTCAATGAAAAAAATGCTGAAATAGACCCCTTCTCTGCTCCTTTTTCTCGTTTTTCTCTCTCCAGCCGGTCCCCACCAGCCCTACCAGCACCTCCCCTACACCTGGTGGAACTTTAGGCATGTCCAAAATGGACGCCCCCAGCATGCAGGATGTCTATATCCTCTCTCCTGTATCGGGGCTCTACAGCACCAGGTCAGACACTCAGACACACAGAGGTGTTTGATGATGATGATCATTATGATGATTGTTGATTAACATGATCCGGCTGATGACACCGACGATGGTGCTGATAACAGCGATAATGATAGCTTTGCTTTCCCCAGGGAGGAACTGGGTTTGATGTCTTGTGACGACATCAGTCGCTACAGTGTGAGCTCCCAGTCTGGCTCCAAAGGTTCAGAGGCAGTCAGCTACTACTTGGACCAGGACAGCGGCCAGTACTTCTCCTTGCTAGAGGGAGATGGACCCCCAGGGTCTGATTACGACAGGGGCCGCAATACAGGGGTTCGCCGGCGGGACAAGACCCCCACCCATGGTAAGACAGCGAGTGCAGTCCAACAGTGTGAGTGAGGCAGAAGTGGCCCTGGCTTCCTGTGTTTGTTTTGAAGAACCGCATGCTCTCTCTCACCTTCTTCTTTTCATCTTTTTCTCAGAATCCCTCCATATGTGTTCATCACTCGCTTCATGGCTCTGCTTCTATGTATTTTGACATTGCATACACACACCCCAAATACAATGATCACATGCCAAAGGTTTAGTCCAAAAACACTGTCTTTAGCTCCCTTTCTGCCCCACCACCCCTTGTCCACCCTTGTCCCAGACAACCTTCCTAAACATCTTGTACCTTCCTGGGAAAGCCTCAAGGGACTACTATGATGTGTATTGTAAGGCTCATGTGACACACAGAATCATTGGAAGCCTATTTTATGATAGCCTTGCAAGCTATACATGGAGGCTTGTACTGTAGAGCACCAGGAACGTAACCAGGGGAGAAGCACTAAACACGTTTCTTAAACAACCTTGGTGCTGATTACCTGCTCTTGGTGTCCAAAAATTTATTGTTGACTCAAACTTGCAATCATTCAGCTTGTGGACTTAAAAAACTGATGTGATTGCTATGATAAAACAGCACTAATTATTTTTATATTAAAGATGCATCAAATGACATTGTTTAACTGAAGGGCTTCGTTCATAGAAAAAAAATATCCACAGAAAATAACTGGATTTTGAAGCTTTCTTTCAGTCATACTGAGCATTTTTGTGTCTTTAAGCTCACTGTTTTGGCTTTACAGCTCACAACTTGAGTGTTTTTGTTCACTCTCACCACACTCATCATCATTATTTTCAGCCACACCCACAGCATGCAGCTGTGTTTAGCAAACAGGCTTGGTTAAATCCAATGTACACCACCTGTCCAGCACCAAATGACAGATGGACAAGAGTCATTGACTATTTGGAAGCTAAACAGCCAGATATCCCAGTAGCTGGTGGAGACCAAAACAGAGCTTAAAGGAGAGTGAATATTGGACTTAACATTAGTCCGGTTGCCAGAAACACTATGTTTTGAAACAACATATTTTGATAACTTTTTATAATGATGTTTTATTTGATTTTGTTTTCAGCTTATTTCACTCTCCAGCTGGGAAAAAATGATTATACTTTCCAATCTATGTAGTATAGTTCTAAAACAGAATCTTTTCTTTATATGTTAATGTGTGGTCCAGCAAATGACTTAGACCAACTCTCTTTAAATTTCAGAATGCCTGGCCCAAGCTGCAGTAAACTCAGTTTACAATAACTTCATACTAAAGGGTCATGAAAACCCAGCTCACCATTGGTCATCAGCCAACAGTTAACATGCTAGCAGATTAGCTAGGTAGTGCTTTTGCTAGCTTGGCTACCTGCATCGTGGTTGAATTTACCTACTGGGAATAGAAAACAACTGATTTAGATGTAAAAACCACAAAATGCAGCCATGTGATCTTTGCCTTGCACGTCCAAGAAGTTCCCAGAGAGTCTTCTGTTCCTTCCCCCTCACCTGCACACATTTTCCCACCGGTCCACCCCGCCAGCTGTCTCCCACACTGTCTCTCAGTCACTGCCTTCCTGAGACACCCCAACTCCCTCCCCCACAGCCGACTCTCTGATTGCTGATTGGTCGTTCCAGGTGACCTCAGACCTGTTTCCATGCCTCCCGAATATAACTGGATGGCCGAGGCCAAGGAACCCAGCATGGGCAAGAGAGGGAGCCGAGGTACACACACACACAAACACATATACACGCAAAAACTCAGGTCCTCACACACACGACCCGGCAGGTCAGACTGATGCTGTGCTTTGCTCCATACTCAGCTCAACACATTTCAGCTCATCCTCTGGTTATCCATGGTGGTGTGGTTGTGTGAAGATACATACACTGCCAGGTATGTATCTGACAAAGCGTCAAAATAAACATAAATGCAAGAAAATTGCATTTATTCAGCTGCTCTGGAAATGAGGGTATTTCTATGTGACCAGTTCTAACCAGCTTCACCACTTTGCGGTGAGACGCGATCTGTATTCAAACGAGGATCCTCCACTCTACCATCAGAAAGTCTATGAATAACATTAAAGCACAATACTACTGTCAGAGATCTGCCTCTCTCTTCTTTCTCTGTTATTTTTTAGTATTTCACATTTATCCACATTTAAGTATATGGATAATAATCAAATAAGAGGAGAAGCTTTTTCTAGCAGGAGTTAAAGCAGAATAAAACTTTTTGTGTATGACAAGATTTAGCAGTGATGCCCTCCAAAATCATCATAATCACTGCAAACAGATTAGCTCTATGTCCCGGGCTGTGGATCCATATCAGAAGCTCTGAAGCGCTTTTATCCCTTTCTGTTGGGTTTTATCTGTAAGGGTCTATTCACCCTCATCTCTCTGGGGATCTCCTTTCTCTGTCATCGGCTCTGTTTTGCGTGTCCATCCTCTAACTGCTCCATCCTTCTCCCATTCCCCTATTATCTCACAGATTCAGACAACTCCCTGCTGCGCTACCTTAGCGACGACAAGATCCTGGTGATTGAGGAAGAGCCCGAGGGTCCGGGCAGAGAGAGCCGGCGGGATTCAACTAGACGCTCTCGGCGCAAGAGCCGCAATCCCAGCAGCCCCAGCTTTCCCATCAGTCCCTCCATGCTGTCCTCCACCCTGCGCCTAGACCAGCCACCTGATGCTTTGCCTGTATGTATACAGATGTTTGTAGCTGGTATCTGTAGAATAGTACCTTAATGTCCCTGAGGGGATATCTGGTTTGCAGACAGTTGTAAACAAATAATCAGTCAATCATCTGCTCCTGGGTTATATATAGTTATAATTATGTTTAGATTTGTAATGTTTTGCAGTGCTGGTTTTTATTAACCATGAATCAAGTCATTATCATGGTAGATATATTCTATGTTCATGGGGTACACCTTGGACAAGTCGCCAGTCTATCACAGGGCTGACATATAGAGACAAACAACCAATCACGCCAACAGTTACACCAAATTTAGAGTCACCAGGTAACCTAACATGCATGTCTTTGGACTGTGGGAGGAAGCCTGGGTACCCGGAGGAAACCCACGCAGACAGGGGAGGACAGAGAAAGGAAGTGCCTGAGCCAGGGTTCAAACTCAGAACCTTCTTGCTTTGAGGCAACACTACCATCTGCCCTTTAATTTAAGTTATTCCTCTGTGCCTTTGGCCTCCAATGTTGCTCAAGAACTGTCAAAAACATATAAAGGAGCCACACTGTTGCACTGGGAGGCATGTTGCTTTTTTAATATGAGAATGGGCACTGCAATTTTTTTTGAGTCAGTCTCAAATATACCATCCTACTGCTGTATATACTCACAATATCGATAATTGTGTATTGCTCTGCAGATGAAAATAATACTACACAAATGCACAACTTCCTGTTTAAATATCAATTGGCATTTTTCATTGTTTTTGTAAAATTATATAACTTTTTTAACATTATTTTTTATTGAGTTTTATGTTTTATTAACAAGGAAAAACAGGTGAATTTAATGGAAATGGTTAAATAAAAGTTAGAAATATTACATAAATAAAAAATGTAATGAAACACTTACAACGGAAATAATAACAGTTATAGAAAAAAATATAACAGTTAAAATTAAAAAGAAAATGAATTACCCACTTCTATGATTTGCATCTTTAATAGAGCTAAAAAGGCCTTAGGTGTCTATCCACGTTAGGGTTATGGCACCAACCATGGGCTGCAACAGCCAAAGATCTGGTCTGACAGGAGACCTGTCATTTCACTGTTAACCCTATTCAATAAAAATAATTGGAAAACTCACCTTCTTGATATGAGCCACTATTCCCACCTCAGTGGTACAGGTAGTAAATCATGAAGAAATATAATATATTTTACCTGTGGAAAAAATTAAGACAATGACTGAGTGCTGTGTTTTTAAAATTAAGACTATGACTAGTGCACTTTATTTCAGTAAAGTTACAACAAGTTACAACTTGTCCAGACTGCAGGAAACATACCTAAGGTTAAGATTAAATGAAATGACTGAATTTAATTGCAATTAAAAAGACTGAAAGACATAGAACTGTGTTCTCTGAAGGTAATAAACAGTGCTTGCAAGAATACATCTATAAATGATTAATTATATATTGTAAGTTTTCCAGTAAAACAAACACATTTATATAGAGTAATTATCAAAAATGATCATTAACTAGGGATTATTTAAAGTTCTATCTAAAGTGAGGGGAGCCCATGGTCTGGGAACTAATTACAAAGTAATATTACAAAATATTTACAGCAACAGCTCCTTTCTTCCCTCCTTCCAGGATATAAATCTGACTACAAAAACATGGAAGAGTACATAAGTCTGTCTATAACCAGAAATGATACGAAAGGACTATGACAAATAGTCTATAGAAAAGTAAATTTATTAAAAAAAACAACAACCCCAAGACCATGTTGTAGCTGCTATTCAATGCACCAAATTACCAATGAAAGTTTTTTTTTAGTGAGAATTTAAATTTTCAATTTTCTAATTTTTAATTCTAATTTTCTAAATTTCAGTTCATAAAAGTATGGTATGTAGACCACTCAATATTGAATGGAAGCAAAGACAGAGTACACTTTTAATTTTATGTTATAAAAGGACAGTGCATTGAATGTGATCTTAGCATATCACCATATGTGTGAGGACATGAGTCAGAGAGGGAGAAGGGATGGAAGGGGTTGTGACATTTTGGAACTGAATCTCTGAATCACTACTCTTCTTGGTGCTTTCAGGGTTGAAGTCCTAGGCTGAAGCATCATGTTTTTAGCTTTGCAAATCTGTCGCTGACCTCCCCATGATCCACATCAGCCAACATCTCCCCTCTCAAATGACATAATAGCCAGATTACTTAGCCTGTCCTGACCCACTGTGTTACACAGCCATCTATGCAGTCAGTGCAGGAACGAAAGACAGTTCACAACTGCTGCTGCTGACTGGGATGGTTAAACAAGCTTGAAAGATGGCCTTAGGGGGAGGGCCCATATCCCCATCCAAAAGGGAAAAGACACTTTGAATGCTGGGTACTATGTCTTTTATTTTTCTGTCTCTTCAGGCTGTACGTGGATGCTGTAATGTTCTGCAAGATGTTTGAGTGCCTCTTCATTCAGTAACTGCTCTGAGGCAGGGTGGCATGTCTGTATGCCCATCAAGATCTTTTCCCCAACTCCAGAAAACATATTCTCAAGCTCCACAAAAATTCTAAAAAGAACTAGGAAAGGAGACTCTTCCTTTTAAATTTTCTCCCAATTTTCTGACCCACAAGATGTAACAACTGTTTAGTCCTCCATGTTTTTTTTTTGCTTCTTTTGTGTCCTAGTAGCATGATTATCAAGATCTTCACATAGGGCCTTGGTCTTCTCACACACTTAATATACTTTCTCATCAATCCAATAACTTTTGTTTTAGATTCTATTGCCTGCACCAAAATAGGCTGTTTATATAGGTATTTGTGTATTACTCCTAGTTGCTTCTCAAAAGCTTGTAATTTATGATGGTGGACCAGAGATGTGGAAAAGAAAGAGTAGAGTCACTCCAGATCAAAGAAATTGCATCCCTCTGGGATGGATATACAGTTTAGTGCCTTTGGATGCTTTGTCCAAGTTGAGCTCGTAAACCTCTAACAGCTTCAATAATAACAGAAGAACCATCATAATACAGAGCAACTCATGCAAGGTTTCTTATTCTGTGATTCTCAAGTTTATTCTTTTTGGTGTCATTGATGGAGCTACATAGCATCAAAAGCCTAAAGCTGGGAAAAAAAAAGGAATCTCCCTTTCAGTAAGCCCGTTGGTATACATGCTTACATATATGTATGTTTGCAAGAAAGGGTTAAACATCTCAAGAAGATGTGTGCACTCCATAAAATCCCCTTCCTTATTGTCTGGTGCTCGTGACCCCAAAAAGCAGTCCCCTGCTTCCCAAGAAAGACTGTCACTGCTGCCATACATCTAAGATTCTACCTACAATCCACAATCTCATTGATGTTTGCAACTTATAGCTGCTCTGGGATTTCCCCATAGACCTGTGTGACTTTAAAGCTCTTTCAACACATCATTGAAGCCTTGTGCATGTTGGATTTTTCATGCTCCCTAAAAGAATCTCTCTGTTTTGGTATGCCATATAGAGCAATGCGCTACTGTGTAGTTATTCCAGTAGAGTATTCCAGCCACCCAAATGTATTAAACCGATTTGGTTGTAATGATCTTTTTCGCTGGGAAAGCAATGATGTTTTACTTTCCTGTAATGGCAGTCCTCCAAATCAGTGAGTTGGGATGTTTCCTGCTGCCTCTTTGGATATTTGCTGCCTCTTGCCTTGGGTGTTATCATTGTTTATAAGACAACCACACTGATAAAATATTTTTAATAAACTTTTTGGATAACACAAGACTAGTCCGGCACCCTGAGACTGTACACTATGCAGAACAAGGTAGGCCGAGGACTGGTGAGCATCAGAGCCACTGTCCTGGATGGAACAACCAGATCCAGGAATACAGCCCCCAAAGATCAACTGCTAAATTAATTCCTCAGACAGCAGAAACCCAATAATGCAGAGGAGGAGGATGAACCATCATGCAGGGAAAAGCCTCTGCATGGCATATACCCCTGACAGATAGAGGAAATGGCTGATGTCAAAAAATCCTACCAGTGGCTGGAAAAGGCTAAATTGAAAGAAAGCACAGAAGCACTGATCATGGCAGCACAAGAACAGACACTTACTTCAAGATCAATAGAGGCGAGGTCTACAACACCAAACAGGGCCCCGGGTGCAGGTGGTGCAAAGATGCTCCTGAGACCATTCAGCACATAATAGCAGGGTGTAAGAAGCAGGCAGGAACCGCGTACATGGAACGCCATAACCAAGTGACTGGCACAGTGTACAGGAACATCTGCACTGAGTATGGGCTGGAAGTCCCAAGGTCAGAGTGGAAGAAACCTCCTAAGATGGTTAAAAATGACCAAGATCCTGTGGGACTTCCAGGTCCAGACTGAGAGGCTGGTGATGGCTAAACAAGCTGGACATTATGTTGTTGAGGTTGAGGGGGTGGATTTATATGCATCCAATGCAATGAACAGCAACAATATCAGATAAAAAGAAAGTGAATTTCACTATAGAAGCTTCTATGCTTCTATGAAACTCCTTGCTGTTGACATTCATGAAACACATGAGTGAAAAGTCTTGATAAAAACACCTGAGGGTTTTGAAGTTCTAGCAAATGTGGAAGACATGACCATCATCATGGAACTGATCAAAAGACTGAATTAAAAACAACTGCTAGTGAAGTTTTATCTGTCTTATCAGTATTGGGTGCAGAATTGATCTTTTTCATTATTTCACACGCAATTTTTTTCTTTTAATTGTTCTTTTTCACAGAAAATATTTTAACTTGTCACAGCAGGAAAAGCAATGATATAACAAATAACATTAACAGCAGTCTGTATTTGCACCTGTGCTTTTCCTACTGTGACATGTAAAAGTGTCTTCTGTGAAAAAGAACTATTACTGGGACTAAATTCACCTTCAATGCTTTATTCGTTATCCTGATCCTGTTTCATTTAGCAGATGTAACTTGCTCGGGTAACTTACACACAACTTTCTTCATCTTAGCACAGATGTCTATGTCCTTTTAGAGATGACCATTTGTGGTTGTACGATAGGTCATGATGTTCACAGATTCACACACATTGTTGTTGTGTAGGTGTGTGTGTGCCAGGTAGAGGAGACAAAGGAGAGAGAGGATAATGAGTGTTATCGCACAGCTGCCAGCATCACCGATTATGAGAATGACAGTGACACCCTCAGACACACCCCTCTGTAACTTTACATTTTCCCTCATGCACACAGCAGCACACACACTTCACAGAGGCATAAACAAACAAACACTAGCACACAGGAGTGCATTTGTATGCAGGGTAGCCATCTCACGACTCATCCTAATATCCCCATCTCCTTGGACACGCCTGAGTCTAAATAGGAGTTCATCCTGGACAAACGCACACATTTGCACACACACAAATAGATATACACATATCCCTGTGAGTAGGTGTATGACTCAGCATCAGCCAGACCAATTACAAGCGCAACTGACAGACTGTGCTTAAAACACGGTGCACGCAAACACACACACATTCAGAGCTTGGCTCACACTAGCCCTCTCGAACCCTCTCAGCTATGTGTTTTCATGGTGGTGACTCATATCTATTCAGTGGCACACGAAGTATACTATCCTGCACTAACAAGCATATGCTAGCCTTAATGGCCTGCTTGGGTCCCCTTTCTTATTCTCTCTGTATGATTCTCTCTGTCTGTGCCAACATTTTGCCAAATAAAATGTTACACAATCTCATCATGAAGATTTGTAAAAAATTTACCACAGTGCATGAAATATTTAGTTAAAATACACAGTAAAGTGGCCTCATCCAAAATATGAAGCATACACTATAATTAAGAGTAGACTTAGCACCCCATGACTACATGATCCCCCCAGGCCTGTGCCCATGTAGGCCAATTTAATTATTTGTAAAAGCTTTTTTCTGTTCAAGGCTGAAGATGTACCAAAATGTTAATGTATAAACGGACACCACAAACAGTATGAAAATTCATAAGAGTATATTTTGTGTAGAGGGTTATGTTTCTGGTTCACAAATCATTGAATTAGTGGTGGTAATGGACGATTCCTTTACCCTCTCACTAAATAAATTATAGTTATCTGAAAATCAAGCCTGTATTCAGCCAAAAATGGTCTGCTGGTGGTGGAATTGATCAGATACCTGTAGCAGCTGAGGAATTAACAGCAAGCAACTTTGAAAGTGTATTTTTTTTTTAATACTGTACCTTGTCTTGTTCTTTTGTAAAGATTTCACTGCAGTGACATGTCACAGTGCCTTTCAACAAACAAAGAAAAAACCCCAACAAATACATGCACAGGATGTGACATCACATTTCCCCTCAGTTGAAAACTTTTTTCTGTGATCTTCATGTTAGACAGTCTAATAACATGCTGTATCTAGTTTTATTTGCTAGTATTGTTTTCAATACATTTTATTTTTCTAGTTGTTTTCTGAACCTATCTTTGCATATCTAGAAGAATTTTTTTCAAAAAATATATTATCATCCTTTTTTTTCAAAAATGTGATATTTTGCCTTTGGCAGAAAAGTAATACTGGACTCATCAAATTATTAAAATGATTTTTGAATGTGTAGTGTTAAAACCACGTATAACACATTCATTTATACAGTATAAACATTAAAGAGGTCCACTAGCACTTTATTTATAAGCTTTAAGGAGTATTTTTAAAACTACCAAAAAATGTTGACATCTTTTAAATTTCAAACATGTAGCCTCCCTAAAAACACTTCCCACCCCTTGTACATGTCATTTATCTAGGCTTTCAATACATTTTCAGAATAATAATAGCAAATAAAAACAGACACAACCGAAAAGAAGAGTGACGATAATTACCAGCACAGATGTACAGTGTGTGTTTTTGTCCGTGTTTGAATAAGTATGCGTTTGTAACCATGTACAGAGGGTAAAGAGGGTTTTCACAGGCTCTTTAATCTAGTCTTTTTCTTTCATCCATCCATCAGCGAGGTGCGGACACACTGCGAGCGGACACAACAGACAGGTGAGTTCATATTTGTGGCTGTTTGTGGGGTGACCAAATGCTTTGATTGATAGCAAAAGCTGTAAGAGCTGTTTGTGGTTATATTTAATCCCGTCTGTCCTTCAGGTACTCGGGCTCAGGAAGCTCGGGAGCGGCCTCCATGAGGAAGGTAGGAAAGCAGACAGTGTTAAGGGCCTGACTGTGTATCTCTTGGATGTTTTAGAAATCGATGCATGATTTTTAAACAATGCTGTCTTTCCATTACATTTTGATCCTGACTCAAACCCCATTTTGATAAAGCAACGGAGGCTTCAGAGTTACATCACCAATCTCCTAGCAACCGCATCCACTGTTAAATGGAGGTCGATTGTGTCCAAATAACAGCTGAGCATACAGCCAGACGAGGAAAGGAGCGATACCTGAGATTAAACCCATTCAGGACTGTAACAATTAAATAAAAGATAACAGTCAGATGAGGTCAATTGGTTTCCATATTTAGGTTAGTGTGACACAGGAAGCTGTCTTAGTCATTAGCCTCCAAAGCTCTGTGAGTTACAGCATAAAGTGAGTCAGTTTAGATGACTATAACCAGATCTACTTGGCTTTGTCACCCAGAAAAATACCCCCAGACTTATTCAGCTATGGTAATGGTAACACCTATTGCCACCAGGCCTACTCACACAATATACATTAGCTTGTGCACATTTCAGTAGTGTTTGCAACAATATAATTTGGATACTGTAATCTGTATGCTTTGGATTTGCTGACAGAATCTAAACAGAAAAATGTGATTTTTAAGAGATTCTATGTAACTTTCAAAACAAGAAATAGAACATTATTTCTTTCACAAATGAAAAGCTACATCCATAAGCGATAAAAGGCACCATTGTTCACTTCAGTACACTCAGTGGTTTTGCTGCTATAGCTTAAGTTGTTCTGGTATGACCTGTATCTTGGGGTTGCTAATGTTAGCTAACATTAGCCCACTTTAGGTTGATAGCGCTGTATAACAGACAATACCAATTTATTTAAGCGCATTTTTTTTTTTTTTTTAAACTACACTTAGCCCACAGCATTAACTTTATTGCATAACTGTCACTTGTGGACACAGTCGCCACTACTCAGCTACTAGTATGATTAAAAACAGCAGAGATATTACAAACAACATAGAGTTCGACCCCTGTGGGTTGGATTTCATTATCAATGCCTTTTGATTTGCAGGAAATATAAATTTCTGGACTAAATAATGACTAGAATCTTTTGGATTCAATACATTTTCATATATGCTAAAAGTAGCAAAGGTGATGCAGTTCAAAACATCCTGACATCACTGAGCTTTAGTTTCTGAGGCAAGCAGCTTTCAGTACTCCATCACAGGTCATAGGTCACTTCCTGGCTGGAGCAGTTTAGTATTGTGATCCCTCTGTAATCCTGTAATCCTCTCTGCTGTTTGCGTGATAAAATGAAAATAAGCTAAAAAAATAAAAATAAAAAAAAGGAGAGTGAACCAGCTGCCTCTCTTCACCAATGCAGAAAATTTACTTGAACATTGTGTATTGTGTATTTGAGGGTTGTTTTTTTTTAGCTAAAATATTTTTTCTCTCTTTCCTCCAGTCTTTCCATTACACCTCTCTAAGAACGAAAACCAAAAAGAGAAGTAAAGGTAGGTTCTCTGTTGCATTTTTCTCTGTATCTTCACATTGCTACTGTAGTATGCATGTTAGCATATGTGGCTGAATAGACAGTCAAATGATGTATCAAGAAAAAATGGATCCGTGACAGTGTTTGACTCTGAACTAAATCTGACAGACTTTAGGTGCTGTGACTGGGAGAAAATGGCTTGGCATATCAAAAGGAGAGCTGAGACAGGCTTGATCAAATAACATTTTGCTTATGTGTGTGATGTCCAGATGTACAATACATGATGAAAACAGTAATGCATAAACTACAACAATGTACTTGCAAAATAGAAAATTTACATTTGATTTTCTTGCTAACACCCACCATCTCGGTTTTTACTTGCTGTGCACGATTGATTATTCCCTTTTTTTAGGTACTCCTAACAAATCACTATCAATGGTATAATGCTCTGAGCATTCATCAGTGTTGCAGATGAACTGAAAATCATTTAGTTTGGAGGGAATCAAGAGTTCACATAACTGAGTCCTGCTAATTTTACAGGAATAAAATCCTACTGTAAACTGCTGCTGATTTGGAGAGAGTCCAGACATCCGATTCAGTTTGGGTCAGTATTATCATTTCCCTTCTGCGCAGGTTCCCTCACTAGTGCCAGTCGAAGGAGAATTTCCTGTAAGGATCTGGGCCATGGTGACTGTGAGGGCTGGCTGTGGAAGAAAAAGGATGCCAAAGGCTACTTCACTCAGAAATGGAGGAAGTACTGGTTTATTCTCAAAGAATCCTGCCTCTACTGGTACACCAACCAAAATGTAAGGCATCGCATTCAAGTATTATTATATTCTGATGCTTATTAACAGTCAAACTCCTTTAATTTTTATTAGTCTACCTTTGCACTACTTTTTATCCCTGCAATTCCATTTAAACAGCTTTATTGATAAAGCTAGTGTAACTCAGTCATCAAACCTTAAACAAGACAAAGGGGCATTAAAGGGGCATCCCATAGATTTTACACATCGTGAAACACATTGTGCAAAAACAGCTGTAATGTTTTCTGTGGCTCTAAAGGAGTCAGAGAAAATAATCTTCATAACGTCAACAGGGTTGAGTGAAGCATTAAATGTATAAACGTGTAATAATAATAGTAAACCCCTTTAAATACAGATGAATATTAAAAATATGAAAGAATTATATCTAGACATTACACATGAAAATCAACATGCATTGTCCCCATTTCAATTGTAGCTGAGAATTTTTACAACCACAAACATCAGAAACTACACATCAGATTATCTGAATCAAGCTGGTCTGAAACAAACTCACTTTAAGACTCTTAAGTTGATGTTTAGATGTTTGGATCAATGGATTGAACAGAATGCTCGTAATGTGTGATTTTATAAATGTGATGTTTCGTTTACATACTGTAACTTTAGATAGTCGTCTCTTATCTATCTTTTTCATGTTTAGTGTTTAAAATAGTTTATCCCGGCCAGTGTAAACAACATATGCTGTTTTCATACACTTGACTAGAGTACTACTATCCTAAATAAAATTGGTATATCAGTATGCAAGACATTTTGTTCTCTGTGTTGATGATGTACCACCACTCTCCATCTGTCTCTGCCTGCAGGATGAGAAAGCTGAGGGCTTCATTAGCCTCCCTGAGTTCAGAATAGACCGAGCCATAGAGTGCAGACGGAAATTGTGAGTGTCCCTCACATGTCGCTGAAATTACTAATCAAGAACATTTGCACTCCCCCACACAACATGTATCCACACAAACCTACCATGCATACACAAAAACACTAATCAGTCCTCTTCTTTATGACTGACTGCAGTGCCTTCAAAGCCTGTCATCCCAAAATCAAGAGCTTCTTCTTTGCCACAGATTGTCTTGAGGAGATGAACAGGTGAGTGATTGTGTGTCTATGTGACTCTCTGAGTGTGTGTTTGTTTCTTCATGTGGACAATAGTCAGAGACTGGGGATGTCACGTGTTCTTTCATGAATACTTTAACTGAGTAAAACAAGTTTGCACAAGGCAACAGCCCATCAACACAACACCGTGTATGAATAAGGCATGAACCTGGTCCTCTGCTGCTAGTGTAGAACGGTGTATGCGTGTGTAAATGTGTGTGCATGTCACATGGGTGCTTGTGTGAGAGGGAGATTGTGGTGATGTTTGCTGGAGTGTTATCAGATGAGCTCTAATTAGCCACACCTCTCCTTAGTGACATGGGGAGATAATTGGAGGAGAGTAATTAACAAGCTATATTTGACTTCCATACTTTGTTTGGAGAAGCATGTGTGAAAGCACTGCTACACACATTTTCATGTGAATTTTTATTTATTTATCTATCTGAATAGGTAGTTATTGGCATAGTCATCAGAAAAATTGTCTTAAATTACCTTCAGTATTCAGACACTTTTTTCTTTTTGCACACTATTTTCTGCAGATTATATTATAAATGTATAAAAGTGCCATATTTTCCCATCAATCTACATGAAATAACCCCTAATGACAAAGTAAAAAAATGTTTTGGAATTTTTTTGGTCACAATGGTCATTTTAACAGGATTTTAGAAGCCTCTACAGAAATGGAAGAACCAGCCAGAAGTACGAGTATTTCAACAGCACCGGTCAATCAGGCCTTTATGGTAGAGTGTCTAGATGGAAGCCACTTTGAATGTAAAGGCAACAAAAACTAAACCCTTTGGGTAGAACTCTAAGCACTTTGTCTCTAAAAACCAGGCTCTGCTCATCACCTGGTTAATACCATGCCTATGGTGAAGCATGCTGGTGGCAGCATCATGCTATGGGGGAAGAGAGATCCTTGAAGAAAACCTGTTAGAGAGTGCATGTGAACTGAGACTGGGGATGCATGCACTTCAACACAATAAAGTGTGCAAAAAGTGAAGAGGATGTCATGCTGGAGGTTTAACTCAAGAAAATGAAAAAACTGACACTCAGAACTTACCAGGCAATAGAGCAGGTATTATTCTACCTATTCTTCTATATTATTTTCTGATTGTTAGCAAATTCTGTGAAAAGAGCAAAACCAACAATGTGTTTGTTCATTCATCAATAGTGCATGACTTTTTGTACCACTCATCCCAAAGCATATTTTTCCTATTGAAGATTTACATCTTTCAAAAAAGGGGTCACAACAATAAAACATTTTATTTTTACAAAGGGCTAAATAAATTTCTAGACATGTGGGTATTTTAGTTTATAGCTAACATTACCGAAAGAGGAGGAAATAACACATTTGTTATGGACTATTTTCAGCTGCGGAGTAATACACATTTGGTGACCTAGTTAGTATTTATGGCAGCAGGATAGCATACTTGGTGCTGACTCAAAATAAACTACAGTGCTTGTGTTCATAGTAATGAAGAAACCTGTGCTCAGTGCAACAATGTGGCCAGTTTGTGTGTTTTAATTTTTTGGACAACAACTACAACATCTGGACTTGCAATGTTCATCGTATTTGTCAGCAGGATCAGTTGATTGTTATTTTGGTTCTTTTCATGGGATTTGTTGACAATTAGAAAAAAAGACTTTCTGTTCATAGTGCACAGACTGGGCTATATGCTATTCTTAGTAGGAGCCTTATTATTAGGTGTCTGCAGAGAGACAGAGGACAGACACAAGGATAGGAAGAGGATAAGATGTGTGAATGTAGAGAAAGAATGCTGTGTGAGACTCACTGTTAAGAGACAATGGGACTGAGGATTGTCACTTCTTGCTTTCTGCATCCATCTCTCTAATTATCTTGAAGCTTTTCTCTTTATCAGGGGGATGGAGTCAGTTAGACAGATATCAAGTGTTAAGAGACACCACTTAAATTATTTAGAGTGAAAGTTTTTTATTCATCACCTCCCATCCTCCTTTCTGCTACTTTTCTTATATATCCCCTGGTGCCTTCACCCTGCTAACCTTTCATTACTCACCTTTCCTTTCTCTTTTTCCTTGTTTCCTATAGGTGGATGAACCGGCTGGGGTTGGCTGCTATAGGCTACACACCAGATGACAAGGTGCCGCGCCCTGACGAAGGTATGATGAAACGGCTTGATTAGAAAATTATCGTTTCTACCTTTTCATCCATGAATTACTAACATTCATTTGCGTGTGTCACTTTTTTTTTATCTCATTATCAGACTACTGGAGTGAGAGTGATCAAGACGAGGTCGATGGCTCCATGACACTCAAACAGGAGGGACCCTCGTCCCTCTGTGATACTTATCATCGCACACCATCAGTAAGTGCACACAAATACACACTCATCCACACTCAACATTTTCTTTGCAGTGTTTCATTCCGATAGAATATTTTATTCCTAAAAGCCCCACAGTTTTCAGAGCTGCGTAGACCAGAGCTCTCAGCATTAATAAAACATCAGAGTGTGAGCCTATCTGGTTCGGTAAGCAGCCAAGACCATTGCTTTTCTGTGTTCTGCTGCTAGAACCTATAAACAATCTGCCTTCGAGGTTGTGGCAATTGATAATGCAAATCACATCTGAAAATGAATATGAAAAGATAATGTAACTTATTTTGAACATGTTCAGATGTATATATTAAGGAGCAGTGTCATTGGTACCATGTTTTCCCAGCTGAGCATGTCATGTCATCTCAGCTACAGTCATGTCAGTCCTTCCTGGAGTTATTCATCTGCCACCTCATTGCTTTTTTGCTCTCATCTTTTGGCTCTTCCTGTCCTTTATACTTTCCTGTCCTTTCTTCTTCTTTTGTCTCTCCTTCCTTACACACCTCCTCCTCCTCCTTGTTTTGCTGTTCACATTTTCCTTGTATGTCTGCTCACATTTAACCTTACTGTCAACGTTTATCCATCCCCCCTCACTCCTCTCCATACTAACCAACCCCGTCCACCTTACTTAACCTCGGACCTTCAGACTAACCTCCTCCACAGTTATGACCAGCTTCCCCGCTCAGTCAGCTCCATGAGCCTCATGCGCTCCACCCCATCCCCACTCCCTCCACCAATGAGTGCCTCCACATCCCCCATCCCTCCACAGATGGTCTCTTCCACCTCCCCTCTCCCTCCCCAGGTCAATTCCTCTAGCCCCTTCCCAGAGCCCAAGCACGGCCGACACTTCTCCAGTGAGTCCACACACTCCCACTCCTCAGCTGAGGACCAACGTGGAGATGGCATGGGCATGGGCACGGGCACGGGCAGCACCAGTACACATTCGTCTGGCTGCCGTTCCTCCCATCGTGAGCGTCGCTCCTGGCAGGACCTCATTGAGACGCCCCTGACCAGCGCGGGGCTGCACTTCCTCCAGACAGCGCCAGGGGAGAGTGATTACGGAGGCCTAATGGGGAGCATGGTCGGAGAAATGGGGCTCTATGGAGGGTTGGGCAGACAGGGCATGTCCCCGGAGAGACGCAGGCAGGCCACTCTTCCTGTGCGGAGACACCACGCTGCAGAGAGGGACAGGGAGCGGGACGGGCCCTTCCCTCTGGAGCGGGGGCCACACACACACAGTCACACACACCGGCGCTCACACAAGCAGCGGAGTCAGAGCCTGCCTAGGAACAGGGACCCAATGCCAGGAAAGCTGCTACACACCTCAGCTCATATGGAGGAGAGGAGCGAGGACGAAGAAGCAGAGGGACAGGCTGCAGATATGCTCGAGGGTGAGGAGGGTAAGAAATTAAACATAATCTGGATTATTCAGTACAAGTACAGGAGCAGTAGTACACACAGAAAGAGCAAAATACTCAATTATAATTATAAGTCCTACTGTGAAAATGTCATAATAATATACCCAATTATTATTAGCAAAATAATCTCGAAGCATCACAAGTAAAAGTCACCATAATGCAGAAACAGGGCCCCTGTGACTATTATGTATTATATTATCATCAACATGTAATTAGAATTTTATAGTTGTAGTTCCTCGAAGTGGAATTTGCTTGAAGTTTTATATACTTGGCAGTATAGTTTTGGGTTTGGTATTTTAACAGAAGGGCTCATAATCATATTGTTTTATATGTAAAATTTCCTGTGGGTCCTGGAGACCCAGACCCTCTTTAGCAGCTCAAAAAGTATACTTAACATTTTTTATCAACTGTGTACTTACTGACATTAACTAATTTTATGGCAATTACTTATAAACATCATTTTGAACTGATGATATGTTTCAGAGGTCAGTACTAGTTGGGGTCTCAGAATACCCAGCTGTAAAACAAGATTAAATGCAATGATGTTCGACAGCTCTATATCTGTTATTGTTTTTTTAAAAATCCCATATAAGTCCATCAGGTTTTCTGAGACCTGCATGAACAAGAGACCACTGAGTCCACTTTCCCATTTACTTAGACTTTTGGCCCCAACTGCACATGTATATACAGTGCACACAAAACTAGGCTGAAAGGCTCTATGATGACAGGTGTGGTTAAATGTCCAGCCTACTTAGGGTGTTAACTATCTCAAAGCAATCTAGAATTCAAGACGATACCTCTTAAAGAGTAGAAGTACAAGGCAGTGCATCAAAAATATGTGAAAAAATACAGTTAAAAGCTAGAAGAAGGGGGACCTTAAAATGTTGTTCAGAAGCATCTTTAAAATGCACATATATCCCAAAAAAGTCATGCAAGAAAATCTTCACATAGATGTATTGTATAAGTAAGTATCAGTAGTGGTAAGAGGTCCCATTGAAGCTAAGCATTTGGAGAATATAACAAAATTGTGAATGCAACAAGGTCTCTTGTTCTCTTAAATCACTCATAACTCATCAGTTTGTATTTGTATTTGTTGAGTGTTTTTTTTCATGAGGCCTAATGTCCGAAGAAAAAAAAAAAATTAAAGAAAATTTTACAAAGATTAAATTTGCTATCTGAAAATGGCACTTTGGCAAGACATGATGAGTTCAGGACAACAGTCAGTTTTGTTTGGTAGCATTTGTGCTCTATAGTGTTAATCTGACTCTTACCGGTTGTCTCCTGGCTGTCTCAGACCTTCGGGAGTTGAGAGTTGAGAGCAGAGAGAGGAGGGTGTCAGAAGGAAGGGAGCGGCGAGTGTCAGAGTGCCGTGAGCCAGAGCCGTTAGATGGTCTAGAGCAGCTGTACCGGGCCTTGGAGCAAGCTAACGTGACGGCCCTAGGAGACCCGAGACCTTGTAGCAGGCAAGAGCTTCGACGCTGTTTCACCCAGAGAGCCAGGGACCCTCTGCTCAATGACAGGCTACACCGGGTGCGAGCCCTCCGCAGCACCTTGAAGGTAGCACAAAGAGAGGATTCTGTCACAAACACAGCAAAGATTTGGGGATTTAAAGAAGAATAAAATGTGCGGGGATTCAATGTGGTAATCTCCTGGTGTCTCTTTGCTCCCCCAGGCCAAAGAGTCGGAGCTGGCAATAATCTGTTCCCTCCTGGAGGACCCCGGCCTGTGCTCCCAGACCTTCAGAGAGTGGAAGCAGTGGCACAGCGATCTCTACTCAGACATCTGCCAGCTAAGCCCCGGCACCAACGGCCAGGACGACCTCTCCCCTCTGGCTGCACCTCTCATGACCCACACACACTCCTTCATTGAGACACATGTGTGAGAAAGAGAAGAGAAGCAAAGACTGAACTGATACTCACACTCACTCGACCCCCCCCCCAACACACACATACACAAACACACACACAAACACACACACAGATTTACGTTAGCTAAAACTCTCCCCTGTTCATGACTCTGAACACGCACTCACACAAATGCACATACAGGAACACACATTGTAAGATGTGTAAATACCATAGAGGGAACAGTCTGAGACCTGCGTGTATGAACTTTTGATAATCCTGAGGACCCCACAGGGTGCCTATTGCATGCCTGAACAGAAAGCATTAATCTTCCTTTTGTCTATGGAACTCAGCATAAACTCCACACGCTTGTTGGGCAAAATGGAAAAAAGGAGACTTTTTAACATTTTTGTTCCTTTGTATTGGTTTTGCTATTTTTTTTCTGGTTGATTTCAGGGGGCAGGAGCTATGTAGCAGCAATACAGAGGAGAATCCTTTTCACCACAGCACTGTACTTTTGTACTGATGAACTTTGCACCCAGAGCCACCAGTTCTCCCCCTTTTCTCTTTCTCTTTTTTTCTCTCACTGCATATCTCACTGATTCACAGGGACCTAACTGTTACTCCAGACTGATCTGATGGGACATGGGTGACTTTAGTAAAATACTATGAAAGGTAGCCATCAGTGCTGGTTTATCTATTTTAGCCGATGTAAATGAGCGTCACGAGCATTGAGAAACAATTTTGCTGGCTAGATGCACACTACTTCAAACTGTGAACTGTTAAAAAAACACAATTTTATCTGCAGAAGGAGGCTCCTCTAATAGAGTCTAATTCTATGATTCAGTTTGCATTCTCTTTCCCTCTCTCTCTGTGTTTCTCTCCATCTCCTCCTTCTCTTTTCTTAATTTTTCCTTTGAATCTTCTCTTTCTCTCTCTCTCTATCTCTTCCTCTCTCTCTCTGTAGTCCTCAAAGACTTGTGTATATGTGTATACTGCTGTGTATACTGATGTAAATGTTTGCGTTCCACTACCACTGTGATATGCTTCTAGAGGTAGCGGAGAGAAGACGGAGAGTATGTATTTGCGTGGGTGCAAGACAATTTGTTTTTTCATTTTTTTCTTAAACAGTGAATGCAAGAGCTAGAGAGTTCTTTTCAAAGGAGTCACTCACTAAAAAGAATGCACTTTCTATATCTCTATAACTCATTGGCTGCATCACAGGGTCTATGTCTCATCGGCCTCTTTACCATTGCTGTTCAAAATATCAGGTTAAAGCATTTGCCGTCTCATTTTCTAAAGATTTGTGTACAGTCTACAAATATATTTAAACATAGAAGAATATATAAATCTATTTACGTTTTGTGTCATAGATATAATGTAAAGTATGATGTATTCTATGCCAAGGTTTTGCAGTGTCCCCTTCTTCACTCTGTAGACGCAGGGTGTTTTGCAGTTGAACAACTAGGAGGCAAAGGACAACAACCACCATCACTGACAGTTGCTTGACAGTTTTCACTGGTTTACATCATGGCTGACCCTTCTCCTGGTGATGTGTTGCATGAGCAAAGGCCTGGGACTGATTTGATTAGACAGGATAAAATATCGTGGATCATTTTTTTTTTCTTTTTTTCTTTGTATCTTCCTCTCATGATTGCAAGATAATTGGAATTGTAGCATATAGTACATGTAAAGGTACTGTTGAAGAATGATTTTTTTTAGTTGTATGGTCATAGGTTTGAAGTCTTTTTTCATTAGATAGTGTGTGAAGACACAAACTGTACAATTACTGAGGGAGGCTTTTTGCTACTCAGTTATTTAATCAAATGCAGATCCCTCTTAAGCGTCTAATCAGGAGGTTTCAGTTTGGTGTTTTGGTTTATGTAGAGAGACTTACATGCATCCAAAGGTATCAGGACTCCCACCTGACAGAAAACAGTACAGTTATATCCTAAATGAAATGTTTTTTACATTCCCTCCAAACATATGATACTGGGCGTAAAAAGACCTCTATATTAATTGATCTGTAATGTCTGTGAAACTCAGATGAAAAATTTCATCTGCAATATCAGGCCAAGGACTCAATGGTGCCCCCCAGTGTCAAAGACTCTGAGAGACATGCGTAGCACCTGCTGCATCCAGCACTATCTGTACTTATTCTTCATATTTTACTGTAGTTCTTTGAGTGTAGGTTCAGGTTTTTCATCATGTCACACTGTCGTGAAATATCAAACACACCCCCGAGCAATAGCTCATGTTTTTTGAACGGTTAAGTTGAGAGTACCACTAAGAAACCTAAATGATGCAAGCACTTTCCCTGTGCCTCCCAACCCTCTCTTTGGCAACAATGGACTGACTATACTGGCGATCCTACACACACACAGCTGTAGAAGAGCTACAATACAGTTTTAGTCTGCAGAGCTCTCTCCATTTCTCATCTGAAGTGTTGGTCTTCTTTTTCCAGCCGTTGCTCTGCTGAGCAGTTGACACACTGTAGATTAAAGAGTTATGTGAGTTACGATTTGTGGACACAGACTGTGTTATTCTTCCCAGATCTTTGTGTGTGTAGACCTGCAGAAACAGGCCGAAAAGGGAGATTCCACTGTGTGTTCTTTCAGGGGTGTACACCTCATGGTACATTGCACAGGTGTGTATGATGTAAGTTGCACTGCGACATTAAAAAAGGAACATATTGCTCTTTTTCAAGGATAATATTAGCTTACTGTTATTCTGTACATTAAACTGACTAAAGATGATATTAAAAAAAGAAAGAAAATGACATTTATTCTTCCTAAAGTAGCCTTTTTTTGGTTTCATATATATGAATATATATTACAAAAAATACAGATTGTAAACTTAAGTTGTTAAACTTTGACTTCAATAAACTGAATCCTCTGCACTATGAGCTATGTTCTGTTTATGTGTACATTTTCAGTGATTTATTGAAACACCATTGCAGTGTGTTCTGAGCTGATGTTGCCAGGACAAAGATGAACAGATTTCAAATTAAGTGCAGGGGTCACACAATAAACCAGGAGCCCATACAAAATGTTTTTGTTTTTTTTTCCTGCAGTAGCTACTGCATTTATCTATAATGTCTTTGGGCAAACTGAACCTTCACCTACTCACGCTTCATAAAATTCCAGCTTGAAATAACTACTATGAGTAACTAGTATGCTGGCACTACTATAAATATTTCCATGGCATCCATTCTTTATTCATATCCACTTATCCTGTGCAGGGTCAAGAAGGGAAGGAGGCTGTTCATGCTGGGCGGGTTAGTTTGCGGTAATCTGATTGAACTTCATTCAGGAACATGCATGATGTGAGCACAACAATCTAGATTTTAACACACAGCCCTTCTACAAGACATGTCCACAAAACTAGGTAATAATAACAGATTCATGGTTAGTATCAATAACTTTAGCAACTTAAGTTGTTACCGCCAATTCCCTAACAAATTTTCAGTTAATCTCTATACCAAACAGATCAGACTTACAATGAACATGGAGCCTTTGGATCCCTTCGGCTCTGGCCCCCCCGGGTAGTTTACTTGCTTCTAATAAACCACCGCGCATCATTAACGATAGCTCTACGTGTGGAACTGCAGTAACAGTTCTATAAATAACATGTAAATATATCCATAAAGGAAAAATGTGATCTTTTAAAGTGTAGTTACACGCATGCACGTTCACAAGACAAAGGTCAGCTCGATGAAATCACGGTAGCTCCAAACCGGTGCAGTCATCTCGTCAGACCATTAGGTGGCAGTAGGTGACCGTGATTAGGAACAGTGGAAGCTTTTCAGCGGGGATCAAAGAAGAAGGGGGAGCGCTGTCATGGCGGCCAAGGTGAATGCCTGACATTTTCTCTTAGGCAAAGTTTTCTTTGTGTTTGAAATTCATATTCTCATCGATTGTTCTTCGATTCGTTAATACAACCTGAACTGAAACCTTTAACTGTCACCTCCTGGGCATTTATGCAGCATGAAAACAGCTTTGCTAACTGTGTTCCCCGCGTTAGCCTCGCTGTAAGAGTCGATGCTAACTTCGGTTGGCTTGGTTTAAGCAGAAATTCAACCATTAGGTCGATCGTCTCCTAAGCTGATAAAAATTGATATACGTCAGCCCTCGCCTCGTTAGCTAAAACAAGAGAGTTTTAATACACATCGGAAAGTTCCGGTAATATGTCATTAACTTAGCTGGAAGCGGTTGTGTGTTATCCACAGCATCCGTTGGTCGTACACGTCATGATGACAGCTGGTAATCACTGTGATCACTTACGCAAAATGTGTCATGTCAGGGGAAAAAGATCAATGAGAACACGTACTCAGGGGCTGTGATCGTGTAAAGCTGTGAGGTGCTTTTGACCCCGCCGACGTTACGTTTGTTTGACGGTTAAAGTTATTGAATGTTTTACTTACAAAGTAATATTTACATTAAAAGAGCTTATAACTGAAAATGCAATCAAAAATGAGCACCAGCTGAACCTGCTGCGACATTAAAATGCAACTTACCTTCGATAATAATTGTCTATAAATATTATATATATGTACATAATTATGTAACAGTACGATGGGAAAGGGGCAGTTCTGCGAAGTCTGTAAATTAAATTCACTGTTACTTTCACATTGTCGTTTTTCTGCTTTAATTTATGCAGAGGAACTATGTCTTCCACCACTGATCTACATGTCACCTGTCTGTCAGTGCATCAGTGACTCTGGTTTGTGTTGTTTCAATGACCTGAAAGATGCTAACGTTATAAATATACCTACATTGTGCACTAGGTGGTGATGGTGGCCGTCCCGACGGTGCTAGGGATAGCCTCAATCCGTGTGTACTCTGTTAGCGAAGCCCCCGCTGGTGGGCTGCTCGCTCGAGAAAAGGTATGTCTGTACAAAAATATAAGCAAATCTGGGATAAGAGAACTCATCTTTCACTGAACTGTTTTATCTTATATTAACATGCTGACTATGCATCCGTCCCCAGCTGAACATTTATACCCCACTGCCATGGTCTGCTCAGGCTGAGTTTGTTCCAGAGAGGCCGGGTGTTATTGAGAGTGGGCTAACCAAAGCAAGGGAGAGCATACTACCATTTATCCAGGCTGTGAAGGTATTCAGTTTTTGCTATGTGTATCTATGAATGTACATCAGAATGTATTTATGTTCACAGACATGGCTTGGCGCAGTGTTACCTCAAAAATTCACATACTGTCAAAAACTTAAAATACAAACAGATCAGCACTTTTACGGATGTAAAGAAGTGTTTTATAAATGGAACAACAGCTAAATTACATTGAAAAAGTCTTATCTTGCACCTGCAGTGTTAGTTTTCCAACCCTGATTTTTGTTCCTCTCATTTGCGGTTACAGAGCACAGTTCCACGTCCTTTAAATGTTCTGTGCAGGTACAATTTTGCAAACAGCGAAGCTGAGGAGTCAAACAGGAAATAGTGTTTGTGCAGTTAACGCCGCAGCTGTAAGGTTGGCTGCAAGGAGATATGACAGTTTGATACTGTGGAAGATGGGGGAGAAACAGACTGACTCAGATGTATCTGTGTCAGTATTGTCTAGATAGTTGTTTTCTTGATGGTATGTTGTGGTGATTTCAGTTTTGTCCTTTGTTTTCTTCAGGTTGCTTGTGTCTCTGTGAAAATGGGAAGTGTTAATCTGTACCATGCAGGAGAGGGTGAGTCAAGAGTAGGTACCTTGAGGTCTAATTTATAGCCAAGATAATCCCCTCATGAAACTCAAGCCTGAATTCCTTCCCTTCCTTACAAAGCCGCGAGTAGAATAATAAAAAAAAAAAAATTTCATATGACTTTCTCAGGCGATTTTGTATGTAAGACATTAATGGTCTCCTAAACACAAGTTTATATTGACATCATAAAAACAAATTGCACATACTGTATAAAAGCCATTTATGGCCTAACAGTATTAATTTGTTGATCCAAGAAATTATGTTACAATAGGCTACAATTCTTCATCTTGTAGGCAAAATGAGGAATTTGTCACTGTGTATGTCTGTTTTTGATATTTATACTTGGTATGTGATGTCCCCAACCTCAGAAAACCACTGGTGTATCTTACGGTCACCATTGCATTGTGATACTGTTGCATTTAACATAGCTTTTGTTATATCTTTTACTGCTATGCTGAGTGTAGAAATTAAAGGCAAAATACAATGAATGACGATCAGATGTCAGCTTAGAATTGAGAAAGATCACGTCAAGATTTGTCAGCATGCTGACTGTGTTCATGTCTTACCTGTTTCCCAGATGCATACTATTACCTGAGAGACCCTCCCCCAGGCTTTCTACCCAGATTTGGCACCATCACTATGGCTGGCTTGCTTGGCATGTTCTTGGCACGGAAAGGTAACCTTGTTCCCCTCACTACACTTTTTGCCCTCTGGGAACAAATATTTAGACACTGTTCAATCTGTCCATGTATTAGTACTTAGAACTATATTACAAAAAAACAAAGCACAGGTAAACATTTTGAAGTGTGTCATCATACATGACCATGTAGTGTCATACCATATCCCAATGTTTAAGCATATAATCATCATAAAACCTTGGATTTTCCATTGTTCATATGCCAACAACTTTAGCACTAAGGATTGATACTGTAAAAACCTTCCTCACTACTGCCAGTGTGAGATGTCTGTTCTGTTAATGATATCAAAAGAGCAACTTTTCCGTATAAGTTGCATAGCATTAACAGGTTTTCCCAAAATAAATTTATCAAACATCAGTCTTCGTAAAAAAAAAATTAGAATTGGAACAAAGCAAAACTTAGCAAGACAAAGAAAAACTCATCAGGCATTTGTTTTCAGTCTTCGAACCTCAGTGCTACATACATTATTTGGTTGAGTACTGAGATTCTGACACCCAGCCCTATGTAGAACAACTGTCAGGATTTAACACCTTTGTTTCTTTTCATTGGTAGCCATCTAAAAGCTTTATACCTTTGTACCATGGTAGACAGGAAAATAAAAAATAAAAAATAATTTTGTGAGAGTTTGCGCCACCAGAAATCTAAATTCTTCGCATGTAGCGTTTAGATGTTTCATCATTCTATTTGAAACAGGCTATTCAGCTTTAATAAAAAGGAGCTGCCATGAGTCCTTTGCAATTTCATGATATCAGTGCTGAAATGGATTACAATGACATTTGCCATGAACTTGTGTAGTGATGTAACAGCTGTAGATAGTAACATAAGATAAGATTTGTCTTTATTCATCACCCATGGGAGAATTTCAAATTGACGCAGCAGCACAATGGAAGAAATTTCACTAAGGAAAATAAGAGTAAATGAGAAATAAAAGTAACAGAAAGTATAAAATCCAATACATTAAAATGTAAAATAATAATAAAAAAACAATCAATGCAAGATATAAAATAAGTGAAAGTTCATGAAAGTTCAATGTGCAAAATCCTGACGTGTAAAACCAGTAAATAACTTTCTAAGCTATGGGTGATGTATAATGAATGTCTTAGTCTGTTAGGAGGTACTGGGTGCTGCAGAGTTGTGCAGTCTGATGGTTGTATGTTTAAAGGAGCCCCTAGTAAATGAAACACCACATTTTTTGATTATGTTTAGAATGTGGTCATATTTTGGACAAACAACATGATGCCATATTTTTGTATATTGAATTCTACAAATACCTAGTGTAATCAGGACCGTCTCATACAGTGTTACTGTGTCAGTCTGTGACACACACAGTGTGTGTGTGTGTGTGTGTGTGTGTGTGTGTGTGTGTGTGTGTGTGTGTGTGTGTGTGTGTGTGTGTGTGTGAGTGAGTGTGTGTGAGAGAGACCTTTGGAAATAGAGCAGTCCCAGATGTAGTTGGCCTTCAATATCTAATCTGCATCAAGTTTGATTCCTGTTTTTAAAATTTAAATTTAGGGTCTCGTTTTAAGAGGTTAGCCATTCCACTGGGCCTGATGAGTGCAGGAGCTTCAGTATGCTACCCAGCCCAAGCAGTGGTTTTGTTCAAGGTAACTGCTCTTTAAATTATGACATTTTGTTAACTACTCCATCAGCACCACTAGTTAAAAATAATTTTTTTATTTTCAGATCTTAACACTGTTATTGTCTTTTTTGCTCCCAAGGTGACAGGTAAGAAAGTGTACAATGTAGGGCAATGGAGCAGCGCTGTGGTGTCTTCACTGCTCACCTCCAAGCCCCAGGAGCCTATTGCCAAAGAGACGACTGCTTCACAACCACAGGTTAACAGTCATATTGAGTGTTTGAAGAGATTTGTTGTGATCATCATATATGATGAAATAGAAACTACCGTGAAGATGTTTTATTGTGTGTGACTAAGACTAAAACAGCAGTTCAACCCTTTTGATACCACTTCTCTTATTTTCCATTTACACAATTTACTTGCTCAAAAAACCCTTTTGTCTCTCAGTAGGTCATATTCCATTCACTTTCTCAGCACTTTGCCTTTGATCATTTCTTTGTTATTATACATTTGCTCTAGTCATACGCTGTCACTAGGACTTTTTTTTTATTTAGAATTTAAAGCTTATGTTTTGTTATACATGTTGTCAGTCAGCTACATCGTCAAATGTTGAGTCTGAGGTGGTTGAGGACTCAGAGCCCAGATCTACCACAGACAACTCACCCCAAAGTGCTACAGTCCCAGAAACAAAGGTGGAAACAGCTGTGTCTGTTCCTGTCTTTGATGAGCCCATTGCTGCTGTCAAAAAAAAGGAGGCATCATCACTAACACTCACAGAGATCCTCCCTGAACAGGCCTCTACAGAGACCAACACAGGTATCGTAGATATTTATCTCTCCGTTTCTCTGATGTCATCTCTATGTTTCACACACAATCACACAGGGGCTTCTACTAAGTAAGTGCTGTACTCCCTCACCTGTCCAGGTGCCCTGTTACACTCAGTGCCAGCAGAGACGATAACTACTTCTCCCTCTGAGGAACAACCTGCCCCTGTTGAAAGTGAGGAGTCCTCAGATAATAAACAAATACCAGAGGAAATCTCAAATGAAGCCACCCCAGCCGAGTCCACGGCAAGCTTAGAATCAGGAACACTAGAGGTTGCCCCAGCAGACTCTGCTGAGGTTGAGCTCGCTCCTTCCTCTAAAGAACCACCTGCTCCAGAGGCCTCAGACAAGCCAGCAGGTACAAGAAATATTTTTGCCTTACAATCTCAAAGAGCAGAAAACACAATAGTAATGCAAGGTTAAAATTATGCCAACATTAATCTTGACTGTTGTTATAGAAGTTCTGTTCATTGAAAATGAAAGAGCTACTTGAAGAAAGCTCAGTTCAAAGCTCCTAAAACTAAAAATGATCTGATAAATGTTAAGAATAAAGTTTATGAAAGCTATTTGTGCATCTCATGCTTTACTTCTCACTAGGACCAACTGGTACAGTACACTAATTTGGGTATTGTGCCGAGTGAGAACTCTCTAAACAAAATCACTATCAATGTTAGTCTGAAGTCCCAATAGCT
The DNA here is from genome assembly GCA_016859345.1 of Istiophorus platypterus. Classification (NCBI taxonomy): domain Eukaryota; kingdom Metazoa; phylum Chordata; class Actinopteri; order Istiophoriformes; family Istiophoridae; genus Istiophorus; species Istiophorus platypterus. The sequence goes on along the minus strand of CM029134.1, from coordinate 20,937,348 downwards.
TTCATAAAGGTGGAAACACATTCCTTCACATCCCTGCTGCTGACCCTGTGTTGTATTTTGACTTCATCACAGTGCCAGTTGTTGAATCAGCCGAGCCAGAACCCACTGCTCAACCAGAGTTATCTGAGCAGCCACCGGTTGCTGCTTTGGAGGAGACCCCATTCCCAACAGTCACACCACCAAAACTTGATCAGCCTGCAGCAGAAAACAACAAAGGTACTGTCAGCAACCGCTGCACATGCACCATTGCTCCTGTTTATTAGTTGGACATTGTTTACTCAAGCGCCCAGACCCAAACATAGACACACTACTGCATCACTTCTAGGAATGAAACTGAATTCTTTTACTTATTTTATATATATATATATATATATATATATATATATATTTTTTTTTTTTTTTTTTTTTTTTTAAACTGAAAATTGTCTTGCATCACAGGCCAACTCTGAAACATATTAAAAAAAAAAAAGCTGCATGAAAAGGTACATACTGCCAGGCTCAGAGCAGTTTAACTTTTACATCTCATCTCTCAGCCAAACACACACCATCCATTGACTTTGGAGAACCCATCTCTATTTCAGCAGTGTAGGAAATGAGTTCTGCAGCCTTTTACCATAATCTTTGGGAATATTCTGTTAAGCGGCAAAGGATTATATACACTAAACAAAACACATGATCTGATGACATGCATTTGGAATATTCAGTTTGAAAACTTTGGTCAAATGTTGGACCCACTGTTTGGAAGAATGAATAGAGTCTTTTTTTAAGCTGAGCCGAAGACAATGTGACTATGCAGTGATCCGATATTCCATGACACTGTAATGATAAAATAATAACAGAATCTGTCTGTTTGCTCAAAAAATAAACCCCTTAGAAAACAGAATTTTTGTTGTACCTTGCTGCAGATGGCATCTGTAAGTGTGCTCCAAGACAAGATAGCATTATTTTTTTCTAATTAACAGTACTAGTTTATTATTATTCAGTGAGAGCAGGTTGGTTGGGAGATGAGATGTGACAGTTAAACTGCTCTAGAACTGACAATATGTATGTATGTATACAATGATCACTACTTTATTTTTGCATGTAAATTACGTTTTAGTAATCAAATACGGCTTTCCCACTGTCTACTTTATACACAGCTCAGTGACTCATTGTCACTCATTACATTCAGCTTATAACACATAACACATATCATTGTATTGTATTTTCTGAGCAAACTTTAATCCCTTCTTTCATTTAGTTGGTATAAATAACTTGAATTAAATAAGTCATGCAATCTCAACACCATCTATCCCTCTATCCCTTTTCTTTGAAAGTCAGAGGTCAATATCAGAAATCCTTGTGTGTTCTCATGACTGCGTCTAGGTGCACATATTGGCAAACTGCACCCAAGGGTTATCAGTCTCTTCCATTTATTAACACACTAATTCCATTAGGCTCTTTTTTTACTCATGGAGCAAGACAAACTCAATATGTGTTCGATAAGTGTAATCAAACTAATTTTGTCCAGTGGATCTAAGAAGAGCACCTTCTCACACATGCAAGTAACTTGGAGTTAAGGTTATTCTCGTAGGAGTTGTGGTGTGTGTGTGTGCGTGCTAACCAGTATCATGTTATCACAGTAACATTTACAGGAAATCATGCTCTTTATATTTACCAGATCTAATTTTATAATCTAGTAATTGAAGTAATCTACCGATGCAATAGCTGTCATTCTAGGTAAGAAGACCTGTTCAATTCCCTTTAAGTTTAACATGTAATAATTCTGTGTTGCGTTTCTCTTGCTGTCCTCCAGAGGGCTCTGTTTTCAAGCCAGACCCTTCTCTGATGGATTTTGGCCAAGCCAACCCTGAGGATGAAGACCTGTACAGCACACGCAGCTGAGAGACCGCAGGAGAAACCTCATTCCTACATTGTCATCTCGTCCAGACTGACAAACACTCTCTGTCATTATGTGGTGTAAACTGTCACTTTGCAAGAAGGCATAGTCAGGAAGTCTTTTATCAATATTTCCATTCTCATTTTTTCCGCCTACATCATTTATTTTTCCACCAAAAACAGCCAAGTTCATTTGCATTGTAGCACAAGCGGTAGCAGTCAGTTTATGTGGAAGTACCAAAATGTAGAAAAGAAAAAACCCGAAACTATTTTTCAAGTCTTTTAAGTTTTTGATTTTCAAAAATGGCAGATAGTGAAAATCAACCTCTGTTTGTGTCATTTAACAATTACCTTCTTTTGTGCTACAGCTTTTACAGACATGAGTGCATGGTGCTTTTATTTATTGTAATTTAGCCCACTGTGCTGGTAAGCTGAAAAATACTGAACCTGTGCTGGTAATGATTACAAAGTGGATTATTGCTGTCTGTTTTGTTAAAGCAAAAATTGTCTTCAGTTGTTGATATTAACAAATCAAAATAAATTATATTTTTCAGGGATTTATTTTTTGTCATCTCAACTGAGTGCTTGGTTTTTCACTTGACATGCAATGTGAATGGTGGGACCTTGTATACACAGATATGTGTCTTTCTAAATGATGTCCAATAATGACTGATTCACTTTGCCACAGATGGACTCACAAACACAATAATGGCACACAGATTTTTAAAGTTAAATTGTTCTTTACAAAAGTCTTTACACTGTAGTTCTTTTGAAAAAAATTGAGATCAGGAACATTGCAGAGCATCATAAAACATTAAAACTGTTCATGCAAAATATCCTATTTAAAGATATTTCTGGTGAGATCCCATTTATGGTATATAAATGATACATACATATATATCATCAATCATCGTATATATTGTATATTGTGTGTGTGTGTGTGTGTATACATATATATATATATATATATATATATATATATATATATATATATATATATATTATATATATATTATATATGTGTGTGTGTGTGTATAAATGTATATTAATATAAATTCATGCTGCCAGAAGATTAATCCTTCTAACCTTGATGATCCCCTCAATTCTTTTCTTTCATCCCATTTTTCCTTTTTTGTGAAATATCTCAACAGCCTATTGGATGGATCATCATGAAATTAGACAGACATAGTACCCAGAGGATAAATCATAATAACTTTGTTGATCCCTTGATTTTTGTTAATTTTGTGAAATATCTTAAGACCATTTGATCCAAAAAAAAGGTTTTTTCAATACTATGGTTAGCCTCAGCTCTACTTTGTTTGTTGTGCAAGTAAATAAATGTTATGGTCTAATATACTGAAACTGAGATAAACATTGTTAATCCTATACTTACTAAACATCAGTATGTTAACACCGTCAGCATGCACATGCATTTAGCTAAAAAGCACCACTGTGCAAACTTAGAGCCTTACAGAGCCACTAGCATGGCTACAGACTTATGTCTTTTTTTTTTTTTAACATGTTTTAATACAATTTACTTATCTAGTTAAGCCAAATAAAACTAAGTCAAAAACTGACTGATGTAAATGAGAACTGCTTCCTTGGTTAATAAATTAACTGTAGAACTGCTAAAAAAAATTTAATCTCTAGTGATACAGCCATCGTGGTTTCCTGAAACAAATGGTGGGACATTGAAACCATTAGAAATTTAAATAATTAATGTTGTGTCTCTAAAGCATGTGAACAAACTCATGGAAATGATTATTTTGAGAAACCTCTGAAAGTTTGAGCAACCCCCATGTTTCTGAACCCTGAGAATGTCATGAATACTTTACAAAGCATTTTGATGCCACATGTTTTTGCTTATTTCTGGGAGCACACAGTTTGTGCCGAGGGACCAGGCTATCTGTTAACATCTTTATAGCCTCTTTACTACTCCTCAGAGGAACCAGAGATCCCTGGACCTCATAAACTCTGCATGAGGTTGTTCACAGTCATGACCCTTTGTGTGTCTGTGTGTGTTTGTGTGTGGGTGTGTGCTCTCACATATGTGTGTAAGAGAAAAAAAAGGGAAGGAGACGTAAGATCAATCAGAAATCAATACTTTTTTTTAATCTTCCTTCCTGTTGTACAGTACATGGAGAAAAAATCCCATATGGGAACAGGCTTACAGTGGCATCAGAGCAGCAGTTTATGCTCTGGTTTGAGTTGTGGGGTTAGGGGACTTGTGGGCTGGTGAGATTGTGCTATTTTTTGGGACAAACACTGCCAAATGTTCTGGTTAAAAAAAGTTCCTCCAGAAACAGCTCTGTGTCCTTGAATCATTATACCACCAGTGTTAATAAAACCACATGGATCATACTGACTCAGTTCAAAATAGTACAGAGGATAGATAATGGGAGTGTTTAAAATCTGCTATCTATTCTCCTCACTTGTTAGGAAAGATGGACATTTTGTTGCCTCCCCGTCAGCAAGATGTGGCACTAAGTATAGCCTCATCCTATCTCTCTCAAGGGTTCCCTCCACGTATGGACCCCTTTCCTTATAGTGTCCCACACAAGCAGCAGCAGCAGCAGCTGCAGCAGCAGACTCAGTCATGGAGTCCAGAACTCTCTCAGATTTTTTTTTTCTTGACCAGCAGAGAGGAAGTGGGACTCACAACCTAACCTTTCACCTTTCACCTCTATGAGCCAGATTTTCCACAGAGGACTGTGCGAGGGGTATGGTTTTTGGTGGTTATCTTCCCAGGGTCTGGCTAGTGAGGGAGACCCCCAGCATCAAATAAACACATAGCACATTTATCAGCAAAAAATATAAACACAACCATTATGTAAGCCGTGTAAGCCTGTATGAGAGCACTGTATATGTTTACTTGTGTGCATCTTCCTCTCTCTTTATTCATGCAGGTCAGTTAGTGTATACAGTATGTGTGTATGTTTTTGTGCAGTTTCCTGTTTCTGTAGATAAAATCAGATGTTGAAAGTGCATTCTGTTAAATAAAAACATACTGTACATAATCAACACCTACAGTCACTGTATGTGATATTTGTTAAAAAGAAATAATTAGTCTGGCAGATTTGCAGACTACTGATATGTAAGTGGTGTTAACTTTTTGGTAGCAGCAGCATCCAATGTTATATAATAAATACATCTCTTATAATGAGTGTAGAATAAAGAAAAACAAACTTTTGACAACCTACAGAGGCAAAAAAATTAAATGACATGCTTTTACTCCAGGAAAAATAATTGGCTGGGAAATTGATGTTCAGTGAGGGCTGTGATGTGACTTGAGGTTTGATGCTCTCTGCTCCATTGCTCTTCTTATCTCCTGCCTGTACAGACACACACTCCCACACATGCTCAAACTCTTAATCATTCAGCATCGCAATTCGTGCAGGACATTTAACACCCAAAAAACATGGAAGATGTTGAGTTTGGTTGTAGAATTAACGGTGCCTTAAAAAGTGAAACAAGTATCTATGTGCTCCACAAGCCAATTTAATTGATTGTAAATAGGAAAAAGCGAGATTGCCACTCGAAATATTGAAAAAAGGTCAAAGGATGGCAACAGAGGCAGTTCTGCGATAAAAACAAGTGCAGGCAAGACAGACTGAATGTGTGAGTGGAAAACAGAATGAGACATCTCATTCTGACTGTCTGTAATGTTTTCACTTAATCACAGACGATTATAGCATTTGTGGCAGAAGTAGTTTTCGCATTTAATCAAATAGAAGTAATAACAACATAATGTAAAATTGATGTGCTAAAAGTAAAATTCCTGTATAAAGAAGAACAAGACTCTACAACCATGCCAGCCATTCTGTGAAGTGCTCCAGGGACAAAAGTGCTAACTGCTAGTGCCAGAATGGCAGCATGCTCAGGAAGCTGCTAACATGCTGCTGTTCACTGTCTTATCTTACATTATTGTGTTAGCAGGCTAACATTTCCTAGATAAATAAAGTACAGCTAGGGCTGTGAAAATGTCACCCAAGTATACCCATAAGTGTTTGGTCATAAACCAAAAATTCTGACGTGATGGTGGTTGACTCAAGATTAACATTGCTACTAACATGGCCAAAAATGTTACTTAAGTGGAATGTATTCAATGTATTAAAAAACAGAAGCGTTATGCAGGAAAACCCCTTTCAGAGTGTTATATCATTATATATATATATATATATATATATATATATATATATATATATATATAAAATTATTTGATTACTATTCCTGATGTGTGTACATGTATGGGGCATTTCCATGTTGCAGCTGGTGGTAGTGGCTAATGTTGTGCACTGAAGTGTGTAGGAATATGTCATGTTTGATAAACTGATCATAGGTTTTGAATGATTAATGTTAGTGAGCAAGATAACCAGTAACTATAGCCATGTGATAAATCTAGTGGAGTAAAGACCACAATATTTCTCCTTCAAATGTAGCGAAGGAGAAGCATAAAATATCTGAAATTGGTGAAAGCACCGAAAAAATTGTACACAAGAATAGTAAATGACTAACTGTGTTGAGGCAGAGACATAGTCTAGTTCTTTTTCTGTTATCATCTATTTCTGTTGGCCAGCATGACACCATCAATTTTTGTTTTTAGTTGTTGCATGTCATTACTAAGGGTCCTTGGCTTCCCTCTCTATGTGTATGTGTGTGTGAACAACTGCGCATACCCAGCATGCCAGTGGAGGAACACTGCATTATGAATGATCCATTTTGGAAAGCATTACTCTCCCGTTTGAACAGTTCTGCAACATTTTCTCATGTTCTACTAGTAGGCAACAACGGACCTCTTCTGTTGGGGCCCTCAAAATCTGCTGCTCTCTGTCTCGCCTACATCCGTCATCCTCGCTGTCAGCTTTCCCACAACCGTTACAACATGTCACATTCTGATAGATACTCAATGGAGCAGCGTGCACAAACTCATCCGAACAGGCATGTAAACAGCGGTGAGAACACTGTGCAACACATGTGCACAAGGCTGAGATTGAGTACATCCAGTTTCACAAATATTGAGGCATAGGTGCACGCTTGCACGCTTGCGCACACTTCCCCTATTGCGCACCTTCGGTAGATGCACACTCACACTGTTGATCAAAGGAGCTGTGATGTAATCAGTCTCAGAGCTTTGCATGCATCCCTCATTAACTTTCACCAGAGGCTTTAATGAAAAACCACTGGAGGGAATCTCCTCTTTCTCTCCCTCTTTCCTTCTCATCTTTGCATCCACTCCCTGCAGTATCTACTCGTCCTCCTCCTCATTCATCTTCCACACAGTGCACCCCTCTCCCCCACCCTTCCCTCTGCCCCAGTGGCTGGCTTGACTTCCGCTGAGACAGAGTAAATATTTCCCATGGCTTATCTGACCGCTAGCAGAATGAATATGACACAAAGTACGAGGCTCTGCTAATTAACGCACAGCCTCCATTCCTTGGGTCAGAGGCCCCAGGCTGGGACAGTTAGGGCTTTCAGTTTGACACCTCAAACACAATGGTGTCCTATTCATTAAGGTCAGGTATGCCATGTGGTTGTGTGCCTACAGTCACTTGAGATGCGGCTTTTACTGTAACACACATCTTGAATTGATTTTCTCAGATTTTGCCTTTTCTGGTAGAGACTCTTGGAAAGAGAAAAAAAGCAGGATAGAATGAAAAACAGGGTGTTCCTCATTTTCTCTCCCTCTCTGCAGGTTGGCTTGTGTCCAGGTAAGTCCAGCCCCTTGGTAATGATGAAGGTGTGACGTGTAGCAACTTCCCTGTTGTGCAATAATCACGAGGCTCCTAGGGGCTATAAGACCCCCAACCTCATCTGGTTTCTCAGAGCCTCCAATCTGTTTTCTCCGAGCACACACAAACACACACACACACACACGCACACACACAAACTCACACACAGACGCAGAGACATGGTCGAGGGTACTCAGCTGTGCAGATTTCACTTAGTGGGGTCGAGGAGCAATTGTCAAGCAATGGACTTCAGCCAAAAGAAGCACTGAAAACTGCTTGACTACTTGGACTAGACGCTCAATAACTCCAGGTAAATTTGATTTTTTTTAGTTTAAATTTAACATTAATCTGGTTTAATTTAATGATACATATCTTCTGATTTTTACCACTAATTAAAAACCTTCCTCCTGCTACTACCAGTTATTTTTATATTAATAAAAGTTATTCAAAGATGTAATTTCCCCTGCATTACTGATTGCATGCTTTAAATTCCGTTTGTTGTTTTTTTTTGTTATTAATAATGTGTTTCTCTGGTGCACTGGGCTGTAATAGGATTAGTTACAGTGACTTTTAAGATTCCCGTAAAACTATTGATTCGAAAATTTAGGTGACATTTTTTTCATCTAAATCATGAATGTTTCAAAAACTTGAGTTCAGTCGTTAATACAAATTAAAAGTTTCTCAAGAACTCAATAAACTGCCAACTTATTACAACCCCTTGTAATGATCCTATTTCATTCCGCCCTGCTTCAAGAATGGTGTAATGTATTGTTGCTATGATTAGTTATCAAGTAGGATGGCTAATAAACACGTTTGCCAACCAAAGATTACCATGTAGGAAAACCTTTTCTTCGTCCATAAAAGGCAGCTGCGTTTTAAAAGCTCTCCTGTTCTGTTTTACTTCCAGCCGACCTTGGAAAACTGAACGGACGGAAGTCAAATTGCGTGACGCAAGGGCACATCCAGTTCCATAATGGCAATCCCAAATGACCTCTCCCTTTTCAACTCCACCTCCTCCCCCTATTTAACAACAGAGATCTATCTGAACTCCTCTTTTGCCTCATCCTCCCCCCGCTGCACAGACTGGCCTCCCGTCCCCATGACCACAGTCATCCCCACCATCTACAGCATTATCTGCGTGCTGGGAACTGTGGCCAATGCCCTGGCAGTGTCCGTGTTGGCACATGCCAGCGCTTCAAGGAGAACTGTAGCAAACACTTTCATGCTGAACCTGTGTGTGTCTGACCTGCTGTTCTTGCTCTCTCTCCCGCTGTGGGCTGTCTACTACTCCAGGGGCTACAGCTGGCCCTTTGGTGGGTGGGCCTGCAAAATCTGTGGGATGCTCCACAACCTCAACCTTTACGCATCTATCTTCTTCATCACATCCATGAGCATGGACCGCTACCTGGCCATCGTGCATCCGCTCCGCTCCCAGGGTGCACGGGACCCCAAACGTGCCCGTCTAATGTGCATCCTGGTGTGGGTTCTGGCATGTGCTTGCTCTGCCCCCACCCTGGCTCTTCGGGACACACACTTTCTCACAAGCCTTGGTGTGGAGGCCTGTGTGATTCTCTATCCTGATCATACGTGGTATTTGACCCTGGCTTGGATGAAAATTGTTCTGGCCTTCCTTCTGCCACTAGTGGTCATCTCTGGCTGCTACTGTGCCATTGGTAGACATTTGTTGTCTGATACGGGGCTGGTAAGAATGAAAAATCGGTCACGCTCCCCCAGCATGCCCTCTTTTAAATCACTGGAGTCCCAGGAGAGCTCCAATAAACCAGAGAGACCCCCGACTCCCTGTGTGAGCCCCAGCTCCAGCGGGGGCAGAACCCTGGAGGGCAGGGGGCTGGAGCGTGTTTTGTGGACAGTAGCTGCTGTGGTCCTGTCCTTCTTTCTCTGCTGGTTTCCCTTTCACTGCGTGACCTTCATGGATGTGCTGACGAGTGAGGGCTTGCTGGACAGCTGCTGGGTAAACTGGACCATCCACAACCTCACCCCTCTCACCCTCTGTTTGGGCTTCTCTAACTCAGCCATCAACCCTGTGCTCTACTGCTTCATTGGGAACCATTTCCGGGGCCGTCTCGGCGGCTTCTGCAAGGGCCTGTGTGCTTGTTTGAAGGCCCGTGGGGAGGATCACAGCCAGAAGAGGGGCTCCTTCAGCACCAGGCTGAGCTCCTTCTCCCGCAAACTCAGTGACCTGAAAGACCTGGCAATTGTGGAGCCCACTGGTTCTGCTTAGACAGTATTTTCCTTTCCCTCCAGTGGCTTCACACCTCAAAGAATGAATGTCAGAATGACTGCTGAACTCAATTAAGCGAAGATGTGTGAGACAGAGCTGATGCTATAATTGACTGAGTGAAATTCCAGCAGAGCTCAACTCTGCCCTAAAAAGCTAGAAAGAAGACAGAGATGTGAAAAAAGGATTTTAAGTTCTTAGGCTGGTTATCCAAACTATGTAACAGATGAATTCTAAGTTTAGTGCCTTTTTAGGAAGTATTGTTTTACACTCTTGCTTTGGAAATTTTTAAAGCAGCTAAGACAGGTACATGAAAGTGTGAAAACAATGTGACAGTGTGAAAGGGATTCACTTGTAGTGATGAATTACTTGACCAATCTGCAGCTCTGTTTGGCCTCATGGAGGATCAGCTCTCTGTTTAGTCGTCCACCCCCAGCTTTACTGTTTGGGTTCACTCTCACTGTGTTGTTTTTTCCCACAGCAGGTGGCTGTCTTCAGTTGAAAAGAAAGACAGAGATAATGAATAGCTGGAGAACATAGTTGAGAATTTAGGTTCTAAAGATATATCCTTCGGGAGTTGGTAGAGACCAAAAACAGCCCTAACAGAGAGTGAATATTGGACTTGAATTCATCGCCTGGTTAGAAACTCGACTCCAAATGGATGATCATGTTGCTCTGTAACTGCTGAATGTATCAACTGTTAACAAGACAACTTTAATATCAGCTTATAGTAAAAGGTGATGATATCTCAGTTATCGGTTATTGTAGGTTTAAGGGCACAGAAAATAAGCCTGTAAGGAGCCAGGGGCTGAGATGACAGTTACAGCTACACTGCTAAAATAATCTTAGACTCTTAGTATCATATCAGGACTAGTTAGCTGCTGTTGCCTTTCTTTGTTTCTTCATCATAGGAATATTTAGCTACTGCTTCATTCATAGGGGATGATAAACGTAATTACCAAGATACTGGATGATCAAGATTGATTTCTCAATGACAGTAAAAGGGAAATAGGGAGTAAATTTAGCATGTGGTTTGTGGCTTTTTAACTTTTTAACTTTGATACATGCAAATTTCTCTAAAAGTATTATTTTCTGTGGCATAATTCAATTTTATATGAAGAAAAAGTGGAATTCTGTTCTTAACTCAATTTTGATTAAATGTGTAGTTAGTGCATTTTGGCTTTATAGGTCAGACAAGGCCAAAAGATAAATGAGATAAAGCTACATAAGAATAATTTTTATTCAGTAATAACAATGCTACTTTTACTGTTCTTTTTAGGGACTAAGATGTTATATGTGTAATCATGTAATTTTGCAACAGTTTTTTTCTGTATTATTCTCTAGAGATAGTTTAAAAACAAAAATCACTGCATTTCTTTGACTGAAAAAGAAATAAAGTGAAGAAATATTTCTCTAAAAAGGCCATTTCATTGTTTGATATGATTCCGTCCTCCCCCTAAAATGGGACATTCGTGAATAATTTTGGTCCAGTCGCACACATGCATCAATTTTGTTTTATGTTGCTTTTCCCAATCTTACCCCCAAACAGCTGTGACAGAGAGCCCCCCCGGGAATACAAGTGCTGAGATTTTTGTTTGCCTGGCAGATGGACACTATAGTCTCCCTACTTTTCCTCCCCTCCCAGAATGCCTCACATGGATTCCATACATATCAAGGCCAGATATCATAATCTCATACTAATGCCCATTTAAGCATTCCAGTCATGCCCCTTGTGTTGGTTGAGGGAGCTGCCAGCTAATCAATGATGTATCTCTGTCTGCTACTGTGTCCAGTATGGATCCACAGCACTCTGCATTGACCCTGGCCTGCCTCTGTGAGCCGAGAGCCAATGGAGTATAGTGTGATTCTGTTTTGCACTGGTGAGGGCTCTGAGATTTTTATACACAAGAATGTTCAGTGGCTGAAGCTGTAAATGCTTTTTCTTAGACTGATAAATCCTTAAATGGTTTTGCATAATTGTATTTCATACTTATTACCAAGGTAGTGTTTTTGGATGAATTTCACACCCAAAAGGAGGGAAAACTTCCTGAGAGTGTTTCCAGTCCTTACTTGCAGTAGATCATTCCTTAGTAATCTTCCAAATTCTACCACTGGATGGTGCTGAGGTGCTGTAGAAGTGGTGAATTAGATGGCCCTGGCTGCGAACCCAGACAGCGCCCCCAAGTCCCAACGCTCATGATCTTTTTGAGCTGAGGGAAAAATGGCTCTGACACAGACTTATGACTCATGAAGGCTACAGTTCTGAATGTATAAAAACAGACATCCCCAACAAATGCTGCATTAAATAGACTCACAGGCTCAAAGAAAAAAACAAAAGGAAAAAACAGGCAGTAGAGTCACGCAGTTTGCCTTTCTGAAGGGTCTTTCAGAGGAGCACTGGGTGGTTTGAAGGACTGTGTGGGGTCGTGACAATGGGCTGAATGAAGATCATCGAAACCCAGAATAATATACCATAAATCTCAGCATCACAGATTAGATTAGAAAACCAGACGCTGTGCCATCACCTCGGTAAAATCTTCATACCATGTTACTTCAGCGAACATTCAATATTTTAATCACCAGATCCTTAATTTAACACAACAGAACTTTCAGACTGACAGGACAGATTGCAGGATGAGATTGTTGCTGTTCCACAGTATGCTCATGCACACAGCTTCATGAGCTGATGCTCAATCCTCTATGGAGCAGGTGTGAGCTGGAGCGTTCATCAGAAGACAGACCAGTGACGTGACTGAGAACATGTTTTTCAGTGTAGACCTCTGATGGGAAAATTTGGGCTGAGAAACTATTAAACAGCAGGTGACAAACTTTTTGCTTGTCTGATGATTTCCTCTAACATGAGTTTAATTCAAAACGTGAAATTTTTTTAATTGGATGTTATCAGATTAAATGCAAATGAATATTGTTTCTTTTTTAATCGACACTAAAACAAACCCCAACAAATTATTAAATTGCAATCTTAAATAAAGAAATTAAAAGCCCAGCAGATATATTTTTTTCTAATGTTGCCTGCAGTGGAAAATAACTAAGATCAAATACTTAGGTATTTTACTTAAATATAATCTGGAGGTATTTGTACCCACTACATTTCACTACCATTGGGGAATATTGTCCTTTTTAATTTCCCCAAATTTATTTGATGCTATGGTTACTTTTTAGATAATGATTGTACATAATTAAACTGATGAATCCAAACCTTTTTTTTAGCTTGGGATACCTGCAAAAAAACAACAAAAAAATTAATACAATTAAATCAGTGTGTGAGTTGTTGGCAGTTCCACCAAAGAAAATTTTTCCCTCGGTACAAACACTTTTACTTTTCATTTTTAAAATATGTTTTGCTGATAAAACTTCTGCACGTTTACTTCCGTAGGATTTTAAATGCAGGTCTGACTCGTGATTAAGTATTTTACATTACTCTATCTCCTTACTGTGGGTGAAGGATCAGAATTCTTCAGCCGGTGAATTTTGCACATCACTATTCATTGAAATTGTCTTAGAAACAGACAGACTAAGCAAACTTCTCTTAATAAGAAAACAAAACAACTCCTATTGATAATTGAGCTGGAAATAGTAGAAGTCACTACATAAGCACAATATGCATTATCCTGTGTGAAAAGGGTGTTATTGCTTTTTTATCCTTCTCTTGAGTGTTCTATTGTTGTGGATATATTCAGTTAGAATCTTTGAAGTCATTTCCTGTTGAAAATACAATCATTTCCTCAGAGATACGCAAACCCACATTTTATGTGTGTGTTCACATGTGTGTGTCTTACATAGAGGATGTAGACTGTGAGCACCAAGCCATAAAAGTAAGAGGTTAGACTCGGCTGCCATCAGTCTTGGTAGGAAGGTTGAAAATCAGAGAGCTCACCTGCAGAGAACTCAGGCTCCAAAACAGACATTTGAAACAGCAACGAGAGGCCTGACAGCTCATCGCCATATCTGTTTTCCCAGTCTACAGCATATAAAGTGACGACCGAAAGGTTTACCTGCAGAAATTGAAGCTGAGAAAGAGAGGAGAGCTGGCACTCGTGAGGCGAGCAAAATAACAGATCTGGAGAGGGGCTCCGATGGAAAACTTACCTGTCTACCATGGCCCCATTGGCAAGGAAGAGGGGGAGAGGCGGCTGGCCCAGGATGGCCGGAATGGGTGCTACCTAGTCCGCAACAGTGACTCTGTGCCGGGTGTCTACTGCCTTTGTGTGCTGTGAGTATAAATACAGATTGTATGATAGCTCTCTTTTTCCTGCCTCTTTAGGCCATTACAGAAACCTCAATAATCACATCAACACATAATCCTATTTGCTACTGTTGTAGAAATTATTGATCTCCTCACATTTAAGAAAATAAAAGCAACAAGGGATAAACAAACCAACTGAGTATTGAGTGGAACCAAAAAAATATGGTGGCCTATTTTTAAGAGAGAATTGGAAAGTCCCATAGGAGTCATTATGATGACACTGGAGGGGGCAAATACTTACTTCGGTAAAGTGAAATATGAACTTGGGGTCAAAGTTGTCTCCATTTGTGTGTATGTGCAGGTGCAGTGGATACGTCTACACATACAGACTCCACAAGGATGATGCAGGCTCATGGGCCGCAGAAGTGAGATGTTTCATTTTATTACTTGCTTTTAGTCTGCTATGACTTCTTTAACACCGTAAAACCTTACAAAAGCAGAGCAGCTGCACATCCGCCTCACTTTGGTGTTTATTAGTTCTAGAGGTTGTTTTGGTGCCAGCTTCATTCAGCAAGCTGCAAATTTGAAGCAAACATCCTTTTTTTTTTTTTAGGAGTGACAGCACTGAGAAATGGCTGTATTTCGTTTCCTTTAGCAATAACACCCTCTGAGAGATTACCCCCCCCCAACCCCAAACTCAAATTTTAGACACCACAGCATCAGCATATACTCCAGAGATGGGAAATGCAGAATTGCATTTGACAGCATTTCTGATGGGATATGTAATTGAGCACTGAGGGTTGGCAAACACCCCAAGATATGAATGTATAGAGACATCTGAAGGCTATGTCTTTTGCTGACAACTAAGCCACGAGCTGTTGTAACTACATTTTACACTCGCTTGTTTTTACTGGTGGCATTAAGTGAACAGATAGGGGGAGAAGACTTGGATTACGTGAATTTCATTATAAGCTCAATACCAGTCTACATTATTCATGTGCAATATCAGTCATGTTAATGAAATATTCTTGGAAAGAAAGGTTACCCATGTGACTGGAGATGGAAACACCCAAAGTGCATTGCTGTGGGAAGTGCTCTCCACTTTTGATTTTATGATTTTAAAATACATTCAAACAAGATGTGATATTCACCATTTCTTATAGCATGAATGATACAACAGAATAAAAGTCCTCACTTGAAAAAACTGACACTTTGAAAGGTTTGAAACTTTACAGTTTAGAGATATGAAATATTAAACCGACAGCTTTGGGCAAAGAGGAAAATAAATGTATGTTATCAATTAGAAATAATCCTCAATAAAGTTGAATTTTAATAAAGAAAAAAAAGATCGGATTAGGCACATAAAATCTTTGTTGCAACAAAAGATAAATCTTTACATTTTATTTTTGTTTAGGCCACCAAATGTTTCTAAAAATGATCTCTGTAGTATTTCCGTTTTATACAGTCACAAGTAAAGCTGTAGAGATAATGGGAAACTTTAAGCATCTTAGATGTCAAACAAATCCTAAAATAAATGCTTTTAGTTGACTAACAAAATATAAAAAGCCCAGGGGAGTGAATGCTTTCAACGGCAACTGCATCCTGAATTTGGGGAATTTAGTTTTTAAACCCCAAGAGTATATTTTCCATCTGGGTCTTCTGGGTAGTTTGCACAGCAATTATAGATCGACTTTAGGTTGCATCATCTTATTGAGTGATATGTGTCTTGTATTATATACAAGCTCAGTGCGGATGAGATATATGAAAATAATCGGCATGAGTCCTGGCCCATCCTTTTGAACAGTGTTTCTGTCTCTACTTTTAGTGCACGATTTGTTTTCTATAAAGGTGAACCTGTGAGAGCTCATTTCAAGCCAGTCCCGTCTTGTCCTCTTCATCTCCCCTGTGGCGTTTGATGTCGAGATCAAGATGAAGACGCTGAATTCTTCTGTGTCTTTTTTTTTTTTGCTTTTTTCTTCTTGTGTATTAGACCACTCCTGGTGTGCAGAAACGATATTTCCGGCAAATCAGGAACTTGATAGCAGCTTTCCAGAAGCCCGGACAAGGGATTGCCATGCCTCTTCTCTACCCTGTCACTGCTCAGAGACGGGCCCAGACACACACAGAGGAACAGACACCCTGTAACAGCCTGTCGCCTAAACAAAGCAGCCCAAAAGCCTACCTCCGGCAGCAGCAGGAGCAGCATCATCATCATCAGCAGCAGCAGCAGCCGCAGCCGCAGCCGCAACAACATGTTGCTCAGGGACAGAAAAAGAGGAACAAAAAGGAGGTGTGCCAAGCTTTTGGTTAAGAACAAACCCTTAGCTCACCATTTATAAAAAAAAACATATTGTCTGCATGATGCCTATTGTTGTATTTTTGCACGCTGTGTGTGAAGTGAGTGACATTTTTTTCCAATTAAACCGCTCTTGTTTGTTAAATTTAAGCCATTTAAGCCATCAGCTCTAGCAGTGGCTCAGATCTCAGTATCCCTCCAGTCTCTTTTCTGTCTGCATATAAGGTGCTGAAAGTGCCTCATAATTTTAAGGGATGCAATGTAAAATATTCAGCTGCTCAAACATTAATATCCATTACTGCATTTGTAAGTTGACAACAAATATTGTGCTGTTTTCTTAATGCAATTCCGTTGTGTGAATAGCAAAGAAAATAAATGATACTGGTTGGAATAAACTCTTTAAATGAGGTCATGCATACTCAGCCATACAAACCCTGAGCCTCCGTCTGACATATAATGTGGAACAAAAATTCAATTTGACATATTGAAGTACTGATTTCCATGGAGAGTGCTGTCTGCTAGAGAGGGGGGTGCTGTCATTCATCTGATTGACATTACTGGCTCCTCGTGAAAAAAATGAGGGAGAGAGATAGAGAAAGAGAGGGAGAAAGAGAGAGAGCGAGAGCATCTACTCAGCCCAGACAATTCCTCAATGCAGCGGTCTCCTAGCAACCAGACCCTCCATCTTTTCACCACTGAGATGAGGTTGGACAGTATCTAGCGGAGCATATGGTTTAGAAGGGAAGGTGCATCGCAGCTGATCAGCAAAGTGCTAGTCAGGAACGTATATCACCTGCTCGCAGTCAGAACATATGCATTGTGCAGCTCTGTCATCCGCAGCCCAGGAGAGAAACACAAACAATTAATGGTGGGCAGATGGTGGAGCGGCTAAGGGAGGGAGGCGAGTGGGGGATAGGCAGACGGACGGGGAGGTGGATTAGTGGTAGCTAGATTAAAAAAACACAAACAAAAAAAACCAAATAACTTTTTTACTTTCTTTTTAAACTTTTTTTTGGTGGGGAGAGGCTTGGAAGTGGTTCACATGTAGTCTGATTGGCATTTCCTAATGAGAGAAGACAAGCTGTAGAGAACAGCACAGCCAACTCCAGGTCCTGCCCCTTCTGCACTCAACACCCACTCGCTGAGCCTCAGCTGTCACACTTCCCTCTCCCTTCCTCTGTGCCTTTTTTTTCTCTCGCTCTCTGTCCTTCTTCTTCTCCTTCTTCTCTTCTGACAGACACAGGTTTCTCATGCATATCTCAGTTTGAGCCATAATGATGGGTGATAATGACAGCAAGGATTTGAAAGTCACAAACTCCCAGAAACAAGAACAAAGGGCGCACAACAAATGTGTGGAGGGAAGGCGCAGCGACAGAGAAGACACGTGAGAGCGAGAGAGAGAGCAGACACAGAGCGAAATAATAAGCAGCGATGCCTATGAAATCCCACGAAGCAATCTGGTAATTCACACATAATAACTTTAATCAGCATTGTAACCCAATAAAGTCAGATTTTTCAGCGAGAATATTTACTATAGCCATGTATAATTCTTTGCAAAAATGTAACTGTTTTTCTATTGATTAACAATACTGACACTTACTTATGAACAACAGAATTTCCAGTTGAGCACTTTTTTCAGTGTGAAAGCACTGGCTATGTACATTCTTGATTTTAGTATACACACTCATACAAACTACTGTTGGAGCACACCAGAGGTGGAAAACCCCATGAGGTTTCCTTCTCTAAAGGGGAGTGTCAGAGTCGACAAGGCCTCTCTTACACAATATGTAAACGATAGTATTTCAGAGGTAAACCATGTAGGAACTCAAATGGCAACCGGAGAGCTCTTGATTTGAGTCATGAAGAGGATTATTCACTAGCAATCCTAAAGTCTTCATCTCTACAGTTCAGTGAGTTTGAACAGTTCAAAAATGATGAACAGTGTTGAAACAGCAAATGACAGTCAGTGAGTTAGACAGTCAGTCAGTCAGTCAGTCAGTCTGCAAGTCAGTCAGTTGGTCAGTCCCAGGCCAGTTGGGATACAAAAAGCAAAGCCACAGCCAAACCACACTGCTTGTGCCACTGTTAAAAATTGGAGAAACTGGACGATAATAATAAAATACCATCATTTTGTCACAATTAAAGGCATTTGGAAATCATTTTTCCCCCAATCTCTCTTCTTCTTCTTCTTTGTCGTCGTCACCTTTTTTTTTGATACAATATAGAAACGGTAGAACAAATCAGAGTAGAGTAGAAACAGGCAGTCTTTGGTGGGGTGGGGGGCCGCTCGCGTGTCTCTGTTACCTGCCCCCCACCTCGCTCAGTGTCATAAAGTGGATGTTGGAGGGGCAGTCGGACAGCTCCGGCTGCTGCTCTATAGGCAGGGAGTAGTAGCCGTCGTAACCCTGAACACGTCCTCCAGACAGCAGCTGCTGCTTCTCTGCCTCGCTCCATGCCCTGCTCCCTGCGTCCCCCAAATCCACCCTCTTCCTCTCTTTCTCCCACGCCGCCTCCACTGCTCTCTTCCTCGCTTCCTCCCTCACCCGTGCTCTCTCCTCCTCCTCGTTTCCGCCGTAGCGCACGCACAGGCACAGCGCCCCTTGCTGGAGAGTGATATCGGCGAATCGTCGAGTCCTGCCGTTCACTGTGGCACTCATCTGAGACACGCTCACATTGACACCGCTCTCTAGGATGCGGCCCCCGACTCCCAATCCGAGGGCGAGGTCTTCTTCGATTGGCCTTGACTGCAGGAAGTGGTGGGTATCGCAGCCATGCACGGTGAAGCTCAGACCGCTTAAGTGGATGGCACCATTCAAAATGGCTGCCACGCGGCGACTGTCTTCGCTGGCCACGCCGATGACTTCAGCGCTGACTCGGCCGTGGGAGACGGCAAATCGAATGCTGGGGCCAAGGAGCGAGGGTCTGGAACCGAAGGGAGGAGGGCGTGCCGGTCTGTGGCAAGTGGAGCCGACAGGCTCCAAGACCAGGGGTAACCTGTCCAGAGAAATGAAACTCCTCAGCTGTCTCCGAAGCTCACACTGGACCCCCAGAACCACCTGAGAAAATAAAGGAATACATAAGAGTGGTTACCAACAAGTATTCCGGAGGTTTAAATGGACTTAGAGGTAGAAGTAAGTAGAATGGTTCCATTAGGTTTTTTTTTTACAGCAATTCAGTAAGACTTGAGCAGGGGCCCAAGTTTACATAAATCTGCCATATTGTGATATATTTTAGCTAAGATTGCAAGTAACAACCACATTCATTACTGATTCATGCACATTCAAAGTACTTATTTATTTGAGATATGTGATTGGATATGATATAAAAAAAAGATAAAAACGGCAAATTTTCACATCTGAGAAGCTGGAACTAGCAAATACTTGAGCTAAATTACTTTAATCATCAGAATTTTTTTTTTTTTAACTATTGACTTATTTGTCAGTCAACCAATAATTTGGAAAAAAAAACTGTTTGAAAAACTGTTAAATTGGTGTTGATTTCAGTCAAACTGCCCAATAGCAAGGTCAACTACTACTATCAAATTTAACCAGCTAGCTAAAAGACACAAATGACTGAAAACACAGCTCCTACTATGGTTCAGCACTGCTGATTACTATGAACCTGAAGCTGAACAGTCAAGTGTGGTATGATATGATTGGTTGGATTAGCCAGTTGCACCAAATCATTTTTTGACTAGATACATTTTCAGTAACCCAAGTTCAAAGGGATTAATCAAAAGTATTTTGATGTTTTCCTGTAAGTGAAAAGAAAGTGAAAACAGTACTAAAAAGTTTTTTTTTTTCTAACATATACCAAGGGACGATTAAAAAACTTGTTAAAGAGTCTTGTTACTGCAGTTGACTGAGGTTTTCAGTGGTAAAAATTGCACCTTGCTGGAGTCCCAGTCCTGGGTTTTGGTCTGGGTCTTCATCAGCTCATATGTTTGTTCCATTCTGCCCACCTCAGGCTTTGGGAAGCCTGGGACGACATTATGAAGCTGGAACCCGAATAGCTGCAGCCAGCTACCAATGTCTGGATACATACACACACATACAGACACAGAGAAAATTGCAGAGGGAGAATGTTAGAATATAATGTGTATTCTGTGAAAGGAAAACAAAAAGTCATAAGGCCAAAGAATCAACACCTTGTACAGGAAAATACACAATATTTGAGCAGAGCACGTGGCAGAGATGGGTTGGCTGGTGTTTCCTTCACAAACAGTTTCCTTTTGTGAGAAACAATACTGCTGCAAGAAAACGTGACAGGCCAAATGAATGTTCCATTAACCAGAAGGACATATGCCCCTGGCGACAACCTATATTCAGCCTCCCACTCTCCTATTCCATCTCTTTCCCTTGCTTGAATCTCTATTTTGTCTCTCGGGGAAACAGTATGTTCTTGACAGACAGAGGGAACAAAACAAAACAGCCAGTGTTAAAAAACAAGATGATCACAGGCATGACTGTCCTTAGTGTTTCCAGCACTTCCTGTCTGTCACATCTTTTCTCTCTGCAACACTGTTCGCCCGAGGATAGCTGTGTGTCCTGTACACACACTTTTTTATGACAGTGTTTTGTGTAGGTGTGTTTGTGTGGGAGTAGGTGCTGAGTGAAATATCTGCTTTGTGCACATGACTCAGTGATACAGTGTTGAGTTGGACAGTGAATGTGTGTGTGTGTGTGTGTGTGTGTGCGCACGTATAAATGTGTGAAGCTCACCTGTAGAAAACTGTGTCACCTCCTCCACTCTCCCAACTGGGCAGTTATTTTTGAAGGCGTACAAGTTAAATGGCTTCGGTTCCTTGCTCAGCTCTCCCCACAGCTCATGATTTGGTGAAGTCCATCGGCCGGCTAGTGTGTCATAGTCCCGCCTGCCCAAATGAACCAGTCGTGTGAGGGGATCATACAAGCCTCCGTGGAAACCAACGACAAGCTGGAAGTCGGGGTTGGTGTCCTGATAGACCTCTCCATAGGGGGTGTAGAGGATCTCTTTGACCAATCGGCCCTTGCTAGAGAAGACTGCCCTTGGACTCCCCACACTGTCGCAGGCGACATAGTACTCCTCTCCGCTGCTCAGCTCCATAGCAATGAGATGGCCCTGGAGGTCATAGTACAGCGAT
Organism: Istiophorus platypterus; assembly: GCA_016859345.1. Classification (NCBI taxonomy): domain Eukaryota; kingdom Metazoa; phylum Chordata; class Actinopteri; order Istiophoriformes; family Istiophoridae; genus Istiophorus; species Istiophorus platypterus. Next base: position 20,915,880 of record CM029134.1, on the reverse strand, counting down.
GTGATCAGATTGCTGCTGTGGTTGTACAAGTGGCTGACCCTGGTGGGGTGTGACAGGTCAGCATAAAAGAACTGCAGCTGCTCTCCCTGGCTGCTCTTGGTGGCCACACGCCGACCCAGCCCATCATAGCGGTACCACACGGTGTGCTCAGTAACTCGGTTGAAGACACGGGTCAGCAGGCCGTTGGAGTTGTAGTCGAAGAGGTCGTTCGCTCGCTGGCGGAGGAAGCCATCGTCATCTACGCTGTACTGTAACTCGCCGAGGTGTGTGATGCGGTCTCTCTGGTCGTAACGCAGTGGAGTCAGTCTGGAATTATACCAAACATACATGTAATACTGCTGTGCACTAATAAAACTGTTTGACCGTAATACATCAGTGAGACAAACATGTTTCCAACAATAAGGCTAACATGATAACAGTTGGCATAAGGTTTGTCTGTTCAAAGTTTTAATTTAGTGTGTTAGCATGGTAATATGGCTTATCAAAAGTATGGCATTAGTTTTTTAGGTTTTTGACCTTAACCAAAGGATTGAACAAATTAAAAATTTGAACTGATAATGATGCTAGATTAAGTTAAAGGATCACCAAAGTTATTCTACTCAATGCGAAGGGGTATATTTGAGTGTCTTGATTAATAGCAATCCATTCAATAGTTGTTGCAATTCTTGACTCAAAACAAACATCAACCCCCTGAAACCTTTGACCTGCTGGTGGTGTTACATGTTAAATCAGGGAATCACTAAAATTTCATGGCAATCCATCCAAAAATTGTTGAGCTATTGGTCCAAGTCGCGTCCACATTGTCCACATTGCTAAAAGTAGGATAGTAACACATGTATGTTCTGAAAAAGTGTATGACCTATTATTTGCTGTAAAATCTAAAGCTAGTAGGTACCGACTTACCTAGCGCTGGTCCCGTGGCTGAGCAGGTTGATGTTCCCGTTGAGGTCGTAGCTGTAGCGCCATTGAGGCCGCTCATTAACGGAGGCACTCTGCAGCTGGCTGTCTGCGTCATACTCATAAGTGTAGCGGGTCACGTTGCTGTCCACACCCACCCTGATGTCACAGGTGGTGGTGCGCCCTGCTGAGTCATACTGGATTGTCATCCAGTAGGCGATGGATTTCAGGATCTCATACTGGACCTCTACCACCTGGCCGTAGGAGTTAAATACCTTGGTGTGCTTCATCAGATGGGTCGTGATCACCTAGATGACCACACACAACATGGGTTAGTCATATATGCACCTGAACATACACAGAAACGCAGACACACACACACACACACACGCACACACACTTAAGTGCTTCATGCACCATTGTTTCTGGATGTTTTTAATATTATTTGATTTTTTTTAGCACTTTGGGGCAGAAAACAAGTTGGGCCCAGGAGCATGACTGTCACGTTATAAATTTGATTAGGTTTATGTGTTAGCTAGCAGTTGCGTATTTACACATCCAGCTAACATGAAGAACTTTTCATTTGGAGCCCTGTTTTTGGCCACCCAAGAAATTTAAATTCAATATTCATTTTCATTTTAGCTCTGTTGGGCTCTCCACCAATTTCTGAGGAGAATATTTGACTCTTTAGCTTCTTACTGCTTAAAATTCTTTCAGTTGCTAACTTTGTCTGTCTGCTGTTTGGTACTGAACAAAGACTGAATAGGGGATTTATCAGACTCCCTATTGTGGCTGGAAACAAGATTGATGACAGCACCGGGAACAACATCAAAGCCACAACGATTAAAGGCTAGACTGCTAGAGGCATTACAATTCAAGCAGCTCGATTTTTTAAGTGTGAGCACTCAGCCTACCTGGTTGAGGTCATAGAAAATGACGCTAAACTTTCCAAATTGCTCAACCCGTCCCGAAACATCGACATAACGGTACAGATCTATAGGCAGTGGGGTTTCATTGATGACTGCCTGCATGCTTGTCACTCTGAAGTTGTTGTAGCTGTAGTCAAATCTGGCGTTGACCAAACCTTCCTCACTGAAGCGGAAAATCTGCCGGCTTGTCAAGGGACCTATGTAGAGAAATCAGAGTGTGCGAAATTCAATGATATTGACGTTTGGATGACACGCATTTGCATGTGTCTGGCCTATACATATAATGCACATGCACAAATAGCACTCACAGCTGGCTATCATGCTACCCATAAAATCCTTCCTTATTAATTCAAATAAAGGACTAATTCAACATCATTAACACAGACACACGCAGTGCAATCCATTCAATCTTAACTATCCCCAAACCTCTATGGCATTTCCAGTGATGACCTTTAATATGGAGAGATAATGAAATCTAAAGACAATAGTCATGATGGGCCAATGTGCTTCTTAATGTCAGAACATCAATGTTAACAACACCATTCATCACCTCTGCTGCTAGCTACTACAGCTCATCCTCCATTTGGAAACAGGCCTGCTAATGAAACACCATTATGGTGCTATTTGAGATGACTCTGATTGCAGTTAAAATGACTAAGTGTCTAGCTTTGGGGATCACAGAGAGCTGGATCAGCATTACATATTCTATTTTTATTTTCTGTGGAATGTTGATTCTGAACTTGTGCATAAACTTGTGGGAAAAGCAAAAGCAGTGAGAGTATGGTTGAGGCTTTCCTTCAGCCCTTGGGATCTCGCAGTCTGTTGGTCTTGCTTCTCTAGCTGTCACTTCCCCAAGCTGTCATCTTTCCCTCCCTTTTCCTCTTCCTTTTCTGGCTCGCTTACTGCACTATATCCCTGTCTCCCCTTTTTTTTGGTCCCTTACTTTTCCTTGTCTCTTCTCAAGGGACAATTACCACTATCTCTCCTCTCTCCAAGGCGCCGTTTGTTCTGCGGAAATGAGATCAGTTAAAGGAAGGTGAGTCTATTCACAGTGAGGGCAAAGTGATAAACACACACACACACACACACACATGTGTTTCTCAGAGATTAGTGACACCTGATCATGGTGAAGTGAACCGGTGGCAGTGATGAGAGGGCTCTCAACCATTCTGGAAAGACTTGAGGGAATTGGTGACCTGTATTAACTATGGTGGTATCCTAACATGACAGCTTTAAGGCTCCGTTGATGGCAATGGCCTTATTGGGTAATACTGCAGTTTATGAACTGCGATGTTTCTCTAACTAATTTTCTGATTCAGAAATAAAAAATTGTCACATTATTAGAGTTATAACTTTTTTCCTGTCCCCGACAGACATGCATGACTACAAACATAACAACACAGAGTCTTCAAATGCAGGTACTCTGACACAAATGTTTACCCACACCTAGCCTTCCACATAATATCTTGCATTTATAAATTCACTTCTGTACTTTGATCAGGCAGCCTGGTTATGAAGGTGTGAAACTGAAAGTGTGGCTCAAGCCCAGGGGTTGGACTCAAATTTATATCTGTTGCAGACCACAGTCTCATCCAGTTGAACATGCTCAGACTGATTCACACTTCTAACTGTGACTGCATCAGTCCAAGTGTCAGATGAAATAGCACTAAGGCTGACTCAGATTCTGACTAAAGAGTTGACTAAAGAGTTGATACCAGAAATTTGGCTCAAGATGGATAATTTTGCAGTCTTGTCACAGTACAGATGCTTTGAGTTGCGTGCATAAGGCAATTTTATGCTCAGATAGATCCTTTTAAATTATCCATTTAAAGATGACTCATTGCACATTGTAAATATTTTAAATTTATAGCTGGTGGTCCCCTTCCTGTATGTGGTGTAAATGCATGTGTATACGTACCTGTCTGTCTGTATCGTATGGAGCTTATGAAGCCATTATGGGTGAGATGAATGGTCTTGACAGTGCCAGAGGCTTCGTCATAAGTGAAGGTCACCAGGGTTGAATCATAAACCACCTCAGAGAGCCGCGCTGCCGGTGTATACCTTGAAAAACAGTAAAAGGAAAAGAGAACAACTTATAGAAAAAATGATAAATTATATAGCTGTGTCAGAAGTGTCTAATAAAACAGTAAAACATACAGTAAAATTTACATTTGAACTTCAGTGTAAGTAAATATGCTATACCTAATCAATAATAAAAAGATACCTTGGGCTATGAAGGAACAAGTGGCATCATCCCTCAACATTTCACCAAAATCAGACCAGTGCTGTGGCAGTAATGGCTTTTCAAATCTTGAAAATGAGGCTGTTTATTATAGTGTCCCTATCCAGCCTATCCAGTATTAAAAATGTTAAATGTCAGACCACAGTCCGATTCAGTCCTCCAGCTTTTATTAAAAATCAGATCAGTGGTGTCTGGCATAGTATGATGATAAAAAATTTGACCTTTAATCAGTCTCCCCAATTAGTCCGGTCAGTCTAATTTGTAAGAACAGCTGGGTGTGTGTGGCATGTTTTGGAATCAACTAGATTTGGTCTAATATGGCTTTTAAATTTCTGAGATTAGCCTTTAATTACAGCACCTTCATCAAGCCAATCAGTGTTATGGTTTTAAATGCCTGTCTATCGTTCCAAGACGCATAATGCCTCCACGCTTCATCAGAATCAAACCAGTGGTGTCACCAATGTCACCTCTTCCAGACTGCATTGCCTCCCTAAATTAACTGATAAAAACGACAGCCAGTAAAATTTCTGTGATTCGTGTCAAACCTGTAGATGACACTACGTCCTGTTCCCAAGTACTGAGTCCTCATTAGCCGCCCATCGAGGGTGTAGTCCTGCATGAAGGAGGCTTGGCTGTCAGGAGGTGTATAAATGTTCCTGTAGTAACCAATGGACAGGAGTGACTGCAGGGTGTGTTTCACCATGCTGGGCATTGTCACGGCAACCAGACGGTCTGTTTGGTCGTATTCAAACACGTAGCGCCGCTGGCTATGCAGGAGCAGCATAATGGACTGAAAGAAGACAGACAGATGCACAGCAGAGTTAATAATACTGTAGCTCGGGGGCCTTAATGAGCTTCGACTTTCCCTGTCTGGTGTATTTTTTTTATTTCAGTGTCATTTGGGTGAGAACATTTTATCACCAAAATAGGTGAGAAGGAGCAACCTTGGATTTAGCTTGAGGTTTTCGCATTTTTATTCTTCTCAGAGGAACCTGTAGAAATCTCTCTCTGCAGTACTGCAGGTACTGGAACAGTTTGAACTGAAGTAAAACAATGTTGAGCCAAAATACTTTTATATCTAACTACAAGGTATAATATCTATATATTAAAAACACATACTGGTTTAACTCATTTTTAGGTCGTTCTGTAACATAAGCTCATTTACAATCTGTCTTAGATATAAAAAATATAATAAATATATTTCAGGCTGCACATCATTTCATTAAATATGTCAATTAATTTCAAGTATGTAAATAATTATGCCTGGTAGCTTTCAACTTTGACACAGACTTAAATGAACATACTTGTCTTTGCATGTTTTAGCCCATTTATGGGTATTTAATGCACAGCGCACTTTCAGGAAACTGCTGGTTTATTTCCTTTGTACCACTTTGAAAATCAAATTGCATAACCTATGTAATCCATCAGAATGAATGTTTTGTGTGCATTCACTGCTCTATTATCATGCTGTCGTGCAGCTGTCAGTGAAGATTGATTTAAAAGCTGTACAGTAACTAAACTTTGAGAAAAATATGAGCTGCAGACACCTTCAGTGTGTTAGTTTTGGTTTCAAAAAACTGCAAGAACCTCTGAAGCAGCAAACAAAGGAAGAGCAGATGTGTTAAATTTCTTCAAAGACAAAAAAAAAGATATTAGGCCATCAAATCAATCTCAGTATGATATAGTCAGAGCCTGTTTGTCACATCCCCACTGAGCAGGTTTCCTAACAGTGCAGTTCTTACTCTGTCTGCGTATGTGTAGCCCCAGATCTTGCCGTTGACCCAGGCCCTGGACACCACCCTGTCGTTCTCGTACTCCAGCCGTTCAGACCACTCTCCACGGTGAATGGCTGACAACAGTCCCCCCCCAGAATAGCTGATATTTACTTCTGTGTATTTGCTACTGGGAGACCACACCACAGGACGGCCAAGCAGGTCATACTGGATATGGAGGGTGAACTTTCTGTGATCATCGTAGATCTTCCCTACTCTGGTGCTCTGATCAAAGTCTATGGAGAGCAGGTTCCTGTTATGTGCCTGGAACGAAAAAACAGCAAAATGTCAGTTAGTGGGTGGAGAACAAACTAAAATTGCTTTATAATTACCATAAATTAAAAAAAAGGCCACAGACATGCAAATATAAATGAAGTGGCATGTCTGAGACAAGCAGAGATTTCATTAGTTTCGATAAATTAATTGTGACATTTAAGCAAACTGGGTCTGCATAATAACAATAAATTGCCTTGTGAACATGTGAAGAACTGAGTCCTGGGGATTACTAATTAATTAGCAGACATCAGATAAGATGTCCTATTCTTATGAAATATTCTGTTTGTATGGTGAACTTTCCAGGCAGAGGAAAAAGAGAAGAGGTGTTGCAGTCAGTGTGTGAGTTGTGGAAAGTACAGCTAATGGCTGATGTCATTAATCGGTCAAAACATCCAACATATTGGGTAATTATGACTTAGCAAAAGTAAAATGCACTGAATAGATGTGGGTACCCTGCACTGAGAAGTGATATTTTTTGTCACTTTTAAAGGAGAGTGTAAAAGTCAGATTGCACAACTTTGGCTTAAGAAAGCATACTTCTCAGATGTGGTTGCAGAGATATAATTTGATCTATTCAACACAAATTTCCTTGATTTTTAAATGGTGTTGGGTTTTTTTAAAATATACTGTCTTACTACACTGTGTATGTGTAGGACATAATTTGGAGGACTGGATTTTCAACATTATCTGTGTCAGCTGAAGAACGTGTAGGTGATTTAGGGTTTTACCCTGAGTCTGCGTTCGTAAGTACTGTAGTTAGTCTTGCTCTGCTCCTTCCTCTGCCTCCACTCTATCAGGCTGGGGGCATGGTCTCCTGGTAGGCTGATGTTACAGCGGCTTGCCGTGGGACTGACTCCTCCCCCGATGCCTCCGGGGAGGAGGGGCTCCGTGCTGAGCGACAGCTCCATCCCACTCGCCAGCGACACAAGAAAGGACCCATCAGCACTGATTCTGTATGAACTTTGAGCGTGGTCTGGTGGTCGATCACATATCATGGGCAGGTCAGGGCAGTGCAGGCACATAGATGTTCACACACAAAACCACAAATGCATACAAGGTTGCAAATATGCAGTTACAGATGAAAAAAGGTGTGAAAATACATCAGTCAAAGTCCCTTGAAAAACAGCCTTGAGGAAAATCAATAAAATACAGCAGCAGACTATATGAATTCAATGAATACACGTCTGGCTTTCTGTGTGTGTGTTTTGTTGTGAAGTAATTGCTTTAACCTCTGTGCTGAGTGTTTTTTTATGAAAACATTTCCTCTGCAACATTGGCTCTGTACTGTGTCTGCTAATGTATCTTTAAAAAAAATGTAATTTATTCAAAAAGACCGTAGGAGAGAAGGAGAAAGAGAGAGATAGATGGACAAGCAGAAATAGAAAGAAATGAAAAGAGGAAGAGAGAGAGACAAAGAAGGAGAAAAAAGCAGGCCTAAGATTGTGCTGCTTCGCCCTGAGAGTTTTCACACATTGCAAAGGTTTCTCAGACACTGTTAGTTTTCTCTATTTCCTCAGAGCAAGATTTCACACAGAATTACACATGCCAATATCGGTTTATATCACGCATTCATAAAACACAACTAATTAAAAAAATGGCAAAAATAATCATAAAACTATAATTTACACATAAAGCTATAATTTACACATAAAACTTAACACAGTTAATAAACTAGATAATAATTTCATTCCCTCCACTATAAAACCTTTTTCTATACATATGGCTATTGTTGTTGCCGAAGAGGAAGGAAAAGATGCAGTGGACCTGTGGATGGTGGAATCAAAGGAGGAAACTCTAAAATAGGAGGTGACTTCAAGTCTTCTCTGGCAGCTCTGTCACTTTAGCACTGAGCACGGTCTTGCGTGCATGCAAGTGTATTTATGTGTGTTGGAGGAGCTTTTCTATTCCTGCAGTCCTGTCATTGTGACAACTGCTAGAAAGCAATTAAAGGGATGACATGAGAAGAAACTGCTCCCTTGAGCGGCTTCTCCACTCCATGCTCATTTTCTCTTCTTCTCATCTCTGCCCTCTTTTCCATTTTTCCCCATGATGTTAAGACTTTTCTCAAGTCAGTCAGATCTGTCTCTTCTTTTGTAAACAAAAAATCAATAACACTTTTTTTTACTGCCCATTATTCTGGTTATGTATAGAGGTCAAATCAGATCCATATGTGAATTATTTATAAAAAGCAATAAATCTCTTTTCAAACCTTTGAATCTTGCGCACATAGATTCAGTACAGCCGATGAAGAAGAACCAGAAAAATACAGGTCAAAATGTCTGACCTGACCAGAATAACAGCCAGGTTATTGCAGTTTGTCAGTTATAAATATTTAAATATCACTACAACCTTACAGTCTGCCCGCTCTACACATCTGTGTGTGTTGTTTACAGTTTAGTTACCGGATATTTCATAAACACCCTAGCAGTGTGTTTGTGGTAAAGTAGATTAGAACAAGTGTTGAGGGGGTTAAGCTTTCATTTTTCCTGCAGGCCAACCAGCGAATTCATGCATCCAAAGCATGTGTTCCTACTGACCTATGAAGAATGGAAAAACATTGTAATGTGACGCTGTACCTTGTCTGAAGGTGTAGATGGTGTCACTGGCAGACAGGTTGGTGCTGGTGATGAAGTTCTCACGGTTAGATGCCTCAACCTCCACCCGAGACCAGCGCTCCAGGTTGCCGTGGAAACCGCTTACTTCACCCGTCGGGAGGGTGATGTTGGTCACACGGCCCTCGCTATTGTACCTTGGAAAATAAACACAAAGGCTATGATGTACAATCACAAACAAGCACAGATAACGGTCTCTCCCGGACAAATGAACTCAGCTCTACACATAAAAGCACATAAATGTGGAAGAGCACAGAAACACACACACACACACACACACACACACTATCAATCTGTTTTCCCCTCTCATACACAAACATCAACACAGAGTAAGTGTCAACTATGATTTATATGTGTAATTATCCAGCTGTGGAATTTGAGACAGAGACTGGGCTGGTAGTGGTGAATAATTCAGAAAGATGTGTTTTTGTGTTCGTGCTACAGTATAGGTGCGACACTAAACATATGTATGAACAAATTTTTTGCAGAAAAGTGTCCTAGCTAATCAGTCAGCAAAAACTAAAAAGAAATAACAAGTCTCACCAGCTTTCAAAGTGGTGGTGATGCAGTGGCTACCACCAGATGGCACTCACACGTCACACCACTTACAGAGTTCCATCTCATATCCATACACATGAGCATGCATGTAATCCCATGTCCACATAAACATTCAAAGTCAAGTAATAAAACATGAATGAAATAGAAGTCGAAAGAGGGAAGGTAAAAAAGACAGAGAGAAAGAAAATACTAGAGCACAATAAGAAGAGGAATGAAACTACTAAACTTACTCATAAACGGTGGTCCAACTGTTCTCATCACTCTTGGTTGCTAGGAGACCCGTGTTGCCATGGTAAGTGATGTGGGCGATGTCATGGCCTTGGGCTGACACCTTCCTCAGTGTTCCACTGTTGCTAAGAGACAGCCAGTACACCTGTCCACCAGGTAGCGCCAGCCAGAGAGGCACTCCATGAGCATCTCTCCTCACCTGGAGCCCGTGGCCGTCACGACATGTCAGCCCAGACAACTGACCGTCTGTGCCGTATGAGAAGTTGTACAGGTAGTGGCCAGTGATCAGGTGTTTGGTGTACATGTGGGAACCGTTCTGTCATGGATGGGAAGATAAAGGGGTCAGGATTGCGCTGCGACGACTGCTATTTATAAATCCTTGACTAAGTTCTCAGTAACTACTAGTTTGAAATTAGCGATTTACTAAATTTTTTAACACCATTAAAACTTAACCTTTTAAATGCACCATCCCCCACATGTAGCACGATACCACAACTTGGTAGGGCCACTAATGTTGTGCTTTGTTCTGTACCAGACTCATTCTCCATACAACCCTGACAAATTCTACATTGTTTGAAAGCACCAAGTCGCCTGATTCTCACTGCAACAGCTATTGACACAGTGGTCCAGACTTGTGACTATCCCTCCCAAGTGTAGTAAGGTAAAGCTACACACCTTATACACCCCCCCCCTTTTTTTATGCCAAATCAATAAATAAATTAACACATTGCTATCATGTTTGTGCCCCATTAACTTTGATTCAGTATCTCTTATACTCATTCTGACTTGTTGGTTGTAAAATTTACAATGTTACCTTTCAAAGGAGACCAGCGTTATGACTGTAATCAAAAGGGTTAGAGAGCAGTAACCTTTTTGTCTTGAGTACATTACTTTTGGGGCTTGTGCAAAATAAATGGAGGTATCTGGTAACAGGGTGAAGAATGTCTTAGCTTGTAAAGACGATCCAAAAATGTAAAGTCATTTTAGCTTCACAATATGCAGCATAGCTTCTAAAAACAATTCGGGGGGGGGGGGGGGTATATTACATTTAATTGCTAAACCCTTAGAAAATGTAGTTTTACTTTCTTTTATTTGTGCCTGCATGCATGAAGGGTTTGAAGTGTTTCAGAGTTAGCATTAATAATGTGTGGGAAATATTTGAATATGCTAACCTAGCTGATATTATTGGGCCATTGCTTTTTAACATTATTAGCATAACATTACGTAATTTGAGGCATGTTGTGTCATTTCTGCCAATTGTCATTCAGAATTATCCCGGGTTATGTGATAATTAAAGTGTCTGGTCAGATATGTTGACCAGATTGCATATTACCTCTTTTTCTTCACTTTAAATGACTCATATTTGCAAGCTAACATTGGCTTTGTCTGTTGTTTCAGTTGTTGCTTAGTGGTACACCAGCCAGTTACTGGGTGTAAACAATTTGTAACGACCACTCTTTACATGCGTACTAGTTTCAGTCTCAGTTTGTTTTACTTTCGTAATGTGTGGCTATGAGTTGTGTTAAAACAGTAGTTACAACTAGGCTAAGTCTTAACTTATGAACCCATCAAAATGGCACTAAATTAATGTAAATGAACGTATACAGTGACAGTGATGGTGTTCTTACAAAGCTCTTTTCCTCATTCTGACCTTAACAGAGATACAGCTGTCTATTTTATATCATACGTGCAAATACACATTGTATATACAGAGCTTAGGCATTGTGTACTTGGCTGAAGAGATACAGCTCCTGGTCCAGTGGGGAGCTGATCTCCACCAGTCCGGCTGGGCTCGGCTGAGGCTGGTTGGGGCTGACAGCTCTGATCCGGATGTTACCCAGATCAGCAATATACAGGGTTCCATTTGGGGCCACGGCCAGGGAGGAGGGGGCTTTGAGCCGAGCATCACGGGCGTAGCCTCCATCTCCTGATAAGAAACAAGAGGACATTATTTCATTGAGGACAAACCCTTTATCAACAAAATAGCATAAGTAAATACACCCTGAGTTATAAACACACTGAGAAATACAAATCATTCTTCAGAGAAAGAGACTAAACTGGTACACACAAGCTTTGCAAAATATGAAGACCCCATGGCGTCGCTTAAGCGTTTATCAGTTTAGCTCAGGACTTGGACTTGTTGGGATACCATAGCTCCCCAATGGAGTGGATATGACCACCTTGATAGTGACCTCAGCCTTATCAGACATTGGTGGTGGGTGACTGAATGCATTCAGATGTCTTTGGTAGCGCAGCAGGGTGATAGCCGGGTGAAGCCCTTTAGATGCTGTCAGCAGTAGGCCCAGGGCCTCTGATGGGTCTATGCAGACAGCAGGGTGGCAGTTTATCTCTTGACAGCATGCACGTTATGTCTATGTGTGTGTGTATGTTTTTGTGTGCGTGTGAACTCATGTCTGTTTGTATTTGCGTGTGTGTGCTCACATATGTGAGCATGTTCAAAGTGTGAGAGTTTATGGTGAAGGGATGGAAACTGAAAGCCTCTGAAGAGAGTAATCATCTCTTAACAGCAAGACATGATTGAAAATATGCAAAGTACAGCCCAAGAAATAGGGATGGTTACAGCCCATTGGCTTGTGGCATGGCAGAGACACTTCCTTCCATTTTGAATAGAAAAGAGACTGATTTTTATGAGCAGAATTAAATGATAAAATCACCTCCTCTGATAGTTACAATGAAAGCATGGCCTAACTGTCAAAAGAACATCTGCTTATTTGTTTGGTCCTTTCCCTCTTCCCTTTTATTACATTTCAGGTGCCCCTCCATGATATACCAACCGGTTAAAACCTTCAGCAGCTAGACGAGAGCTTTTTCTTTTGCCAGATGTAATTTGAATGCATTTGAAAGGTTTCTCTCGAGCTGGTTCCAACTGAAATTTAGCTGGAGATTTTTGCGAACAAGGAGCTTCCCTATGCATACAAATACAAATACATACTGCCACACACATAAACATATGCACTTTCTGCATAGCCTTGACACACATACGATCACAAACTAAATTTACATTCACTTACTTTTCCATTGTGACATCAGAGATGGTCATTCCCTCCCTGCATACTGTCATAATTTATGGAAATGTTGATACCATAGTTTCTTTTTTTTTTTTTTTTACTATTTTGCAAAGAGAGTCAAAAAAGCCCTACTTAGATATTAGAACTCCATCTGATTTAATTAATTTAGACAGAAGGAGAGGGAAACAGTGCCAGAGACAGACAAAAGATAGAAATTTCTTCTCATATTCTGCTAATAAAATCATTGGCTGGCAGGGATGCACAGACAGCAAGATCTAATCACTTAATATAAAACACACTGGCTATTTCAATTTACGTAAATTATGTCAAAGCTTTTACAATATTACTGGTTTTGTTTCCTTACAATATACGTCTAAGCCAGGCCAAGTGTGATATGATCTGAAATGATTTTTAAGGGCAATTACATGTTGTTTTAGGATCGTAATCTTATTAAACATAATCTAATACTCTCACGTTACTTAATCCTGCACTCACATAACAAGCTTTTGTGTGTGCGTGTCCTGCCTGATGACCCACCAGAGAAGCAGTCACAGTTGGGGTCTATCTTACAGTCACAGTCTGTGGGGGCTCCAGAGATAACGGATATCTCCCCGTTGGTCGACACCTGTGGAGTGTAAAAAAAAAAAAAAAACGGAAAAAAAACCCAACAAAAAACCCCCAGACAAACAACAAAAACACAAAAAAAAAAAAACGCATGTCAAACACAGCTACAAAGTGTTTTAGAGATCATTGTGTTAGAAAAGATAATGTTCAATAGCATCCTTTGTTACATCTAATCTCCCTAGCAAAAAAAATTAATAATGGCTTCTCATAAAAACATGAGCTGAAAATGCAGATTAATGATATTAAAATAAAGTAAAAGGAAAATGAAAACAATGTATTTGGCTCTGTTTATCCAGCAGTTATTCAACCAACCAAAATCTCAGATAATATCTTAGATGCCTTTCTTTTAATTTCAGGAAAAAGAAAAGGACGTGTATCTTAAATGTGTGAAACATTCATTGTTTAGCCTAAATGGGGATTTGTTGTCTGGTTGATTTAGATTTATATGAATCAACTTTATTATCCTATTATTAGGGAAAGTTCATTTTCAGTTTGCTTAATAAACCATTATGTATTCAGACTGACTTCATTTTTGGCCTTTAGCGAATAGTTTGGAATTTTGAGTAGTACAATTATTCAATTTCTTGAGTGAGATGAGACATATACCATCCCCATGTCTGTATGATATATTTAAAGCTCAGTAATTAACACATTATATCTTGTTTGTATAATCTGTATAAAACAATATATAATGTATTAATTACTGAGCTTTAGAGAAGCTGGTAGTTGGATTTTTTTTTATCGTTGGATTAAGCCAGATTAGCTGTTTCCCCATTTACATTGAATTCTTGGAAAAGAAGCGACTATATATATATATATATATATATATATATATATATATATATTTCCAAAATTGGTGAACTATTCCTTTAAAATTTGATAACCTCAGTCTGTATTTATTCCAGTACCATAGAGTAGGAAATCAGTCCTAACTGCTCAAAAATTCTCATGGAGAATCCTGTTTTTTTAGGCTTGGAAATGAAAGCCTTTCATCAACTTTCATGACCTAAGAAATTACTCATACTGTATGTCCTTCAAGATTTAGGAGAGCTGCAGAGCTTTCCTTACAGTTTTGAGTTTCAACATCAGGGGAGTGATATACTATCAGTAAAAGGTTTAAATTTTTTTGATATTAGCAGTTTAAGTCCAGCAAATAACCTTAAATGGTAAACTAAAAAACCTAAGGTTAAAAAAAGGGTTAGGTCATCAGAAACTGAAAAAGCATGTAAGCTTAATAGAAAACCGGCCTTTTTCAGGGATTAAGAACTTGGCTAACTTGCGGCTTTCCTACAGCAAAGTAAGGCAATGAAGCACTGCAAGTTAACACAAAGAATTCCTATAGGGGCCCCAACTTTTGTTGATGACTTACAAACCCTTTGTCTGTACAAAGGCAGAGTTGGAACAAACTGTGCTACTAACCCCTCTGATGCATCATTAGGACAACACTGTACTCCAGGAAGTAGTATTGTTGCTAACAGAATGGTGAGACAGAAAAAGAAAGACAGACTGGCTCTTTAGAGGTTCTTCCTACAGCAAGATAATGAGCCAATACATAAGAAGAAAACAACTAGACGGTGGCTTCACATGATGGAGAACCAGCACCGTCCCCAGACTGAAAACCCAATGTAGCTGGTTTAGGATGAACTGGACAGAAGGAGAAAGCAGAGCAACCTACAAGTGCAACACATTTGTGACATTGGTTTATGAATGTGTGTTATGGCAAAATGTTCTGGGTTCTTGTGGCACACAGACATACCTGGACCATGAGAGCAGATCAACATTATTGCCAAAGCATTGTCCATATGCAGTACTTTTTGCAGCCAAGGCATGTTCACATTTACTATTGCATATAACACTGAAAAAAGATGCAGCTGCAATTTAAGATGATGTAGCTGTTAATTTGTGTATCATTTTTTAAAATCATTATAAATAGATTGCATATCAGAAACCACTGATTGTGTGCAGCAGTTTCCATAAATAAGTCCTATTATGAAGCAGGAAAAATTTCTACTTCTAGTTTGACTTTATGTTTCAGTAACTGATCTGGGTTACTTGACAAATATGGGCAGAAAAATATCAAGCATTAAATAAGTGAAAAATACAGTATAAAAAAAGTATTTTTATTTGCCTTATCCAACAATGTCACCTGGTCTTAATCAAAAAGGAATCCAAGGCATTTTATGTTCCTTTCTGTCTCCACATTGACTCAGTATGGTACTGTTGACCACAAAGGGACTATTGATTGGATCCAGAAGGCAGTGTATTTGTGGCACTGGTGCCCAAATGCCATGAGCCCTTGATAGCATGCTGCTAACTAATGGACAAAAAGCAATTCTTTTTCCCAAAAATGAAAACAGCCTTTTGGATTATTTTTTGGATGCAAAAGAGGTTTGTACATTAGCTTCAGGAAGTATTCAGACCCCCTCTCTTTCTGCCCACTTTATTGTATTTATTTTGAATAGGTAAAACTGCAATTTTGTCTATAAATCTACACTAAATAACCCATTATGACAAAGAGAAAACATGGTTTTAGAGTTAATAATCAAAACCTGAATTCCTTCATTTACAATATTCAGACCTTACCTGGGGCTTTCCACATTGAGTTAAGGTGCATCTACTTTGCTTTTTGATCAAATTTGTCTAGAACTTGTTTGGAGTCCAACTTTGCCTGAATTGATTGGACATCATTTAGAAAGACATACACATGTGTATATAAGGTCCCAGTCTTCACACTCTGTGTCAGAACAAAAAACATGAAATCCAAGGAACCCTCTGTAGACCTCAGTGCTAAAATCGTGGCGAGACATAGATTAGTGCAACTGTCCAAAAACCATTTCTTGTCCCAGGAGCACAGGGACCTCAATAATAGTGAAATGAAAGAAGTTTGGAACCACCAGGACTCGTCCTGGACCTTCAGCCAAACTGAGTAATGTGTCTAGAGGGGCCTTGGTCATGAGGTGTCCAACAACACAATGGTCACTCTAACAGGGTTTCAGAAGTCCTCTGCAGAGAATCAGCCAGAAGTACGACTATCTCAGCAGCGCTGCGTCAATCAGGCCTTTATAGTAGAGTGTCTAGATGGAGGCCATTTTGAGGGAAAGTGGAGCTCTCTAAGCACTTTGTCTCTAAAAACCAGGCTCTGCTCATCACCTGGTTAATAGCATCCCTATGGTGAAGCATGCCGGTGGCAGCATCATGCTATGGGGTAAGAGAGGTCCTTGAAGAAAACATGCTCCAAAGTGCTCGTGACATAGGACTTTCATCACAACAATTACCAGAAGCGCACAATCAAAACAACATTGGAGTGACTCTGAGACAAGTCTCTGACGGTCCTTGAGTCATCCAGCCAAAGCCCAGACTTAAAGCCCATAGAACATCTGTAGTGAGAGCAGAAGATGGGAGTTCACAGATACTTCTCATCCAATCTGACAGAGTTTGAGAGGATCTACTAGGAAGAATGGGACAAACTGCCCAAATCCAGGTGTGCAAAGCTTGTAGATATTTACCCAAGAAGACCCAAAGCTGTAGCTGCTGCCAAAAGGGTTTCTACAAAGTATTGAAATAAGAGACCGAATGCTTTTGGAAATTAGATGTTTCAGTTTTTAATTTTTAATTGAGGTGTTTTCTGCTTTTTCCTTCACTTTGGCATAATGAAGAATGAATAGTTGGTGTAGATTGATGAGCAATGTGTAAGTTTTATCGATTTAAAATTGGAATTACAAAAAATTGTGCAAAAATTGGAGGGTTTTGAAGACTTTCTGATGCCACTGAATGAGTATGTGTGAGCAGCACATTCTGTACACCAACTTGCTGCACAGTAACTTTGACCACAGCTAACAACCTGACCACAGTGGGGCACATGATGCAGCAAGTGGGAAGGTAAATTTCTGTTATAAGGCTAAATGGACTGCTGTGTTTTTTTCTTGTCTATTTTTGATACAGATGTAAAAGTTGTTCCTGCAAGGGCCATTGTTCTGTGATCATTCAAAGAAGCATGCAGGGGGTTTGGACAGCTGTCCTGAATTTAGAAAGAGGGACGCAGCTGCACATTACAGAGGGAGTAGTGGAAAATAATAAGGTGTACTAAGTCAGTGGCCATAGCAACCTTACCAATTACACTTGGTTTTTCTTAAATGTCCATAGAGCAGTATTTTGAGTAAGTAAATCTTTTGTAACTCGAACTTCTGTAAATCAAATTGACATGTGAAACACTTCAACATAATTTAGTTGCTTAAAAGATCTCTTATGTGAGAGATTTCTGTAGAGATGTCAAAACAGAACCTCATGGTTGGTATCGGGTCAGCTGGTTTTAATCAACTGCAATAAGATCATCACTGGTTAAAAAACGCTGAAAGTAACTACTGCGTGTGTGTAGTATTTTTAGTGACAGAGTGACCTGCTGGATGCGGTTGATGCGCCGCTCATCAGTCTCTGCGATGAACAGTGTGCCCAGGTGGGACAGGGCGATGGCCTTGGCAGCTTCCAGGGTGGCGCGCACAGCTGCCCGGCTCACCAGGTGGTGGTCAATACCTGGAACCTGGCAATGGATGGGACGTCCTGCCACAATACGCACCTGCAGACTTTCGGACACCTTAAGAAATACAATATCACGTATTAGCTATGCACAAGGGAGGGAGAATGTAGACAGTTACAACAGCTGCGGTTCTGGTAATTATTTTATGCTCAAAACAATTAGTCACTGACAATAAAGCTTTGTTGATATAGTGTATCAAGCTACAAGAAACTTAAGCTTGCCTCATCTAATGACTCATTAATTTTCTTAAGATTCACACTCATACAGGCAATTAATTATTTTGGTAAACAGTTTTTTGGGCAATAAACAAAAGCTTGAGTTACATAGCATGTTATTTTTTTTTTTTTTTTTTTTTAACAAGGTGGTCTTTCCTGTCTTTTTTATTTTTGCAGCCATTCTTTCTCACAGCACTGCAATTTGCAAGAAATATTTCCTTACTCCTTCTTCCTCTCACATTTAGTGCCGATGTCTATCAAGAATGCACAGGCTTTAATAGGAAACAGGTTTAGAAATCATTCACTGGCAAGCATGTGTTTTTTGTGCTTGTTTGGGAGCATCTCACTACCTGGAGGACAATGTTGTTGTCCAGGATGTAGAGGGAGTTGTCCAGTGGGTTGATGGCCAGGTCTGTTGGCCACTCTAGACGTACCTGCAGAATGATACAAACACACACGCACACACAAACCCACACACACACACACACACACACACACACACACACACACACACACACACACACACACACACACACACACACACACGCACACACACACACTTTTAAACTGCAACTGTAATGAGAACAAAAGAACAAGAAAGCCTCGGTTGTGATCGCCCACAGGGGTCAGTTACAGGTGATACAAATAATATCTACTTAATAACATAGCATTAGGCCCCCTGACCCTCCCTGCTCAATCAAAGGTCAGCAGTGGGCAGGGAGCCTTCGCTGTGTTTATTCAAGACTCACACTGGCTCGCCTCGGCACTGATCCAAATGTCAGCCAATAACCATGATCGCCGCCTGCTCAAATAGCACACCCTGCCCGCTAACACTGTGGGGGTCAAAGACAGATAAACCTACACTAGTGTGCAGCCACCCACATCACTGTCTATCTCACACAAACAAACACTCAAACTATGAGCTACGTTTGCTATGGAGACGAGGCCGTGCATCTGAGGGAACAGTGAGGTGATTGATGACTCGGAGGATGGATTGGTAAATAAATGGATCATGTTAAATTGCCACTGACATGTCCAATTATAGGCTCTGTCAAATGAGAGAGAAGAGGGTTCACTCTGAAATCCCATTTTAAGAAGTGGGGAGATTCATCAAGCAGGACTCACCCTGTCCTTAGCCAAAGAGGACATGCATCAAATCTCTCCTGCTCATGATATTGAACTTTGCAGTGATGCAAGGCCATCACTTTTATAAGTGAAGTTCAGCTGTACACAGAGCTGGGCCTCTTGAATTAAAAGTAAAACGAAAATTAAAATTATGTTGTTATAGTATATGTATTCTGGTAGGTGCTTTTGATTCAATGCTTACTTGGTCAAACTTGTAAAAAATTTAATTTCCTTTATTGTTTAGCATTGATAGTGCCCCTATATATTACTATAGGGCTATAATATTGGTTTGATCGACATATTGATGCTGGTAATTTGATTGGTACAGTATCAGTGTGGGTGGGTACTAGTGGTGGAAAGAATATTGAAATTATTTATTCAAAACGTAGTTACAAGAAGAAGTCATCGATTGAAACTCTTACTCACGTAAGGTACATTAGTATTACCAAAATGTAATTGAAGTATCAAAAGTAAAAGTACTTATTATTAAAATGGCTTCTGTCATTATCCTAATATTATTACACTTTCTTCTTTTTATTACTGATACATTATCATGTAACCAGCATTTATATTTTGTTAAAAGGGAAAGCTAATTTTAACTATTTTATATACTGTTGTTTAGTTTAACCTACATCAATTCATTCTACAAAGTAAGTAACAATATAAATGTATATAAATGTCATGGAGTAAAAGTACCTCTGAAATATAGTGGGGTAGGAATGAAAAGTAGCACAAAATGGAACTTATTATGGCCAGTACAAGTACCTAAAAACTGTACTTATGTACGATACTTGAGTAATTATACTTAATTCCACCACTGGTCGGCACCAAAATTAATTCAGAAATTCCCTTTAATTCCAGTGCCCACACAGACAGTTAATCATCTGAGCAATGTTTTTGGCTGCTGACGAGCACCATCTGTGATTTGAGCACTGTGTATGTTACTTCATGACTCCATATGTCAGTTACTCTGCGCGCTGATTCAAATCACAGGGTAACGCATGGACGGCTGTGGTAACCGTCTGGTTATTTGCTCAATTGGTTTCATGAAAGCGAAGCAGCGAACACTAACTAGCTGGGCTGTTCGCAGGAGTGTTTAGGTGCTGCGGATGATACAGTAGGTGTTGAAATAACTCGATAGAAAAGGGCTGTATTGTGGGAATTTGTGCTAAAGTTAGCAAGCAAGGCTGTCTAGCCTCCACTTTCCCAGCTGAAGTTACTTAATTTGCTTACTTCCACTTTCTAAATGGGTTAAAAACGTATCAGCACAATGAGTCCTCCCAAATGATGAATGTAGTAAAAGGATAGATGGCTAAAACTGTTGAATACCAACACTACTGTATGTGGACTTGTGTCAAAGTCAGAAAAAAAAACAAAGAAAAATATCTTGTAGTGCATCATAGAAGTTGAAGCTTAGATACTGTTTCCCTAAATGTACAATTTTTTAAAAAAAGAAAAGAGAAGAAAAAGAAAAATGTGGACAATAGCTGGGGTGTCATTGTAGTCTGTTTCAGAAAAAGTGAGAAGAATTAAAATTTCAGATCAACTCAACAAACACGCAGCTAAAAATTTAGCATAAATACCTGCAGAGATTTTTGTGTCTAGTCCTAGCTACAAAAGTTTCCATCAATACGGACGCCAAACTGAGGTCAAAGCAGTTTATCTGAATGAACACAGAGGGAGGATGAATGCCACTGGACGTGATCAGATGTGCTGCAGATGTGCTGCAGATGCTGATGACTAACAAATACAAGGACTGTGAGGTTACACAGGCCAGGTTAAAGACCCACAAGATCACCAGGAATGAACACACACATTCACATACACATAAGCACACAGGTGCTTGCATCCCTATGTGTGGGCAGAGATCCCTCTTCAGAGCCAGCTAGTTCATCTATAATTCACATTCTGCTTTAATAGGCCTGATATAAGTCAGCGGTGTGATCTGAAGCCTGGCTGATCAAATCTATGCAGTGGCTGTCTTTTGTCTTACCGTGCACCCTCTCTCACACAAAAACACACACACACACACCTTCACAAAGCCACAAAGAGGCCAGGCAATTTAGATTGACACAACAATCACTGACTGTAAGAGAACAAGTAAATATTTTGTATTTCTGATCCATCTCTTTTTTTAATTTAATTTCTCTGATTAGTCAACACGAGCCATATGCAAGAGATCTGTTTTTCTTGAAATGAACACTGAAATGGAGAAGACAAAACCTATATCAGAGCAAAAGATGAGGCCCTATCTTTCTGCCAGCCATTTAAACCCGACTGCATTATTGGCTTACCTGGCTGATGTCCATGCGTGCATCACAGCTTAGTGGCTGCGTCGACATCAGTCCGTTAGAGCCAATCACAGTGGAGAGCAAACCCCTCTCATTAATCTTCTGAATGGTGGTGCCATCAACGAAGTAGACAACACCTCTTTTATCCACTGCAATACCTGGGTGGGTGAGAGAGAGGCAGAATGAGCTTTTGGAGATGACAGAGAAGAGCGAGTGGGGGTGAGAGAACAAAAAGACAGAAGGAAAAAAACGTGAAAGTGAGTATGAGAGAGAGAAGAGAAGAGGTGGGGAAGAGTGAGAAAGGAAGAGAAGTAACATGGAGAGGGGAGAGGGCTACAGAGAGGCATCCGACTCAGTTAGACATTCAGCTCAGCGAGCGGCTGTCTTATCAAAGGCACTGCACCACAGAAATGTAATTATATTTTCATTCCAGAGCCCACTAAAGGGATTAGAACAATGCAACTGGAGGAAGAAGTTATTTGTCACATTAGATGTGAGCAGGGTACCGCAGTGAACTTTTGACATTTGACGCTTGTGTAAATGTGCATTATAAATGTGCTTCCACGACTGTGCATGTGTGCATACACTTGCCTGTGTTTGCACAGCACATGTGAACACATGCTTTGCGAGGGGTTTTTTGCCATGAACAGCATTCACTTGAACTCTCCTTGCAGTGGAGCGCTGCAGTAGACGGTGAGCAGAGAGACAGGGAGAGAGTCAAGTCTAGGTATTAAAGGTCGGGGCAGACTATGAATCATCTGTTATGGATGAGGAGCGACCTTCATCCCTATCTCATCTCCATACAGAGAATAGCCCTTTGACTCAACTCCTCAGCAATAATATTCCACGACTCAACCCTCACCTCTCATACTGCATGCTGCCAGTCCTCCTTGATTGCTTTCACTTAGCATCTGCGAAATAAGCCATATTTCAATATTCCTACATGCCATCTCCAATGGAATTGGCTCATGACTGCGCCATTCAAAATACATTTTGTTTATGGTTTATCATTAAGTCATGGAAAGTTTATGTATATATCCCTTCATCTCGAGCCTGAGTCAGATGACTTAATGGAGACAAAGCCTACTTATATCTATCTAAGCAACAATCAGTCACAAAACCAAGTTGTGTGAGATAATACCGTCTGCAATAAGAGACGCAATAAACAAAATTCCGAAATACCGTAGCATGGTGGAAAGATGTGCCCAATATCCAATTTTTTTTTCCCTCTATTTTTCTCTCCAGCGACTCCAGAGGGAAATATCTGTTTAGCCATTAAATGCTCAACTAGGTTCACTAACTAGTTGCTTACTTTGTTTTTCTGCCATTTGGTTCTCGCAAGGTAGTGTGTAGTTGGTTTATTAGAGCGTTTATGCTACAAGTGGGTTTCTGTTACAGCTGGAAAAAAGACTGATTAGAGAGGTGAGAGTAAACAAAAATATTAAAGCTGGGGGTCATAAATCCAAAATAACAAGAAAGCAAAAATGTTTCAAATGGCAGCAAAAAACAATATCCCAGAAGTAATCTTCAAAGGTAAAATCAAATTGCTTGTTTTGTTTAACCAACAGTCCTTAATTGAAAGATATGCAAAACATAATTTGAAACAGAGGAAAGCAGAAGAGAAGCCGGAATTGGTGAGTATTTCTCCATACTAAATGCATTACATTGACTATCAATATTGTTGTTCATTAAAGCTCTGTCGACTGAATCTTAATTCTAGATATAGCAAGTCTGGCTGCTTTCCCAACGCTACCCACATTAGTGAAAAAGGAAACTTCTGAAAAAGACTCAAAGAGTGATCTGACCATGTAGAAGTGCCAGCACATCATAATAAAAATAGACCAGACACAGCTTCAATTACTCCTCCCTCATTCATACATCTTGTCCCATTTCCCTTGTTTTTTTCCCTCATTCTGTCAGTCATTCTCCGTTCAAACTCTGCCATGCTGGATTACGTGGGGATGTGTCTGTGCAGTAGTGATTTCTATCCTGTGCTCTCTCAGCCCAGGACTGAAATCACTGCTGCTCCTTTCCCCAAGCGCCACTAAGGTCTCTTCGTCATCGACATGCAATAGCTTTCTTAACAGGGGATTTCATTTAATTTGCACACACACAAACACACCGAGGCAAACGTGATAACACGGCACTACCACACCCCACAACTAGATTCGCAAATGTCCTCAAACCACCAACCCTGGGCCAACCCGGCGAGTAATAAATCGTGCAGGCCAGGGTCGGTGTGTTTCCTCCAGAGGCCAGAAGGTGAACTGTGGAGCTCTCCCTCCTTGCCCCTTCATCATCCCTCTGACACAGACAGATTACCTCACCCACACAACCTCACCCCCTGCTCACCCCCAGCCTTCCTCTTTCTCTACATTCGCCTCACTCTTCATCCTCCCTAACTTGATCTTCTTCTGCTCCCTTTTTGCTCCCTCCCCTTCTCCTTTTTTGTTGTCCTTTGCTTTCTTTTGTTGCTGCACTCCCCACATCTTCCAAGTGCTAATCAAATCAGTGGCCTTTGACCCTTCTGTAATGCCCGGGTTGCGTCTCCTTCTGTTCAGCCGATTTTTTTCTCCTTTTTGCGTTCCTCTTGGCCTTGCCATTTCTCCCCCTGTCACCTGGCATTATGCAGGAGGGATGTCTCAACCCACAGTGCAGTCTGAGCCTACTTCGGTCTGAAATTCTGCACGTTCTCCCTGCTGTAACGCTGTCCTCGGATCCTTCCAACTATCTTTTCACTTTCCCATCCATTCCCTCTTCTAGCACCTTAAATCTGTCCCTGATCTTAGAGCTCATAAATCCTGCACAAGGACATAACGAGGCAGCCAGGGCTCACTCTCAATACTGATTTCTGTTCTCTTCTTCTCTGTCCCTGGATATTTGTCTTTCTTCTCCTCTGCTTCTCTTCCAGTGACTTCCTTCCTAAACTCCCTCTATTACTTCTTTCTTGCCTTTCTTTGTGGTTTTCTGACACCCTTAGTATGCATGCTCAGGATCCACGTCTTATGTTAACACAAGTAGCTTCTAAATAGCTGCCAATCTACCATCAACAACAAATACTGGACTCGACTGACTTATTCATCCTCATACAGGCAGAACAATGACCAACGACTGCTATTATTGCTTGGCACTGGCAAAGGGATTTACACCAGTTATGTGTTGTTTAAGAGTATTACGCCATGTTTATTGAAAAGGAAGCGGATTAGTCCACATTTTTCTTGTCCGGGGTGGGATTTCCTGCTGTTGTGGGTGAGGCTGTGTACTGGTTTAATAGTTCCATGCTGCAGCCCCTCCATATAGCCGATGGATATTCACAAGACATCAAAAGATTTACCGATTCTCCCAGGGTGGACCTGGCACTCTGATATTCATGTTTAGGAGCTGGCAGACACACCGGCGGAGAAATAATTGAGATAAATCTCAACTCCTGAGGGAGATGGACATTTGGCTAAAGTTGGGACTGGATCTTATCATCAAAGAAAAGTGAATTAAACTGAGTTGTGTTGACCTTGGAAAAACAGAGGGATGGAAGACGAAAGGAGTGAGGGAGCGGATGATACAGTGGTGCTATTCACATTCAGCTCAGATTTAGGGAGAAAACGCAGCCAAAGAGAAAAGACAGGCAGCGCCAAAAGAGGTGGGAAAGAGGAGAGAGGTGGTGATGAGACAAAAGGGACGTGATGAAGAATTGCTTCAATTAGCCATTACAGGCCAATCACTCTCAATCAAAGAATCTCTTTGTTCTCTGTCCTTGTCAAAAGAATATCAGTTATAACGGCCCCCTGTGGCATTGCAACACAATCCAATCTGATTAATGCCTTGGAGAGGGCTCTTAGAGAGCATCAGTGTTGATTACAGCTATTTGAAGAAAAGGAGCGACCAGGGATTTTCCAAGCAGAGAGCAAGGGAGAGGTGAGGAAAGGTATAAGGTGAAAAATGAGATGAAGTAATAAAGACTAATTATAAGTTGTGAATTGTTTATCTTATTTAGCAGAAAGGGAAGACAGCACTGTTGGCACATTGTAAAATCCGGATGTGGTGAATTTATGTAGCACATACTGACTGCCAACTCCTGAACCCTCAAGAGAGCAGAAAGTCAGCCTTCTGGTATTGTTCAAGGTTCCCTTCTACAATTCTTTCACCCCTCAAAAGCTGACAACAAAGTTGCTGAAAGCAACAAAGTTGCCTCTATGGATGAAAGCAAGATGAGTTGTATAATCGTATGGAAAACAAACACATCATTGCCTGTCAGCTGGTGGAACAACCAGCTAAGTGCAAAAAAAGCAGCTGCAAAGGAAACCTATTTAAAGGATCTTTGTATGCAGGGGAGAGCATAATGTCTGCATGTTTGGAAGTTCCATTTATACCTGAAACTTTTACACCTACACAACCACAGCATATGTTTACATGGGGGTAAGGCATGGGGGTAAGGCATGCATGAGCACACACACAGACACAGACACAGACACAGACACACAAACACACACACACAGACACAGACACAAACACACACACACACAGATCGCCAACAGCCTGAGGAATAAGTCATTCAATCTTCCCTCCCATATCGGCAGACTCAGTGGGTGGTAATAATGTGGACTGACATATTATTAGAGCATCTAAATGATGCTAGCTGTAGCTGATTATGGCCCATGGTGTTTCTGTATAAAGTGACTGTATGTGACTTAAAAGTGAATGTAGACAAATAGACATTTTCACTTGCACTACTGGCCCTCTTTGAGGGACTCTGGCCATAAATAAAGTCAACCATATTAGATGGGCAAAGCCTGGAGGGTTAACTAACTGCTTCAGTCCAACTGTAAGCGAAACTGAACAACACACTGTTTCAAAGAGTCTTTAGCTAGCTGTGTGGTTGACTGTTTCCTTTTATCCTTTCTCCTTGAGAATGTACAATAATGTTTTGTATCTGAATGTGTGAATACATGTGAATGGGTGCGCATATCAATGTGTGCAAACCACTGCTGTGGTGTGTGCGTGTGTGTGTGTGTGTGTGTGTGTGTGTGCATGCATGTGTGTGGTGAAGTAGCTAGGCGAAAAGATAAGGCATGGCAGTTAATCACATTGCACGCATATGCAAATATAGAGCGGATAAATCAAGAGTGTCTGCAGATGAGAAATTCACACTCCCACCCACACACACGCACACACACACAACTTTTGTGAAGACACTGAGGGGGGAGCGTAAACCTGTTCACTCAATCTCAGACATGGAAATGGCAATATGCAACATACACATTTTGTGTGTGCACGTGTTTGAGTGTGAGTACAAGTATGCTCATATTTGTGTGTGCATGTGAAAGTGTTTACTCTTTATAATCTGCATCAAATACTGCTCTGTGATCTATGAAACACATCTATGAACTGCAGTACTGTAGTGGTAATACAAGCGCTTTTTCCAATGGCCTTTATTTTCCCCAATCAGACACTTATCATGAATCAATACAAGATAGCAGCATAAATGAGGAAGGGCGTGTATTTCTGGTAGATCTTTGGTAAGCAGAAATAATTCATGCTTCTTAAAATTAATTATTCATTAAAGCCCCACAGAACAGACAGTGGCTTGGTAATTAAGTCTGAATCAGAAACTGTTGCTCATCTAATTATCAAGCACTATAAGTTTGTTAACATATTAACCTGCATTAATTAAATATTGATAGCTGCCTTTTTCTTTGAGCTGGTAGATCCTGGCTACATATGTATGGCGAGGCAGGACATCGTGAGCATGCAGAGAACTGGAAGGAGATTTTGAAATAGTTGCATGCTAATTTTGAGTGAATAAACATTATTTGTGAAAATATGCGACTTGGCAGTAATTGCCTTGTTTGAAAGCAAAAGAAGATCCAAGGCAATCACAGAAGCTGGAAACAAACTCAATTATAAAAGCAATTGAAATGCTTTGGACTAGAAAACTCCATGAAAGGCTAAGGGGTTTGGAACAGGCCAAAGCGCCTTCAGGTTATGTTGCAACGTTTACAGTGTCAAAAAAAACACAAGGAGGTCTATCAATAAAGACTCTTTTACCAAACATACCATCCCAACAACAAGCAAGTATGGCTGTGGAATGGCAGAAAGAGGACATGGGATCAGATGGGAGGAAACAAATGTTTTCATGACTGAAAAAGTTAAAAAGAGACACCAAAATACTATGGACCTTTATGTGTAGCTTCCACCTGAACAAAATTTCCCACATATAAAGACAAAACAGCAACTGAGAACACAAGGTTTTGGCATCACCACTACAGCCTTTATCACAGACAGCTGGCTTTGCAGCCATTTCAGATTTTGCTTCTACATTTTCCAAAAGAACTGCGCTATTACTTCTTTGGATGGAGGTCTGGACATTGCCCTACTGGAAATCCGCAGGTGATAATGCTACCCAGGTGCAAACATTTACTGGCTCCGTTTTCTCACCCCCCATAACAGCAGCTGACTCCCGCCCCCCCTCACACAGTCAGGTTCAATTGGACTGCCAAGCCAAACTGTGCCTGCAACCATCACTCTTCTTATTCATCTCTCTGTCAGTGTGTTTAAAGAATCAAGGCAGAAACGACCTGTATGGGCACAAGTTCACTATCTCTCCCCTCATCGGAACCCCCTCCACTCCCCCTGACCGAGACAAATGCTTCCATCTGTATGTGTGTGTGTTGGGCGTTCACCTCAAGTAAATGCAATTTATTCCTTCACAGTGGCAAAGCTCCACTCCTCCTGTCACCCTGCCAGGCTTGCTCCAAGTGGAGCTTGACAGGCCAGCTGTCAGCAGTGGCCATCTCGACCAGTTAAAGGGACACGCGTGTCACATTTCCCATGATCACGATGATGTTGTCAACTTGACATACTTTTAACAAGGCACCCATAACTAACTCTGTGTCAATTCACTGGGAGAAGCAGAGTAGGTCTAGGGACCCAGAGCCTGTCAATCAAAGACGAGGATGCACGAGCACATGGACTTGCACAAACGTAGCACCTTTGATGCACAGGCTCAGCCTTTGGCCTTCAGCCTGCATCTCTTATTGACTCAGGGCTTCATTACACACACAGTGAGCTTCAGTAATCTCTCTGAAGCTACCCTACACACCCTGACTACAAACAAGGTAGCTGTCAGTCCGTATAGTGTTCTACCTAATACATTACTTGAAAAGCAGGCGTTTTACAGGTAGGGCCTTGTTTTAAGTTGGCATAAATTTGCCTCTACTAAGCCCACTGACTATATTTCCTCAGGTCCTTAGTAAATCTTGGCACTGGGCTTACTATTTCCTCCCCGAATAGCTATGAGTTCTCCTCTGACCCATAGTGATAAGGACGCAGACTAGCTCTTTTCTGACACAGAACCTGTTTTTTCAAAGTGTTCCAAGAAACATCTTATCCATTTATCTGATGAAAATAAAGTTCTAGCCACATTATGTTGCATGATAATGAATTTTAATACATTCATCCATCTAACACTGTCATCAAGCTTGAGTTTGAGTCACATTTTAAAATATCTTCAAACTTTTTTTGTCTGAGCTTTTTGGCTAAATTTTTTTTCTGTGTTAACAGTCTGGTCAATGTCAAAAAATGCATTGTTCTGCCATTTTGACAAAACAAACAAGGGTAAAAATATTGGGATGTCTTTGTCTAACCATGTATATAAAACTTCAGATCAGTTTCAAACTACCTGAGTAGGGGGTTATTTTCCACCAATCCTCCATAGGCAACCATCAGAAATCATCATGAGATCATATTTTGAGCCATAACAAACTAGTGTCCACTATGTTTGTAGGTCCGCAGGTCAAGGTAGGCCCCAGTAAATGTAGTTTGAACAGTTGTCAGTAAAATCAGCAAAGGTTTTGAGTGTTTTTGAAATCGTTTTTGGTGTTTGACAGCTGAGCTCCCTTTCTGTCTAGAAGGAGCTGTCTCATCATATTCAAGACTGTGTTTACCGCAAAAACTTTTGTTCAAATGCTACAGTGACCTACTGTTTGTCTACATTTCCTGACAAGCAGCCTCTTGAGCTAGTGAAATAATAATTTCACAGAAGCACTGTGACCTTGTATAGTGCAGAGGAAGCTCTGACAGGGCTTTCTTACCAAAAGCTTAGGTTCGACATTGCACAGAGCAACATTATTTCCATTGGAGAAAGTAGCTTTACTCTCCCAGCCTGATGTTTGAGCTATAGTGTTTGCTCACTACCTGGATTTTCCACCAAG
Source organism: Istiophorus platypterus (assembly GCA_016859345.1). Taxonomy (NCBI): domain Eukaryota; kingdom Metazoa; phylum Chordata; class Actinopteri; order Istiophoriformes; family Istiophoridae; genus Istiophorus; species Istiophorus platypterus. The sequence goes on along the minus strand of CM029134.1, from coordinate 20,886,341 downwards.
TTTTGCAATTTAAGTTCATCTATATTGAACTTTGACCCCAAATATACAGAAGTTATGATGGCAACAGTTTTACTTTAGAGAGGAATAGAGGGAGATAAGCTTGTGCATGCCTGAATTCAAAGAGATATGTGGTTCTATTCTGAAAAACTACTTATACTAGAGTAAAAAATGTTAAGCATGGCAGAAAATGTGTGACTTCACAGAGTTAGCAGGTTAGAAAATTCATTATGTTTACATTCCAATGTAGTCTGTAGATTAGAATCCTAAGATTATGTGCTGCTTTCCATTTTATGCATTCCTTTGTGCAAACTATTAGCTCTTGCACTCGTGGTGACAACATGTTTTGTTGTTAGGGGACGTGAACCTGTTGCTCTATTTAATAGTTTTCAAACTATACAGTGTTTAACCTTGAAGTTGAAGTTAGATGAAACAGCCAACTTTGGCCTATCAGTATGAAAATATTAAAACATCTCATTAATTTTACAATGTTTATCAATATTATCTTTATTCCATCATAGAAAGGAAATGATTATGCATTTAACATTGGGTAATTCTTTTTCCTTTTTTTTAAAAAAACAGGAACATACTAATATTCATAAATTGACATACAATATAACCTGTAGAGTTACAAAGTATTGAAGCAAATGTGCAGCACAGGATATGTCTCATGTTCAAGAACAAAGCTCAGCTAGAAATTTTCAATGGAATCATGAATTCTCCCTTGAGAAGGCAAACATTAATTACCGAAACTAACCTTCTCTTGTGCCACAACGCAATACAGTGGAATAGGCTTATCAGTGTTTCATAGTTTTAACATTCCTCCCGCCCTGCTGGGAACACACAAATAATACAGGCTGCCACAAAGACAGAAGTAAATATACAAACGGGACATGGGCCATCTCTTTGCAATTCTTTCTCCAATCATGTACGAATTGCTCACTAGATGGAAAGTCCTTGATGTACCTGTGTGCTGAACTTGATGTTCTTTTGCTCGGCCCCTCGGATTTGCTGCTGGCAGCTATATTATTAGCAATAGTTTTGGGAGAAACATGTCTCTGGCAGAACCACATATTGTGGCTGCTCAGTGCTGCACGTTTGTTGCACAAATCATTACCGATCTTCTAATTATCATGGATGCTGTGGTGAGAAAACAGGCTGTAGTAGAAATAGCATGACCCAGTGGCGTCTCTCTATTTTGCATTATCATTGAGTACGCTGCTGTTTGTCTTTCTGTGTGATTAATTTATGTGTGTATCATTAATGCAGGAATGTCCACGGGCAAAGACAAAAGCTCGGTCAATGTGAAATGAAACATAGGAGCAGGCTGTTAAAAATTGCGCACACATATGCACAGACTCACACATAAACCGAATCTTGGAGATAAAAAAAAACAGCATGACTTATCTGATGCCCTTGTTTTGCGAAGTAGTGCTCTGTTTAAACCAACAGAAACAATGATAGTTGACCCTGTGAGAGGGAAGGCAGCCACAGGGCCAGTTTAATATGCAAATGAGGTGTGGGACTGCTGCACACTGCAGGATTTAGATGCAAAATCTGAGTTCTCTCTCTCTCTCTATCCATTTCATACATTCTCTTTTTCTCTCTATCCCTGCATTCCCCATTTTTCACTACCAATTTCAAATTATTTTTGTTCCCCATCGCACTCACTTTTTCCCTCACTTTCTTTCTCTTTCACTTTTGAGCTTCCTCTTTTTCTCTATCAATTTAAACCCCCCACCCCCACCCCCCCCCATTTCTGAGATGCAACTATCACTCTGCCCTAAATGCTATGGGAGCCGGAGGTAGAATAACAATAGCATATTCATTCCAAAGTTATAACACAAAGCAGCTGGCATAGGGGCTAGACAGCCCTAGGAGATCTTATAACTTCAGTGCTGCAGCCAGCAAATACAGATTTGGAAGTGGCAGATTTGGAACAAGTGAAACACAGGCTTCAGTGATTAGAGCTGTGCAGTTAAAGGATACTACCGCTCATATGACTCCAATGCTTAAGGAGAAGCAGGGGGCCGGTGTTTGCTGAGTTAATGGTTTGAGTATGGGCTGGCCGACAATATAGAATGCTTGATTCCCACTGTTGAAAATACATGGAAAAGGCTCCTATCCGCATTGCAATGTTTTCAGCCATTTTTGTGAATGAGGCTGGTGCCCAGTGTATGAAGATATTCCTTCATCTGAACTTCTTATATGTCCACTACCAGCCAAGACAAATACTGCAAAACATGAAGCCAGGCTATTCTGGTTTAAGTTTGGTGGCTAAGCAGTGATGTGTTATGTGAAGCATATTTTCTCCTGCCTCTGTCTCTTCTTTTTAAACTCCCTGGCTGTTCAACACGTTAATAACTAGTTTTAACCCCCCCTGCTTTATTTGGCACCCTAGTCCTGCTATCTCAACTCCAATGGCGTGCCTTGCTGCTCTGGGGCTGAGTGAGATGGGACAAATGTGTTGTTTCTGTCTGAGTGGGGAAGAGAGAGACAGAGAAAGAGGCAGAAGAAGACAGAGGAATATAAAAAGAAGCGGAGAGAGAGAGGCCGATGGGGTAAGGGGGAGAAATGTAGTGGCAGCATGTCAGCTTCTGATAAGGGCATTAGTCTGCCCCCTGTGGGTCAGAGTGAGAGACTGACACTGCAAGTGCTCATACTGCAATGTGCACACACACACACACACACACAAACAAACAAACATGCACACACACACTTCTCTCTGTGGATGTCAGATTTGCTGTCTGGGACTAGCCAACAAAAAATAGATAAGACCTGCGCATGGCAAACACCAGCTGCTAAACTCTCAATCACTGGAGTCACTCTGAACTCCTCCGTCCAAGCTATTCGTCACCAAATGTGTTAAAAAGGAAAAAAAAAAAAAGATCAACAGAAGGAGTCCAGAGATGCGAGCCAAGGCTTTTAGGTCCTGTGGGACTGACGCCTCTTTCATGTCAGACATGGGATCCATCCTAAATGGAGCAAGGCCTATTATTTACCACACTAATTGACTGCGTAAGTGCATGTGGAGCCAACCTTAAACAATGCCCCAGATCTTGTATTCATAAGTGAGTGTTTGAAGGACACAAGATAATCCCTGCAGCTTAAGCTATGGAGAGACTATAAACTTGGGCAATGGCAGTGTGCTCAGTAGTGCTGCAACATTGTTGCCTAAATTAAAATTATGGATTACTATTTAACAACTGTTTGCCATGTTGTAATAATATTATATGTCACAGCAGGCCTACTATGGCTATGTCAACACCGGGGCACAGGGATGATTCATCAATGAGACGGGGGGGGGGGGTGGAAAAGATGGAGGGAGTGGAGAAAATGAAAGAAGGTTGTAATTTGGCACAAGGAGCTCACCAAAGGACACAAGACAAGATCAATGCAGCAGAATCAGAGTCACAGCTTCAAAAAAGATACAGACAGATATTTCTCTGTGAAGTCTAAGACTCATTACCATTGGTAAGAGGGTGTGAGGAGGAGGAAGAGTGTGGGCTGTGGCAGATGGATGACGGGGAACCAGGGGCTCCAGGCAGAATTCTCCAGAGCCTTTATAAGAGCTGGTTAGTCAGAGCACAATGGCCACAGAGGAGGGTCTGAAGTGCAGTAAGTCAAAGAGTATAAAATACCTGACTGTGAGTGAACAGAAGGAGTCAGTCTTGGACAGAATATTCTATTACTGCATCTATTACAGCGTGTTCCCTATACCGCGAATAACAGTCTTCAGATCGTCCATCAAATTGTAACGGGAATCAGCTCCAATCTTGTTTTGCTTTTATCATCTTTTTTTCTTTTTCCCTTTTCTATCGGTCTGAACTTAGGAAGTTAGAGGAAATAAAAATCAAAGGTCTTCTATAAAATTTGGAGCTACTTTGCATTTTTAATGAGTGACATTTGAAGAGCAGAGAGACTTCTACACTACCTCTGTTTATTGTGCTCCATGCTGACTGGCTGTCTTCCTCTAACCTCAGACTGAGCTGTATGTGCAAGCTGAGTGTGACTGACAGGAAAGGCTATGCAGGATTGTGAGTGTAGCCTGAGTGACAGGCCTGTGGCTAAATCTCCTGTGCGACCAAGAGGTGGCCAGATGTGTGGGTGTAATTGGTGAAAGTAGTAAACAGATTATTTCTTCTTCCTGGGACCACATGTTTTTGTACACATGCAGCTCCCAAAGGCCCTGCCTAGTCCCTTTTAGGGCCTTTCCAGACTAAAGTATATGATATCAGCTCTATAGTTGCCTGATGCCATAGATTCTGGATGGTGGTAAAAAAAAGCATAATAATGTAGCATTTCAACCTCTGGAAAATAACCCATGCAGCATATGACACGCCACCATAAAAACTATAAGCGTATTTTTTGAAGGTTTTCATCCAAGTTTTGGAATGGTAGGTTAATAATTACAGGGAGGGGTCCATTCTTCTCTCTTCTTCTTATCTATTAATAAATCTTGGTTCATGTTTTGCTGTACAGTCCTAAAATCTATGGACACAATAATGACGTTGATGAATGATAGATAATGTTGTTCGCTCCTCCCTGACATTGATCTTAGTTCGTCCCCTTGTCCTTTTCTCTTATTTATATTCATGGCATGTATTCAGTATATACAAACCAAAGGAAAAATATCTAGGATGATAAAAAGTATAAGCATAAAACTATGCAAATTTTGAAAATGAACTTGAGTTTTTTGTCAATGTTGCTAGTCAACACTGCACATACAAAAATCTACTTATTTTGCATTTTTTTGCATGGCCTTCTGTTCACCAGTTAATGGCAAAGATGGTATTCTTTTCCTGTACGTAAGCTGCAATCTCAAATTTTTTTCTGAATAGTCTCAAGTTTAGCTTAGGTGAGTTTAGTTTAGGGTATAATAAAAAAAGTGTCATTACAGCAAATCATTATCATTAGTGAAAGTTCAAGTTTCAACTTCTTTTGTCCTTTTAACTATTAAAATGCAGCTGAAAAATGATACAATAAAAACAAAAAAATAGAATGAAAAAATAAAGTCCAGCCAAAGGAAATATTGTAATCTTCAAGCACCAACACACCTTAAGTTTTTTAGATCGCTATCGAAAGTTTTGTTGTGTAGACACACTTGGTGTCTGCATTTTACTTTCAGAGACTAATGCAATGGAGAAAAAACCTTCCAAACTACAGCTTTCCCCTGGGTGACAATACCTTATTGATGATAAGTCAGAAGACTAGTACGACTTGTTCCAGCTAACAGGCAGGGCAGAAGAAAGGAAACAGAAATGTAGTACAACAGCAGAGAAGACACATTGCAGGAATCCACTCCTGGCTGATAAGTAAGGGTAGAATGATTAATCAATTCAAATCGAGACTCCAGGCTTAATGTCTGAAATATATGTGCATTAATTCAAATTGCTTGAACTGGGCCAAAGCTACAATGGAATCAGAGCTTAATCTGTAGACTTCTCTGTAGTAGACATATATATCCATTCATACACACACACACACACACACACACACACACACGCAGTGTATGTGTGAATACCTGGTAATTATGGCAACAGCATTTGGTATTTATATAAACTCTTATGGCACTGTGTAGCTGTGAAAATGATTTGGAGAAGAGAGCAAACATGAACAAATACATTTTTGACATATTTTCTTATCATTCTTGTGATTTAGTATTTGTGGACGAGTCACTACAACCCAGAACAGACTGCTCCATTTCCAAAGCTTTACATGTAGTGACTACAAAGCCGACACAATAGACATCTTTTTTCTGTAGTAGACATTTTGACTTGCTACAGCAAATAAGCACATGTGCAACAAATAACATATATAATGGCCCTATTCCATTGATGTGTAAGCCATCACAGTCAGACAGCATGCTCAACACCAGGGTCCTGAAAGTGGAACATCCAAATGGACTGCAGCCATGATTATTGGCTTAATTAGCTACACTTGTGATTTTCCTGCTGTGACATGGCAAAATATCTGATGTGGGAAAGGTCTAGCAGAAGTTTGGCAGATGAGGCAGGCGATTTTCTTGCTGTAGAAACAGCATTTTTTAACAATTTGTTATTTTTAAGGTAAATCACATTAAGTAAATTAAGTAATTACCTCTAAAAGTAACTTTGACGAACAATTATAATCACTAAATTGGATGACTGAAGAGTGGAAAAATTAATTCTGCCTACTTAAATCAGTTTTTATTTAAGTTACTATCTCAACTCCAATGGCGTGCCTTGCAGCGCTGGGGCTGAGTGAGGTGGGGACAAATGTGTTGTTTCTGCCTGAGTGGGGAAGAGAGAGACAGAGAAAGAGGCAGAAGAAAACAGAGGAGCAAAGAAAAGAAGAGGAGACAGAGAGAGAGGCTAATGGGGCAAGAGACAATATGTTATTTTTCAGGTAAATCGCATGGAGTAAATTAAATAATTACCTTTAAAAGTAACTTTGACTAACAATGATAATCACAAAAATTGGATGACTGAAGAGTAAAGAAATTAATTCTGCCTGGTTAAATCAATTTTTATTTAAAAAATGCTGATGGCAGGGTCGAGAAATGGAAATAGGCCCAATCAGCATGAATCCATCAATCCATCCAAGCTGGTGTCCACAGTACAGGCTGCTGGTGGGGATGTGACGGGATGTTTTAATGGCAGTACACAGTAGGATCCTTTAACCAATTAGGCATTATTTTAATGCCACAGCATATCTAAATATCTCAGGGTTTACAGTGTAAGTTCAGTGAGTACAGTGTAAGTCCCATTACAGTGTAAGTTCAATTTTTTGGACCATATGAGAAACAAAACTTGAATTAACTGTGTCTTGCAGTCAAAACACAACATGGAAATCAGTCCTAGAATTAAAACATATGTAGGGTTTACACCTCAGAATATATATATATCTCATATAAACATATTTGCATTTGAATAATTAAGTCAGCACTGTAATTTAGAGAGCAAATTTAATCACAGTGGGTTTGTACCAGAATTATCTCTTGACGGATAAACTCGATCATTAGTTCACCATATTTGTTATCCGATGATTAATATTTTTCACACTGTAATTCAAAAAGTTGGGGAGTCAGTCTGGAATCAAAGAATATTTCTGAACAAAAGCAGGGATCAAGTAGCTTTCTTACTGTAAAAAGAGCTACCTCCGACAGAAAGGACATGTCACAGGAATACATAGATACATTATTAAGGATTATGCATTTTGTAACACAGCATTTTGACCAGCTTGGTTTGATGGATGATCAATCAAAAAAAATGTGCAAAATATGTGCACATGAGTACATTAAAGAAACCTTCCACTCTCCCACACAGATTATCTTTTTTTAAATAGAGAACAATGTTCAGTGGCGAACAATGTTCAAAGTCTAAAATGCCTCAGAGCTAGTTCCAGCGTGGGTTATCAAAGTGACTTTTTATGAGATTGTGATAGTAGTCTCTTTGTCTCCTATGACGATTTCAACACTGATACTCAAAGGATAGCACTTGATGTGGTGAAACGGATGCATACCTGAATTTTTTAGTCATGATAACATCAGATTATTGAAATAATCAGTATAATGAGCTTCTCCAGTACAAAAATACTGACCTTGAGAAATCCATTCCAAATATTAGTGAATGCTGATTAGTTAGTACTGACCACAAATCTTTATATATTAGCCTGGAGGGATTATAATGTAGTTCATTCTCATGGCAACAGTGTGTACTAACAGTGAACTGACTGAGGAGGTAAGTCCTCTAGATGGAGTGTGTATTTTTTCCTACCTCGAGGGTTATTGAGCGCGGCTTCAGTGGCCTTCCTGCCCTCTCCACAGTGGCTCTGGTCAAAGGGTAGACACTGCTCCCCTGTCCCAGCCACTACCTCCAGGTTACGTGACGGGTCTTTTGGCTGCCCAAGGTTCCTCACCCGGTATACTCTGCGACTGCTGGTGTCAGACACGTATAGAACCTCCCCCATTGGGTCCATGGCCAAGTAGTACTTATGTGCAGGGCTAGTGCTAGTAGGAGAAAGTATATAGGGTTAATAGATAATCAAGTTAGAAAGCAGAGTAAGTTTAAATGGTAAAGCATGTAAATTTTAACATAACATGCTAGTGGAGTCTTTAGTTTTGAGTTTAGATTGTTTTTTTTCAGTTTTCCTATTTACCCAGAGTGTTAGAAACTGATAGATAGTTCTTTATGTCACTGCATGCAGACAGTGAGACTGGCCTATTTTAGGAAACTTCTAATATTACTTAGTATTCACAACTAGACAGCACCATCAGTTGAAGTCAAGGCAATTAGTGGCAATCAGGTCATCCCACTGAATAGCATTAATGTGAGAATCTCCTGGAGAACACTAGTGCCTGTGCTGGAACAACAAGATTAATTTCTTGTAATTAAAATAGTAAAGACAGCCATAGCCACAGCAGCTGAATAACAGTTCAGAGGGAAAATGCATTCCTAGGATATTATATCAGTAAGTTTGTTAAGATTTAAAAAAAAATAATAAGCTTATGATTTCAAAGTATTAAATCTGTGACTGATATGATATAATTTCTTGCAGGGAAGACAACCCCTGCTTTGGAGGTATGTCCCTACATACCTCCAAAATACTACATTCAAACAACATGAAAAAAAAAGCATTTTCACATTCTGTATCATAAGGAAAATGGTATAATTTCCCCCAAAGCTATTTTAAATCAGCCTTTAAACAAGGAGAGGAGGACCTGTTCAAGAGGAAAATAGTGCCCCTGGATCTGGAGGCATGATAAGGCTCTCGGTAATGTGCTACACCTTTTCTGAATTACTTTTTTATATAGTATGTATAAAATACACTTTACCCTGCATAAACCTGATATTCATATATGTCAAGGGGAACATTAAGTAATTCCTTCTTCAGTGGTAGATCCATCCACTATAGCAATAAGATAAAATGTGGACAATTTTTTTTCTTTTTTAATTTAAGAGTAAATTTTAGTTACTCGGATTTCCTAATTATTATTTCTCGAACTTAGCTATGGAGAGTAGTAGTTTAATAATTACAGCAATGGAATACAGTCCGATTTTAATGCTCACTTATTTTTGCTCTTTTCGTTAGAAAATAAAGGATAAAAATAAAGGAGAGCTGATATCAGTTCTTCTCTCTTTGGGGTCAATTGTACACCGCTGTATAATGCTAACCTATAGAATTGTTACAAATGCAGTAGAAGTACACAGTACAGAGAGATGAACAATGGAGCCATAAGGTTGTTTATGTGTGAGCCGAGATTTTAATGTAGTTGTCACATACTCGTCAGCATTAAAGTATCAACATGTCAGGCAGGGATAAAGACCCATATGTATGAATGTATGTGCAGACTAGATATAGTGGAAAACATAATAATTCATGCCTTGGTAAAACCAACCAATAGCTGCAGTGTTTATAATACTTCTGTGATATGATACATCTGTTGCTTGAGTCTACTGGTGTATTTTGCTAATGGCTCATGATCATGAGTTATATATGTATGTAGCTCTGTCATTTAATTTTAGATTTTGTGTGTTGTAAGTAATGTGTGATAGCTTTAAAATGTTATCCTTAATGATTAATTATATCTTTCACTTCTGTGGAACCTGGTTTTAAAATAAAGAAAACTAAATTGAGAGCAATGGGAAGACAGGGTGGAAAATAACAGGCAACAATGACAAGCAACAATGGTCCAAGATCAAAATTAAACCCAGAATATTCATATGGCTAAATTTGGCTTAAGCTAAATGAGCAACACATAATTGGGGGGACACATATTTGTTTATTGTTCTAGTTGTTACTGTTAGTTTATGGGAGTTAAGAGCTCACAAAAGACTAGAAGTTTATTCAGCAAAGAGTTAAAAAATACTGTATGTTGTGTGAAAGGAAAGAGTATTTGGAATCATGTACTTTTCATGCTGTTTTAATGAAACACTTTTTCGTCCTCAGTGTAAGCCTCAGGTTTAAGTCGGCAAACCGTGAACATTGACTTCATTTAGCCTATACTGACTGTGAGCTATGCACTGTACTTTGTGTGGGAGCGGTGCTGTGCAGGGACTACTTGACTTGCTTCAATACATATAGTCTGCAGTTCATTAATTTCCAGATATTTTTTGTCAGGGTGTGGTGTTGTGTTATTTAGACTTGAACACAGTGATTGCAAAGAATGTGAGAGTGAGTTTAAATTTTGCACTTTGAAAATTGTAACTAACTAATATCCAGGCAATTACTCCGTAGCATGAAATCTAATGTCAGCTGGGGCCGGTCAAAGGCCTCCTGCCATTAAACTCAAAGACACCCTGTAAAGTGCTTTTTCTTTTTTTTCCGCACTGGCTATTAAATAAAGAATGCCTAGCAATGGAAATTATAATATCAAGAAAAAATATTTCTACTATTTTGCTTTACAGTAGCATGTACACTTTTTTACAGACCGAAGAAACTTTTTTGTTTCTTAACATTTCTCACATGTTACTAACAGGTTCCTATAATTGTCTGTTTGCTTTGGAAATCAATTATACGCTGTTATCTACCCCCAATAACCCTTACTCTCTAAAGAGAAAACTTCCCTGTGATATTTCACTGAACCTTCTCACAACCCAGAAAAAAAAAACAAAACAAAACACTGCAACATAGGCAACGGTGCTGTCAGTCATCTAGTCCATTAAGTGCATAACTGTTTACAGAACTCTGCACTGAACTGCACATACATAATTTAAGCATGATCCTAAGAGAGTTATTCACCGAGTTCCAAAGTGTGCCACTGCTCTGTGCAGTATATCATATTTGTTGGGCCTCTTGAAGCAGCCGGAAGCATTGCGTGTTGAAAATAACTGATTACAAATCACTCTACCTGTCTTTTTTTCAATCGGATGCTCACAGCTTCAAATACATTTAACCAGTATAAAGGAAATGAACAACAATGACAACCACAGCACAAACAATCCCATTGTAGCCCCCCTTGTCCCCTCCAAACATTATAACAAAACAATGATCAGATTTGATAGGCATAGCGATCTAGCTGTTTCTGACTGTCTCTCTGAATCGACCATCTGGGCTCTCAGATAATATTTTAGAGGACTTCCTCCCCTATTTGCTTTACTCTTTGCTCATACTCTTGAAGGGAAAGAACAGACACCAGTTTTACATTGAGTACATTCCATATTGTCTCCCCTCAGAGAACACCTTGTTTTGAAGCCCTGTTGGCTGATAGGCACTTTGCTGGGAAGAATGTGGAGTGAAAAGCTTTGAAAGCTGAATATGAATGAATAATTAATGTATTTGACTTGGGAGAACAATAGTATAGAATAAAAGAGAAACACTAACGTGCTTCTAACAGTAAAAAGCTGCTGCGGAGAAAAAAGGAGGAAGCAGGAACTAAAGGAGAAACCTCCAGGGTGAGGTGAGGATACCCTTCAGAGGAATCCAGTTGCTACAGGCTAGGACCAATCGTTCTTGACCTTTTTCTGATGTACAGTATCCCCGTAGGTGTGTGGGATTAAGTACGGTACCCCTTCGTTGACACCAACCATCATGTTCCAAATATGAATCGACTTTAATATTAAAGCGGTTAAAATAGAGGATGTCACAATATCTTTTTATACAAATTAAGTTTCAGAGATTAGGTCGGTTTAGTTAAGTTAGCACTACCACTTGGAGTGGCAGAAACTGGATGTTTCAACCATTTATTCAGTAGCCTTACTTTTAGCCACTTTAGCCAACACTTTATCTAATTTAACTGTTTATTCATTACTTTTAACCAAGTGTTTCAGATAAGCAGATAAATTGTTAAATTTAACTAACTATTTCAACTGGTTATCCATTATTTTTACTATTTCAAGTAATTACCTATTATTTTTTAACAAATTAGTTTAACCCTTTATTCATTAGTTTTATCTATTTAACCAGTGTAGGGTATTTTTTTATCCATTACTTTTGTCTGTCCATTTCAGCATTTCATCCAAAATTCTAATTATCTGAGCTCAACAATCTTTCTACTTAACCCTGGCAACAGCAGAGGTAACCCCTGGGATACAAGTGCCCCAGGTTGGGAATCACTAGCCCAGACTTTCCAGTTGGTGTTGTGCATCACAGGCACATTTACATTTTCACACTTGTGGATGTATGTACCTAGCCACCTATACAGTACAACCATAAAAACCCAGCCAGCTTATCCTTTTTGCATGGTTGAAAACTTTGGCATGCTATAGATCTCTTTTCAAATTGGATAAACGCTCTATCTCTCACAAACTCCCACAAGCACAGACACAATGGTGCACATACAGACAGGCATACAAACATCTACACACATACACACACACACACGCACACACACAAACCCTATAACATCTGTCTAATCTTCTGTTGAACACTGTGTATAGAGCTCACATAAACATCAAGGGCCAGGGACGATGTCAAGGCCATACCAGGCCTCAGGCTTTTAGTCTAGTGCGGGAAGTGAATGAACTGCTGCATCCTCCAAACAGAGTTCTAGTAATCCTCTATAACAGCAAATCCTTGACATTTTGGCTGATTTCCAATTTACAAATTTAATATCACCTAGTGAAATTTAAATGAGGATTTAATAGATCTGCCTGGCAACCTTAGTTTATGAAAAATTTGGGTGTGGTGTGTGTGTGTTTGTTGGAAGAGGGGAATTCAGGTGATTGCCATTTGAAACGAACAAACCAAGATAAAGTGCTGTGAGACATTTTGCGTGTCGTATGTTTTCGCTTGATATATGTTCTTTGTGTGATTTTTGTCAAGATGTATAAAGTAAGTGTTAATCACCAATTCTCACCTGTGTCTGGTGTCCCGGTTCCTGATAATAAGCCATACAGAAGCATTTAAAAAGAAGAAAAGAGAAGGGAAAAACTATCATTTATGATGCTAATGAGAATCATGTAGAATTTCATTGGCTATAATGACACAATTTTCAACTCATAAATTGAGATTAAGTTTGATTTAAATGACTGTATTGTTTCACATTAAATATCAACCTAAAAAGAAATCTTTTTGGCATTTCCTCCCAGAGGACAGGGAAGTATGAAATACAGACACGATGAAACCTCCTTCTGAACCGTACTGAATATTAGTCAGAGATAAGATAATGATAAAGAATGAGAGAGTAAAGTTACATAAGAACATGTTACAGGACAAATGACTGCAATCCGTAAGAGGTTCTATGCTTGAGAAAGTACAGAAATAGAGAATGTAGCGCCTGCAGCGCAGTAGGAGATATCATCGTCATAATCCACAGAAAAAATATCTTTGTTTCAAAGTAAAGACTTTCAGCTTCTATCACATCCTAAAGAGGTAGATTAGAATCTGTGATATCTGAACCTCAAACTCTCAGCTTTTGCATGAAGACAAACTTCAGAGTTTATTCTGTTGAGATCAAAAAGATCACAACTATAGATGCAAAGCAAAGCTAATGCCACACTAACCCATATCAGCTGCGCTAATTTTATTTTAATTGTGCTCAAGTCAATCCAGAGCTAAAAAATCCCACTGCTACCCACTGTGGGAGATCCCTACTGAGATTAGACTAGTTTTATGACATGCATACCCAACAAGATCATTACTCTCACTTGAGTTCAAGTATGGTTCTGGTGTATCCATCAGGATGGACCCTGCGGATGAAGTTGAAGTCCCCCACATAGAGAGAGCCATCAGGCCCACTCGCTAGAGCCACTGGGGCGAACAGCATCATGTCCCGGGCTGCACCACTGCAGCTTGGACCACAGGGGACGCTTCTGTAGAAACCATTCCCCATTACAGTGCTGATAACAGGAGGCTGCTGGGAGAGGAAGACGTTTTCCCCATTTCCCTTGTGAAGGATTCCTTTGAAGAGAGGAATGTAGTAAATACCTTGAAGGCTGTTATTACTATGTGTGACGGGATCCAACATGAACACACAATTTTCTGCTGAAGTTAGAACAGTTTTGATTATTTCACATGACAGATTTTTAGTATTTTTGATGTGCCTTAGCGGGGGGGGGGGGGGGGGGTCGTATGAAAAAAGGTTATGTTATGCACTTCTCTGCATGAATCACGATTCAGCAATATTAAAATCTAAATATGGTGACATCTGGTGGACTGTTTGGCTACTGTCAATCAAATTTGACTGTTAAGTCTTAATAGAAATGACTAACAATGTTACTTTTTCCTCATACTACTTTGATTGCTGGAACATTTAATGTTATAGAAGACTTAAGGTTTGAAACATTCTCTCAATGAGAGAGTATGATGTAGCCTTGTCACCTGGACACCTGCATCTTTGCTATCTTTGCATCAAGGACCACAACAGAAAAAAGTCTTGGGCTTTGTGTCATTTTCCTTGACATTTTCATAGTCGTGGTCAAAGTAATGCACTACTTCCTGTAATGTCAAATAAAGTCAACTAACGCATGTTTAATGTCGGCGCATTCTGATCCTTGTGTTTGCCCTCACCGCTGCGTATGTTGAGGATGTGGTGTTTGTCCAGAGACCAGCCTCCCAAGTTCGAAGGGACCAGTTCGAATCCTTGCATCAGAGCAGTCCTCCTCTCCCACTGGATAACGCCAGGACATGACTCGTACTCATAGCCGACCGATACTGGAATGCAAGCATATGCACATAAGAGGGCTTGATTTTATTCACAATAATAGCTTTGTGCTGTAGACCTGCTGTGTCTAACACTATAGTATGCACAGCAAAATAACTGTGTGGTGGTGTTTGTATAGAACATGACAGCTAGCCTTTACAAGCAAAATTATACACAAACACAGAGACTTTCCCCATCGTGCACAAAGCTATATTGTATTAAGGGGTGAAACAAATGAAAGGCCTGTATCAAGACCTCATCAGTGTGTGTATTTGTGAGAGATCAGTGAGAAGTGGAGGCGTAATCAGGAGGAGCCCGTCTTCATGAAGGAGCCCTAGAATTAGCTACTTGGCCTCTTAGTTGTAATGATACACTGAGCAGCGTCCCACTACAACTAACAACTACCAACAGCTTTTTTTTTTTTTGGCTTGGCAGAATTGAATATATTACTTGGAATACATTGAAAGGCACAAGGTGACAAAGCCGTAGACACAGTTGAAAACATGTAAACAAACATACATACAAACATATCATTCTGCAACATACAATCACGGATATATTCAGAAAGAAATGTATGCACAAAGCAATCAGTGTTTTTCAGAGGTTAAAATTAGCAGTACTCAAGTACTTAAGTGCAAATTTCAGGAATTATAGTATTTTCAATTCATGCTACTTTCTATTTTTACTCCACTACATTATTTTGACAGCTGTAGTTACTTGTTACATAATATTAGCATATAAATTACCCTTGGATGCAATATTATAGATAAGACTAGCTAACACCAGTAGACATAATAGTTAAAATGAATTCTGCTTTAATCAGCCACAACACTAAAATGCTGCTATAATGTAAAATATAATAATATGATAATATTAAAGTCTGAAATAAGTATAACAAATAATGTATTCAAATTTTGATGATAATAGTTCTACACTTTAACTTTGGTAAAATCTTGAAGGCAGAACTGTAATGAAGTAGTGCCTCTTTTGTTTAAAACTACATTAACTGATTTTATTTTAATGCTAAGATTTTATCACCTTAAAAAGCTGTTTCGGCCAACTTGTTATCATACAGCTACAAAATGCTTACACATCTAGCAAACACTATGCTACATCATATCATTTGGAGTTGTGTTTCTAGACAACAGACTCCCTTGGTTACCAAGCATCTGGCTGTGTAGCAGCTAACTGTTACGTTTGCAAGATAGATGCTAATTTTTTCTGTCTGCTAATTGATGATGAGCAGGTAGTGTGTAGTGGGTTTATCAGAGCTCTTTCAACAAAAGCTGCCTGCTCTGTTTCATTGGGCTGGAAAATCAAAACAATGAGCTTAAAGATGCTAAAATGTAAAAGTGGGAAGAACCGCAGAATTGGATGATTATTCTCTTTGTTTATTTCTATGTGAGTCTGTATAAAAATCCTCAATAGTGCAGCTTTATATGAAGCATTCATTAATATCATATTCACATTTAAGATTGCCTTGAGTGCCTGGTGGACAATGCTTTCATTTAAAATTGTTATGTCTTTCCTTGAGGTAACCTAAAGATGTTTTGAATAATTTTCCCACTTTTATATTCAAGACAAATGCATGGAATACAAAAATACTCTTAGAAATACTATATGATTAAATGAGTAGGAGTTCAAAATAGTTAACTTAAGTCACATTCTAAAATGATATAAAATAGCTTAATTGAAGATTATGAGATACTGTACAGTAAAAGGAGCCTGACAAATCTGACACAAAAGCTGTAGAAGAATAGTTGTCACTGTCAGTCACTGTTGGAACTGATCACTTTAACTTACTTCACTCTAAACCAGCATGTCTCTTACTTGATGGGCACTTTAAGGAAAATGGGGAACAAAGTCAGTATAAAGAACAGTAGGGATGCTGATATATGTAAGTAAGAGTGCGCACATTATGCAAAAACTCAGGAAATTCCGTTTAACATGGACAGAAACTCTTAGCAGGCACACAGGCCAAAATTAGATCTCAAACTCAATGGGTACAATCGATAAAGTGATTGGGGAGGTAAAATAATGGGTGATCCTTGACACTCCAAAAAGGTGACAAGAAACCTTTTCGTTTTGGACAAAAGTTCTTAGTCCAGGTTCATTCAAATGGCTCATTTGTTTACACTGTATGTGTCTTAGCTCTGATAGGCTTGTCATCTTGTGTTTTTGAAGGACAGAAACAGAGCTGTGAGCCACTGAGTAGGTTTGTGTAGAAAGATTTCATGCAGAAAAAAGACTTCAAATAGACCCAAAATAAAGCACATGTCTTAAAATGTAACATATTCTGTATTGTGTAAATTCTGACCCTTATATTCACATTACATTGCATCCCCCTTGAGGAACCTGTTTCATGACCTGGAAAGCAATTCATCCTTATTAATATGCATCAAAGGTTGCCATAAATAAATTGCAGTCAACAGGGACATAGTCCCATTTTTTGTTAAATTCTACAATAAAACTGAATTTATTTGAGGAACAAGGCTTTTCCAGGACAAAGGGGGCAAAGAAATCTCTAAGGGGAAGTGTCAGTGTTTCATAGTCAGTGTTTCAGCTTCATAACTGAATATTACTGCAGCTATATTACAAGAAATGACATACACACATCAGCACACATATACACACACTCTCTCACAAACAATGCCATGCCATTGTAAATAAATGCACACTCAATATCTCACAGGTGAAAGCTTTCATTCCCCTCTGCTGAAGCCTGAGGCAATGTGTTCAACCCAGCAAACAGAGCATGATCTCCCTTTCTCTGGCCATGTGTAAGCACATGGTGTGTGTGTACGCATACACATGTTGGTGCATGTGAGTGTGCGTCTGTGCATGTCTGTGTCCTTGTGCCAACAAAGCACCAAGAACTATAGAGATGGAAGGATCAGGGGGAAACATGGGTAGAAAAGAGAGAACAAGGGAGGGCATAAGAAGACAGGAGAGAGGTAACAGGGGATATCAGAGAGAATGGGGTAAATAACAAGCAGGGAAGAGAAGAAATGAGAGTTCAGGAGATGACCAAAACACAGGAAACACTATGAGGGTAGAGGAAGACAGTGGACGAGAGTAGGGGGTAAGAAGGGAAGGAAGGGAGGTGGCTTAGCAAAGCCGGGTAAATAAGAAAACAGGATCATTTGAGTTAAGAAAAGGTGAGAGAGCTAGAGTAGATGAAATGCAGCTCTAGCTGATAAGGAGAGGAGGGGATAGATCAGGAGAAGGCCTAGGGAGGGAGAGATGCAATCTGTGCACGAAACCGTACACTCGAGTGGACAAAGCTTCTGGTATGCCTGTGATATCTCAGTGCTTAGGGAAAGCTCTCTCTGGCAGCTCCAGTGTTTGTCTACATCCTTCCACAAAGAAAAGTGGTGAACACAGATAGTGGAAATACTATCTCTCAAATTAACAACAGAAGCTCAAAGGTTTAAGCCTTTATGGCATTTTTATAATGGCCAATTTTTCCATATGGAACCAAAAGTGCAGTAATAGTAACAGTTATGGGCCACATCCAGCAGAACTTTCCATGCACAGGTTTGTCTTTAGCATATGTTCAGTCAGTTCCCTCAAAACTGTCCAGACATTCTATAGTATCTCCCTGCCAGTGCAGCTGATATCTTGAATGCCGAGTAGAGCCATCCATCCTGCCATTCCTCTGTCTCAATACAACTCTAAACAATTTACTGTGTATCTGTTCACTTCATCCACTTCCCACTGCAGTTATCATGTGTCTTTAAATTTCCTGACTAATGATATTTTAACTATAAACACTTTGTCACATTTTGTTAAATATGGAGTCGTCAAACCACTATTTCAGAAACCTAACCCAGATACTGCAATTATGTTTTTTTTCTAATGCAATCTTCAATCTTTCATTTCTCAGTGGGAGACTGTCCCACTTTAGTCCCACAATTGCTTGATCACCTATTGAATGGTCAATCATTTACACAACGACTTACATTCAGGCTTTTGTGCAAAACAGTTGCTCAAAGACCTGGTTATAAGGGAAAATAATTCAATTTCTTTTCTAGTGCTGTTGGATTTGAGTGCAACATTTGCCATAATGATGAAAACATTCTATTTCAAAGGCTTGAGAAGTTGTGTCCCTTATTAAAATTTATTTAGTTAGTCAGACATTTCACTGTATCCTTCAGGAATTTCACATATGGAAATATAATGCCAATTAGACTATGCTATACAAATCCATTGCTCCATGAAAACCTGTGCCTTGTTTTAAGAAAAAGATAATTATTTTTCAGAAGTATCCTTATTTGTTTCCCTGTCAAGAGTTAGATGTGAAGATTGATACCACTCTCACCACATTGGCTATTCATTAGCAATTATCTTAGCTTAGCATAAATAGGGGAACTGTGTAAATGAAAGCATTGTGTCTATTTTTTGGCATACTACGACCCAAAATGTGGCTATGGTGTTTGCCAAAAAACTGGAAATTAATGTTAAAGCACTGAACTCCTTGTAAAGGAACAAAAGCTTTAGAGATGTTTGAACTTTTTTCATCTCTAGACAGAGTTAAGATAGCTGTTTCCCCTTGCTTTTACTCTTTATGCTAAGCTAATCACCTCGCTTGCTCTAGCTCTGTACTTTACACACAGAATGTGTGAGTGATATTGATCATCTGATCTAACTAAATAATTTTTGCAACATACCTAAAGCCTAAACTTAGTCACTTAAATAAAGATACTTTAAGGGGCAATGTGTAAGAACTGCCCGACTGTCAAATTCACACTCCAAACATATAGGGGGCAGCAGGTCACCAGAAAGGTGGGATGTCCTCCCCTATCATAAGTAACAAGGAAAATGTCCTTTCCCCCTCCACATCCCCTGTGCCATAGTCAGATGCCATCACATATAACAGAAAAAGCACTGATGGGTAACCACATTGGTGGGTGGTGGACCATCAGAAACCCCATAAAGTCTTTTCTGGCCCTCTCTGTGTACCTGCATGCCTGCTCTGGGATTGGGCTCACTGTCCACTCTTGAACAATCTCAACCCTCACTCTCACGCTGGGCTAAAGTTACCTTGAATAAATGTAACTTCAGCATAGGCCAGTTTTTTACATGTTGCCAAACCTGTATGGATTGGGGAGTAATGTTTTCCACACAGGTTTAACTTGGAATCTGAATATGTAATTGGTAGGTCGTGTTTTTTTGGTTTTTGTTTGACTGGCGATAACAACTTCACGCCCAGTCTTCCCAGTCAGAGAGAAAGGGGAGATGGAGAAAGGGGGCACAAGCCACAAGAGGCCAAGGAACGTGATGGAGAGCAACTAGAGCAGCGGCATCAATAGCTGAGCTTGAGGGAAGAGTGAAGCAATGTTGTGGCAACACAGGTTTATAGCCTCCTCGCACTTACTACTTCTTCATCCTCAGACAGGATGGGCCAGGGTTATTTGCTTAGTATGCTAACAACAGTAGCTATCTCAACACAATACATAGACATTTTTGACATTATGTCAGAACTGTTATTACTTCACATTCTGCTGCTAATCTTTTGGAATGTTTAAACTGAAATACTTAGATATTGCCCTTTAAATAAGAGGATTATTTGTCACACTAAAAAATAAACATTACTGCTTCTAATGGACTAATTGGGATTATTTTTGAATGATAACATAGGTAAGTATTGAGGCCATCATTACATTTCCAAGAGGACTAGAATAGCAAAAATATTATTATCATAAATGGTCTTATTTTGTTCTAATCTTTATACAGGTGAGATGTTTAAACATGGCCCAGGAGGCAGCTGCTATCTTTAATGTATCTGAGATTATCTAGATGTTTGTGCTTTTGAACAGATTGCCTCTTTGAATCTAATTCATGTTCATTTATAATTCATGTCGATAAGAACAAATCAGTAGTTGCACACTTTTCATAACCAAGATTTTTTGTAGTTCTCTAATTTTTTCTGGGATATTTGCCTTTATTTCACAGGGACAGAAGTGGGATGACATATCGGAGTGGGAGGATATGCAACAAATGTCTTGCAAGTTGACATGCAGGCATTTTGATTACATGGTCAACAAACCACTGGGACAGCTAAGATTTGCATTTTCTCCCATTAAGATAGAAAGAGGAACTCCTTTGTCAATCAAACAATTTTTATTTTATGTCCAACCTACCAGTTGCATAAGTGAGGCCCCACACCTCCTGGCCATAAACATCAGTCTTGTTCCACACCAGCCTGTGGACCAGGCCAGGCCCAGCAGGATACCAACGTTGGTAAAGCCTTCCCTGGACTGATGCACGGACATGCACCTTTGACAGACCACCCAGTGGGGAGACAGGGGACGACGGGGAAGGAGGTGTGAGGAGGATTCGCAACAGAGAGAGGTATCCTGCAGCACGGGTGCTCAAATAGTTCAGCTTCACAAAGTCTCCAGGGATTGAAACTTCCTCCTGCACTGCCTGGGGAAAATAAGATGGACAGCAGAGAGAGAAATACAGAGGAGTAAATTTTTTCAAAGAGAGGTGTTTCATGAGACTGTTGCATTTTTATAATGTGCTAATATAATAAGTGTTATTGGTAGGCTAGCACATTAAGGTACAGAATGAACACCAAATATGTGTTAGCCGTGTTATAATAATAATTATGAAAATGAAGAACCTTATCTTCTCTTTGAGGAAGAATAATTGCTGATGTAGAGATGCAACAAGTCGACTATTAATCAGTTAGGTGACTGAGAGAAAATTAAAAAGCAACTTTTTTGAGAATTTATAGTTTGTTATTTTTAAAGCAAAAAACTCCAAACATTTGCATTTTAATGCTTCTGAAACACGATGATTTGCTGCTTTTCATATCTGTATATTCATATGTCATATCTGTTTGTATGTATGTTGAGTTTTGGGTCTTGGACTAATGGCAAAACAAAACCGGAAATATGAATATAACACCTTGGGCTTTGGGAAATTATAGCAGGGATTTTAATATTTTCTTACATTTTATTGACAAATCAATTATCCTAATAATCAAGAAAATACGCTGCAGATTAATTGATAATGAAAACAATCATTATTAGCAACTGTATTCAAATGAATGGAATAAAGGCTTAATGAAAATACCTATCTGCTCCATGAAGATTTCTTTTAAAGAAAGGTGGAAAAATGTTATACATCATGTACCTTACAGGCTAGAAAATAAAACATCATGCTCATCTTTCATAAACAGTTAACAACAAGCTGTGGCGCAAACATTTGTTTATCTAATATTATAATATTTTATACTATAATAATAAATATAATAATTTTGTTGGATGGAATCAGATGTCATTTCAATCAGCAATTAACATAAATTAACTTATTGATGAGACGATGAGAAATTTCATTAAATTTTCATCAAGTCTAAAGGCTTTGATTCTATTTATTAACACAGGTGTATACAGTGGGTATTACAAGGCTCACTGTGAACATTAAGTACTGTTCTGTCCATTTATTTGCTTGCTGCCTGTTTGTCCTGAAGTGTTATTTGTAACAAGGATAAAATGTTCCTTCATTTTAATGATCTCCCCATTCCAACCATCTGATTCTGTAAAATGAGACTGAATTTTGAAGTAAAGATGATGTGTTATGGCTATGAATAATTTGTACAAATAACAACCATTACCTTCCTCTGCCACAAAAGGATAGTGTGACCATAGAACATATTGGATATGACATTTTCTAAAGACTGTCATGTATCCAGGTAACAAGAAAACAACTTTTTCTCTACCAAGAATTTTAGTTAGAACTGGAATAAGATCTGGGTGTTCACTGTAAAAGAAGCAAACTGTGTAGGTACATTGGAGGGTAAATATGTAATCATCAATCTGACCTCCACACCTGACCTCGAGACACCTAATTCGCATTTGTGGTGCCGAAGTATATGACTGGAGCATGAATTTGCATTTTGCTCATTTTTTAGTGTAGTGAGCTACATTTCCAACATCCTGTGGGACCAGGTTGGTTTGTTGCATAGCTGTTACAAATTGAGTCTGAGCATCATTCTGACCGACTACATCTATAAATATGAGACAGTGTATCGCTAGATTTTTTGCAGGTTTTTAGCCATGCTCATTCCTTTAAACTTTGGTTAATAACTAAATGCCTGTAAGACTAATGTTATTTTTCCATCAAGGGCTGCAACTAACAGTTATTTTGATGAGGGATTAATCAGCCAATTACTTTTACAATCAATAAATAGTTAAAGCTACAGTATGTACCTAATATTTTTTAGTTCAAATATGCTAGGAAAATGTATCTTAATGTGGACAGGTGCTGTCAAAAGCTTGAAAGGACTCATTGGACGGACAACAGCAGAACAAAGTTATTCCCTCCTAAAGGTTTTTAGGTGGGCCTCGTCATTCTGACCAATCAGAGGAGGCTAAAGTCAGGGGTGGGAGCTCACAGCTTTTAATCAAATCGTGAACAAAGTCCTGGTCTACTGCTTCTCTCACACTGAGGCTGCAAAATAGTATTAACTCCTGGAAGACGTTGCTATGTCTGACCCACAGGCTAGCAGGCTTCAGATTCCTGCATTACATTATATTACATTTAATGATTTGGCAGATGCTTTTATTCAAAGAAACTTACAAGTGAGCCACATAGGGTTCAGTGTATTGCCCAAGGACACTTCAGCAGCTGAACCATGTGATCAGTGGACAACCTGCTCTACCATCCGCCCTGTCCTGTCTCAGCATTAGCTGAGTCAGCAAACGGGACAAGGATGTAGGTGAGGAGCAGGTCGGAGCATAATGGAGCAAGAAGAGAGTGGGATTAGAGGCACAGAGAGCTCTGCTTTAGAGTCTCATGCTACCTCATGACTTTCAGAACTTGTATTTCGTAGCACTATAATACGTCCATCACAATTTCCTTAAGTCCAAGGTGACATCCAGTTTCTGGTTCTGTCCAAAATCCAAAAATCTTTTTACAATGATATCAAACAGAGAAAAGCTATAAATACTCACACTGGAAAAGCTGGAACCTGAAAAATGTTTGCACTTTTGGTTCAAAATGGAAACAAACAAATAAATGATTGTCAAAATGGCTGCAGAAGTTTTCTGTAGACAGACTAATCCATTTATCCAGTTATCGTTTCAGCTCTATTACTGTCAGCCTCAGCTGTAAATTGTGTTTAATGCTATTTAGAAAATGTTAAGATGTTAACAAGCTAAATTAAGGTGGTGAATATGGTAAACATTATTCTTGCTAAACATTAGGATGTTAACATTGACTTTATCAGCAGGTTAGCATTCAAATTCAAGGTTTTAGCTCAAAACACCAGCGTCACGCAGCCACTAGCAATGCAGAGGGGATAGTACCTGTAGCTCAGGTACAGCTGGTCCCTTCTCTGCACATGCTGCTGTGTATCTGGGAAGAGGGTAGGGCAGGACTAGCGGGTAGGGACTCAAAACACTCCTGACGTCACACTTAGGAGGTTGAACCTCCTCCCTGGACATGGTCACCTGATCCAGAACCAGGAAGTTGTTGTTTGGCGTCCAGATGGTGCGTGTTTGTGGGAGGAAGGGAGGGCGCTGGAACATCAAGGTCATAGACATCGCGCCCAAGGTCACTAAGTCAAAACTAGAGATACACAAGAGCAATACAGAGTAAGACTGGAGGAAGACTGGAAAAATAAGCAAATGTGTATTCATTCTGTTTGTCTGTACCTTCCATCCTGTCTGCTGATAGTGTAACCATACTCTGGATGCTGTGGGAAGGTGATATTGACTCCAACCAGAGGAGAGCCATCCTGCAACACGATGCTGCCTCGAATCACCGCTACCCGACTGGCAAAACAAAGATGGGCAGGGGGGAGGGAGCAAACGAGAAAGAGATACACAAAGGCAGGGAGAGATGACAGGTTTACAACGATGGAGAACATAATCATTGTTTGAGGAGAAAGCCAAACAACCTTGTGCATGAAGAAAAAGCAACTGCATTTAATCTGCTCAGCAAAACTAAATCTGCCAGGGATTGCCAGGATACAAGAACCATAAATATAGCTTCACCCAGAGTACAACCTTTCAACACCCTGTCATATTAAAAACAAAACTTCCACATCATGTTTATATTACAGTGACAGTGGTACCTGCAGCGAAAAGGCTGTGTTGTTTTTCACATAGCCCTTAAACTATCAGTCACGTCTCTGCTGTTTTGAAATATTCATCTTGATTTTGCAGGTATAGTGTGAAATACACTGCTCTAACCTGGAATAATCGAATAACCCAGTCAAATGAAGACAGATTCAGACACATACATGTGTTGTGCACACACACACACACAGGTTCACTGATGGAGCCTATCTCTTACTCGAGAAGAGGGATAAATGAAGGATAGTGAGGTTTCTCCGGGTGGCTGCATTGCCCCGTTTGTTACTCCTATCCTGAAAGCTGCCATCAATTTCCTCTCTGAAAATATGGCCACATAATTAATTTACTTGTTTATTCCACTACTGAACCAGGGGGAAAAAGGTACTCTGTCATTTTTTCAAACGTATCACTTATTGTTTTCCAAACTGAACTTTCTAGGTCATCATTGTGCCGGTGAGATGTATTTCCTCTGTTAGATGGCAGTGAGAGGCTCCTGAAAAATTTATGGTGACACCTTTATGACTGGTGTAACTGAATGAGACATTAAGCATTAATACGTAACAAAAAAAAAAAACTCTGCAGTTGTAGCCTCACACTGATACCGGACGACAATGCACTGCCGTTTGACTTCTAATCTCCATGGGAACACAGATCACTAAGTATGAGAAGGCATGTGAACCCATCAAAAGCCTCATTCATATGCATACATGCATTTCATTAAACAAATAATTTACAATGGACGATTAAATGCATTAATACAGCTGCATTAGTTCATTATCGACTACTTCTGTCTTTGAACATACAGTGCAGTAGGACAAATTCAAGGACAAAGTCACAGTAAACAAATACATGAAGGTATTCAGACTCAGGCACAAAGAGTAAACAAGCACATACCTGGTATCAAAGGGCACATCGCCAGGGAGAGTGTGTGTGGCTGCCTTTCCAAGGAGGAAGCGTATGCGGCGGTAGAAGCTGTGTGTGTGTGTGCTGGTGGGTGAGGGGGGTGTGGTGGGGTTCAGCGGGCTCTGCTGCAACAGGGCCAATGGGTCAGCCGAGCCATGACACAAGGGGTCAGAGCCACAGCTCAGCTGCTCGCAGCAGTCGGGATCTACACAGTCCATCAGGCCATCTGAAACGGACACGGAGTTAAAAATGTATAAACTGAAATATTTGACATAAAATCTAATACACATTTACGCATGAAATAAAAATTGTTTGGAGGGTACTTGAATTTACACAGTTATTATAGGCAAAACATTGGCATCTTTACAATTCATAGTTAATAATGAATCCAATACATTTAAGTGACTAAATTGCTGAGACCACATTTCTATTCTAAAGGTCAAGGTACTGTATATATGGGCACTGGAAAGACAGGAAGAAGGCACCATAAAACCTCAGAACTGCACTGCTGGCAGCCGAGTACTCTACTAGAGTGATGAAATCTTCAACAATGAACTGCACGTGTATCATCATTATCACAAGTATCAATCAAGTGAGATTCATTAGGGGCCATTAGTGTACAATTATACCATCTATTGCTATAAATCAGACCCAATCACCAGCATTATTTGATTGTGGTCCATAAAAGTCCAGCATAAACAATGGGCCATGGATACAAACTGAGGCAGGAGGTAATAGGAGCCAGGCTGGCATTTGTGTTTCCTATTTCAAGCCTGTTTCTGAAAAGGCATGAAACACTGCTGACATTTAAATGCATCTGACCACAGAGTAGAGAGCCAAAGGCCAACAATATTCTATTATAACCTCCTGCTACAAAGGCAGAATAGTACAATGGTTGATTTCCATAAGATTTACCACTTCAACTTGAAAGCACATTATCAATTGAATTTATAATATTATAGTCATTAAAAGAACACACCGCTTTGTAGCTCATTATGCAGGCATGCCTGTTAAAGATCACACACAGAGGGGCACAGTAAAATGTAGATTTTGAACATATGTAAAACACATAAATATGTATGTGTATGTGATTTCACTACCTAGTGTGTGGAATAAATGCTGTTTTTTCCAAGAGGAGGAACAATACATGTGCTCCTCTCTCCCATTCAGACAAAATAATTGAAACTCTCTCTTCAAAGTTCCTCTTTATCCTCTGATTACTTGTGATAGCATCTTTCCATCTCTGTCTATCTTCAGAGACAAAAAGATTGCTCTGAGAAAAGACTATGAGAGCCTAGAGTATATCTGCCAATTAAGGGAGATGGCTGAATTGTGTGGTATTAAATTATGGTATTTGAAAGGCTGTGCACAGAGTTGGAAGGACAGAAACATAGGAAGTATAGAAATCCTCCATAGGTCTTTGCTGGTGAGTCTTTCTGTAGCATAATCATACCAGTCTAGAAAATTAGACATCACAATGAATTGAAAGTCTGATCAGCCATCAAACACCAGTAAATAGTTTTAATGTTGTGGCTGAATTGAGTATATAGAATGTATACTGTATGTATGTAGTAAAGGGCTAGTCCCACAACTTTAGTATAACACTTTCATAATACTGTATGACTAATAATTGACAGAAAACTAGAAATACTGCCTCACCAGTCAAGCTACAATTTACATTTATGTCTGTCCAGACCAACATAATACATGTAGTGAAGACTTTGAAGGAATTTAATAAAATGTATTAAATTATCATATAAATACTTGAGTTATGGCCAAAAATGTTTTTTTTCTGAGTGAACGTGACCTTTGACCACTGAAATCTAAAGCATATTTCTGTCAAACTATGCCTTTAAAATCTACATCGATAGTTTGTAACAAAAACTTCTTGTTAAATAGTTGTTGTTTAAGAAGACCAGTAAACCAAATTTCATTAACTGGATTAAAGAACTGTTTATGACTGTCTATTGCATATATTATGAAAGGTGAGCAATTGCTCTTTGAATACATCTGGACTCATTTCACACTATAACTAGAGAATGTATATCTAAATTATGTGAAAAATTGCAGGATGTTACTTCTTAATATCAATAAAGATATTAAAAGAAGACATTACATTACAGTTTTCAAAGGCAAAGGAGTAATACACCCAATGACCAGTAAACTGACCTTTAAGTGTAGTAGCAGTGGAATGCCCCTTTAAAAGGAGGCAAAATAAGAGGTTGGTTTAAGGTGTGACTGAATTAACACTCATATACAATGAGTAAATTTATCATGTGCACAGTGTGACAATCCGTTTACTATTATTAATATTTATTTCTTAAACACCACAAATGAAATACACATTAGTAACAAAAAATATTCAAAACAATGACACAGCACATAATCCATTAATACAATACACAACCATTAGTGCCCACACTGTTGGCAGGACACAGTCCTGCTGTGATTCGTTCCCTTTATTCAGCCCCTATTTCATAGTCCACAAGACATTTTTTTTATTGGCTCTAAGGTTATAATCCAGAATAGGGGCCTGTAATTCAGGTTTTGAGAAGCCATCTACATTGGCTTTCTGAGGTGTTGGCTTAGTCAGTCATTTATCCTTGGTGTAAAAAAAAAAGGTTACAACCCATTAACATACAAATGACTCCAAAGTGTTGACTCATTAGTTTGCGCATCATTTGTGCAAGCATATAACATTTTTGCTTCTTTAATTCTCAGATTCTGACCATTATACATTAAATAATTGAGAGAAATTGAAGAACAGCTTTTTGTTTTGCTTGTTTGTACACGAATGTGCTCAAACTACGTAAAAAACATATGAAACCACCTGGGAATCATTTGCCCGTTAATGTGGTGTCGACTTGATAGGTCTATGCTTATAATTTTCAAACTTAATTTCTCAAACATAGGTCAAGTAAAATGTTTAATTTTGTTTGCACAAATTCAACAAAAAAACTGAAATAGTTTGTATCTTGGTGACATGAGGTACAAATCCTCACAGTGGTGCAATGTTTGCACAAGGTTTGGCAGCATTCCCATGGATGCAAGTAACTTGGTACACTAACATACTAAAAATACGTGATGAAACCTGAGTAATTAATGTAAAATATGCAAGTATTACGGCAGTATAAAAAATAGACTACGCAACATTGTTAATGTTACGTGGAATTGCTAAATGGTGATGTAATTGTGCATATATGTGTATTTGTTTGTGGGTGTGTGGTAAGGTCCCCTTTATACATACTAGCCACAGTTAGCTGTGCGCAGTATAGTAAAGCGCAAGTTGCAGTGGTTATGTCTTGTCGTGAATATTAATGGACCATGTAATATTTCAGCAGCAGCAGTATTTAGAGGAAACACTGCACAGCAAAAAAAAATCATACAAAGAGGCTTTTCCTCCCTACAAATGCAACACTACCTTGTTTGCAATGATGAATTACAAGCATTGGCTTAACAGGCATACCCATAATTGATATTTGATGGAGTTTCAAAGTGAATGGGTGCAGTTGAAAGCGATGTAATATTGCACCATATTTTAAAAACTTGTTTCCATGAATGGGGAAAAGAGCTGTTGGTGGAAATAGTGAGGAAATGATTGTAATGAGCACTGCTCCTGCTACTGCTGAAATGTTCCTAACTTGTCTCTACATCTTAGGATAGAAACATACAGCTACGAGGCTGAGCAACACACACCTCTCACCTTTCAGCTAACACCTCATAATGACAGAAGCAGAAACCTCTTCTGCATGGCTTGCTGTATTTAAACTTTCGAAAATTTCTTGGAGTGTCTTTTACCCCAGCAGGTGGTATGCATATTAGACATTTAGCTATGAAAAAAGGAAAAACTGACATAGACACATGTACACTCACTCACTCACACACACACACACACACACACACACACACACACACACACACACACGCACACACACACACATACACACACACAAACACAAACAAATACATATTCAATATAATAATGACCAGCAGGACTCTACAGGAGTCTCAGCAGGTATGGGACAACACAGGGGGATGAAAGTGAGGAGCAATGAGGCAGATTTTTCAGCAGGGGAAACAAGAGGAAAAGTATTACAATGGTAGGTACAATCTGCCAGGAAGACAGACGTGAAAGAGGTAAGAAAGAGAAAAAGAGATAGAAATTGATAGACGACACTAGAATGTCACCTCCGTCATTGTCTGTTCCATCACTGCAGTCAGTTTCCATGACAACGCTGCATCCAGGCCCACTCCATCCAGCCTGGCAGACGCAACGCCAGCCGCTCTGCTCCAGGGTACAGCGCCCGTGTCCGCTGCACAATCCCGGGCAGCCATCTGAAAAGGTGTGTCCCAAAGGACATGTGCACACACACGCACACAAACACTTTTGAGCATGTTGGAGGAGCACAATATGAAATTAAAATCATAGATAAGGATAAATTACCTTTCACTACAACGTCCAAATCATGAGTAACTGTGTGGAAAAAAAGTGAGAATTGGTTAAGAAAAAGCAATTGTAATTGTAAATTATTCCAACAACAGTCACACCTTTTCTTTATCCTATTAATCATTCTGATCAAATATCACAAGGATTAATTAAACCATCCCACATGCATTAACACACAGCTCACCAATGTTACAATGCTCTCCCTCCCAGCCGGGCTGGCAGATGCAGGTCCCATCATGGCACTGGCCATGTTCTTCACAGCGAGGATGGCATGCTCTCTGGTCACATGCAGCACCAATCCAACCCTCCTCACACTGGCACTGGCCCTCTGAGCAAACACCATGACTGCCACATGGCACTGGGCACAGCTCTGCCAAACAGGCGGGCGGGGATATACGTGAGAAAAAAGTGTGTAAGTGTGATAGAAAGAGGGAATGAGCGGGAGGGGCGCAGATGGAGGAATTAAGCATTGGAAATAAGGAAAAGGTAAAAAGAGGCACAGGAGAGGGGAGAAAAAAATTTAAATTCAGAATTGGGGGTGAGCCATCAGATATAGGTGAGAAAAAAAAACAAGCGATAGAAGAGGATAACCTCAGAGACTAAAAAAGTCTACTTTCTCACAATACACAATCTTCCCACCTCTAATAGCTGAGCTCCCTGAAGGAAAGGAAGAGTGAATAGACTCATAATAACAGCCAAATGATTTGTATTTGCACCGCATATTTAAACTACAGGGACTCCAATTCAGCTCTATTATTCTTTTCTGACATTTTGATCAGATTTGGTGGGTATGTTAATACCCTTTCTTTTTCTTCATCTCTCCATCTTTGTCTCTGTCAGCTTTCTCTTTTCCGTATCCCCCCCTGCAACATCCCTTTAAAATTCTTTGTTCCTCTTTTTGTCTATTTCCTTTTCTGTGCACTCCTCACCATTTAACTCTCTCTCCCTCTCTGCAGAAGCAAAGCCTCATCCATCAGTAAAGAGAGCAAAGTGCTGGAGGCACACAAAGATTACTTATCCAGCTGCAGTAAAAAGTTATTTCAATTTAAATATACATAGCATGGAGAGGGAGGAAAAAGTGGATTAAAGTTGGAGAGTTTTTCAGCTCTCTATTAGAATTACATTAGCTTAGCTATGCTTCAACAAGACCAGGATGTAGAATTGCTGGGTCCTTTTGATTAAAAGCCCAGCAGGTAGAGAGAGGCCACTCATATCTCAGACATTCAGCCACGGTCTATCATTATCATGGGCTATATCACTATAATAAGGCATGCATACACCTGCAAGTGAAGGCTTTTCCTGACTGCCTTCAGTCATTGGTGTGCAGGGTAAAGAGGATCTTTCCTAAAACCTGCATTAAGTTATGGTGGTGGAAACGGAGGAAAATCAGTCTTACAGTTGCTATTTTCCTCTCTGTCAGCTTACACTGCAAGGACAAGGACACTTTTCTCACTTTGCACCACAGAGTAGTGCAGTTTATGCTTTAGATTCTACAGTATACATGTTTTACTCGTCTACAATGGCTAGTTCAGTCTGTTTACTTTATAAACAGTGTAGAATTGTTTTCTTTTAAGGCAGATGTTGACCTGGTGCAAACATAAAACTAAAGCAGCTATGCACAAAATCTTTTAGAAATATATGTAACAGCCACAGACTTACTAACATTTAGTGCACAGGTAAATGGGTATGCAATAAACATCAGCAAGCTTTTAAATGGCAAGCTGAATGTTCCTCAGAGTAGCAGTTTCTGAAAGGCCTTACAGCAAACTGAGTATACGTCTTTTTTTCTTGCCTGCCTTTTTTCTACATTTAGTTGAAGGAAATATATGTGTGCATGAGCGAGTATGTGTGTGTGTGTCTATGTGTGTGTGTGTATGTGTATGTGTGTCACAGTATAAACACACAGTAAAGTGAGTGCAAGTGCTGGGGGGGGGCTCCAGTTTGCTGCCGTCAGAGAGTCATGTGGGGAAATCTCATTTACGGCCAGCATGAGGAGAGTGCAAAGAAACACACACAGGCACACACAGACACACACACACACAGACACATACAAAAACACACACGCACAGACACACACACACACAGACACATACAAAAACACACACACACACACACACACACACACACACACACACACACACACACAGACCCATTTCACAGAGTGCCTCACATCCATATTCCTCTCCTGTCTATCAAATCCCCTGAAAATGGTATCTGGCAAGATTCTGCGTGCTACAAGAACACTGGCAAACTAGTGATGTGCAGTTGCAAAATTTCAGGTTTTTTTCTGTGTGTGAACAATAATCCTCAGGTCCTACCAGTGTAGCAGTCTGGTCCCGTCCAGTTGGGCTGGCAGGCACAGGTGTCTGACTCTGGGAGATAGGTGCCATGTCCTGAACACTGCTCCTGACAGGCTGGCAGCTGGTCATCACAACTCACTCCTGCCCAACCTGCTGAGCACACACACTCCCCACGTACACACACGCCATGCCCGCCGCACTGAGGGTCTACACAGTCCACTGCAGGGAGAGGGAGGACAAGAGGAAAAGCAAGAATGAGTCAGAGGTGAGGGGAGGGAGTGAAGGGGGGGGGGTACGCCTGTCTCATTATAATCATCAGTTCACCGAGTATGAAAGCAGTGTTCTTTGCATCCCATCCAGGAGTTAACCACCCTAGCTACAATCCCTGTATCTGTTCCACAACATTACACTTCATAGGACACTTAGAACTGAGGCTTTGATAAGGGGTGAAATGGGTTGTTTTGTGCGTGTGTGTGTGTGTTTGTGTTTGTATGTGTATGTGTGTGTGTGTGTGTGCGTCTGTCTGTCTGTCTTATGATGGTCGGCGCTACATTGTGTTAGTGTGTGTAATTGCAGCTCTGAGTGCTGAGCCAAAGCTCAGCACAGTTCAGCTCAGCTCAGCTCAGCTCAGCTCAGCTCAGCTCCATCGCTCAAGGTCAAACACCCGGTTCAGTCTCTTCAGGCTGTAGCAACAGCAGGGTGGTCTTTAGGACAGCTGTGCCATCAGGCTATATTCAAGTGTAACATCATAATTGTTTTAAACACGGCTTTGTTTGTTGTTGCTGATTAATTGGGTGGTCTTACGGTAGACAGCTGCAATTAGATGATATGACAAAGAAAAAAATAATTTGTACTTTTGCCACATGAACCCTAGACCATTTGGCCTCGTTTTAATTATTATGTTTTGGCTAGCAGTATATAGCAAATACACAATAAATACAAATACAAGATTTTTTGCTTAGAAATGTACATGTTCTGAGTCAGCTTTTATTGAAAAAAAAATTGATGCAATTTAAAATTGTTAAGATTTTAGCCTGTATGTCCTAAGCTTTACGAAACTTCACCAAAAAATCTGTATGAGAATGGATGGAGTAGAGTTTTTCAGTGAGAGGCCTAGTAGAACTGTGTCAATGACATTGTGTATTTCAGTTTGCATAGATTTTCACATTCTTTTTTTTTCTTCTTGTTTTTATCTTGATTGAACATGTTTTGAGTTTTTGCAACCAGACTTCCCACAATGCTTTTAGTAATCAAAGGGTAATGCTGCCTTGGACTCAATAAATTAGCTGTGCACTGCCTGAGCTCTGTTTTTTCAGTCTACATTTGTTTATGATTTAGTGAATTTTCACCATGATTGTTATGGTACATTGGCTACATGCGGTTCCTGTCTGTATGTGCTGTATGTTCAGTCTTTTGCTTTTGATACTGCACACAAAGTGTAAATTTGCTGTGAAATGATTTTGAGGTAAGATCTGAAATTATAAGGAGTGTGTTTTTTTAAAAAAATAAAGTTTAAGGTTGGATTTATGGACATATATCCTTGGAGGGCATCTGCTACTATTGCCGAAAATTGAAAGGTCTGCCGATTCGAGAAGTATACATGATTTTTTTTCCCAAAATCTATGCTTTATCTTGGACTGTATAAATTATCATTGACTGGACCGAGTTTGCTTGATTTGATTAATATGTTCTGTAGAACTGACGGAGTCTGCAGAAGCAGACAATAATTCTCGGTGGGTTCATCACCACAGTGGACCTCTGTCAAATAACACAAAATCATTTGGTCCATTGTCAAAGCAGAAATAGATTTAGTGCATCTTTAAATTGAATGATTAAAAAACAGCAACGTCATGCTCTAAATGAGTGTAAGTGGAGTGGATTGGATTTTTTGATTGCAGATATGACATTCTGAGGTGTGTATCTACTGTAAAACTTCTTACCTTGTTCACAGTTAACTCCCTTGTAGGCAGGACTGCATATGCAGATTCCCTGGATGCAGGAGCCATGGTTGGAGCAGGTGGGGTCGATACACTGACCTTCCTCCACATTACACTCTGCCCCCTTCCACCCTGCCAGGCACACACACCTTCCTTTCTCATACACGCCGTTGCCACTGCACAAGACGGGGCATGAATCTGCGACAAGACAAACACAGATTCCACCCACATACTCAGTAGTACACACATGCAAACAAACACACACACACAGTGCTGCAGTATATTAGCTGGGAGACCGCAGTAACCTACCATGAGTGGGGCTACGCTCTCTTATCTCAGCTACAGCGCGGATTCAGCAAATCCTCAAGCAGCCTCTGTCTCCCTCTCTTTCTCTCTCACACACACACACACGCACATACATACACACTCTCCAGCTTATCCCTCACGCTGTTTCAATTTACTCAAGCACCACCTGAGCCTGGCTACCACGGCAACCCAGGAATTGTAGAAAATCCTCCCAATGTCACCTCATCGCTCTGAACAGGCCGTGAAAACAATCGTGAAAACTGAAGATTAGGAAAGAGAGCATTAGGGGTTTATAGAATAAGGGTGGAAAGCAGAGCTATCTCCATGCAGAGATGGAGAGCTGTGTGGCTAATGTAATGACAGCCAGGCAGAATAAAGTCAGTGAATGCCTGATGATGCGCTGACAGTTACATCCCCCCTCTTCAATGCAGCTGGAGGAGGTATGGCACCTCGGGACTTCAGATGGATTAGTGAGATGATTCCAGAACCAATGTCTTTTTTTCTGGGATAATTTGCAGTGAAGGTCTAGTGCGTTTGTGCGTGTGGGCATGTGTTTTGTGTTTGTTTGATCCATTGTTAAATCTAACAATCTGTACATAGAAAATTGAAAAAAGGAAATGAGCAGAGATGAGAGGAACGTATGAAGAAATGATGAGCATAAATAAATCATAGGATGTGATATCATATCACTTGCTTTTTAAACAACAAGACAAATGTAACTACAGTCCTTTTACATGGGGAGAGAGAGTATGAGGAACAGGCAGAGCAGGAGAGCAAAGAAGAGGAAGAGTTGCAGAGAAGAACTTATAGGGACGATGGACAGAACTGATGCTCATTAATTCCAGTTGCTTCCACTCTGCTAATTTTCAAGCCCTGTTAAAGTTGCTGTCAATAAAACTCAAAACTTCCTGCAGATGTTTTACAATTAAAGTGTACAGGGGGGATGACAGGGGGAGCCCCTTGTGCCACTAGAAGGCTTTTAATTTGAAACATCTCTGCAGGAAGGGATGAGTTTTAATGACTGAAGTTTAACGGTGCTTGCTGAATTAAGCAATTGGAAATAGTTGAAAATGGTAACCCTTCTTCTGCTGATGAAGAGAAATGGGTATACATTGGCTTCAGAAAGTATGCTGACCCCTTAAGTAGTTTGCACACCTTGTGTGAATAGATAAAATTGCCATTTGCCCATCAATCCACAGTCAAAAATCAATAATAACAAAGTGAAAAATATTTTTAGAAATCTTTACCATTTTTTTCAAAATCAAAATCATCTCTCATTTACAAGAGTATTCGGTCTCTTAATTCAGTACTTTGTAGAAACCCCTCTGGCAGCAGCTACAGCTTCGAGTCTTCTTGGGTAAATCTCTACAAGCTTTGCATACCTGGATTTGGGCAGTTCGTCACATTCTTCCTAGTAGATCCTCTCTGACTCTGTCAGATTGGATGAGAAGTATTTGTGAACTCCCATCTTCAGAAGTAGCTAGATTTGGGACTGATCCAATCAAATATCTGTATGGGTTGCAGATACTGACGTAATTCACTCGTCAGCTATTGGTCTGACACAATCAATCCACGTACCATTCCATACGCATAGTTTGAATTATAAGTATGAATTAATCCAATTTTAAGACCATAGCAAAAATGTTGTAGTACAAATTAATTCAATACTCGATTACTTAATTAATTTTCATTTCATTAGGTACATTAGCTAAAGTAGCTAGAACTCAGCAATGCTGTTGAGGTAGTCGTCCCTCCGACTCCCATCCCTGCAAAGGACTTCTAAAATCCTGTTAGAGTGACCAGTGTGTTGTTGGACACTTCATAACCAAGGCTCCTCTAGACACATTACTCTGTTTGGCTGAAGGTCCAGGACGAGTCCTGGTGGTTCCAAACTTCTTTCATTTCACTATTATTGAGGTCCCTGTGCTCCTGGGACACTCAGAGCTTTAGAAATGGTTTTGGACAGTTGCAAATTTTATTAATCAATTCAGTTTGCCATCGATGAGTGCTAATCAAGTTCTGGACACATCTCAAGGAAAATTAAAGAAAATGTGCAGAAAAAGCACCTGACCATAATAGGGAGTGCCACAGCAAAGGGTCCATATACTTTTAGAATAAAGACATTTCAGGGTTTTTTTTTTTTATCTTAAAAACATATTCCTACTTTGTAATTATACGCTATTGAGTTTAGACTGAGGGAATAATGTCAGTTTTATCTATTTGATACTTAATATATGACAAAATTAAGTGTGAAAAAAGTGAAGGGGTCTCATACTTTCTAAAACCAATGCATATGTAAATAGGGCTTTGGAAATGCACAATATATTGAATTTGCCACAGGGCCACAGGTAAACATGGAGGATTATATTATAATTGTGGCCTATTTTGGAAAGTTTTACAGTCTGAATGAATGGACTTGGGGCTGAGTGTTATAGGCAGTGTAAGGAGGTCAGAGAGGATTCTGAGACAGACTAAGAGATCCTTTGGGCTTTCCATGGAATTTGAGGAAAATAAGAAAAATAAAGAATATATCTTATATTTCTCACCTTTGGCACAGTCAGGACCCAAGAATCCAGCAAAGCAGTGGCAATGTCCTGCCACACACTCACCATTTCCATTACAGTCTGTGGAGCAACCGCCCACTGAGTCTGCAAAACCACACACACATTAACAAATCAGATATAAAAGGCAGAGAAAAAGCACAGTTGAAAATATTCCACATGTAACTCCATAAACTGGTATAGCTCTCTGTTATTGAATGAGAGATCTGATAAGCAATGGATGGGTCCCCAGACACAGGGGCTATATTAGATTAGTGTGATCCAGCTGCTATCACTCTCTGGGGAATGGCCAAGCACTCACTTACACTCAGTAGCACTAAGCACATTATACTACATTACAGGTTGGAAACACACCGCACGCAAATTTACAAACATCAAGGCTTAATCAACAAACTGTTTACAAGGGCGTAGTTTGGAGCGAGATTGGACAACATAAAATCCGACGTTGTCAATGCACAAGTTAGTGGAGAATGGGTAATACTGTGTTGCTACAGTAGCTACACTCTTGGCACAGGAAGGATCAATGTGATGCTTGGTCCTACTGGCGCTTTGTCTCATCTGGATGTGTGTTTCATCATATCCTTCTGTAGGCTGTATGTGTTTCATCATATTCCTCCATCAGACTTCAATTAGCTGCCTTCCTTTTACCGGTCTCCTTTTCTCCCATTGATATGTCCATCATGTCAGATTTCATTCTCTGGGTACAGACAACATGGCAAAGATAAATGAAGAGGGAGAGCACTTTTATGCTTTTAGAGCATTATATAAGCCCACTGAGCTCTATCAGCTCAACATGAGATGCAAGATTCTGGTGGAGGTACCCAGATGCTGGAAGAATTAGGGATCTGACAAGTGCTGCCAGGTTTATGCCAGGTGAGCTCTATCTAAGCTAGATAGAGTAATTAAAATAGGTGTCAAGGATGTCATCCTTTATTTGACCCTGTGCCGTCCTGCTAAACTCCTCTGAACGGGCATCGACTCCTAAGTCAAACCACTGCAGTCCCCTGGCTCGCTCTGTTCAGGGAGCACAGATGACAAATCCTTCAGTGGCATGGCTCACGCACACCCGCACACACATCTACAAACACATGCACAAAAAGTTATTATGTGACATCCGCCTTGAGACACGTGTAACACATGCTAATGAGACAGGCCCCGCCAGTAGCTGGCAGCACAGCGATATCCTCCACAGCAGCACATCACTACAGAAACCAAAGTCATTTTCACCTCCATCACCTGTCATCGTAACACTGATGGAGAGAAGGAGTGGCAATCATCTTTTCTCCCACACAGTCAGGAGAACTCACAACTATTCTCCACATGTGTGTCTTTCTTGCTCTTGAAAAAAGCCTCTTGCACACAAACTTCAATATTGTATCTGGCACCTGACGCTTGCAATGAAAAAAAAAACAACTCATCTGCAAGGTCACAAAGTCGCTTTTAATCCAGAGTGATCTGTCAAAAAGCTCACAGAGCTGTAACACTGATATATGCCCTACGGTATCTTTCAGGTCAACGTCTCGGCTATGAAAATCTCCAGGCAATTAACAGGTAATGTATGAAAACCCAGGTCTTTATTTGTTTCAGTATAGTGACTGTGCGTGTGTTTGTGCGCATGCACAGGTGTGTGCATCCATGAAACATCCATTCGCTTCTTTCCACTGACTAAACCCTTTCCAGTTAGAAATCACTCATGCCATAAGTTATTGCAGTTAAATGCCATTATAAAATGGTTGCTTCCAGCCTAGTGATCTGATTGGTCAAATAAGCATTCCAATGGTACTTTATTAGCCCGTAAAGTTCCAGCCATGCTTTATGACCCTTGTGCTTTATGATTTGATGAAAAAATGAAATGCCTGCTCAGCTAACTAGAAGTGTCCAGCCGCTAGCTACCCGTGTTTTGTTTATCATCTTTTTTTTTAGTTCCAGTTATCTACATGAAAACTTTTCTCATACTTTTTCTGGCCGTTGTGTTAAAGCTATAACATTCGAGAGAACCTATGATGACAGGTCAAGTATAGCAATTATGCATAATTAATAGGCCTCCAGGAAGCACCACTCTGTACATGTGTGTGGCTGAGGAGGATCAAAGAAGATGCAGCTGGAGTTGAGGTGGCAAAGTGGAAGAAATTATTAAGCTGGAGCTTTTGTGGATCATAAGTAAATGTCAACAGTGGAGGAGGAAAAAGAAGGTTTTTATCTGCACCTACATCAAATTTTTACAACAGAATGGAAAAAATGTTTGAAAATAAATTCTTTATTCTTTATTCTTTATTGTTATTATTTTATTCCAACATGTATATATGACCCATATATACATGATAGTCAGAATCACTGAGAAGTGTAGAGCGTACTCTATACACATATCAGCGTATACTGCAGAAGATACAAACGGGTGACAAATTAAAGGAAAAACCTAATTAAATGAGTGGCAAGACATTACAAACGCAGATGTTTCCACAAAGGTCCACTGCATGGTACAACTAAGCAGTTAGCAACCAATCATGCTCTGTGGCAGGTTAAAAAATGCTGAGCAGGTCCAGTTGGTTCTGATTTGTATCAAGTTGACGAAAGGAAACGATCTAAGTGATTTTCATTGATAGTTCATTGTTGGAGCACGAATGAGGAGCTTCAGTCACCAAGATGCTCAACTGGCCTCTATTTCAATAGGAACAGTGACTGAAGTGACATCTGCATTTAGATCTATGGGGAAGACCTCAGGAAATAAATAGGGCCGGAAATTGTGGTCAACAGTGCACATTTGATGACCATGATCATGATGTTTAAGTGCATTATGCAATTAAAAACAGAAGAGCATGTCTTTCTCAGTTGACTGAGATTGTAAAAGCA
Source organism: Istiophorus platypterus (assembly GCA_016859345.1). Lineage (NCBI taxonomy): Eukaryota > Metazoa > Chordata > Actinopteri > Istiophoriformes > Istiophoridae > Istiophorus > Istiophorus platypterus. Next base: position 20,846,389 of record CM029134.1, on the reverse strand, counting down.
GCAACAGTCCATGAACAATTACATTAGTATATTATAGTGGAGTGTCAGTTCCTAAACTCATTACGAAGATGAATGCACATTTGAGAGTACAGTGGTTAAAAAACCACAGACACTGGCCTAAAGTGATGTGGAAAAAAGTGATGTGATCATATGAGTCATCCTTCACCATATTTTCAACTAGTGGCTGAGTGCATATGTGGCGTGAACCAAGAGAACAGTACAGGACTGAATGCTGGACTCCTACTGTGAGGGAATCTGGCTTTGCTTGCATGGTTTGGGCCCTCCCCTTAGAGGGAGGGGCCATTGCAAATCAATACAAAGCTGTTCTGAGTTATCATCTTTATCTTGTAATGAAACATTTCTATCCTGATGGGGATGGTCTCCTCCTGGATGAGACTGCCCCCGTCCTCAGGCCGTGAGGGGTCATCGATGGTTTGATGAGTATGGAATTGATGCGAGTCTTATGCTGTGGCCTTTACAGTCATCAGATCTCAACCCAACTGAACACCTGTGGGAGATTTTGAGAATCAATGCTTAAAAGCACTGAGGCCATTCTGGTGGCTCGTGATTGCCCAACATCTTATGGATGTCACATAATAACTTAGGACAATTTATGTTGGTTTTTCCTTTAATTTGTTATCCATCTGTATATCAGCATTTGTGCCGATAATTTTGTGTCCTAGTCAGCAACAACACCGAGTGAATATGTGTCTGATTGCCCTGTGTGTATGTGTGAGATGGTGTGTGAACAGATGACAGAAGAACATAATGTCTTCTGACTGATACAGGTCAACTACCAGCTGACCAGACACATGTGGCTTTAGATGTTCAACCACAACTCACTTCTTTCTTCTTTTTACCATTATCAAGCTGACGATTACTACGATTGTGCATGACAGTGTTTCCTGTCTCATGTTATCACATACTTCATTACTTTTTCAAGGACTTTTATGTGCTTTTATGACATGTTTTACATGCAGTTTGTCCCCGTTTCTGTAAAAAAAAACAAAACAAGCATATTCTGGCGCATAAGCATAAGTTTATGTATTGTTTTCATTCAGGTTCCCATATTTTCCTTCTTGTCACATTATACTGTACTGATTATCCTTTTTTTATGACAGTCTTTGGCTATTCTTATTTATATTCTCTGCTTCTTTGTTGTATCCAGTTACTATTTGCTGCAGAGAAGCTCAGTTTCCCGACAGAGATCATCTCATTTCTCCCTCCTCTCCATATAAAGCTCCACTCTGGGAATACAACATACTGTGTCCCTTATTATTATCAATTGTACTGTGGCTCAATGGTTTGGATTTTCTGCCAACAAAACAATGCATCGTCTTTTAGTAACCCACGTTATAGGTGTAAATGGGCGGTGAAATTAAATCTGACATCAATCCGTTAATATTATTTTCCTCGTTCAAGCCAAATCACTTCATTAATTATTTGAAAAACCTTCACAGACTAAAAGCTTCTATTCTGAGCCCATCTGTTGTGTGTATATTTGTTTTGATTATTGAAGAAAGGGAAATGGACAAAAAGGAAAGTTAACTCTGTAATCGCTGCTTGTTCCTTCTTGGTTCAAAATATATGACTCAAAAAAGGTCTGGTATATTCCAGACTTTACAGACAGCACATGTGTCAACACATGTTTGACAGCTCTGAAATAAAATCTGTGTTTAGCTTCTGCATGGTGTCAATCATCATATAAAGTACTCTTGTCAATATGATGGTGAAAGCTGGCTCTTGCACAATATTTGCCACTACAAAGCTGTTGACTGGCTCACAACTTGGGCTTTTAAGATGTTGGTGATACACATATTTAACTTAAAAGAATCGAGAAAGCTTTGTTCTTGATCGTATACTGAATAACCAGTTAAAGATCACTGTGAAAAAAAAATCTTTTCATAATACTGTATTTGGTCATCACATACTGTATGCTTCATACCTGACATATAACCTGTCTGCCACATAAATCCCCCCCCCTCTTGATGATGGTGTGCTACCATGTTTCCCAACACTTTTTTTGTTATTTCAACAGTGTATTCTCTTAAAGACTATTGGACAGAGTGGGAGTGGAGAAACTGCCCCGGTAATTATCCACTTGTCTATATTCAGCCATGTACTCTTGCATTATTCACATCCTTCAATTTACACTGCCATCCGTGTGTGTCATAGCAATGCGCTGCAGTTAGCAAGCCCTGTCATTACTACAGGAGCTGTCCTCCCCTTCCTAACGGCTGTCTCTTGCCATGCCAAGCCCGCTCTTATAATAGGAAAAGTTCCCCTCAAGTGTCAATGAGTTTCGAATCACTTTTTTCCAGGCCTGATGTTTTCTGCTTATCAAAAGATTAAAGAATATGAAAGGACAGGAGGATGAAAAAATCCTGAAATACAAACAGTGGAATGCACACATATTAAAAATTGTGTAGCTATAAAGGGAGGACAGCGGAGACAGAGAGTATATGATACAGCTTTCATTGAATTCGTGCTAATCCTCCTCACCTATGGGACTGCTGTGGAGTAACACTTGCTCTAGGTTGCGTCCATCATTGTAGAGAGCGAGATGCCAAGTCCCAGGGTCCATGTACTCGATGAAACCTGTTTCTTGAAGGCCACTCAGCAGCAGGCCTTTGGGAGCTTTGGCAGTTGAGATGGGATCAGTCAAGGACCTGGGCAGCGCCTTGCCATCCAGCAGTTTCACAAAGTCGAACTGAACACAATATAGTAACACAATCAGACATCAGCATTATTATCCAGTTGGAACGAGCAGGATGCAAATTCACAAAACCTGCATCAATGTGATGAAAATCTGCAAGCCAAACGTTGCGCAGTGATGTGTGGCTTTTGCTGGGGGAACTTCGTGAAACTGCCAATTGAATGTCATTGGAAAACTACCTGCATACAAGAAGTTGGGGAGTATCATTAGCATCCATGGCAGCTCAGTCCTCCACCAGACATGTTCAACAATGGCGGGTTCAAAAACCTGACATGCTGCTAATAGCATGGACAGACTTTACCACCCAGGTTTTCAAATGGATCAGACTATTATTTCATCTGTCTCAACCTCTCTGTGCTTCATTCTCACCCTCTTTAAACTTTCCCCACCACCCTCGTCTCTCCCTCCCTTCCTCTCCATCCTCAGACCTCACTGAACTAGCAAGTACTAGCTGAGTCTTATTCCCCCTGCGGGCTGTGTGTCACACTAGTGTCAAAAACAGCTAATTAGACCACTTCATGCAGGCGAGAGCAGGGTTGCACTGATGTTAAAAAGCAGATGACTCAGTGTGTATTGTATTTTTGCATGTATACGTGCCTATTGCATGAAAAAGTGCTGTTCTACACTGCGTAAAACGTTTGTGTTAGTGTACGGGAGTGACACTGAGACACACTCAGCTGACTAAATCAGAAATAGTTGTTTCCTTGTGAAAACAATGTGCATCCACATTTTTTGAAGATGTTTGTCCACTTTGGGAAAATAACAAAATCTCTCCTCCACTTTTAGTTGGCAACAAAATTTTGCATCACAGCCAACATCTGGTAGGAGCAGGAGATACACAGCCTTATTATTCTGCTGAGCTTCAGCAAGTAAAAGCTCAATTTTCCATCATCTCTTATATTGTGTTTTAATACAGCTGAACTGAAAATTTAATTGTTGTCATTTCCATATTTTCTGTTTCTGTTGTCAGAACAAGTATAAAATACTGATTTGTTCGTGGCTCATAAGTGCTATCTGTTAAAGAGGCAGACAGCAGTTCCTGCTCTGCTGCACTGAGATGTCGATCAAATCATTAATTTAGTCTGGCAAACCTGTCTGACATAACAGGCATAAATACAGTTTAGCGACACATTTAGTATAGAGAAAAGGCCATAGCAGAGAGCAAAAAGTGCATCAGTTTGGATGCGATCTGGGGTAGTTGAAGCAAACAAGCCCATCTGGGTGAACAGCATGCTACTACAGGAGCTTTCTTTACCTGAGTGTGTGTGGGCGGTATGTTCCTACGTCCATAGACCCCCAGCAGTGCGTTGTGTGAGAGAGAGAGGTTGAACTTGATGTAGGTTGGATGGTGCACAGTCATATGAAACCTCCAGAAAAGTCCCGGTGGGATTGCCTGGCTCTGCTGGGTTCCTATGTCAACCTCGCCACGGTCGATTGCTCGGCCTCGCACCCACTTCTCTGCAGGTAAAAACCGAAGACAGGTGATAGTGTTAAGTCACATTATGCAGATATATCAAGGTGGACGGGGAGTTCTTTTCAATATCAGAGGGAGCAATTAATAACCAACCTGATGTCCTCAGACATTAGCATGATCAGCAGCCGTACTAACTAAGAGAGACAGAATAGACATCAGGAATGACTGAGCACTGGTGAAAATCCTGCTTCTCAAAAGACCCTGCTCTGGCAATCCTTCGGATAGGCTCTGCATAAAGATGAACTGCTTTAGAAAGGCGTTGTTTTGTCTGAGAGCTGTCTACTGGGGCTTTGTCATGTGCTATATTAGCATCCTCTAACAAGAAAGAGTGTGTGTATGCATTCGCATGTGTGTGAAAGGAGAGAGAAAGGTGGATGAGAGAAGTGCGAGGAGGGCAGGGGCATACACATGCATGCAGGCATTCACAAACAGCGTCACAGCACACAGATAGTGTCTTGAGTGAGAGCATGTCTTTGTATGTGAAGAGAATAGGTCTTTGCAGCAGTCCCTGGCCATCAGCTTCTCTCCTCTCCATAAGCCTTTATCAACCACCAGGACTGAGTCTTTTGTGTAGGGGAGCAGGCAAGGCTCTCCAGCCCTCTTTGTGTCGGCCTTTATGGAGAGATATATCTCTGCTTCTAAACTAAGATGGAGGAAATACGGTGACAGAGGGGAGCCAGCCGATCGTTACGGCCACAAAAGCAGAAGAACAGTTAGGGGCAGATTCATGGACGAGGCCGCTTGCTCTCAATCTATAATGCCTGCAGCTTCACCACTCCATTATGGCGACACCATGCACACCCATAGGCAGCGTATATCACATGTACTGTCAAAGAGATAGGGAGGCAGACAGTCCAGGCCTGTGAGGAGCTCCTGTTTCTACAGTCACTGTTACTTTTAGGCTGTGCTAGAGGCTAGTTCTAGGGATGGAAATATCTGTCTGTTGTTCCTTTGGCCGGTTCACCACTTTCCAGACTGAAATGTCTCAACAACTACATGATATTGCCATGAAATTTTGTGCAGACATTCAGGGCGCACAGAAAATTAATCCTACTCGCTTTTCCTCTAGCGTCATCACCAGGTCAGATTTTTAATTTGTTAAAAACTTTGGTTTGTAATTGCACAAATTATGACATTCCCATCTGCCTCATTTGAACATTACTTTTAATTTGCAAATATTAGTATGCTAACATGCTAACCTAGGATAGTAAACATGGCAAGCGCTGTCCAATAAACAGCAGGATGTTATCATTGTCGCTAAGAACATGTTGGTACACTGATGATAGCATTGGGCTCAAAGCACCACTGTACCTAATTACTTTCACACAGCCGCTATCATGGCAGTGTTTTCTTATTGTCTATAAAACAAAGACACACTTAACTAGAGTTTCGGGGTTTGTTAAAAGATAGTGTGAATAAATACATTAATCAAAACATTCACCTCACTCTCTGCTTTTTGCTTACTGATGTGGCTCACAGCTTTCTTCATTTCATCTCATCAACAAAACAGACATGTTCAAGATCTTATTTTATCAAATATCTTCAAATCCGTTAATGTTAAAAAGCTAAGCAAAGATGAGGAACGTGGCTAACTCTGACTACTTAACCTACTTATACCTGCGGAACATCAGCACGTTTCTTCTGTCAGTACAGTATGCTGACAAGCACTCCTATTCTAGAGCCCCTAGTACGGTGATAAACTCTTACCCCTGGTTCTCTCTAGCAAAAATTTCTACATTTAAGAACTACTCTCAAAAAATGCCAAATATTATGCTAATAGATGCAAAACACCGGATTTTGCTTTTTATCTTCCATCTCCTTTATCTTCATCTTCTATGGACTATGGGATTGAAAAAGTAAATTGATTAACTGGTTAACTGATTAAACTAGACTGAGCTGTCACAAGAGAGAGGGAGAGAGGAAGAGGAAAAAAGACCAGGGGAGAGAAAGATGAGAGGTGGATGAGAACAAAAAGAGTTCAAAAAGGTTTGTAATGAAGGAGAAAAAAGAGACAGGTGTCCTGTGTGAAGCATAAATTGTCCCTGTACTAAATCTCTACCAAACAGAATAAAAGCAGCTTGGCAGAACTCAGGTATGCATTCATGCATTCCTGCTGAGTCTACCTCAGCAGTCTATCCCTTTTAATGAGTATCCTCAATCCTGTGCCTTGCCACAAAAAAATAAAGGCCAGCAGAGGGATGGATGTCCAGAGGAAAGCCGCCTTTTATTCAACACCAGATGAATAGGACATGAATAGGGCATGGCAGTTGGCAGAACATTGGCAGGCAGACAGGCGTGCAGGCAGGCTGGTGAGCAGGCTGGTGAGCAGGCTGACTGGCAGGCTGGCGGGCAGATGAGCAGGCAGGTCCTTCTGATGCTAATTACTGTATAGTGCCTCCCTGAGTCTGATGCAACATGGGGAGAAAGAGTCGCTTAGGTCACCCGATTGAATGGGTGGTGGGGCCGGGGGAGACAGGGGAGTGGGGGAGTTGTAGAAAGGAGGATGAAAAAGAGGAGGAGGAGGAGGAGGAGGATAAGTGAGGAGAGGACCGTGTCCAAGGAGGAGGTGGCGGTATCATGTTACAGCTGCTGATGCAAGAAAGAAGTAAACCCCCTCCTCGCACCTCTCTCTCCTATCTTAGCAGTAGAGAACAATACTGTAGGACCAGTAAAAAGAGGGGAGGATCAAGGCATTTTGGGAGTCCCGCAGAAACCACATGGATCGTATGGTGACTAGGGCTCCGCCAGTGCTCCCCTAACTACTCAGATTACAGCTGTCAATGTGTTCCACCAGCACAGTAACACAGTGTATCTCAGCACAAAACCCAAGACCACGCTTTGAAAACATCAATAGCAGATATCTGGTTATTTCTATTTGGCAGTAAAAGGGAATGCAAGCTTAAACAAGCCAATAGGCAGAGGGGTAAAATTCCTTAACACCTTGCTATCTTGGGGCTTTAATAAGGAAAAGGCAGCTTTAAATTCACACTTGTTATCTGTTACTTAATAAAAATAGAAATATATGGCATCACATAAATCTCCTTTTGTGCTTTTCATCATTAGTTGGCAGAAGAAGCAAGTTGTTAGCAAAAAATGTCTTCAGGTTTATTTCAAAATGTTGAGCTTGTTTAAAGGGGTGATCAAAGTGTTGCATAGCTTAGTCGTGCCTGCCATCAAGCACAACCTGCCTAGTGGGCAGGTCTGCTTATAACCAACACACCGTACAGTATAATAATGGTGCTGCCTCAGCCAATTATTGTGGTAGTGTGACATGGCGTAGAAGTAAGTCTGCTAATGCCCTTATTGACACTGTTTACCCGCAAAATGCAAGGATATGTACACATTGCAAAATTTTCTTCTAAATTAGCCCTTGAAAGGCTTCTCATTTCTAATGACTAGCAAATGTCTCCACACTGCCAACTTACAAAGTCTGTTTCTCTAAGTCCTTGTGAGTTTGTCTGCTCATCTCTCTGTTCGTCAGTCTCTTATATCTCTGGGTGTTTTGTGTGTCGAGTGAGGCCAGGCCAAAGAAGGAGATGAGCTACATTAGGACACAAGGTCTAATTAATTTCTCTTGCCTACGGGTTATTCAGGTAAAACAATTACACCTGTAATCTATTTCCAAAGGAACTAAACTGTCTTTGCAATTAATGTTATTATCCTTTAGATTCTAATGAAGCAGAGAACAGACGAAAAGTGCAGCCGGGGTCTTGGTGATAGGACATGTCTGGGGGGACCGGAGCTGTGTGTGTGTGTGTGTGCGTGGCAAAGGTTAGCTGATACTGAAGTGCCTATGTGTGAATCTCACACACACATTGGTGCAGACAACATTAATGGTGTTCCAAATGCAAGAGAGATTGAGTTTGCCGCAGGATGAATAAAAATATCACAATGGGCAAGGTCTCTATAATTACTTGGATTCAATTAAGGGCCTTTTGAGCAGGTGGCTTAATAAGCTTTCAGCCTCCTCTCTCCACTGTGCAGCCTAATGAGTGTCAGTCAGAGTCAGGAGAAGATAACGCTGTTGGCCGAAGGGCCTTCCATTACTCTCTCGTCCTCACCTTCCACCATCAGGCCTCAGGCTATGTCTGTGACAGGCATGTGTGACTGTTAACAAACTCATTCACTACTCGGCACTCGGAGTGCACATACAGTGTTACATGTGTAGTATGTGTTGTATTAAACTCACACATGGATAAAGCACTTGTGGGATTTTTTTAATTTATTTACTTATTTATTTTTACTGCCCTCTACTGAGAGCGTACTAATTTAATCTGGGCAGAGGCTTGGATATAGCAAGAGAGGCTCGGTAGATATCCATGCTGCTAATTTTGATAAAAACTTTAAAGATGTTTTTTTTACTTCAAGGCTGTGAAAACGTGTTTTTTCGAACAGCATTGTTCCATGAGTAATTGGATTACTTTTATGTGCCAAAGTATCGGTTTCATAGATGAGATTTTTGTACTTTTCTCTGTGCTCTTTTCACGGGATTGGAAAGGGCAGAGCTCAGCTAGAAAAAGCTGAAATATATGTACACCAGTCAGAATTTAGCAACACTGAGGTCAGAATCTGATGCCAGTTTTCCAGTTGTCTAGTCACTGCCAATCAAATCTGATCAGACCACATTGAAGTAGTTCTTTGAGTGGCTCATGACCTGTGAGCAGTTTGACCACAGATTGAATTGTCCTTCTTAGATTTTTGAAAGTATCCTGTATTTTACAAGAGAAAAAAAGGGCAAACAAATTAGCAGAAATTCAGAATACAAAGAATACAAACAAATAATTTTGTGTATCCGCAATAAAAGGTTTCACTTGTCATTCTTTTAATCATCTTTTGATTTATTTTGGGAGCCCTTGGGGAGGTCTAGTCCTACAGGTTTGAAACCATTGTTATAGAAAAATAATTAAACCCTGATTAACCCTTTTTGGCCATGGTGAAATTAATATTATTATTATTACTTTTTTAATCAAAAAGGAAGTTTTAGTCTCTTGACTAATAAAATAAAAATTGACCTTGATTTTTCCTTTTTTTTTTTCCCTTTGACGTCAGAGCTTAAGACATCACTCTGCTAGTTCAAAAGTCAGAAGTGAGTAATACAAAGTACTCTGCCTTTTATAAAATGTATCATCTACACTGTAAATACAGACTGCAGCTTGAAATGATGTTTAATTTTTCAGCAATATTTGGATGAGATGTTTTGAAACCAGGCTGAATAAGAGATATGTTGCTGCAGCTAGGGTTTCTCAAGTTGAGGCACTGAAGCAGGGGTTCATTAAATGATCTTTATGCCCTCTGCATGTGTGTCAGCGTGTATGTGGGTATGTGTGTGCATGTGTTACATTCTGAGACTGTATCCAAGCGTGAGAAAAATCAATGAGACCAGTGTAACAGGGACCGGTCCATCAGCATTTGCAGAATCTCACTAGCACAAACGCACATGGACATTTATCTACCCTACACACATTCACAGGATATGCAGAATATGCACACTTTTTTACACTTCTGCACACATACACTGCTCAGCCCCTTGCCCCTCCACTCTCTATGCACGCAGTCTAGATTATTGATATGCTCTTTAAGAGCCCTCCTCTCTGTCTGTGTCACATTCCATCCATCTACACACCATTTCCTACCACACCATCAGATAGCGTGAAAACAATCCAGCACTAACTCTCCTTTCATACAGCGGTTTATACAATCATCACACGGGCTCAGATGGCATTCGGCGAGCTCCACATTTCATCATCTTCACACTATAATGAGGCAATATGCTGCTCTACAGTATGTCAGTTTGTATCATTTCATATCATTAATATATCCGGCGTTCCACGTTGAGTGAAATATTATTCCCAAACTCCAATGTACTTCATTAAAACAGGGAATCCGCTGACAGTAAATTTCATCTCTGGGCACTTTTACTTTCATCTGCACCAGAGGAATTTCTATGTGTGTATGTGGGCGTGTGCGCATGCTGGTATGCATGCATGTCCAATCTAGAAATAGAGAAAAGAGAAGGGAAAGACGGAGCATTACTGTGTGCACATCAGCCTGAGGTTGGGGTGAGTGGCAATTAATGTAGCACTAATTAGAGAGACTTTTAAGTGTGAAGGACTTAGAAAGGCTCCTGGTGATCTCTAAAAACTGCAGTAAAGATAGCACGAAGAACATAAAACACAGAACGCACGGCTTGACAAGACACTAGCTTTACGCAGATGACACAACATGTCAATTAGTATCTAACACCGTGCTGCAAGCTGCGTCGTAAGGTAGATTAGAATTCTGCTGCTTTGGATCCTGATTTCGGCACAGAGCCAGCAAATCAAACAGAGAGCCTATCTTTATGGCACTGAAGTTGACGTAAAAACAACATCACTAAAAATACATGGGCAAGAATACAAGAAGATTACTACCTTCCAATCATTCCACCGAGCTCGTTTCATCTCTCCCTACTGTGTCATCAGTTTATATCAAAACAAGCAGATAGAAACTATCTGCTTGTTTTGATATAAACTGAAACTATCCTCCAATCAGTCTCCACAGATATCTTTATACTCCCACTGTTATGTTGCTTGTGTTTATAGCATTGCATCAAAAATAAAATCATTAATTCCAAAAGAAAAAAAAAAAACATTTTTCTGCTTGGTTTTCCTATTCTTGTAGACAAATTTCGTGAAATTGGCTAATAAATTGTTTCTTGAAAATTTTATTTTAATGTCAGCAATTACTTAGATGTTTGAGAAAACCACTTTTATGGTGGATATCACAAACGTCCCTCAAGGAGATCGGTATCCATCAATCACTCTTCTCTCCTCCCATTACTCACTCTTCTCTCTCCCAACCGTGTCATGTTTTTATCCGCTCGGTTCCCTGCAGCCTCCTCTCACCATCCTTCGCTATGTAATCTAGGGGATTGTGTGGTCTCTTGGTGTGAGAGGTGATGGGTACATCAGGATGAGCGTGATAATCTGCCACACTGGATTACAGCCTAATCTCTAATCTCTCTGGCCGTCCTCTGCCCGGGGACCACCTCCACCGTGCCAATTTTATTAATCTGAGCCCCCTGCATCAACGGCTTAGCTTTGCCCATTTTGATTTCCCAGCTTTCATCAAGCATATAAAGCAATAGCACTTGAAACAATAGATTGTTGTGATGTAACACTTGGAAGTGATTTCTGTGACCCCTGCTTGCTCTATTGGAGGATTTAGCTACTGATGAGAGTGTTAATCTGCAGAATGTGAGGATTCATCAAGAACAGTTGCTTTAGGGATGTCCCAGGTTGCCTAAATTGCAGCGGGTTGCAGTTTGGCTCACACATTCTCCGTATAAGTGCTGAACATGGGCTCTAACAGCATCCAATGTAATATCCATCAGAGTCAGACTAAGCGTGAAGGTTGCTGTGTCCTGCCTGACTTCATGACCTGGAACACTCACAATTAATGTCCCATATCATGGGGTTAAAATGGTGTTAGTAATTCCTCTGGCTAGTTGAGAGACAGACAAGTGAAGAAAGACTATTCTAGTCACGTACTATCTAAGAGGGAACATGATTAACCAATTACCCTGCCTTTCCAATAAATGAGTAATCAGTTCAAGGCTGATCTCTGCACTGACGTCTCTCTACCATATTGGAACATTCATTGTGCCGAGTCTGTTATGTATGCAAGCCAGAATGCTAATGCAATAGAAACTGATTGGAAGTGAATGGATACATAGTCAGTCTGAACATGTTCTAGTAATAATGTTTAGATGTATGTTTTTACATCTGAAGAGGATTTTCTCATCTTGCTACTATTCTATCAATTGTGCTTCAATTAAATCTTGTGGCAGAAATGTCTGAGTTTACTGTCCTTGCAGGATTTCAATTTTATTAAGTGAGCAGAGAGTTAAAACCAGCAGAAAAGTGTGTTTAACTATTCTAAGGATGATATATGAGTTAGAATTATATGTGACCTGTCTTCACAGCTGTATGCTTATGTATGCATTTGAGCTGACCTTTCTCTGTATGTGCATTTCTAGACCTGGCCCAGGGGTGACTCATAAAGGTGTCTCAGAAAAGCAGGGCTTATATTTAAAATCCTGTTGTGGCTAAGGTGAGCAGACTAAATCATTTCTGGTTTATTTCATGACCTTGGAATGCAGACCTTTGATAACAAGAACTGTTTGTATCGATTCACAGTGAAGAGAACAAATATCTAAATGGAAAAATGTGGTGTCCACAGTCACAGAGCAGCACATATTACATACATGATATAGAGACTAAAATATTACAGCAAAAATTAAAAAAAAAATCATTACCATAAGAAAGCAAAAGAACTTTTGGCAGCATATTGTTGCCCATCAGTGAGCTTAGACTCAAGAAGACATGAATTCAATATTGCTAAAATCCATTTCTTGCTGGAGTTGTTGCAGTACTTTACTGACACAGGACCTGAACCCAAGATGTAATGTTTGTGGGCTATGTGAACTGTCTTTGAATAATAAGAGCTGAAAATTTCAGTGTAGATGTACGGGAACCAAAGCACCATTTAATAATGTTGACATTGAAAATAGGAATAAAGCCATGTAATTTATTTCATACCATCAGCATTTTTGCAGGAGGCTATCAGTTGGATTGTGCTGTACAAGTGACATAAGAGGACCACTGGAATTACTGTTTAAATAACTTCAAATTGGCTTGTCTGCCTCATTTGTATTTTTATAGACTGATTTCTGGGTTTCTCTTTCTTTAAATTTATTTCAGCGATGTAAAAAAAAAAAACCCAAAACATTTCTTATTATGAGGCTAAAGGTAAGGGAAAAAGGTATTTATTGGCTTTATTTTAATTGCAGTGCATTCAAAACATACACGTTGACTGGACTACTTGGTAGATGCAGCAGTACTAGAGAGATCCTTTTTTATTCCACATATTTTCCTTCCTTGTCAAAACCTGGAACCTACATTACCCACAATGCAACTCAACCAGCGACAGTTTGGATGGAAATTCATTTGTGTTGATGTAGCCTTGAGCTGCCAGCCTCAAGCAGAGAGGGGGCGCGGGCCACAGAGGTCTGCTAATCTCACATCTTTCTAACTCCACACCCAAAGATTTTTTTTCATTTTCAAACTTGTATTCTTCAGTCCCAACTGACACTGCCTCAAGGGACATCATTTGCAGCAACTTATCATATTTCGCAAAGCTCTCCTTACTTGGCTCCAAGGAAGTTATGTGGCTCCAGAGGACTTCTTTCACATGTGCAGTAGTACTCCCCAACATCTGTAAACACACTTTGATGTGTATAATTGGCGGAGTTTAAGACTGAAAAAGCTATGACCTCAGATTTTAATAAGGCAGCCCATTTCAAAATGTGATAAATTTCATGTGTACTACAAATTGACTCATATGCGGCCCTGAAACCAGGACAAGGACAGTCCAGAGGGACAAGTTTTTCCATAGTAACTTATGTAGGACTTATTTAGACCTCGCATTTATGAAACTAAATATCCTGACTGATTAAGAAATAAAAGCAGCCAAGATCTGTGAAAATGAAGTGAACTGTTTTAAGCTGATGTTCATTCATTACATCTGATATTTACAAAATTACTGTATAAAATTTGTTTCATTGTTACTGATGGACAAATCCTGTCATTGGCTGAGAGCAGAAAATCTGTTATTGTGGTGCAATTCTATGGTTGTGTGTGTGTGTGTGGGTGTGTGTGCGGTGTGTGTGTGTGTGTGTGTGTGTGTGTGTGTGTGTGTGTGTGTGTGTGTGTGTGTGTGTGTGTGAGTATTTGTGCCAGCTAACCTCTGTCACCAGTATGTGTGTTTTCAGTGTTGAGTGTGTCCAGCAGGTGGATAGAGCTGGTAGGTCTGGTTTTGCTGCGGTCTTCCTGTTGATGGTCCGCTGAGCTCAGGCCGTTCTCATACAGCTGGCTCTCGCCGTGCCGCAGATGCCAGGTCAGACCTAACAGGTGGACCACTACACACACACAGACACAAAGTGACAGCCAAAGGGAGAGGAAAAGCAGATTGAAAAGATCATTATTCAAGGCATGTACAGGGGTGTGTCTGAGTCTTCTTTAATGCCCATCTTAGAGCTCTCACTCAGTTTATGTACTTATTAGTGCCCGGCAAGACAATGGACAATTAGCAAATGCACAAGGAACACATGCGCACACTATCTCTCACACACACACACACACACAAACACACACAAACATACACATGTGCGCATGAACAGTGAACGTGGCAGAGGTGGGCAATTAAGGCAGATCTTCAGAGCCAGAGCCCAGGGCTGGTATTAAAGCGCTAACACAGTCTTTTATGCATGACTAATGATGCTTTGAAAGCTGCTGCCGATTCACAATCCATATGGGCCTTTTAAACAACAAAGGGTATGGGAGGATACCGGATTCCCCCTCCCACTCATAAAACTGTTTACTAGGACGACAATCCAACATGCTGTTAAATAAAAACAACTAACACCTGCCCATTATAGAAATTAATTAGTGTCTTGCATGGCTGTCAATAAAATGTTCAGTAAAACACTCACCTTGCTCTGACCAATCATCAGGTTCTATTCATGTGAGATTGTACTCCAACACTGCTTTAGTTTTTCCACTTTAAAAGAATCTAAAAAGGTAATATTTCTTTGCTGATGGGAAGAACAAAGCAAATGAAATAAATCATTGCAGGTTTTTTCTCCTTTGACACTTTCGGAACATCAAACAAAAGCAAAGACTCAAATCACAAAGTTACTCTGTGCTGGTGGCAGTCAGAGGATGGCTGCTGCATGCAGATCAAGGTAAGGAACTTCTAACGACTTCAAACATCTTCACTGTCTGTTTTCTTCTGCTGATTGCCGACACCCAGAAAAAGCACTTGACACACGCTTGCACAAAATGGCTGCTTAGAAAAACAAATCCACAATTATACAGCATGACCAACACAATCACACAGGTACAGTACATTCACACAAGTGCATAAACGTGTCTACTATTTTCATGTATGCATGTATGCACACACCCGCACACCTACACGCTCATCCACATTCAATCCCCAGCTGATGAGGAATACCTAATTAAAACTCAAGATAGTTCAAAGCCATTTGCAGTCACTTTCCATTGCAGAAGCTCAGGAAGAAAGAACTATTTTCTCTGAAAAATATAGCAAATCTATGATGAGCTCAGAGAGTTGAAGCCAATTTGGTCCCATGCTCCACTCTGGTATCTGTGGGGATCAGAAAATCATACATTTCAACATTTCAACTTCTGACTAGCCCTCGCCACTGTTGGTTTAGCTATCTACTCATGCACAATATGAGCTCTTCAAAGCAGAACACTGACGATTACTAGGGCCATGAGGGAGACGTCATGCATCATTTAATTCAGACTAATTAAACTGTCAGCCTGTGATGAGAGCAGACACGGACACGTGCAGATTCTTCACATCAGTGTGGGTACGAGTCACTCATTTTAATTTTTTTCTTCCTTCACTGTAGTTTTCTTATTTTCATTTGAAAAGATGCAGTGTGGGGGGATTTTCTCATTAACGCGTCGCTGTGAAATTAGTTGTGATGACTCATTCTGATGCTCGAAAGAAAAAGTATGACAAACAGTAACCCAAATGATCTGCCTTGTACATTCAATTTCATGGGTTTAGTTTCTAGCAAAATCCCCTCTGGTTGTCTAGTGCTATAAGTACTGGATTTTTAGACAGGTGGGAGAGAAAAAAACAAGCATGTAGAGAGAAACTTGCAGAGCAAACATACTGACGATAGTTAGAATCACATTTTAGTCATCAATGATAGATTAAGAGATAAGACCCCCGAGATTTCCTTTATCAACTCTCTGCTATTAGAATTAAATATGAAATACAGTGTTGCACCTACAAATGTTTGTTTGCGTGCATCAACATTGTTTGTACTGCATTATATTATGATGTGAAGTGGAACAACCCATCATAAATTAGTCTGTGAGAGTGCTCAGTGAGGGATAACAAGTTATTCCCAAACTGATACATTTAGCATTTTTACCATTCAGTCTCTCACGCTCCATTCTCTCCTCACTTCCTCTCATCTGAATTGCTTTTCTTTCTCTCCTTGTACTCCAGTGCCCCCCATACCTCTGCTCGCCAAGTGTTACCCATTCCAGTAATGAGTCTGCAGTCACAGTCCTCACAGGCTCTCCTATCTTCTCCTCTTCACCATTCCATCCCTCCTCCAAAGCCCCTCAGACCCTACTCCTCCTGCTCCTCCTCATCAGCCTCTCTCTCCGTCTCGCACACTCTCTTGTTTTATGGTTGTTGACCTTTTGCTAGAACACTTAGCATCTAGAGTCATAGAGCACACACACACACAGAAACACACACACACACACACACACACTGCAGCGAGGATGGATAAGGACCTGGGAACGTGATGAGGAGAGGGGTGATGGAGAGTGTGAGTCCGTGTGTATGGTCTTGTACTTTTGAGAGACCTGATAAACTCAGAGTAATCTTAAGACTAGTGATGACATGTTTGTTGATTTTCAATTGACCATGTTAATTCTCGCTGTTTAAAAAATACTTTTGAAGCCAAAGGCAAGGACAGAATAGGGCTTAAATTTAGGTTCATATTTGGACACACAGTTTAAATGGGAAATATTCTGTATGTCTGGGAATGCGGGCAGGGGTTTCCCTATCACATAGAGGCTTATGTGCTGCGCTCGGCGGTTTTAGCGGAGCATCTTAAGCCGAGGCATTTAGGTGGAAGATCGGAATGGTACTAAAAACAAAAGTGAGTCTGCATGCTACAGAAAAGACAAACAAACAAACAAACAAACCATCAAGAAACAGAAGTTGCTTGAACTCAGAGAAAAGAAATGTTTCTTTGACAAACACATGTGTGATTGGTGTGTGACAGATTTTCATCACCAAGCAACTCAAACACTTGATTGGATGTTTCTCTGCGCTGTTAGCTCAGGATGCTCGTTATAACTAATGTAGCCTATTTTCAGTTGAAAATGAAAAGCTGAAAATTGCTCACCTAGCTAAATTACATAGATATTCATGTACTGAATTAACTTATGTTAGCCACCAAAGCAAATTTTGTTTCTCCAACACTATCTTCTTCAATTTTGATGTTGCCTAGTGACAAAACAGGTCTCACAGCTCCACTTGTCATTGATCCGCTTCCAAACAACTACTTAACATAGGGCATTTTTTCCTGAGACATTGAATTTCTTTCAAACAAGAATAATTACATACTGTCTGTATTTCAACATATTTATCCTTCCTATGTGTAATGGTTAACGTTAAAATGTATTCTGTTTAACTAATTAAACTAATCTTGACCCAGGGTCCATCCAAGGCCCCAAGATTGGGTAAAAATGCTGATGCCACCTCGGGGCCCTCACCGTTTTAGTTTTTTTTTTTTTATTTTCCTTCAATGTAGAAAACTGCCCAACGAATGAGAATTACCGAGTTTCAATTCATATATATTGCCAAAGAGACGACCTGGAGCATGCTGGCCCCTTAGGGTCCCTGATGTCTGGGGCGTTTGCCCAATTCACCCAGAGAGATATCCAGCTCTACAGAGTTTAAGACTCTCTTGTGTGCACCGCTCATAGTGAGCAGAGGGAAAAGCTTCCACTTCATAAAAAACTAACTAGTTAGCAGTTAATTCAGCAGTTAAAAGTAATAGCATGACATTTTGGGAAATACGCTTATTCACTTTCTTGCCAGGAGTTTGATGAGAAGATTGATACCACTCTCGTGCTTGGATGATAAATACGTAGCTACAGCCAGCAGCCAGTTAGCTTAGCACGAAGACTGGAGGCAAAGTTAGCCTGGCTCTGTCCAAAGGTAACAAACTCACCCACTGGTATCTCTGAAATGACTTGACAGTTGGATCAGTCTTCTCATGTGACTCCTGCCAAGAAACAATGCATTCATATTTCCCAGATTTTCGAACTATATAAATGAATTTAATGTCACATTTAGTTTTAGTGTAAGACAAATTCAGTATTATACAGTATTTTGTTCCAGTATTTTGTTCACATTTGCAACAACAAAGTTTTCTAAATTTGCTACAGCTCTGATTCTTGCCACTGACTGGCTTCTTTTTCCCCACGGCAATGGCTGCTGAGGCTCATGGGTGTTTTAGTATTTAGAGCCATCTGCTTTTCCAAAATGATGAAAAAAAGCTGTATTTCTCAGAATCAAAGCTGAAATAATTAAAACTGGTGGTAACATAAGTACATAGTAGTAGGATACTGTTTAATTATCCAGAAAAATCCAGTGTTTCTGTGTTTTTCTGTTGGGTTTTTTTTTTTTTTTGGTAAGGTTTTCTTCAATCATTCTTGGTCAGGTGATTGTATAGAAACACACAGGAAACTAGAACAGACAGACCGACAACGGTCCCGAGTGAAGTCATACTGGGGACATTGAAGTTGATGGTATATGATCTGCTCTGTTTCCATGTTAAGGAACATTTAGGACATCATTAACAGGTTAAATATTTTGTAATGAGAAAGTGAAGTAGTAACAAAATAAGGTACTTCTGGAATCACTGGTTCCCACCACTTCTTAACTCTGCTATATGCATTTTTCTTTGCATGTGTGGGCACATGACATACATACACAGTCACACAGTCACACACTCAGACACAGCATGTAGTCAGTTATGCAAGCAGCATGTGCTCAACATGAACCTTTACTCTTACTTTCTTTTTCCCTTGTCTGTCTATCCATCTCTCTCAGTGTCCATGCTCCTCTCTCACTCTCTCATAAAAACCAACATAACCATCACACGTTAGAGAGAGACTCCGAGTTCAGTCATTATATTGCGAGCAGCAGCGCAGTGGCGACAGTGAGCAGCACCGCAGCGAGCTAACAGGCCGAGGCCCTCGCACATATGAACCATTGATCAGTGTGACAGTGAGATGAATGCCAGAGGTAATAGGACGACACTGCTGTGAGGGGGTCTGTACTGTACCCTTGCTGTCAGGTACCCTGCCGAGATGTGCAGTGAGAATGTGGCAGGCTGAAGAAAACAGCGCCGGGTGTAGGGAGAAACTGAGAGAGTTCGGTAGTAAGAAAAAGAGGCACTTCATGTTGCTTTTTCAGGTTTATTTAAACTACCATGGAGAGAAATAAGAGAACAGTAGAATCAAAGCTGGTGCAACTTTTAGCTGTCTCTCTCTCTCACTCTCTTTTTCTCTTTGTTGTGGTCGGAAACGACTGATACAACATTTAGAAAGAACTTGAATTAGCTTTTATTTATTTTCATTCCAAATAATAAGAATCTGGGTAGTA
Organism: Istiophorus platypterus; assembly: GCA_016859345.1. NCBI lineage: Eukaryota > Metazoa > Chordata > Actinopteri > Istiophoriformes > Istiophoridae > Istiophorus > Istiophorus platypterus. Next base: position 20,826,923 of record CM029134.1, on the reverse strand, counting down.
AGACTAAGAAAACCGAAGGAAAGTCCCTGCTGCTCCCTGCTGTGCATCTTTCAGCACCACAGAGACATGGAGAGCGGAGACGAAAGAGAGGCGCTGTTTATCTCAGAAATAACAGTAGCACACTTTATTGCTGAGAGAGAGATAGAGAGAGAGAGAGAGAGAGAGAGAGAGAGAGAGAGAGAGAGAGAAGAGGGGGAGATTTATGACTTAGTTGGAAGGGTACTTTATCACATTTTTACCCAACCCATTTGAACCCATGATATTTTCTAGTATCCTTACCCAAACCTATCCGACCCACTGGTCAACCCAGATAACTGATGCTGGGATACCAGCTGCCTTCCAACAGCTGTTGTACATGAACAGCTGGAATGCAAAGCTATATAGGTAACATATCTATATTGTGATTGTAATAAATGGTAACCTTGAAGCCAGGTTTTAAAAGCAAGCTATTTGAGCTGGTTGACATATAGATAATGCTAGCTTGCAGTTGCCACTGCAGTTGTTACTATTGTTGCTGTCAGGCATGTGTTTGTCTTCGGATTAGATAGAAATCATTGTAGTCTCCAGTGATGAATAGAATTGACACTTGTGGTAGGAGAAAGCGTAGGAGACAGAGAAAAAGAATGTGTGTGTGTAAGTGTGTGTGTCATCTGGTGTTTGTAAAAGTCCTGAGCTGGGTTGCTGGACACAATGAGTGAGACTGACTGTGAATATACTTTCTTATTGATAAACATTGAAGCCAAGGTAGCACTGCAGTCAGTTAAAAATGATTTATCAATATTCTCGCACAAGCGGAAACACATCCAGGCCTGATTGCCAAGTTCTTTTCACTCATACACATAGCTAACCGCCAACTATATTCCTTCTGACAACCAAAGACTATAGCTGGCTTTGCCCGGCAGCAAACACTTTCAAGAGCATCAGTCATTCAATTTAGTGTGTAGTTTAGCATGTACAGTAAAGCAATTGCTCATCCAAGTTCTGCATGGCTGTGTCAGCCTCTAGCAAAGCCAAAACTTCTGAGGGATGGGAGAAAGAAAGGCGGAGAGAGAAAGAAGGGCAGAGGGAGATAAAAGACAGATGGGGAGAGAGAGGCGGGAGTAAGAAAGAGGGAGAGACAAATGGGGAAAACAAGTGTGAAGGAGAGTGAAGGAGAGGGATTTCAGAGCCAATAAAACAAATCTGTGCCTGAGTCAACGTTAGAGTAGAGACTGAAAGCCTGAGGGTCCCCCTGCCCTCCTGCCTTTATGCCTGTCGGTCCTTGCTCCACTCTGACAGTCAAGAGGTGCTAAAGTGTTTTTCTTACTCCCCTCAATCAGCCTCTTGAAAGCTACTAATACCACTGTCATGACAGTTTAAGTGTGTATGTTTGCATGCATGAGTGCGTGTTTGCTGATATTTACTTGAGTGCAAGTGTGTGTGTGTGTGTGTGTGTGTGAGCAGCAGTGTAGCTACATAAACCTCAGGACTCATCCAGGATGTGACCCTGCTAATCTGGGATGGGAAGTCCTGTTTGGATAAGGGGATAAAATGAAGGAAAAATGGATAAAGGAAGAGTGGAGGTGGTGACACACGTCTCAGTGTCTTGAATGATGAGATTTGCCGTATATCCTTGTGTTTATTTACCATTCAAACTCAGTGTCACTGTCATCTAGTTAGTCACAGTAGCAACAGCACACCAAGTCCAACAGATCACAGCTAACTGGTTTTCTCTGTTGTTCTTTCATTTCTAATCACGCCCCCTGTCTCCTTCTGTCAGACTCCCCTCTCTGTCTCTGTCTATCTCCCACTCAATGTCTCACTGATCTGGCCCCTCTCTGAAAGCTGAGTCATGTTACAACAGACAGAATAGTGTTAAATAAGCAGGGGATCGGCGCCATGTTAGATTTCCCTCCGGCAGCCACCATCTACCACCACTGAGAGCTGAAAGACTGCAGAAGAGGCAGCGACTCACAACTGCCGCTCACAGTCACATACAGCTCATTCCCCGCGTGCTTGTGTGTGTTGGTGCGTGGGTGTGTGACGGCATGTGTGCGTGCGTGCGAGTGTCAGAAAAGATGAAAAAGAAAAAAGTGAGAATGTGCGCTACAGTGCATGCCCGTGTGCATGTGTGTGAGAATGTACTTGCCCGGTGAACTATTGGAGCTATTGAGGCTATTTTATAGCAGCCTCTCTGACCTTCTGAAGACATTTTACCAAAGGGCTCTCTCACCATTCAGAGCTTCCAGCGCAGAGTCTGTCTAGCCATTTTAAGCAATTTTACCAAAGGCTTCTGTAGCTGTAAGGGCAGTTTTAGCAAAGGCCAGCGGGTTTCTTTGAGCTGCATTAGAAGACCAAAATAGAGGACTGAAAACAAAGAGAAACTGGACCAATCAATACAGACCCCAATGAGGCATGAAGCAGCTGGCTGAAAGAAGCTGGGGTGAGGTGCGAGGAGCACAAGCACGCAGGCACACACGCCCACACACACACACACACACACACAAACACAATCCCAATCACAAAGTCACACACCAGTTTCCACAAAAAAGGGCACAGCAGTTTAAACCAATTTTGGCCTTAAAATACGGTTACTATGCTGCAAGCCTCTGAACACCACACTTTACATTAAATGAGCAGAGAAAATGCTTCTATTAATAGGAAGTGAAAAATTAATCGTAAGAGAAACACATAGGTGCATATTTGTTTTGTCGACAATTAAAAATTGGTTCAATAATTGACATAAACATCAATAAATCGGCTGATCCTCTTTTGGTTTTTGAAAAAATGGAGGCTGAAAATAACGAGTCTAGAATAAACACACACATACGCGCAAACTAGACACACGAAATGACCCAAAGGGGAAAACCCTCTCCGTCTTTTGAGCCAAAGATAATAAAGCCACAGCACAGAACATGGCGGCATTGTTGCCCTGTGATTGAGTCACTGTGTGCAAGAGTGTTTTGTGTCTCACTGAACAGTGCTAGCAACACTCCTAACAGAAAGGTTCTAGTTCCTAGACTGGAAACAAGTTGTAGCATCCAATCTTATACGCCCAGCATTGATGAGTAAATAACTGGCTGCCAGTTGGCCTCCTTGACAGAGCTGCCCAATGAAGAGGATCACAGATGATCCCAGACAAACAGTTGTCCGACTGTTCAAAAACTTCTCCCTTTGGTACAAGGTAACATTTCATTCAGACCAGGCCAGCTCAGCACTTCAAGGACTTCACCCAGACAGCCGTCATCAGACTCGGCCGACCCTCTGACTTTACCTCTGTACGCAATCTCCGGCCTCCTGCTTGCCACTTGCTATCAGAACAGACTGCAATCCCCTCTACTCTAAGTCATTACTCCACTGAGGTTATTATAACAGTACAATGTTTCAATTCACTCATGAATGTACTACAATCCACGCAGCATCGTCATATACATCATATTTATCAGCACCAACTGTTTGTTGTTTTGCATTCCTCATTTTGTCTGCCCTCTCTGCTCTGTACCACTCTCTACAGCTCTAGGAACCGATGTCACTCTATGTCGAAAACATTTTAAAGCTTTTCTATCCCACTCAGTGCAACCATCTCAGAGTACAGTGCAATATGCTGTGCAGTGGCTGGCAGACTGTGCTGTCTGAATGCATTGGGGCCACGGTTCAAGGTGAAAAAAAAAAACAGTAGATCTTGAACAGAGTGAATCAGCATATCTGAGGTTTTATTCCAATTTAAACTTGCACTATCATTTTATGTCGGGCATTTCTTTGCTTCCACATGGATTTGTTCAAAGCCTTTGCCTCTTTGTCCATTACATTGGTACACGCGAAAATTAGGCCAAGGCATTCTTCACTTCTGTCTTTCTGTTCAGATAATTCCATAATTACTTTGCACATAGTAAATGAATTGGAAACTTACTTCTATGGTAAATTAGTTTTTATAACATTATACATATTTATTTAATAGGAGTTAGAATAAATGACTACTTTCACCAAGCCAGGTTGCAATATTCATAATAGCTAATAGCAATCAGTCCTGATTGTTTTTTGTTAGGAGGATTGGTCTCGGCTTTGTCAACAGAAAAGGTCACTTTAGTTAAAGCTTTCAGTCACTGGTGACACTATTTTTCCTATTTTCTCAACTCAGTACCAAAGAAAGATTCTCTGCTCAACTTTCTGTTTTTGTTGCATTGCTATTTAAGAGTGATGAGTGATGAGAGCCTGGAGCTCTGATGCTGAAGTAGGATTTATTACTGGCCTGAGAACAAGGTAGGTCATCTCCTCTTATGCCCGACATAAGTTCCATCATGCACCTCAGTCCAAATGTCCGCCGGAGACTGTGGCAGCTGGAAAAAAACATTTTCCGATCGCCTAAATAAGGAAGCTGGTTGCTGTGACAGTTACCCCAAATCTTTGGTCACTTTTTACTGTGTTGTCTACAGGGGAAAAAAAAAACAAAAAAAACCAAAAAACAATTAAATCTGAAAAACATGTTGCATAGTCTGTATCTCTGAGTTATTCTCATCAAGACATTTACTTTACAACCCGCAAGCTTGTGGGATAATGCTCGAAATGCATTAATGTTTTTCATGTTCTACATTTACTCTAAACAGGACATCAGCTAATGACATTGTCACTTTTTTCTATGGATGTATAATGCTCAGCATAAATCCACCCTCAACTCTACACACCGCTCTCTTCTCTGCCACAACTTAGTCACTGGATTTGGCACCTTTTCAGAGCTCTTTAGTGCTTTTATATCAAAAACAAGCCTTAGCAACAAATCTAACTTTTTGCGCAGGCATCAGCTACTTTTTTCAGGTGCTTTCATCAGCTACAGCTCTCCGGTTCACATAACAGCTGCTGGTTATGCAAGTAGAGAGCCAGGTTCAATCAACCGGCCGGTAGAATGTCTGAAACATAAATGAGCTGCATTTGTGTTATTCCAGGATGATAAACCACCAAGGGCCACAATAGTACCCCCTCTTCTCTAAAAATTGAATCGCTTTCTAAGATATATCTACAGGTAATTAAAAGCTAATTGTTTATTTAGTATTTACTCTTTTGTGCTTTCTAGAAACTGCCTCTCGTGCCTCTTGTCTGGGTGTCGGGATAAAAAATAGATTTTCATCTTCAACAAAAGGCACAGCGCTTTTAAGCTGAAAAGAAATATAATAATTTAGAGCCAGCAGCCCACCTTTCCTCAGACAGAAACATGGTTCGCCTTCCTTTCCTTTTGTGTCTCTCTTTTGTCTCTTGGGTTCTCTGACCAGCTAACATTAATTTCGATGTAATTGAAAGGCACCACTGACGCACTAAGCTAAGTTTTCTCGTTAAGTTTAGCCAAATCAGACCTTACTGGAGGTGTGGGCTGAACCATTTGCATCCTATTAGGTGGATCAAAAGAAAAAGAGGGCAGGCATTTTTTTTTCCTGACTTCTTTTCAGTCTGTTACCTGTTTAAATTTTTTTTTAGCAGATATTAGTCTACATATTACATTAATTACTTACAAACTCCAAACTGTAAAGCAAACAAAACTATTACATGTAGGTCATTTGGGGATCAACTGCAATTTTTGTGGCAGTTCCACTAATATTATTCTAGAAAAAAAAGCTTTCACTGCCATTGCTGTTGTACCTGAAGCAAATGAGATTTATACACATTTAAAGTAAAATTATTTTGCTGTCACTTCTTTTCTTGCTTGTGAGAAAATGTCTTCCTTCTTTTACAGTCCTTTTCACAGCAAACATTTTAAATATTATCTTTTTTTTGGTTAATGATGACATGATTTATAATCCGTCAATGTCAACAGCCAATAGGTGCACTCTGTTTGGCTCATATCAGCACAGCAATAGTGACAGCAGGCTGTGGCAAACATGGCAACAATAGCGCTCACACCCATAACCTCTTCTGTGACTGTCAGACTGTGATGGCGGATGCAGCAGCTGAAGGAGTGAAAAATGGCTACGTTTCCAAACATGAGACATCTGTGGTTACAAATTCTTACCCTCACAAAAATATACAACAGGGGTCTTTGGCCTATTTAATATTATTTGCTAATGCTGCCTTTGTTGTTTTCCTTCTCTTAAACATTTCAGTTTGTAACTTTAATTCTGCATGTTTATTGTCTGTGAGCACAGAATTATACAAATTAGACATGTTCCTTGTCTAATGTGTTCAGTGTCCCTGTTTTCTGAGTGGCTGAAAGGAAATGAAACAAAATACAATAGCATAAAATAAAATTAAAAAAACAAAATAATCTGCTGACTTATTGATAATGGAGGTAATCATTAAATCTAGCTCTAATGAGAAAACAAACCCATTTTTTTTTTTTAATTTGAATTCAGTTGGAGACTGAACAGAGGTTGACCCCTGTGATAAATGGCAATCTTTAAAAGCAGAGCTTTGAATTGCCATCAAACTGTGAAAGTAGATTTACTGAAAGGAATTGCGTAAAAGTAATGAACTTAAAGCCACTAACGAGTCATTTGGCTCCTTATGGAACCACCAGGTTGCCTGAAGCACCACGCACTGCACAACAGAACTATAAAGAAGGTCTTCACTAAAAGTGTGCACTGTCTGTGTCTGTGTGTGTATATGCAAATGACTGAAATGTGATTTGGAGGTGATTATTTGATTGCATGGTGCTGCTGACTTATTCATTTCACTTGCATCAGTAGCTTCTCTCTGTTGCCATAGAGATGATTATCTTTCATAACTGACACATCCCACCCTTTCCTCATATTTGATTCAGCAACTGAGGACTGTAAGTGTTTAAAACAGCAAGACATTCATTAATGCAGGAAACACTTTAATTAGCTTTTTTTGACAGCATGATTGAGCAATAGTTGGTAGGTTTTACAGAGGCAGAACTTAAATGAGGTTTAAAATAGAAAATGAATTACTGGTACCGTTGTCAGCAGCAATATTCCCTAAGATTAAAGATGTGATCTTAATCTGTCCTCTATCTCTCCTTAAATGCCCCGTTTGCTATCATAATGCCTGTTCCTTATATCTGATGGCCGTGTTGTGCTTAATAACAAGCTACGACTGCAAGAGGGAGGGGTACGTTGGGAGATAAACAAATTAACAAGGCTATTCAAAGCCCAAGCAACACCAGGGGGTATGGGAGGAGGGGAGAGAGGGCAGTAAAGGAAGAGAGGGGACTGCCTTAGCTAATCACAACAGGGGGGCATATGCTGCAATCATTTCGGCACAGCGTTATCTCTTCAATCATGGATCATCCCATTGTTGCGGTAATTGGAAACCTTAATTTGAGACGTAATATTATTGCCTCATTATTTGCTGGGTTACTTTCCCCCAAATTAATAAACATGTCCCATAACTTGAACAAAGAGCTTTAAAGACTGGCAATAATTTGAGATGGATATTAAGAGATAGTTCCGAACTGTCAGAAACTGAGGATTTGTTACAAGTCATCAGTGTCAAATCTGTTTAGTAAATTATTAAAGAGCCACATCAAGTGTTCAAGATCTGCTGCAAGGGCCTCACTGTTACAACACTGGTCATTCTGTGTCTCTACTTAGCTTGTGAGATCACACACTAGCTCTTTTACACGATGAACCGTGGATGACTGCGGCAAGCAGCACAAAGTTTGGCTGAGCATCATGAGAAAAGATGAAGATTCAGCCAAATGTAACAGCTGCGTTAAGATGATTTTCACCAAGGGGGGGAACGTCTCCAGCATTCTGAAATGTTTGGTTCCAGCTTGGCACCACTGTAAAGGAATATGTCACATTTTTTTTTAAATGCTGCAAATGTCTTGATTCAGTCAGCAGTATCTGCAGTACAACACTGACAGACAATACACACCACCTTTAGCAATACTGCAGGATAGCGGCATGTTATAACTATTAAAAAGAATGAGTTGTAGTACTGCAACTAACAACTATTTTCATTATCTGTTAATCTGCCAAGAATGTTCTTGATTAAGCCATTATCATTCATCATTCATTCATCATTTGGTCTATAAAAAGTCAGAAAGTAGTAGAAAAACGAAAAACAAAAAAAAACAACAAAAACAAAAAGCTGGCCGGTGTTGTCTGACCAGAACTCCAAAACCTAAAGATATTAAGCTTACAATCATAAATGCCAAAAAAAAATCAGCAAATTGTGAAAACTGAGACGCTGGATTGAGGGAATTGTTAGTGTAATTTCTTCAAAACGGACTTGAATGATTAACCAGGTAGTTTCTGTTGTTTGCCGCATCTAGTGATTCACTAATGGTTTCAGCATGTGGTGGTTTTTAAACACATAAAAAGAGAATAATTTTTTTTTGTAGTTCCTTACTGAGAAATATTTACAGCACGTATAAAAATAATAATAGATATGTACAATATAACAACTGCATTCCAAAGTAGAATGATAAATAGGAGCTGAATATATAGGGAACTGAATAAAATTAATTTTCATATTGTGAAAATCAAATATTTTGATTTTGTTGTGTATTATATTACTTATGATAATAGGAATGAATCCTCAATAAAAAACAGATTTAATGAGAGATGGACCAAAAATCAATACATACAGCAAAAGTCAGCATGACTGTTATTTGATGAAGATGAGAAAGCGCAATACTACTCGGGGAGACTTCTTTTTCTCCTCCTGTCACTAGCTGTTAATTAATTCATTAAAATTACTGAATCATTATGTAATGAGAGAACCTAATCATCTGGTGGCCTGTGTCTCAACCTCTCCCTCTAGACAAAGACATTAAGCCCATGACCACTTTAATCTTGCTATTTGAATATCTTTGATTTACAGGCTAACATATCATCTATGCTTACATCCCATACATCTTGGCGCAGTTGCCATGGTGATGTCAACATGGAGATCAATCATTGCCAAGCAGGAGTGGAGCGTGACACCAATTAAAAGGTGATGTCGTCTCTAAGTCATCACTCACACTCCTCACTAATGCACTAATTACCGGGGCCGGGACATTAATGGAATAGCATGGTTCAGCCTGGGGATTAATCTGCATGGATTCGCCTGTGTGTGTGTGTGCGCGTGTGTGTGTGTGTGTGTTAGAAGTGTGTGTGCATGTGTGTGTGTGTGTGTGTGTGTGTTAGAAGTGTGTGTGCACGTCTGTGTGTGCTAGAAGTGTGTGTGTGCATGCATGCGTGCGTGTGTGTGTGTGCATGCGTGCGTGTGTGTATGTGTGTGTGTGTGCGTGCATGTGATAGAAGTGTGTGTGTGCATGCGTGCATGTGTGTGTGTGTGTGTGTGTGTGTGCGTGCATGCATGTGTTAGAAGTGTGTGTGTGCCGGCGTGTGTGCGTGCGTGCGTGTGTGTGCGTGCGTCCGTGCATGTGTGTGTGTGTGATTAATGCGAACCCCCGCCTGCTCCGCGGTGACCTTGAGAACCACCACAGGAGGGAAATGAACTGGCTGGGTGGAGGGTTGGGTTATCTGCACGAGGGGCGGTGGAGGGGAGACAATGTGCTGGGGTGGAGGGCCAGGCCAAGGTTGACGATGAACAGGGAATCGGTCCAATCGAAGGGGATCGATGAATAAATTTAACATTTGACTTTGGAAAACTCCGTTGATGATCTTCCAAACCACTGAGCAACCTCTGAAACTTTCTTGATCTAAAAGATCCAAATTATTCCTAAAATAGCATCAGTCATTAAAGCTGGAATTCATCCTAATTCATGAGTGGCTCCGAAATACCGTGCATGCTCGGGCAATACTTCAATATGAAAATACTCCATTACATGTAAAATCATGCACGGAGAATGTCACTTAAGTATAAGTATGTATTATCAGCTCCTTCCATCCTTTAGTTATGTCACTTTATCCTTTGAGGGTCATGGGAGAATGGAGCCAATCCAGTACTTTATACTGGGTAGTTCAATCTGTGAGTGAGTCATGTTTAATAAACTCATCCTTTGCTCTGTATGTAGAATCCTAATCTGTCAAGGAGCTAGTAACTAAAGCTGTCACATAAATGTAGTAGAGTAGAAATTGATCAGCTTTAGTCTAGCTTGGTTTATTAGTAAAGTAAGAAGACAAAACCATATAAAGTATAAATTACCTTCATAAACTGCGGTAATGAAATTTCTTGAGGTGTGATAAAAAGAAATTAGAAAGAAGGAGTTAAATAATAAGACCTCACCATAAAACAAATGAAAAATTTAATTACAGCAAATATTAAACAAACAACATAAATAAATATTAGATACAAAACGTTTAAAAAAGCATGGACAATAAGTCGTAAGCTAAGAAAACACAAGATAGATTAATAGAATAGAAAATAAATGTGGCTTAAAAAGGTAGATGAGTAATAGGTTGAATGTGTGTTTGTTTAGTTCTGTGTCTGTGTTTGTAAGTGTGCGTGTGTGTGTGTGTGTGTGTGTGTGTGTGTGTGTGAGAGAGAGAGAGAGAGTGTAAACAGTGGATGAGTTAGTACCTATTGTATATGTGTGTTCATCACAGAAGAATAACCAGATATCTGCGTGCTTTGGTCTCGGACTGCTAATTTAAATTTTCGAATATCCCGCAGAGGGTGATCTTTGGAAAACATTACCGGCTGCTTTTAAAGCAAACTCCTTCAAAGTAAGGGTGTGTAATTTTTGGTAGTCCGGCTTTTATCCCTATTGATTTCCTTCTCTGTCTTTGGTTTTCTTTTACGCTCTTATTTTTTTGTCCCTGTATTTTTATTTTTATTTTTTTTTACCCTTTGATGTCTGCACCATTCTGAATGTGTAAAAAAAATCGCTGCTAGAGTTCGTTTCTGTATTTTTTTTATTGATTCCTTTTTGAATTAATTAGGCAGTCTCTTGAAAAGCCTCCCAATTTCCTCGCTCCTCTAACAATCTGTTTGGAAAATGTTGATTCCCCGAGTGAAATCAGAACAAACAAAACAAAAATCTCCTCGTGCCGCTGCACGTGACGGCTGCGCGTTCTCGGCGGTCAGTCTGCGCCGTTACTCACCGATGACGTACGTGAGCAGCAGGGCCAGGGTGAGAGTGAGGAGGGATGCGGACAGGGCTGTACACTTCCAGTTGCAGCAGCGGTGGGGCTTGTTGAAGGTGAACAGTGGTCTGGTCACGCTGCTGCGGGGGAGCGGCCGAGGCGGAGGCGAGTACACCGTCCCGGAGGTCAGGGGGTACCCCTGCCCCGCCCCGGACAGCAGAGCCGATGAGCCGGAGCCTTGCTTGAACAGGAAGTGTCTGTGGGACGAACGCACACAAAAAACAATTCAGTCCGGCCTGCGACCGACCGTCCGCCGGGCCCCAAGAGTACAGCGATGACAGCGGTAGATCTGACACTGGAAATTCTTGGCTCTTTTAAAACAAAAGGGCTCTTGCTTCGAGATGGAGGCAGACAAAAGCAGCCCTCTGATTTCTAACCGGGAGCCGTCGATTTCGGCGTTTGAAACGACAACTGTGGCGGGCAGGTTGGACCAGCCGCAGCTAGGTAGCTAAACACAGTCTCATGACGGACTTTTTAATGTTTCGAGTTTACTCTGTTCAAAAGGAGACGTGAGTCTCAGGCACTCGATGGCTACATGTGTGATATAGTGCTAAAAGACTGCTGACAAAGGCTAGGTACTGGCAAAATAGTCAACATTCCCAGCTGATAAATCCTATAGAAGTCGAGGTAGTGAAGTAACATTTCTTTTTGTATCGCAGTGACGAGCTGGTTAGTTCCAACAGTATCTCAAATATAACAGTTTGTTTTTTTTTATTCTTTCCTGTTTGTCTGTTAAGATCACTTGTTCAAACAGTAATGTATGTTTTTACTTTTGACATTATAAGAGGAAAAGCTCTGAAGATGAGGATTTAACCAAAATGCTTGGCAAACGTAATGCTACCTTGAGAACCACTGGCCGGGGTTGCTGGAGTGTAACCTTCCCCAAATCCAATGCAGAGAGATACAGAGCTGCTAATTACTGTAAACTCTGACATATTAAGTAGTGGATGAGCTGTGGTGAACCCGGATCCCCTCAACAATGTAGTTATTAGCTAATGGTGTAGCCCAGTCCTTGACCCCGGGAGCAGGGTCCCATAAAATACGGACTCGTGCCCTATTCGGAAAACTAAAGGACGTCGTCTGTATTGAACTGATGCAGGATGCACTTTGTGCAAATCTATGGGAGAGAGATGTTACAGGTTAGACTAGTAAAACGGGGATTTGTATGAGATTAAAGGAAACCTTCCTGCTCCCCCCTCAGCCTGTCTGTCATGTTATGTTCCACTACCCAAACAGAGAACGCTGTCAGTGCTGCTGCTTTCCACCTGACAGCAGCATTAGATTTAGTAGGCTTTGTATGTTGGAAACAATCGCAATTACTCTGCAGCCCTATCCAGGACAGTGGTCCGACGCTTTGCCATTTATCTTAGCATAGCACGGACATCATCTTTTCTCAGGTGAAGTATCTAGTAGCCTATTCTGATTCTGTTTATGCAAATCCGCACTCTCACTCTGAAATACGCCTGACTGAAACTCATTTAAAGACCCCCCAGGTGGCAGGTTTTAGAAGAGACCCCCTCTCCTGCATTTTTTTTTAAATTTGATGCAAACAGGCTGGCTCAGGATTTAGATATCACACACATGAAAGACTGTTCCACTTTGCCACTGCATGAAGTCCTACTAAACTTTACCTGTCAAAAAGCTGTTAGTAATGTCTAGAAGTATGTAATTCAGTTAAATCCTTAATAGCCCACGTTTGGCCAAATTTGTGTGTGTGTGTGTGTGTGTGTGTGTGTTTTTTTTTTTTTTTTTTAAATTTCAGTTGTCTCTTTAACTTGAGAGTAATGCATCATCAAAGATTAATCTAGAAAGCTCATATCACCGAGGAAAAGTGGTCTGGGAAAGTCCCTAAGCACTACGACTCCCCTTGTAATTTCTATTATGTTCCACCATAATTTTTGGGAGGTTTGCAATGCGTGCGATAAATATAAACCACAGACATTATTCACAGGTTAACACAAGAAAATAGCTACAATATGCAAAATACAAACTGCTATGTAATGTACCCACAACACTACAGATACATCATAAACCACAGAATATTAAACCATAATCTCATATCAAGCCCAAGTCCTTCATCAGACAAGGAGCCCAAATTTGACAAAAAAAGAAAACGTAAAGCGCCGCTGGTGGAACACTATCAGCAGCTACTGTGAGTGCAGACCAGCACTCATATGAATGAGAATGAAAAAGCCCTGGCAGCCAAGGATCAATGACTTACCTATTCTTTTTTTAACTCATCAAAGCTACTACTTAAGTTATACGACTTTATTAGTTAAACGAAAATGAGGTTCATTTTCATTATGAAAAAGAGCGCATTAGATGGCAGATGATGATAGGAAACTAAACTGAAGGGCAATTAATCTAGGTAGCATTTCATCTATATTGTGTTTGGATAATGGAGGGCGAGGGTTGGAGGGTGTCATTTGAGGAAGCAGAAATATGGGGGCTAGGAAATTATGCAATTTGGAAAAGTGGATCTGGGCAGGCAATTAAAAGCAGTTCCAGCCTCTTCTGGCCACACTGACTTCCATCAAAAAGTGAACAAAGACTGATGGTTTGGGGAAACATAGAATGGGAATACTGGTGAGAACATCAGGGGAAAAACACAGGTATGATCATTGTGGTTTTTTTCTCTCTGCTGTGTTTGTATTTTCATTACACAAAAATATCTTGGCACTCCAGGAATTCACCAACTGCAGTGATTGCCCTAGGTTACTATGGGCTCTCCGGGGGTTAATACTGGCTGTGAGTGTGATACGTTGGGGTGGACATGCAGCTTGCCAGAGTGTTATTCTGTAAGTGCAGCGGCAGGTGTGAGGTCACAGGCTGCTGGTAGGACCGCGGTCTCTCAACGGCCCTTAGAGGACAGGCCATTAAAACGGGGGCCAGACAGCGCACTGACAGTGTTGCTGGTCACCAGACTGCACCCGCCTTACACCTCATCCATTTGCCATTTTGCGCGGCAAAAACACATCCATCTTCTCAAGCCAGTTAGTCTCATATTCAGCCTTGAAGACAGATTGCGCTTAAAAACAAGAGCAAAATTCTGCCAGTGGGGTGAGAGTTTCAAGACCTCTGTGGAAATGATTTTGGACATCACGTTGCATGATTAAATAAAACAGTTTATAGCATATGTGGCATGTAAATTACAAGAAAAAGTCAGACGGAAGATCATTTGCAGAGGAAACTGGAGAAATTATTAGTTCTTAGTTATTAGTTTATTTTTTATAAGCAAAACATGCATTAGAGTGATTAACAACACAAAAAAGAGCAAAAATAAAATCAATTAAAGTAGAATAAATAGAAATAATTTTTCATTTTGCCAGTCATCTTTACTCTGTTTCTGTCTGAGTGTTTTCTTTTTTTGTGTGTGTCTATAACGTGGCCCTATGGCTGAGACAGATGGCATTCAGCCTTTACTGTCTGTCTGTCCTCCTCTCTCCATCCACCCGTCCAGTGTCTGGATGCTGAAAGCTGTGAGTCAAATGAGGGACACAGAAGGCAGCGCATGGAGCAACCACACACCTAAGGGTCAATGGTAGTTCAGCTCTGAAAGGCCAGAGATAAACTTTGGAAAAAGACACATGCACACATAGAGCAACATAGCACCGCTCAGTGATGCCTACACATACACAAACAGACGTGAAATACAGAAGAGAATTTTCACATTTTTGAGGCTGGTACACAGGTCCGGTCCGCAGTGGTGCTTTTATTGCTCTGCTGAAGGTGGATTATAGCAAAGGGGATCAGAATCCGGCTGAAGAAATTGCATTTGTCAACGTGTGTGCAACTCTATTCTTCTTGTGTGGGGCTTTTAAAAATTCTTCACTGTTCTTCCTGGCTCCCTGCCTTTGATCTCCTCAGACAATATCCAGGGGCGACGCCCAGGAAGCTCTGAATTCATATCAGAGGGCAGATTTCCCCCGAGACAGGAAGAAAATGAGAGTTCCCGCTCTCCGGGAGGTCGGAGTCTATGGCCCAAGGGCTGTCTCTACCTGGATATGTGAGACTCTGTGTGTGTGTGTGTGTGTGTATGTGTGTAGGTGGAAGCCTTTGTGCACAGGTACATACAGATATGTGGCATGTGTGTGTTCATGATAGTTGATGTCAGTTTGTAGCTACACATGCAAAGCGTACAATTCAAGTAGTCTCATTTCTTAGCGATAAGAGGAAGAGAAGAAGGTTGGGCACTAGTCAATTTATTACAGTCCCAGCATTTGTTATGCCTCTTAACACAGTCAGTGGGAGATCCAGTCAGATATATTGAATATCCATAGCTGCATCCTTCCACTTACACAAGCTGCCTTCTCCAGAAACATAAAGGATATGCAGCTGAATAGGAAATCTATGCACACTTCAAACAATCTTAATCTCAGCTGACGCAACATCAATACATTTCAATACAGATTCCTCAAATACGCACGGAGGAAAAAGAAGTGTACTTGACAACAGGAGATATTATCCATTTTTTTCTCCATTTAGATTAAGCATCACTTATAATTCCGATGGCATGAGCCCCCATGTCAAGTTGTAAATACTTGATAAATCTTTAATCTCACGCCTGAGATTGAGCTGATAGCACCATCACGGGAAGAGCAAAAAATATAAAATCCTTATACATCCTTACTATCTCTAAGAATACTGAAGAGGAGAGAGAGAGAAAGGAACTTGAATATTAAATCCAACCCAAAACAGTTAAGCAGTGAAGACTTAGTCATTTTTGTCTTCTCCCTCAAAAGCCAGATATAAAAGAGCCAATAATATCTAAATTATGTTATGAAGGGGCACTATTCTATTGACTATGAATATGATTACATTTTATGATTCAGAACTAATAGTGCACTATCAAATGAAAGTTATTTGACTATAAAGTCTCAAATGCAAAAATGCATTACGACAAAAAGCCACCATCCAATATACTGAGTCACTCTGGAAATGGTGTTTTATAATCACATCTCTCTTTGGGAAAGAGTTCTTTATGTTCAGCAAATATTGTTTGAATAATTCAAAAATTAAAACAACGTAAATTTTCATTTGTAGCACACACACACAAATAGATAAGTAATGTAATTACAATGCTTTTCTGACAAGTCTTTTACACTGAAGCTCATGTCTGGCCAATGATTAATTTAAATTGTCACTGAATCTAATTTTATTCTTCCTTTCCTTTAAATGAGGTAAGATCTAATTATGGCCTAATGCATAACTTATTAAATCCTCTTCTTCTGGCTTGGCAGCCTGCCAATCTCATCCTCACTCATAACACCAGAATTCATCCAGCTCTCGATTAAACATGCAAACATATTCTTTTACACCTAGCTGCTTCTTCTTGAAAGCAGCCCCTCAATATGAGGATCTCCTAAATAATTCTCTGATCAATTATTACTTATGCAGCAAGCATATGCTTAATTCTGTTTGATGGGACAAAATTTCAGCAGTTCGTCTCATGGCATTTGGAAACATGCTCTCGGGTAGTACAATTGTTATGGAATCACTTTGTGTTCCTAAAAAGAGGATTTCTACTGGATACTGTATTATACTTTTATTTTGGGTAGCATTAACTCAGATGTGGGTCCCCTGGTAAATGTTGCAGTGGGGGGTGAGAGAATGAAAGAGCCCGAGAAAACCTGAGAGATTCGTTATGACTTTGATGGTTTGCAGAGTCCTGTAATAATACCCCAGACACCTATGTGGTGTTCCACTTACTGCTCACTACACGTGCAAAACATGTCCATCCTAACAAATTCTTTAGTCCAACATTCATTCTTAATCATTCTACTCTGATTTTTCTCAGAAATTGTGAAAGTCTGCCAACTCTGGAGTCCCGATGAAAGAATCTTCTTTAATCTAATGATCCTCATTTGTTAGATTAAAAAAAATGTCTTTAATCAAGTGACATTATGTTGAAATAGGGTGGTTTGCCTGAAAGATATTTTCATTTCAAGGGTTTCATTATGAAATGACATATGCGCCATTCTGGACTGAAAGCATTTTGGAATGAAGCCTTCCATTTGTTCCAAATTTGTTAAATCATCTTACCTCTTTTTGATCACTTGTTTTTAAAAAATCAAATAAAAACACCATGCTAAAAATAACCTTGAACAGTGCACTGCATAGGACTGTTGCATTCTCTTACCTGGTCTCTAGGGGTATGTTGCTGTTGAGCACCCAGCTGTTGTGAAGCTGTGCCTGATCTGTGCTTGAGCTTGTGTCTGCCCCCTGGGCGCCCTGACTGGCCTGGCATCGCATCGGCATGGTCTTCCTCTGCAGGCTGACTTGAGTGTAGGGTGCCGGGCGGGCACAAGTGCAGGCGTGGGGTGGAGGGGGAGGCGGTGGCAGAGGGCGAAAAGTGAACTGACCACCTGGACTGCTGGGCAGCTCTGTGCAGAGAACCAGAGAGAAGCAGACGAGGGAGGAGGAGGAGGAGGAGAGAGGGACAGGGGAAAAATAAACATAGGTTTATTAGGAGCACGGTGCCATAAATTACAAATAAAAGTGGCATGTTAGTTGACAGTTTATTGTTATTACAATGATTGAAGGGCATAAATCAGCTTGAAAACTGTCCCTGTCCAGAGCCTTTCCTGCCTACCTGCTTGATACACTTCCAGCTGTCTTATAAATAGGTTCTTGGCTGGCTGCAGCATTGAGCAGTCTTTAAAGAGCTAACAGCTCTGGCTTAATCTGCACCCCCTAGCCCAAACTACCCATGTGATGTTTATTACGAGATCTGTAGCTCGAAGAATCAGCTAGCCAGCTGTAACTCCCTCACACTAGTAACCTCTGGGTCTAGCTGGAGCTCTCTCAATCCATCATTTATCATTCTCTTTTTGCTATAATTCTCCATCTCCTCGCCTCTTCCATCCTGCTACTTTCTCTCGCTTTTCAGTCTGTTATCTAAAACTGAGCATAGATTAATTACAGTTCTGCAAAAGACAATGTGTTTGCATTCATTTGTTAAATGTATGTGTATGCGTCGACGTGTATGGTTGCAGAGAGAGGTGGATTGCATGTACTTCCTTGCATGCACTTGAGTGTACATCAAGCATCTTGGGATTGTTACTTATCCGTGTTTAGGGGGACAGCTCACACTGTGTGGTTGCAGCATGGTTCTACGAGCACGGCAAATGCCACATCCCTAAAGACCAACTCTGTCCAGCTATATTGACAACAAATGCAACATTAGCCTTTAGCCCACTGTAAAGGATTAAGGACTCCTGAATTTCGTACACAGACACTCTTGTCCCTCAACGGTAGTTTCCACCAAAATGTCGGCAATAATTCAGTATCTATAAATATGGGTCACCTGGAAGATTACCATTGTCCTCCCTGTTCAAGTGTTAAGTGCTACACAGGCAAAGGCTGAGAAAAGATTTTATGATTTGTGTCAGGTGAAAACTGATAATGAAAGAAGTAAACAATCAGGATTCATTTCCTACAGTTTCTATTGTCAGCCATGAAATTATTGGAATTATTGGAATCTGTACTTCAGCTACCATTATGTTGAAAATTGAGGCAAGATCTTTTAAAAAATATTTATGACATCTTTTCCAAACATTTTATTTTCCAAATTTTAATAATACTAAATCTCTGCACATGCACTGACATTATATTGCTACTTTGATCCCTTTGTACCAAATTATTGTTTTTCGGTTTTATGGATCTAAGTTGTTGGTATTTCAAATTTAGTAGTAGGCTTACAGGAATGCTGTGCAATGCTGTCAACGGTCAATACACATTTCTTCAGTAATATTTCCATGATGACATCCGTCCAGCTGGAATGGCATTTTGAAAATGGTTACAGTAGCAGTTGTGACAATGTTTCTATATTTGCATACGTGACAGTAGAATTTCCAAAATTACTGTGGAAAAGCGGTCAAAATGCTCTTTGAACAAATGACAGGTTTTTCATCTTCCAAAACACATTGCTTTTTATGATCTTTTTAAATGGCTGAATTGTCTTTGTCACATTTCCAAAGCATGAAATAAAATATTTTGCTCCTTTCTCTGCACAATGAGTCAATGAAATTATCTCTGCATTACTCAAGATGCGCCATTACTCATGTCACAGATTTAGTTCATTGTTCCGATGAAACATTCAAGAGGTTCTAACTAAACATCGTCCTTCATCCATTGTTGTTTATTGCTTTGGTCCATCTGCGATGATGCGCATTGCACACTTGCAAATAAAATTTGATGTTTTTAGCATGCTTAACATGTTCCTGTTAGATAACAACAGCTGAAAGAGTGTGTCAACTCCTAGTTTGAGAATGTGCTTATCTAACCAGTGGATATGTCATATTTTTACAGACCCTGCTCTCTATTGGGCTGAAAAATTCATTTTCTCCAGAGAGGCTCTATAGTATTGTATTGTACTATATACATCCACACTAAATCACGTGAAGATGGTAACAGCTAATCAGACTGAGACTTACTCTTTATGAGACCTATTAAAATGACATGAATGTATTTGTGTCATCACCTGGAGGTGCTGTTTGGTCTAAACTAATGGATGTGGAAAATGGAAGTTATTTTTGTCTGAACCACCTCTGAGTATTAAAAATTACACCCTTAGGGAAAACTGACAGAACATTTTTAGAGAGCTATTGCCATGTGTGTCATTGTAATGCACCTGGAGCTTTAAAGTGGTGCTTCAGTTTTTAGCAGTCTATCTGATTCATCAGTAACTGGGAGCCCTTTGAGTCCAGACAGAATTTTCTCTCCATTTCTCTCACAATTTTGTCTCTAGACACTTAAAGATGTTTTTTGGTGCTTGTTTTCTAAGATTTTTTTTCTTAAAAAGAGCGGGGCAATTGAGTTGGGAATTTGTACTCAAGATGCACTTCATTACAGCACTAAGTCAACTTTAAACTTGACTTTGTTGATTTCAGGTTTGATTCAGACTATGTTAACACCGTAATGGCTTGGAAGCAATACAAGGCAACCAGAAACTGTAGAGAAACTGTAAATATTTCTGCCAAGGCAAAGTCGTGATTTTTTACAATCCAGCCAAATTCTTTTATACGTCACAATGTGCACCTGCCAGCCTAAGAAACTTAAAAAAATCACATTAACAACTCTTGCCAACTTCTTTCATGCCAAAGCATGCTCCAATTCCGCCTGTAATGGTGGAAGAAGAATTTAGATCCTTCACACAAGTAAAAAAGGGAAATTGCGCAGTGTAAAAATATTCCTTACATGTAATGTCCTGCATTCACAAATAAAATAAAATTAAATTGTTATCATGAGTTGAGTATATTTAAGATAATAAAAGTTAATTTTCTCATAATAATCGAGGACATTTTCCAGAGTTTTACATCATTATACATATTAGATTACTATTATCGATGAATCAACTTGTAACCAACCTGTTATAGCTGTGACTGGTTGAGGTGGGGCTATGTCACTTCTTTATATAGTGTCCAGTATTTTGATCAATAAAAGTACAAAATAACTCATTGGATATTCAATTATTTTGTTCATAATATGTTAATCTAAAAATATGTGGTACCTACAGGTCAACTATCAGATAGATGTAGTGAAGAAGGAAAAAAAAGTTTACTCTGAAACGTAGTACAACGCAGAGAAAGAAGTATAAAGTAAAATGTGCTCAAGTTAAGACCGAGTAGCTCAAAATGGTACAATTCTTGAGTAAATGTACAAAGCTACTAATTAGTACTTAGTTAATATGTATAAGGGGGCCATCATATGCGATAGTTTGCATATCATTCTTTTTATTGGACAGTGACTTTCTTTGAATGAGATAAAACCTATCTTGTACGTTTAAAGTTGAAGTGCATCCAGTTAAAGGTTTATAGCACTGAAAATATTTTCTGTCTGTTGTTTGCTTTACAGTTCACTGTATAGCTCATCAAGTGAAAAAAAAAACAAAGGCCCTGCTGAGCAGACACTGAGTTCTTAAAGGTTTGACCCTTTCCCTTTGAAATTCAAAACTAAATTAAAATTAAATTTTAACTAAGAAGGCACTTCATTGATTTGATATTGTACTACCCTAAAGATGGGAGAATTAAAGCATCAGATTCCTAAACAGCCGGACTTTAAGTCCTTATAGGTGAATATCCAAAAATGTTGCTTGGAAATGCCCATGTCTTTCAAACTCTATGTCCACCCTCCAAGTTCAGGCCAGGTTAACCCTGATGACTTCACATGAATCAAACAATTAATGTTTAAACCAGTACTTTTCAATTGTAAATTCTTCATAAAGGATAGCTATACTGGATTGAAACCATAAAGACTTGAGTTAGAGTTGCAGACATCTCTTACAATAATAGGAATAAATGAAATGAGAATTGCCTTTCAAATGGCTCACAATTGCATTATAACCAAAATTTAAATATCTCCAATGTCTGCTACTTCATTTTTATAAAACTTGAGTGCATTATAACAACTATGAGTATACAGTTACATTTGCTGGTAAAGCAAAAGGGGAAGGAGTTTAAAATGGAAAGGAAGGCAGGAGTAAGAACAGGGATAGAGGGCCAGGGGAGGATGTAATCCTGGTGAGTGGGGTGGCACGGGGGCCCGGTCTGCCAGATGGTGCTTTAGAAAGCTTAGCTAAGGCAGCTTTGGGTCTCCAAAGGTCCATAAACTGACTCAATTCCTCTCTACCAACAAAAACAGACAAATGGCAGAGAAGCACTTGCTAACTCACTCTTACGCTCTCACTCTCTCACTCAAAGCCATATCCAACACAAAAGCTGTGATGTCCTGTTATATAGTAGACGTAACCTAAATATGCCTGGCAAGGTAGGACGGAGGCCGTGCAATATTTGGCAGTCTGGCCAGGAGTTCAAAGAAATCAAATTAACTCTGTTGGGAGAAGATAGCAGCCAGGGGAGGGGCCATCACAGCTCTAGATGACAGTCATGACAATGTAGAACATCTCTGCCCTGGGGTTTCTCTGGGACTTAACCCTCCAGACAAGGCATTTTTGGAAAGTCGCTCGTGAGATACTTTCCTGGAATCATCAGCTTTTGGTTACATAAGCGAGATAGGAGGAAAAGCATTTTATAGCCAGTGGAAGGGAGATGTGGAGGGATTTACAGGGAAATGTAACAGGTAACAGATATGTGGGCCAGGTATTAAAAATGTTTTACTGCAGGTGAGATGGACCCAAAATAGCAAAGATATTTAGTGTTTATGACAATTTAGGCTATTAAAGCTAAATCATACTTATGCAATATGAGGAAAGCATAATAAAAAATTACTCAAGCCTGCAGACACACACACAGTAATGGTTTTGTTGTGTTGCAGTTCTTTTTGGAAGGGATATCACCAAGCGGGTGTAAAAGTGTTTGAATGAAAAAAGCATCACGTGTGCAAAATAATCTCATTCATGAATGCTCATCATGCTCATTAAAATGTTATACCTTCAGTGTGGATGTCACCACCAGATGTTCAGCACTACCTGTGCACGTTGCTTTGTAATGAGGCAGAGAAATTTAAGAGACTACGGCGAGAAATGTTAACAAAGAAAATGAAATTTTAATTATGGACAAGAAGGGACTGAAAAAATTATTAGTTGAGGCGTGAAAAAGGAGGAGGGTAATGTACTTTTTTCTTTTTGCTAAAGGGAGGGTAGATTTTTTTTTGGGGGGGGCAGTGAAGTGTCTTGACTTCTCTTGTGCTGTACATTATTTATATATTCATATTTTATTTCAGCTTGTCAAGTGAAAGTTTATCGTATCAAAAAAATCATATCAATCAATCGATAGTTACATCAAAAAGATAGATTTTTTTTCTGTGCTACTGGTAACAGTACAATGTCTGTCTGAGGTCTTTATTCGTCATCAACTCATTTGGTAGCTGTGATAATTTTTCTCAGCCGCTCTTTCAAAAATTGAAGAATGGCTGTAAATTTACAGTTCTGTGATATTTAGAGGAGGGTGTTGCCATTTTTTCCTATAATTCAGAGGGTAGGGTAAACAGAAATTACTAACAATGCTATGGAGGGTGTTGCTTTTTTCTAAAATTAAATATAAGATTCAGGCCCCTTTCCGGCCCCCAAAGTTTCGGTCCTGTCTCAAAAATTGTGGAAGCAGGAAATGTAAAGCTTCTTTAATAAGAAGAGACTACTACTTTTGGTGTGTAGCAAACCATAAAAAACATGAGCCACAATAATATCAAAAACTAATATTAAACCAGGTTTCCTCTTCTTCTTCACACTCTGTGTTTGCTCACACCCCATTCCTCTTTCTTTCCCCTTTCTCTTCATTATTGTGCCCGGTGCCCTAGTGCAGAGTTAATTTCACTTATTACAGGGAAGCTGTATAAAATCCATAGAGCCTGACCTCGACAATATCAAACCTGGCTGTCTGACAGAGGAATGTGATTGTTTTAGCGAACATTTAACGCTATTGTTGGACCAAGCCCAATAAAAAAACCACATCATCCACCCCACTCTAAAAATAAAAGCTTAATAATTTCCCCCAGGATAGCTTTTCATCTACAGCATCTCGCTTCTTAATTGACTTGCATTAAATTGCCACAAAGTTTATTCCACTGCTGTGCTTCGATGAAATAAATAATTAACCCCATAAAAAGGTCAGACAAGTGAAATTAGAACTCACTGGTTTTTGTTCTTCTTTTTTGTGGTAATGAGATGGGATCCTGCCCTAGCTGACCATCTGACTCTCTGCAATAATTTGTCTTTGTCTTAGCAGAGTTCCTGACCAGAGATAACACATTATCTCATCAGATATTATGAGCTCCAATATGACTCCTTTCATTGGTTGGTTGCTGATGAAGTCACCTCGAAGGATGGTAATATCGATAACAACAATAGTGGATGTATGATAACAGGGACTAATATTGCTAATGATCTTGGCGACGATGACATTTATGAAGATGATGTTACTGATAATAGTGGTGCTGGTGGTGATGAAAATAACAGAGATAATGATGATAACATTGGTAATAACAGTGGTAACAATGATGATGAAAACAGCAGTGATGGCTGCAGATACACTGATAATTACGTTGATGACAGTGAGCTCTGAGACAGCAATTAGAATAAAAACAGCCATTGATTCATCCCTGCAGACTCAGGGATAAACTGTGGGATCTCCATTTAACAAAGTGACACAATCATGTTGTCCAATTAAAGCCAGAAAATACAAATGAAGAAACAGAGTGCTTTAAGAGCTTTTCCCTCTCATATGGAACCCAGTCGATTTTCATACAGAGCCTGATAATTAGCAGCAATGCATCATCTGGCTTTTTCCATACCGGATGACTCACTCAGTGTGTGTGCAGCTGTGTGTGTGTGTGTGTGTGTGCGTGTGTGTGTGTGTGTGTGTGTGTGTGTGTGTGTGTGTGTGTGTGTGTGCGAGTGTGTGCGCGCATGTGTGTGCGTGCGTGTGCGTGTCCGTGTGCGTGTTTCTGTGTTTGTGCACGTGCCTGCATCTACGTGAAAGTGTATTTCGATGTGCATATTTGAGTAATTGCTTGTTTGTACCCCCATCTTCAAAAACAACTCCGGAGCAACTCCACAATCATGTTTAGGCTGCAGGTGGTTCTGAAAGTAGCATTTCCCTGGAGAGGGCATGAAGCCTCCTGAGTCTAGCTCCTCAGCTCTACAGCAAGAGGCTTACCATCACTCAAACACTTCACTGCAGGGGCCTGCACTCAAATTACATTTTCAGAAGAGGAACCTCCTTCTGTCCTGCGCTGTTTAAATGATCTGTTTAAAACCTATGATTAATCAGTCGATGTTTTGCGGACATGAGCTACCTGACTGAATCTTTTTGATCTCAATAAATTTGGGCTGCTTTGCAGTGGAGGCCAGTGCAGGTTCGCCTGGATGAAGCCACCAGTGGAATAGCAGCTAGCTGAGCTCAGCTCATCTCTCCTGAGAGCACAGCAGTGTCCTGATCCTTCCTGACCTTGTCGCTATTGCAGGGTATCCGGTCATTGCCACCTGCCTAGGAGCTGTGCAGGTGTTTCTCTGTGTGTCTGTGTATGCAATGGTCCAAGTCATAATTCCATGTGTGCGCATGCATGCAGGCATACATATGCACATTAGTGTCTGACAGAGCTTGAGAGTAGGGTTAGAAGCGCCATGATGTCATGTGAGTTATTGGCCTTGGTAGAAATTTGCATCACCAGGCAGAGGGCGTGACAAGGGTTTTGAGACAGAAGGTGAAATGCCACAACGGCCATTACAGTGATTAGTAAGCACATTCATCTTTTACAAGCGTTATGATTCTCGTCCTTCTTCCCCCGCACTCTCCCCCCTACACATGAACACACGATGCAGCTCCCTCAACCCCAAAACAATCACAACAAGCACACATGGAGTATGGCGGTGTTTCACTTGCACACACATGTATAGACTATATTTTCTCAGACTCCAACACTAAAACAGGAGAAAGTGCCTGTGCCTGACAGCAAACAAACCAACATAAAGAGATTCCTGGCAGGCTAAAGAGAGAGTGGTATCAAAGCTACAGGAATGCACCACCAGCAGCCCATTTTTTCACTGAGAGAGAGAGAGAGAGAGAGAGTATGCAGAGTGTTGTAGCAGACCTGAGCTGCTGGTAATTAGAATGGGCTCTGAGGAGAGACAGTCAGTGGAATGAATGCAAATGAATTCACTGGCTCTGGCACTGGGCTCCACAGCCTCACTTTTCATATAGCATGGCTTACAAACATGAAGCTACTGGCACAAACAGAGCAGGGCTACACAATAAACACTGAGTGACATGACTGCGGACATGCATGTGCCCACATGTCCACACACGCAAACGTGCACACATGCTTGAGCGTGCAAATAAAATTTGAATCTGCAGGGCTGAAACAAATATGTACCCCACAGTGCACGGGGAAGCAAGCACAGATAAAAAATACACAAACACACAACACATACACACAATCACATTATACTAATCCCTCCAAATGCCACAGTGTTGCTTGTGAAAAGAGAAAGAGGGTGAAAATGCTTGTTCCAAGCGAACATCCACAGCATGTCCCACAGCGGAATAAACAAACCCTTCTTAATTGGTGTCGATTTGGAATGGAGTGATGATTCATCATGCAGAACTCCCCAGTAGAATATTGGAAACCCAATCATTTCTAATCCATATGACCTTGACAGAGGGCCAGAGTTAGACTGTAACTCCTTCTACGTGCATTGTCCGACAGACAAAGTCAAGGCATTGTAACTGACTTTACAACTCGTTGGAATTGTAATCCACCAAAGTCAGATCACTTCACTGATTACTACATCTCAGCCAGCGGCAAATCTTTATGAAGCACTCAATTCTCCACAGCAGTCATAAATCAGGGTACTATAAGCTTTCCGTCTCGATGATGGCACACCAGAGACACTATTTCCATACCTTGCTGCTCCAGTCAATAATTCCTATTCCCATTACATCTACCAGCGCTGCTCTTGACTTACAGAAGTCCACTGGTGCTACCTCAGCTCACCTCTGGATTCCCGATGGTTTTCCTTGTCAAACTTTGATCAGTAACTCTGTGGCTCTTCTCAAGGAGAAGCAGGTCATCTGTGAAGGGGTCCTGCTCTTTACTAGCTAGCGCTGTAAATGAGTCTAATTAACACATCTCCCCTCCTATCTTAACCAGGCATCTGGGGCCAACTAGAGTCTTATTATAGAGTAGCTTATGCATGTAACGTCTCCGCTGAGATTACAGTATAGAAAGCGAAGCATTCAGGGAGGTGTACATATGTGTATTGTGCAAAAGAGGAGAGGGCCGTGTGAATACAGGAAGTTTGGGAATTAGCAGAAAGGATGAGAGACTGCTCGGTGTTCTGATATAATAAATGCTGGAGGGAGACCAAAATACAAAGTGTACAAAAGAGAGAGGGAAAGAATAAGAGGACAGAGACGTATCTTCAGCACCACCTGCAGATTCAACTGGCGGCCATCTTGCGGTCAATGAGGTGAGCGCAGCCACCGCCCTGGGTCAGCATTAACACAGACCAATGACAAGTCGGCACTTGCCCTCTATTGCAACAACACCTTGTCGTTCCGCTCCACCGACCGCACCTATCACACCGATCACAACGCACACACACGCATACACTTTTACACTCTTCTAGCAGTCTCCGTCTGTCTCCCTCTCTTTTAAAATCACACACACACACACACACACACACACACACACACACACACACACAAACCAGGAGAGGCTTAACAAATGTGGGAACAGATGCCCCACATCAGACTGCAGTTGCCCTCTGCTCCCTGCATGCCTCCAGAGAGACAGAGGAATACCGTTAACGAAGATAAGACGCTGCAGTCCTCTGCTGTCTCAACACACGCCTACGGGGAACACACACACCCATTTTTGAG
Source organism: Istiophorus platypterus (assembly GCA_016859345.1). Classification (NCBI taxonomy): domain Eukaryota; kingdom Metazoa; phylum Chordata; class Actinopteri; order Istiophoriformes; family Istiophoridae; genus Istiophorus; species Istiophorus platypterus. The sequence goes on along the minus strand of CM029134.1, from coordinate 20,799,619 downwards.
TCATTTGTTAATGTCCATAGCAGTATACAGCAATCGGAATATCTATAAGACCGTCTTAACACCGACTGTATGTGCTCACCTCCTCCTATTCACATTTCTCTTTCAACAAAAAACAGCCAATAATTCTCTATTCTCTCTTCTGAGGACACGATCTCGCTTCATCCAAGCTGCAATTGCCCTCTGTTCGCTTATTGAACTTAAGTAGCGTCTTTGATAGGTGAAGAGGAAAACAAGACATTTAGTGACCCTCTTGTGCTCAGACCTCCTACTCAAACACAATTGTTTTCAAAAAGCCTCAACACTGTCTTCGAAGTAAGGATCGGCAGCTCTCCTTTACAAACTAGTTCTTAAAGCATCTGATACACAGGGCACGACAGTAGCTCACCTAGTTAGCCGCATGTCATTAAGGCCGAGTTGTTAACGCACTTGCGGGGGTGCGTATTCTGCCCGGGCCCTTGGTGCACGCCACTCCTTTTCTCTCCCTTCTTTTCCCGTCCCTCTCCACTGAGTGTTAAATATACGCAAAAGTGCCATGAAAATAATTTTTAAAAGAAGGGAATAATTTCATTAAAAAATTATACAGATAAATCGATGATGTAATGCAAAGCTACGTAACTCAATATTTTTCAATTCAGCTGTGGTTTATTAATGATCTAGGATTTGATATTTTTACTTCATTATGAATTAAATTGTAATAATTTGAGTCATTAAATAAGCCAATGATCAATATTTCCTCAACGTTATTTCAAGTATATTATTAAAAAAATATGTCTTCAGCCACTCTAATTTAGTAGCATAGAGGCTAGTTCCAAAGAGGATGGATTTTTTTCAATAAAATCCAAGAAAACTGGGATGGTTTATCTCAGTTTCCAGATCAGTGCCATGCGTCACAATTGGTATTTTCAGTAACAGCTCAAGGCTTCAGTTATTGCCATCAGTCGAGGAGAGTTTGGGCCCTGTATTCTTTGGAAGTAGTACAATCCTCGGGTTCACCGCCACTGTGCATAACTTTACTATCAGTGCACAAAAAGCCTTCTTAACTTTGTGAGGTTTGTGGGGCCATGTTTTATGATGTTACGAACTGTATATGCAATGAAAAATCAAGATTTGGACACATTTGAGATAGACTTTTTTTTTTCATTATTTAGGAAGAGGATTGCTCAAAGTAGATGCAGTTTGTGGTTACAGAATGTAGCTCGGTAGCAGTCTGGGTGGGTCACACACCAACAGAGATGGGACAGGAAATTTAAATTTATTGTGGTTTGTAAGTAATAATAAAGGGACCCATCCGTATTCATTTTTGATGAACTTTACCCAGAATTTCATATCTGGGACTGTGACTATTCTATAATTTTTTTCAGTATTGTGATTTTTTTAACTATATACTTTTACGGAGAGACGATTTTGAATATTGACACGCAATTATTTGGACCAGATTTTAATGTAAATAAAAATTCACGAGTGCGTGCTTCAATACATAAGGAGGTAAGCATGGTTAAAAGTAAGTGACATTTAGGGAATACTATATATAGAGTGCAGTCTACTGAGGAACACAAGCTGGCTGCAGGGTCAGCCAAGAGATCAGACTGAATAAACATCAGAAAGAAAGAGAAAAAACACACACACACACGATCACACACACACACACACACACACACACACACACACACACACACACACACACACACACACACACACACAGCCAAATAAACAGGAAATAGTAGCTCATGAGGTTGATGTTTTTGGCCACAAATTAAGCAGCAGCTTTTCATCCGATCGTTGGTGGATCAGCCATGTAATCACTTAACTCTCCAGTCACACAGCAGACCAAGGATTGAGGCTGAGGATATGCGGATGGATCCAGGGTTTAGGGTTGACACTTTCTGTAGTGAATGGACTGACATCAGTCTATCATCCCTTATAGTGTCTACTCTCTATTTGACATGGCCTGGATATCCTCTGGTTTCCTAAATTACATGATTACACATCTGTCAGCATAATAAAAACTGAGCCCTTTGGCTGACAAGATGGCATTAGGCCCCAGACTGTTGATGCCACGTATACCGTCTCATTCTGAAAATACCTCAATGGACTGTGTTGTACACAAATACATAGCTCTGCAAACCTGTCAAGAATATGCAGACGTGTCACAATGTAGTATACAAATGCAAGATGAACCCTTGCATAGCAATCTCAAAATCAGAGGGTAGGTCAATATACAATTACAGAGAGATAGCTAAGTGTGCACCTTAACATAGCCAGGTACATTGATGTTTAGATAGCCATTAGCTAACAACAATTTATGACTATAGAGAGGCTTCTTACAAGACACATACTACCGGATACTTGTGGCTATTAGCATCCATTAACAGTCATGTTTAATCATGTAGAAGAATGTGTAAGGGAGCTTCATCTGAAGTAATAAAAGTAAATTGAGGTAAATTAAAATCTATCTAAAAGATAGTGACAATTCTACATCAAAACAGGTTTTCACACAAAGCGTACACATCCAAACGTCCATATATTTCAGTCTTACAAACACACACTGTTACTATTGTTGGATAAAAATTATTTGCAAAAGCCCACAGTCCACAGTGGGGAGAGACACAGATATATACTATATGCATTAACCCTCCATTTTCATACCAACCAACAACAATGAAAATGTGACACCACTGCCCTCCACCTCACCCATCTCGTTTTCTATCCACAACTGTGACTAAAAGGGCCAATTATCTCTGACCCAATAATGTTAAGAAAGGCCACAGCAACTAGAAAAGACTGTCAGTGACCCCCTCTAAGAGGGTCAGTTGCTCCAAGGCTATAAAATCTTAAAAAGCAAAAGATAATATTCTGTCTTAGCAACGACCATGGAGACAGCGACGAATGGCGAGAGAGGGGGAGCTGAGACAGGACCCCAGCCTTAATGTAGTTTGTAATTGTAAGTGTTGGTCTTTAATAAAAGCCCAGAGTATTTGGTCAGGCTAATAGACTGGGCTCTCTAAATCCTGCCTGCCATGCATTATTCAACAGCTATTAGCTATCGCCTCATCTGGGAGGCTTTATGAGTCCCATCATCGGCTGGGGCCCAGGCTAGGCACACCAGAGGTGAATGGGGAGGGGGTGAGGAGGGGATTAGCTGGGGACAGAAAGAGAGAAAGGAGGAGATGCAAATACAGGTATGAGAAGGAGGAGAGGGGAGGTTAAAGAAGATTCAGAGACGAAGAATCAAAGAGGAAAGCTGACGAAAGATGGGCGTGATGTGGCATAGGTGAGGGCCTGTGATATGGAAATGACTACAGGGAGATGAAGAAACGACTGGATGAAAGCCAGAGGTCATAAGATAGTCGTATGAAAACAGGAAGAGGTTGATGCAGGGAAATGAGAGAAAAAGTGAGAAGTGAAGGTGGTAGGAAGCGAGATGCATGGAGTAAGGTGTGGGAGGTGAGCCTCGGGTCAGTGGGAGGCTGGAGAGAGCAACAGAGAATGAAAGAGAGATGCCAGCCTGAAGTGGTATTTTCTGTTGGCCAGGAACATAAATGTCAGATGCTTCCTCCCTCTCCCCTCTCAACCTTTTCTTCTTTCAAATCCCCTCACCTCCCTCTCAACCTCCTCCTGCTCCTTCCACTCCACCTCCTGCTGCCCTTCTCAATCTGCCCACCTCTCCCTTGCCTCCCTCCATCTCCCCAGAGTACTACCAGTGGTAATTTTGCTTTCAGAGACGAGAGAAGGCCATGGAGCACATGGAGATGCAGGCTGCTCAGTTACCATGCTATCAGTGGCCAACAGGAATGGCGCCAAGACCAGGACGCGAACATGTATTTGTGTGTGCATGGGTGTGTACGGGTGTGAGCGTGAGGGTGCACCCTTGAGTGCATCTACACGTCTTGGTAATGGGTGTTTAGCAGGCCTGCCAGACTTGTCCCAGCCGCTGCCCTCCCATACTACCAGGTTCTCCTGACCCTCTGCGGCAGCCCAAGGACACACTCCTGTCTCTCTAATTAAAACACAACCCTGACAGACACACCACACACTCACACACATACCCTGCAGGTCTGCAGCTTAAAATAACCTTAAAAGGAACAAGCGACGCCATCATCCCCCTACACTCAACACCTCTTCAAAATCCACACACTTTTCTCACCAGGCAGCTCCTGGTCAGATTCTGCCTCATTCTGCAGGAAGATTTGCAAACAACACACAGCATCTTCAGATGCACTCAATTACTAGAGAACCCATCAAAGGAGCTGAATTTATTATTGCATGTCCTCTGTGCAACAATAGCACTGCTGCACTGTCACTCTTTACTTGAAAATAATTGGCCGCAGAACTATTTGGCACCAACAGCAAACCACAAAATGATTCTGCAAAACTGTCAGTGAGGCTGTGGTCTAACAGGCAGTTATTTCAGCAGCTCAATATTAAGTGCCCAATGCATAAAATATTACTGAACATTTATGAGTACTGCCATTTTAGTTTGTTAGGTGGTTAGTATTTTGCAACAATATAACTTACCATCGATAATTCTATCTAACCATTCTGACCACAATTAAGCCTTCAACATGTATTTGCAGATCCATCTTTATTCATAGCCCACACGTCTGAGACTATTTTCTTTCTGTGGGCAGCATAAAACCTTTTTAACACTAATGTTGTGTATTTTAAGAAATGGTGTGTTTTCTGTTTAAGGAACAAAAATGGCTCTCAGCTGTGTATTCTCAATGTGTTATGTATATTACTTAAAGAAAATAACTTGTGTGGACATCACAAATGACACGCAGCATTGAGGCAGCCTCTTCACTTCATCACAAACAGATAATTTAGCATGTTTACTTCCTCATTAAGCGCATGAGAGACCCTGATGGAGGAATCCCGGGGAGGCAATGGCGTCCTGCCACTGCAGGTTACCACGGCAGCACAATTTAATGGAACTGTCTGTCAGAGGGCTGAACAACAGCCTGTCAGCCAATAAGCAGATGTAATGTACACACATACACACCCACAAGCATGTGCAAACATTCAAAAAACACAGTGGAGACAGATTGTCAAAAACTCTCCCCTCTCTCTCTCTCTCTCTCTCTCTCTCTCTCTCTCTCTCTCTCCCTTGCTTTCTCTCACACACGCACAGGCACACAAAATATATAAGCACATATGTCCAAAAGGTTCTGGCAAGAGCTAAGACAGGCGGAGATGAACACAGAAGCGCTCAGAGCACATTCAGAGAAATCAGCGGTTAGAAAAACACACATCACCGGCAGCCCCCTACCAAGAGAGGAGATGACTGCCAGGAATATGCCTGCTGCATCAAACAGCACAGGTGTTGTCAGAGCAGTTTGCAGGAGATCCTGCCAAACAAAGTACTAGTGTCATCTCTACAGAAGTAGTAGTGTGGAAATCAACCCAAACAAATATAATGAATGGTTCACAAAGTATTTAGCAGATTAGGCAGAAAACTCTATGCATGATGGGGGCCCAAATCCAAAGCTCATTACACGTGGCACTGCATTAGGAGCTCACACAAGCCAGTGTAGAGCCCCTATCCCCCAGCTCAAGGATGATTTCTATCCCCTGCTACCCTGTGACTGAGGTAGAGAGAAATCACATCAGCCAGGCATCAGGCATCTGCCATAAAAGCCTTTTCTTTATTGTATATTTCCACCATCATCCCAAACTGGCAGGACAGAGAGCTCTGATTAGCATCAAAGCCTTTGATTGCCCCACTCGAGAATCAGTCCTGCTCTCCTGTATGATGCCTGCTGTGATACGTAACAGTGTGTGTCTTTTTGTCTGTGTTTGTGTGTGTGTGTGTGTGAGTGTGTGTGTGAGTGAGTGTGTGTGTGAGACTGCTGAGAGAGAGTTGAGAAATCATGAAAAATCATAATCATCAAAATTACTCCTGCATACGCAAGACCGAACACATGTACATTTGCTTGATTAAGCCCACACATGCACTTTAGGTCTTAAAGTTTCGAGATGAACCTAAATTGTCTTCTAATATACCAACCCCTGAATCGCACCTTTTGATGATGCACACTGCAGCTCCATCATCTGGTCCTGGCAATTCACTCTGGCCTTGAAAATAGGCTGCTTCTTTAAAGATACCTTTCTCTGTGGCTAAATATGATTAGCTGCAGAGGACATTGTAGCTCTCTCCACAGCTAATTCATTTAGTATGGATTGTCTGAGGGGTAAGGATACAGCTAGCAGGGAGATCAATATTCTAAGTCAGAGACTGTCTGGAGCAGAGGAACCATGCTGGGAGATGGTTAACTGTTCTAAAGCAGCAAATGCTGTCTGGAAGCACCAAATGCCAGGAATCCCACAATATTGAACACTTCTTCAAAAGGTAACGCTTAATGCTCAAGCTGGGCAATGGGTTATGTTGAGCGTCTGTATCAGGCAAGGAGCTTGTTGAAGATTTGTTGTGGATATCTCTAAGGATGTGAGATTATATAAGGCAAATCTGGATGATTCCTTATAGTCTATAGTGTACCACTTGAGACCAATGCCCCATAGGGCCTTGCCTCCATAGGGCTGATGTCAGAGTGGTGCTCTAAATGGAGAATAGGGCGTCCTTTGAGATAGAGGGGGAAAAAAAAACCCAGATTTAAGTGGCTTCATTTGCATGCGTGAATCCCTCACTTAAGCCCATCTGAATCGCGCACACGAGCGGCAGCAGACACAAATGGATGTGCACACACCCTCACACAAATTTCCAAGCACACAAATACACACACTTAGCACAGACACATTCTTTCCCCTTTTCCTAGAGTCAGAGGACATTAGCACTGCATCTATTTCTGGAGTCCCATTAAGGCCGTAAAACATTTAAGATCCACACAGAGTGATTCCTACTGTCAGAATGACCCGTTCTTTCCCCATTTCTCCCGCTCATATAAAAAAGCTGACACGAAGCTTGTGACAGAAACATGTATTTGGTGCCGTTCTGGATTTGGCTGAGTGGGCTGGCACGGCAGCTGGATGGGTGGGGTGGGAGGAAGAGTGTGTGCTGTGGCTGGGGTGGGTGTGAGTGTGTGGGGGGGGTGGGGGGGTAGGAGGGGGGCAATTGTTCACTCGCCAAATGGGTCCATTTTGCTGAAATGTGACGCCTGCACTTTCCTGACACACTGTAATAAATCTATCAATTGTGTGTGGGTGTGTATGTGTCCGTGCATTATGTCCGTGTGCACCATGCATGAAGAGGAAATTGGTGGCATCTAAACAGGAAATATCCCTTTCCCTTCCCCTCTATTGATATGACAGTCACAGTAACAGCTAACAGCTCGTCTCACCGTAACACAGGGTGGCATATGCTTTATAATGGAAATGCATTGTACCACTGAGGGACTAACATACACTCACAAGGGCACACATGTATGGACACACACTCATATACACACACGCAGCTAATGTGGGATGAGTAGGCAACCTTGTCTGCCTCCCATCTCAAATCTATACATAAATATATCATTTATTGTCCAGTGGGGAGCAAATCCATGAAAGCAGCAATGCTAGGCTACTTTAATGTGAAATGACAAGCTCTTAGGCAGCTCTCAGAAGCCCAACAAGCCTGAGTAGTCTCTATTTCCAGAGGGGGAGTGTAGAATGCAAGCAGAATGATAGCTTTACTGTATGCGGTATAAAGTTCATTATAGCCCACAACCCTGTGTTCTACACCTCCCATCCATTCGCACATAGAGAACCTGTAGAAAAAGATCTCTTGCTTCAGCGGAAGCTTTGTGACCTTTACCAAACTAAATTCATCACAATAAAGGTTCACTTAATCCCTTTTACATTTTGTAATTTACAGGTTTTGGAGCATAGTTTCAAAACCCCAGCATAAGTTCATGAAGTTTTCGAAATGAGTTTTCTGGTTGAAAGATACCACCCTTGATGAAGAAGCGTTTTTAGTTAAGATACGATGAAATGGGCAATGAAAGCTCAATACAGCCACAGATAAACAAAGGTTTCCACTGTCTCAATGTATTTACGTCCAATATTGTAAGTTATAGCAGTTATGTGTGATTTTCGAAGAAGTATTAGTCTGTCCATGATAACTTGTGAATAAGATTTCCAGTGTTAAGATATGTTTATAATAAATTTTTAAAAAATCCCATAATGTTAATTTTAACATTATATGGCGGTACCGAACCCTGAACAGTATCAGCTCTACATTTCATCCTTCACTTAGCTTTTAGAAACACTACATTAAATGGTTTATAACACACTATAGTGCAGTTGTGAACAGATATATGGCCAATTTTTAAGCGTTTTTGTTTTTGCTAACACCTATATCTCCTCTTTGTGAAGCATACACAACTGAATGCCAGGTCCATCAACCAATCCATCCATTTTTAGTAAAGCTAGCTACTTTGTTGATTTGTCCTCCTCTTTTGACTATGAATTAAATTTCCAAGAATGTGCCATTGGATTATTTATCCAAAAAATCAGTTTGTAGTCTTTCTTGAGAATGACTGTGTCCTCTGTATTTAGAATCAGGGTCTTTTCTGAGAAGGTTTATCTGGACAAATAAAATAAAATTATCTGGGGACCTTTGTTGAGTAAAACAAAAAGTCAGTTATAGATTTATCTATTTATTCTTGCTAAACACTTATGTACATCTTTGATAGAACTCTGTGCATTAGTAGGAACACTTCCTGATGCACCTGCACTCATCATTTTACTTCGCTAATGAATATCTATTTGTGCTGTATAAACCCCGGTGAGGTAAAGTGAAATTACCTATTAATTACTTATGTTAAGGGTGCTAACAGGATGGGAATATATTAGCAGCGTGGACAAGCATTGCAAAATTAAACAAATTAGGTATTAATTTTTAATTTAATTATTATTATTTTAATTTAAAAATTCTTGCCAAACATAAGCATTGTTTTTGTTACTAACATAATATATTCAGTATAATGTGAACAAGGAGAAAACTTTAATGGGAGAAAGACTTTTTACAGTTCAAAAGAGAAAAGCAAATATTCTGTCACACTTACAAAAAAAAAAAAAAAAATCCTGTGGATATCCAAGGTTTGCTAAAGCCACAGCAAGCAGGTTGAGCATGCGAGGGAACAAATAAGGATGAGCCTTGGGAAAATACATTATCTAATTGCATCATGGTTAGTGCCCTGGGTCTAGAAAGGAACCTACAGGGACTAAAAACATGTCTATCATGATTCCCCTGACTTTAGAAATACTCTCCTGTTTTGGTAAGGGACCAAAAAAAAAATATTATATTTATACATCTGCTGGTAAGAGTTTTACACTTTGTTTTAACTATCTAAGTGTTTCTACACATTAAGAAAGCATTCATTAAATGTTTATATAGAAGTTATGAATGCTAAATAGGGAGGTTTTATAGTTCTTAACAAAGACATTAATAAGCACTTAAAAATGTTCTTATATCTATTTGCAAGTACATTACATTCATTTCTCTGGCACAGGACACAAACAACCATTTAATGACTTTACATAAGCACTTATAAAATGTGCAAACCAGAAGAAATAAAGGCTGGGGGGGGGGTGCAAGGGGAGAGTAGTTACAACAGTGTTACAATAGTTACAATGTCAACAGAGGGGAAATTTTGTTAACTTTGGACAACTTGCATAACCTTGGAAATTTCTGAACCGATCTAATTTATGGAATGCAAATATACCCAAATTAAATGCATAGAAATGACACAACTGGTTAAATCAGGACTACAGCAGTCTCAGCTGTACCATGTTTCTGACATGCTTCATTGGTAAAAACTACAGAGCACTACATCGGCAGATAAGTTAAGCATGAGGGGCCTCCGTTTATTTTTAGGATAAATAGCAGCAATAAGAGTTAAATGATTAAGATAATAAAGTTTTCTGGCTGAAATTCAGATGGCCTTCTTGTCATGGTCTCCAATTTGCCCAGCACTTTTATTTTCACTATAATTTATATCTCAAGACAGGCAGTGCAGAAAAAAGCATTATTTACCAAGTGAAAGCATGAAGTTTATCTTTTTTTATATGAGCTATTATGCCCTGTATAAACTTTCTACCCTCCATTTATAAAGTATTTTTTGCTATGGACAAGGTATTATCTCCCAGGAGTTGAGCTACTACCTTTGCCATCACTGAGCCACACCTTAGTTTTTTCCCCCTATCTTCCTATGACTGCTCTCCTTTCCCAGAAAAAAGAATTACAGTACAAAAGTTCTTCCCTTGACAGGACCCTATACGGTTACAGTGCATCCAAGTGACTTATAAATGACTTTTAAAACATGTTGCATTCTGCAAAACTGAAAAAAACAAACCAACTGTGCGATATCCCTTTTCCAATTTCTGATGGTCATGTATCCCTACATACCAGGCTCTGTCACACAGAGACGACTCGCCGTATCCTTCCCTCTGATGTAATCCCACCATACAATTGACCCATGGAGTTGGTATCAGTTCCTGTCAAGTACATGATCCCACTCTGGCTTCCAAACCCATGAACACTGCCAATTATGTTTGATGGTGTGGTCAACAAAGCTAGAAGCAGTGCAGCTGTGTCTAAGGAAGTAATTTATCCCTCTGTGCAACCATTCAGAGATGCACCTTAACTGACTGACTATTGATTCTGTATGAAACGCACTTAAAATTCTGATTATATATTACAGGCAGGTCAGCAACAGTGAATTGTCAAAAGAGGAAATGTGTTCTGTACACACACTTCAAGTATGTTTGCAGCTGACAAACACAAGGAATACTCCAATACTGCTTTTGAAAATTAGAAGAACTTTTGTGAAACCTTTGCATCAGATTCCTAAACTACCATAGAGTATAAAATAGTCATGGATATTAATTAGACTCCATACCTGCTGCATTCTAAAAGAATGCTACAGCACTTTGGTACCAAATGTTCTGCTTTAACTATGACTAAATTCTTTAAGGTGGATCAAAAGGTCTCTATCGAGTCTCATGAGGGACCATTATCATACACCTGTGAGCACAGTGCTATTCCGTATAACATGTACCCCTCCTTTCTACCTCAATTTGAGAGTGTTCCGTATTTTGTTGACTGTGAAAACAAATTTCCTCTCAGAGGATAATAAAGTATCTTTCCACTTTACTGAGGTGCTGGGTTGTCAATAATATTTGTGTCATGGTGTTTTCTCAATGCTCCTACTGCAGCAATGGGGACTAGTCAATATCCTACAATGCACTTCTGACCTGTGGGCAAACCTGCCTCAATCTTCCTTTCAACTTCCGATGGACATTGATTTTCTGGCAGCTCTCACTCATACAGTATATAAATGTGGCAATTGAGGAAAAGCGAAAAGAGATGTACTTAAAGCACAGATCAGGCCTTTGAGTAGAGAAGAAAACAAAGGAGAATATTTTTTCAGATGCAGCCAAAACCCACAACAATGGAAACCCAAAAGGCCTCTCGATGCAAGCCAAGAAAAAGAAGTCTGTTGCTGATACTATTGCTGTGCTGATCAAAAAGTACAGTGTGTAAGTGTTAAGAATGTTACACCATGGACGTATGATATGTGAGGTGCTATTCTAAGGTGAAAGTGTGTGTACTCACGTGTGTGTGTATTAGGGAGAGAAGGCAGTATCTAGGTCTGTGTGATGAATCTGTTTCACTGGCAAGCAAGGTGCTGCGAGCAGCATGCCGTCTGTTAATTCACATTCGCTGCGGGTGGTTAGAGTCTGTGGCTGATGATACCGGGAGGTGTTGAGAAATGGAGGGAAAGGCGAGAGAGACTTGACAAATGAACAAAAGCTACGTGCAGTCTTGATCCCCGATGTCAGCCGCGGTCACAACAAAATTTTAAGTATAAATATAACTGTAAATCCCCGGCATTCACTTAAGCCAGGTTCTCCGCGGCTGCAACCCAGTAAATAATTGCAGAAAAAAAGGCTTCAAAATTGCAAAATGGCTTTTCAAATTAAATATTTCCGCTCAACATGCTGGACTGCAAAGCCACTCTGCGCTTGTTTAAGTAAAATTAGCTGAAGCAGCATTCTCAGCTGGAGAGGTTTTGGTCATCATGTCTTTGATAAAGTATCAACTGATGATTGCAGCACCACCAACCAGCCACGTCTGTCAGCAATGATTATGTTCAAGCAATCATAACCTTCTTTGGTCATAAACCTTTCCACGCAGGGTTGCCGCTTTTGGCCATCATAAGAACAATAATCTACGGATTTCTCTCTCTTCGTTTGCTCTGTCTGGCCGAACACTACCAGTAACAGTGCATCACCCTGAATTCATTCCACTAATGTGTGGCATACAACTGCAAATATACTGTACATTTGATATATTGCACATCTTCCCTGCTGGCTCCCCTCGCTCCTTCTTTACCTCCCCCTTGCCTGAGATATCAGGGAAATCCACTTAGCTAAGATGGTCCAGATGTAAATAGCTTTTGCATACATCCTGCCCACTCGAGATCATACAGGAGGGAAAGAAGCATCCTGAGCTTTGAGGACAAGAGGAAGTAGTTAGAAACCAAGAAGATTGATATTTATTTACTCTTTTGTACACGTTGTGATGTATAAGTTGAAATCCAAAAGCAGAACTGGTTCATAGTTGTTGCCCCCCCTCTATTTCCTGTCTTTTAAAGCGGGGAGAAAAGATACTGCTACATTACCCAGATCACATAAATCAGGCATGAAAGCATAATGGTGAGGATTTGACTGAGGGCAACCAGGGGCAAGGACAGACATATGAGATATTACTTTCATTCATTCGTCATCCTTCGGTTACCTTCACTTCGTCTGTGTGCTGACCCATCTCTGGTGCTGACCCAAAACGACTAAAAAGAAGAGCCGCTTCCACCTATTGTCAGCCGCATACCCCATTATCTCTCTCTCTCTCGCCCTGCAGCTATGAGGGGGCTCAGCTCATGCTTCCCCGAGGTGATCATTTCTCAGCACATCTCACAGGCTAGACTCATTTCTGTGTGTTCCCAAATCATACGGGGATCTTCCCCGCTCAGACAGGGCTGTAGTCATTCCCTTTATTCCACCACAGATAGAAAAACAATAGATGAATGTACCTTGAATGTAATTCTAGTTCCTCCAGGAAGGAAAGGAGACCATAGGAATTGGTGGAGCCTATCCACTAGGATATGTAGTTTTTTGAAGAGATCATAATACACTCTGAGGTTACAGATGGATAAAAGGGGAATCGGCTTACTTTATCAGCCACTGTTTGTTCATGTTTCATCATCTATGCTCTTTATTATTATTTTTTTGAAAATTAACAAATTGAATCAATCTCCTCCATAACGGCAACTACCCCATCACAGGTTAGTGACCATAACTTGGCACGACAGGTCTATCCAGCCTTGGATTTCTCGACATGGTGAAGTGGAGCACAAGAGCAAAATTGTAAAGTAAACAGAATAAACAAGTCAGTTTGCCCTAACCTAGGCATGTCCGGCTCCTTACTACTTAAAGTAGTAACCCAACCCAGTGTTAATTCTGAGGCCAATGTGTACTTGGTTAACTTCCTTCATTTTAAGGGGGGGGGGCATCCAAGAGCAGAACATCCACTATTTGAGAACCGGTTCTAAATGACACTTTATCCAGCCGTAGGCTAATGTTAGAAGCTCTCTCTTGACCTATATTGGATTTAGTGAAGTTTAAACTCCAGCAACCACAGCTAATGTTAACTGAGATGAAGTTAGAGTCGCCAAAAACATTGCTTAGCCCTCATCCATTTCTTTTTTAATGTTTAAAGTAGAGAATTAAAGATAGCCCAGTATGAAATTAAGCAGCCAGAGTCTGATTTTTCCAAATCATACTTATAATCCTAGGACCAATACAATGATGCTCCTTTATTTTGCATGTCTTCTACACTGATCTTAGGTTGATGAGGATGCTGACTTTTGAGCCTTTGACACAGCTTTAGCCTCAGTATTTTACCCCAATTTCAAGTAATAATGATTTTATCAACTGCATATTATTTACAGGGTTTCAGTTTTAAAATTAGTTAGCTGGAATCATTGAAAAGTCAGTAGGAGATAATGTTAGCCTAAAGAGCTGGTCAGCTGCAGGTGATAAAATCTGCCTGCATCAGCCGTTAATCCAGCTGGAAAAAAAATCAAAGGACTGAAATAACAAGAACGATTTCCAAGAAATTACAATACATTTTCAATTGTAAATCTGCCAGCATTATTATTATAAACTGTATATAAACTGTTCTCCATGCTAGAATGAAAAATTTGACTAGGCATAGCAACAATAACTTAGGTGTAGGCTTTTCCTGCAAGAGTGCAGCTCAACTTTAACAAGCCCATATTAATGGAAGGGCAATTACAGATGCTACACTACATAAACACAGGCCCCTCTGAGTAAAGGAAGCCTAGTCATTCATGATATACCTCACAACCACTTCAACAACCTACTCATTTACTTGAATTTGATTATGTGTCTCTCTCTTTTCTTAATGATTACTTGCAAATTCTTTATTACACACTTCTTGCAATCATGATGATTCATGCTGAGTTAATCTGCTGTCAGCTAAGGCTAAAAATGTAACATTAAGTTTAATGTTTTAAAAATTTTTTGCCTGTATGTGCTCTCTCTATATCTTGTTCTACCAAGTCTCTTCAGTATTATGTGTGTGCGTGTGTGCGTGTAGTGACTATTATCCGCCTTGGCCAGACTCACTGCCTCGGCTGGTGTTGATCTGATTCAGCTGGTACAGACATTGGAAAAAACATCTGTTTGGAGCAAATTATGCCCACACAGACATGAATGCAAAATGCACACTCACTTACAAACATGACATTAACATCCATACCCCCCCCCCCCACACACACACACACACACACACACACACGTGCACACATATGAACACTATCTGGAAATGGCATAGAGCATCTGTTTGGACAGCGCTAGCGCATTCAGTTTTTGTGAAACACTGGCAAGAGCCCTGCATTGGCCACGAGAAGCTTGTCTACTGTAGCTGGATGACCGAGTGACCGAGCAGCCGTCCAGTTGTCTGCTCCCTCCATCCACACACATACACATTCACACACACTTTCAAGCGCAGACGCAAATTCAGTTCCACCTCCCTCCCCATAACACCACTACTATCTTTCCCCAAGTCACCCATAAAATGCACTTGCTTTTAGTGGCATTCTCCAGCATTCTTAGAAGCTATTTATTTAACAGCATGATTATCTATCTGGTGTTAGGGCGATCTATCTAGCAAAGTGATTTGGTGCACTATTAATGCCCTCTGCTCTGGCACAGGTGGCAGCTGCTCAGAGGACATGCAAAAAAAAGAAAAGAAATAAAAAGAAAAGGAAAAGACTCTACTATTTTATGTATATGTGATTATTTTGTTGTATATGTACACACTGCATTCCTTGCCACAGTTTGACAGCATACAAATAAATCTTAAGCACAGGGAGACAGTAGTGAATCAGGAATTCCAAGAAGAAGTCCGTATATTTTACATATGAGGGTGATGTCTTATGCCAATCTGCCATGTCTAATCTTAACAAATGTACCTCTTCAGGGTGCACAAGTTTAGCATTTAGCATGTACATACATCATATCAATGTCACTTGACAAAAGCACCCCAATTGTATTGCTGACAGCATGTCCAAGGTGTGTAAGTCTGTGTGTGTGTGTGTGTGTGTGTGTGAGTGTGTGGAGAAAAGAGAGAGAGAAGGACAGACAGTGACAGAAGCAGGGAGGAAAATAAATAGAAACGGGCAGGAGAGAGAGAGAGTCTCTACTCGAAGGCAGAGAGAGTTAAGGCAAGGCCTGGAGGATTTTTCAGTTATTTACATATGCAGATTCTGGTCACCCCAGATCCCTACCCTCATCAAGAGAAACCAATTAAAACTCTCTTCATTTAATGTTTACCTTAATTAACCGTAACAATTAATGGCTTTCCAAAGTCCTATTGTGTTTTTTTTTCAATTAAAAGCTGCCTGTGACAAAGGTTGCAATCCAATCCAATAAATCATACAGACAATTCTTCAGTGACTAGAAGAAGTCCATCCCAGAGTGATACAGGCTCATACATCACTAGTTTTTTTTGCTGGAACGAAACAGCGGGTCCAGCCCCAGAAACGCGTGACTGAGGGAGTGACTGATGAAGTTATGCCATTGGTCGGCAGGCTTAGTGTTGGAGTTTCCCCATTGGCTTGTTTAACCCCCTTTAGCGATTTAAAAAAAAAGCCTTCGGACGAATTGAGCAATGCTTTGCACAAACCTTAGCAACCCTCCATAGAAGAGAGTTGCGAGCATTGCCCCTCACACCTTTCTGCGTCTCATTCAATTGCATGCAGCAGCTGACATAGACATGAATGAGCCTCTAACTTTCTCTTTCAGGGATCACTTAACAAGTAAATATTGTCAGAATCACAGCTCAGCCGTTATCTTTAACTTATGTGCCTGTTGATTCTGTCAGACAGTTCTAAAATCAGGATTTTAGCAGTGATGAGAAGCAGCTGGGAAGTGACTGCTGGTTAACATATATGGTTAATGGGTCACATTTCAGTCACTGTTGCATACTTGTTCCATTGTTCGACATCAGAAACAGAAAAGATAGGGAAAATGAGAACAGCTTTAATGGGAATTCAGCTGCATTAAAATACTGTCAATTTGAGCACAGAGAGTTGGAGAGAAGCAAACAGATGAAGCCATATAGCAGGTTTTGAGCTAGTCTTTGTTTTTTGTTTTATGCTTCAGCTCATACCTGACTTAAAAAGTTCCATTTTTTTTTTAGATGCAGGCAGTTTGTATTGTTCTGAGGTCTGTACATAGCTGAGCACTTTCATGTCTGTGTGTTCACCCACTGCGTACTTGCATACATGGGTATGTGTGTGTGTGTGTGTGTGTGTGTGTGTGTGTGTGTGTGTGTGTGTGTAGGTGTCCAGCCGTCCAAGCAGCAGCACTCATACTGGTCAGCAGATTGTTGGGTGAGACCCAGTGGACCATTATCTGTCCATAGCTGCCAGGGCTGAGAGCTGATAATGACAGGTGGTGTACACACCCTGGAGGTCTGACAGGCTTGGGGCACCGTGCCATGTAACAACAGCCTTTACTACTGGCACCACGGCTGTGATGGCAGCCTTTAACACTGGCGCTAATGCAGCCGTGGCAGAAGTGTACCTGGCAGTACCAAAAGGGCTGCGACGGTGGAGTAGCCATTAATACAAGCAGTTAAACTAAAATGGCAGTGATTGGTAATGGCAGGGAAACCACTAGACTGTCATTACTACAATCACTGACATCCTCTTGGCAAATGCATTCAAATCCCAACGCAAGCTCAGATGACAGTTATGATTATAAGAATCGTAATGAACCTGTAGATTCGTTATTCAGACAAGCCTTTTTCACAGCAAAGGCTGCTCGGTGACAGGTCCCATTCATGCACACTAAGCATATCAATGCGCAAGCTATAGATTAATATAACTGATTTGCTTACTTTCCTTTTTTTTTCCCATCATTGTTCAGTTAGGCTTTCTAGTTTTCCATTCATAGAGCCCAGAATCTTTTCTCTATGCTTGCACAGATGCCTTAGGTAACAAAAAAAGCAAAGGCAAAAATAAATTTTGAAATACTTAAATTTATTCCTTCACTCCATGGTAACAGTTTCTTTGTCAGTTCAGCTGAGTTGTGGCTGCATTTTCTAATATCCCTCCAAAAAAAATACCCCTCTGACCCCTCACACACACACAGAACACAAGACAGTACGAGCATGTGTGGGCATCTAAGTGTGTGTCTGAGTTCACACAGACACCTTTGTGTCCTCCGCCCCATCTCAGCCTCTCTCCCCCAGTGCAGAACACACTGATTTGCACTAATCTCTCAGTACATTCTCAGAGCTATTGTTCCTTTCTGCTGTGAGCTTATTCATGTGCCACTCACCATGCTCTCCTCTCATTTTAATACACCAACAGTGCTTGGAGCTAAAAACAGTTTTAAACTCGCTTATTCAGCTGTTCATTAAAAAAAAAAAATCAGCTCGCCTCTCACCTTCTCTGCTGTGTAGGTGATCATGGAATTGTGCGGGATGCGACCGCTTATTAAAATGGCTAGTAGCGCCTGGACTCTGTGATGGAAACATCACAGAGTTTATGTATACAGACAGCCTGTAGGCAGCCAGTGGACAGCAGGAGATGAAAGCTACAGCTGATGCTCTGATTTGATGATTGTTGCCATGGCAGCAAGATGAAAATGAGAGATGGGCATAAGTATTCAGAGAGAGAGACAGACAGACAGACAGACAGAAAAAAAACATCTTGCTCTCTCTCTTTCTGTCTTACCCTCGAGCACACATACACACGCATGAACACACATCTCTAACCCCCCATCAACCAGTAGCACAGTCCAGTAGGTCCTCTTTTGGATCAGTGAGCTGTAAAGGTCCATCATTAGGACAACAGGGCGGGGTCCAACATTCTGACAGCTTGTCATGAACAGACGACTGCATGGCTAACTATGTGATGAGACTGCTATTAAAGACGAGGAAATCCACACAACTGCACTGTTCCTACAATAAGGCACCTGGCGGATTCATGGGAGCTCTTCAGCCGCTCCTGGATGGCTGAATGGGTATTTCAATAAAAACGGTTTCTGGCTCCAGTGAACGTGTTTAT
This sequence comes from Istiophorus platypterus, assembly GCA_016859345.1. Taxonomy (NCBI): domain Eukaryota; kingdom Metazoa; phylum Chordata; class Actinopteri; order Istiophoriformes; family Istiophoridae; genus Istiophorus; species Istiophorus platypterus. The sequence goes on along the minus strand of CM029134.1, from coordinate 20,781,017 downwards.
AGCGTTTCCTCTGGCCAAGCGCAGCACCAGGGTTAAGTTGATCATCTCTCACTCTGGTAAAATAGCCAGGGGAGTCCGTGTACCACTAGATCAACTCTACAACTTAAAGACCCTAAACGTTACAGCTCAGATGATCGATATGGCACTGAGCAATGTTCTTTACGAGCTAATAGACAAATCCATTCCTGCAAAACCCCTTGGGCCTTGGGAAGGCAAGAAGGGAGTTAGAGTACAGGGCTGTTTTCCTGGTGTTGCCACTTAGACCTCTGCTTGCACACACATACAAAACACGCCAGGGAGGTTGGAGGAGACACTAGGATGCAGCTTGAGTGTCTGTGCGTGTCCATATGTGCCATTGTATTGGCACATCTGCAGATGTCTCTTTCTCTCAGGGTATTGTAGTTTCCTGAGTCTGCTGAGGTTATCATGGCTGCAGAGCTGCCAAAAGGAGATTTGTGTCCTCCAACATCAGAAGGAGAAAAGACACGTAAAACCCATTTCATTCGCATTGTTTAAATGTTCCTATCTCAAACTTGTGGATAAGAGACCTTTCATGAAACATTTGTAATTCCCTCACTATCTAATTAAATGTCCAGATTGCCCAATAAATGTCAGAATTGCATCATAAAGTTAGAGAAATCCTGAAAATCTGTTTCCCATCTGAACTCTCGCTCTGTTTAACACCTGTAGCTATTTCAGCAGGTTCCATCAGTCTATCTAAACAGTATTTCAATATAGCTATAACACGTATCACATCACTGCTAGCTAAAATTAAAACTAGTCTAAAAGCTAAACCTTCCCAGGATTTTCTGATGAGGGCTCTCCAATATCCTGTGCAATGTCTTGAACAAGCCGCTCTCTCTTCCCATCTTCTCTGTGCCCTCTCTTTGTTTTTCTCTGTGCCTTATACTTGCTCATTAAACCATAAGGTCAGTTTTTCGCTTCACTCTCCCGTCCTTTGTCTCCACGCCCTTGCTAACCTTCTATAACACTTGAACACAGCTTGGCCAAACTTGACCGTAAAACTTTGGCACATCATTATAAAAATAATGGATCATGTTTATATAGGATATGAGAGCCCTCTATGACATTGTGCAGTCCCCCAGGTCCTCGAACAATGCAGTTTATAGCCAGCATATAACATTTATGTTTAAGGTAACATTCATGCTTGTCTTATTCCAAGGTAAGGACAACAGCTACAGCTTTTAAAGGACTTTACTTGAAGGTCTAATGGCACCAGTCTATTTTTGTGTAATAAGGCTCATTTAGTGTTGTGAAGTATAAACCTGGCAGGCATCTATTCTGTTACAGAGTAACTATCACACTCTTTCAGGGCTGAGGATATTCATTTTGCTTATCCTTCATTTATTGAACAGTCATATTAAGAGAAATGGAATTAATGGGAACAGATGCGAAAGAAGCCTTCTGGTCGCTTTCTCTACATTTTGAATTAACAGTAAGTGTGCAACACAGTCGGAAAACACTCCGCTGAAAACATTTTCAGTATCTAACAAATGAGGATTTTTAAATGAGGTTCTTTTTTTAATTTCTCATGTACAGTATATTTTTTATTTATATTGATAATATATTTTCATTATCAGATAATCTGGCATTTATTTCAGATGACTTATTTAGTTGGACCAATAGTCCAAATCCCAAAAGTTTTCAATTTACAAATAAAATTTACAAATATAGAGAGTGAAAAGAAGCAAATTTTAGGACTTGAAAAGCAAAAACTCATAAATTTTTAGCAGGTTTGCTATCCATCTTGTACAATGCCATATTTGCAAAATGCATTTTTCTCACATGAAAAAAGAATGTAATGCTTGGTAGAAAATTTGTTTGAGAAGCTGAATTCCAGAGGCACAAGCTGTCAGGTGTGAATTAATTCATAACGGAGTAAAATTAATAGGAAAGGGACTTGCAATTGTGTTGAAATTACTTTGTCTCAATTAAGTTTTAGTCACACAGTCTTAAGGTTTTAATATTCATTTAGCAACATGCAGCTTTGGAATATTGATCTACTATCAAACTACTAATAAAGATAATGACAAATCGAAACTGAACATTAATGTTTACTCATGAATACGCGTTTTTATTTATTTATATCTGTTGGGTTATATTTTGATGTTGTTTTTATATCATTGTGTCCCATCGTGTTGTAGTATTCACACAGTGTCAGTGTGTGGTCAGATCATGAGATGAAGGCTAATGTGTATAGATGTAAGCAGAATACATCTATACTGAACCATGTTTTTCAGCACTGCTTTAGCAACCATGAAACTTGGTTGCTAACTTGGGGACTGTAAATGTTTGAGGCAATATGAAAACCCATTTTCTTCAAACCATTATCTGCAGTGTATGGCAGAAATGGAACACTTAAACGTTTTTAGTGTATTAATTTAGCACTGTGATCAGACGGTTAGGAGGGAGTTGTCAAGTTTTTAAAAAGTAATGGACGTCCTGCGGCCAATCAGAATCATGTGCTTATTCAGGCCATGGTAATTACACAGACATTTGCATATAGCATCGAATGTTATCACCGTAATGAGTGATAGAGCCTTTCATTGGACTGCAGTTTGCACTTGCCTTAGAACCCTTTCTGCTCAGAGGACGCTGTATGAGAAGTGTAGTGATGTAAAACCAGGAGGCTGTTTGCTACATGCCAATGTGTCAGTCAAAAAAGTGGAGAAAAAGATAAGCTAAAAAGATAGGCAATAGGCTAGAGTAAATCTGCATCTGATTCAACCGATGAAAAAGTGGTCAATTAATTAGCATCTCGTAACATGACAGTATTGTCACCCAGACAGTACAGCTAATGTAGTTTTTTTTATTATTCTACACTGCAGTAATTGAGAAGACTGAAACCAAATCTTTCTGCTCTCTCTCCCTCTCACTTTCTCTTAGCAGATATTTCACTGCTCCAAACTAAATGGGCATGATTTTCAAGATTTGAAAAAGGCTGAAGATTTTCACATTCATTCACTTTCGGGAAAATGCATATTCGCTTTCTGGTGTGTGTGTGTGTGTGTGTGTTTGTGTGTGTATCTCTCTCGCTCTCTCTCTCTCTCTCTCTATATATATATATATATATATATATATATATATATATATATATATATATATATATATATATATATGATGTATACATACGGTCTTACTGTTAACAAACAAGACACAGCTTACTAGCTTTTTGCTCATAAGTTAATTGCCTCTTAGCTTGAACTCCTTACCTAGCAAACAGACAAGAGAACAGTATCAAAATATATGCATATGTATGTATTCACCTATATACTCTACACTACAGTACATGGCCAAACCTTTGGCCAGGTCTGGTTTTCTTGTCTTGTCTAGTATGCTCCCAACTTTGTGGCGACAGTTTCAGCAAGGCCCTTTCTTGTTCATGAAAATGTCCTCATGCACTGAGCCCTGAACCTGTCTCCCTCCACCCAACATCTTCGGGATGAACTAGAACTGCGGGTCAGGCCTTATCACTCACCATTATTGCCTACCCCCACTTATGCTTTTTGGGGTTGAATGGGAATAAATCCCTGAAGCCAGGCTCTAAAATATTGTGGAAGCCTCCTCATATAGAGGGATATTAGTTCGATAGTCAGTTGCTGTTGGAAATTACGTGGGCACTACAACGAACACTTATGGGTGCCCATCTTTTTTGCCAAATTGTGAATGTGTGTGCATATGTGTGTCAGCAGTAAACTCCAGCTGAACTACACTTTGTCTTTCTACTGCCAATCTCCTCAGTTCTAACAGTGCACTGCCGTGAATATGGGCTGTTGTTGCTTTCCTGAATTTGTCAGCAGGTCTGACCGGTGCTCAAGAATGCCCACAGCCTCCCTCCAGGGAGGTGTCACAGCTGGACATCCACCCCCCCCCCCCCGCCTCCCACCACCACCACCACCCTATCACACAACACCCACACACACATGAAAGGGAATAAAGACAGACATCTGTACAAACGTGGGTTCACACACAAGCTGAATCTCTTTCTCCTTTCCTCTTTCTTAATCTGTCACTCCTGCTTTCTATTTTGCTCACACTCAAATCCACACATATATACACACACAAACAGATAACAAACACACACACTGACTAAATTGACTTGTCAGCTTCAATCAGACCAGGAACAAAAGCATTTCTGCCAGTTTGAAGCTGACATCATTAATGGGTTTGGGAGGGGGCGAGCTCTGAAGACAAAGGGAGTGCAAGGTCGGGCCGACTTAAAATGCACTTTCATTTTGGCAGGGACGTTAGCTTTTTGATTTCAGCCCCTTTTTGTGAGTGGCTCTAACTTTTCATTATCACTGGGAACAGAGGGCCGTATGAGACTTTGTTGTGCTGATGGAGAGATATGTGACATCCATAATGCATTTCCTATTAGAGGATGCCACGCATGGACACACCTGGCCACGTGTCAGAGAGAGATGGACAGGAGGAGGATGAGAATAGATGTGGTGTCGATGAGGGGGGAGGACAAAACCCTGCAGAGTAAAGGATCCCAATGCAAGAAAAAGACACAGATGAAACGGTGAGCAGAAGGAAGAGCATGTTCTTTAGAGAGATGGTGTCAAGGTTTGGAGAGCCAGAGGACACACTGTACAACTCCTCATGTGACATATGGAATCCACACATAAACCAGCTTTCCTGGTGCATTGTAGCAGTAAAGCCAAAGGCTTTGAACATTTTAATCCTCTCCTCTCACTTCTGTGACTTCATCCATCCTCATTTGCTTCTGTTTCCTCTGCTGCATGCCCATCTGCCTCCCCCTTTTTGCAGCTTTCATTCTGACCCTGGATAAAGATGGAGTCCCTCATCTCAAATGGTAATAACTTTGGTCCATATGCACACAGCCATCACAAATTGATTACTGTGTAATGCTGCGAGCACTCCCACTCTCTCTCTCAGACTCACTCTCTCTCCTCTTCCACCCTGTGATTTTGCACAAGGCTGACTCCATGTCCAATCTGGCTGTCATTAAACAACACCCCTGGGTGCATCCCAAACATAAACAGGCACATCCTAAACCCTTCTTCATGGACTCTGTCTTCCCCTTTCTAAGTCTTCTTCTTTTCCCACCATCTTTGTCTTACACTCACTCTAAATCAGCTTCTCCTTCACCTGTTTTACCCTCAACCATTCATTCCTTTTTATTCTCATTCTAATTATACCATTACATTACCATTTCTATTCTCTCATTAGCATTTTTTGCTCTCCCTGTCTCTTATTATTCCCCTCTCTAATTTTCTTTTCCCTCTCTCTCTCTCTCTCTCTCTCTTTCACTTTCCCCTTTCCTTTTTTCAGCCACTGAATACGTTCCACCTTTTTTGCGGCATATAAACAGACAGCGCCCTTGGGGATGGGTTGGAGAGCTCTGTCTTTGTTTGTGTGCACCTCTAACTAACTCTCCATCTGCAGGGAGCCCAGCCAAGCCCAGCAGTGCAAGACAGATAGCTGGCACCATCCCAGACTCTTCTCCAGTTTGCCCCATATCTTCACCCCTGCCTCTCAACTTCTCCTTCCTTCCAGGCTATAGTCGTCACACAGAGGCCGTTGTCAGCTGCCTTCAGGCAGCCAGTCAGGTACCGTAGACGTCCGACCCCTACAATTCTTTTCCTGAAAGCCTTGAACCAAAATCTGCCTCCACCTTCAATGGATATTCATCCTTTTCCAAGCCATATGCTGCGGATGTTCGTCACTGGACTTTGTTAAAGCTCCATCCTTGGTCAACCCCAGTTTCACCTCCAATATGAGCTCTCTGCAGAGACTAAATAACCAATAGCACGTTTTCTGTATTTAGTCACATCAAAGAGCCTTCAAAGAGAGGAACTTAGCGTTAGTTCAAAAACCGAGTTTCAATCATTTAATTGCCCAAGGCTATAACTTAAACCTTGAAACCTTGACTTATAATATCATATGTTGTTTTTCATTTCATTATTTGTTTGCCAGAAATTTTTTTCTCTATTCAATATTAGACTGTGAGGATGTAATGTGAAATACAGTCAAGGAGAAAAATGGTGCATGCTGCTTACAAGCACAAAAAAAAATCACTACATTATCTGCCAAATTAGAAATTTACCAGCCCCAGGCATTGTGAATAGTGATGGACATTCCCCATAAAGAGTAGGAGGAGATGTTTCTCACTCACCGTTGTCAGGCTCAGACTTCCTGTCATGCTCGGTGTCAGTGAGAGAAAGGGCAGAGTTAGCACGGCTTGTGAGACAGGAGCTCTGCTCTGACTTGAGACCACGCATCCACATGTGCTGCAGGCCGTGAGCGGGCGAGGGGTCCACCTCGGGCTCGGTGTCCACGTCTGAGCCCACGCCCAGGGAGTAGGCACGGCTATGGACGTGAGCGACCGGTCCAGAGCACAGCGTTTCCTCCTCCTCCTCCTGATGCTGCTGCTGCTGCTGCTGGTGGATGTGGTAGTCAGGGCTCCTCATCTGGCCAGCTTTGCAGAAGTCTAAATCTACAGGAGAGGAGAAGGGAGAGTCATGCAGATTTATATCACACAGACGTATAGCCATAAAGCCTCTAATTCTGGCATGTGTTTAGAGTTGCTTTAGCAACTAAGCTGACCAGGTGTTTTTTTTGAGCAAGGCACTTAAAAGCCAAACACTGAACACCTCCCAAATTATGTCAAGAGACAGGCTGCTATTTGAGCAAGCACTTATTAAAAGTTTTACAGCAGGAGTCCAAATCAAAATGCCATCCTTGATTTTTCTTAACCATTTGCAGTGCAGCGATATCCTGCTCAGGCTGCCTGATGTGTGTTATTGAGCTCAAGATGTATTGAACTGCTGCTCAAACAGAGCACTGATCTCATCTATATTCTCCTTGGTAGGGTGAAGAGATCAGATAAAGATCAAACCTTATTAATATTGACTCAGACTGAGAGAAAAATTGAGCCTCATATGCTTTCAGGTATTAGAACGCCCTCCAATCCCAAGCATCAACTTGTTATCTGAGAACATCAGATATACTGTGTTAGTCCTCTGGTTACACTTCAATTCAATTCAAATCAATTGAGTTCTATTTTTTTTTTTGTTTTTTTTTTCCTGCAGAGGCAGTTGAGTAAATTTGCTTCCTCGCCACCTGAGTTTTCTGTTGAGAATGCATAAGTGGAAGTGATGGAACTGATGTAATTTTAAATAAATCAAGGCGTAAATTGAAATCTATACAGATACCAGTGTAGTCAGGCATTATATGTAGACTCCGCTGAATGCAGAGGAAGTCAAGAAAGACTTGCTCTCGATCTCACTTAGTGCAGTTAATATTTGTTTTAGGTCAGGTCCTTTGAACATGAACCACAGTGTTTCAATAAAAGCCAGAGTCCTGTCGACCACTCCATTGACCAGCGATGAGTCCTGCTGTGCCTGATGGGGTCAAAAGCAACAGTGGCTCACACACCGTTCAGCTGGATTTAACTGGGACAAGATTGGTAACCACTACACACTTCTATTTAGCCCAAATTGGCTGCAAGGGGGCAATTCAGGAGCAAATAGACTATTTCCTCATAGTGAAAAACATGGATCGACTGAAAACTGAAAAGTCGTCTAACTATTTTGTTTTGAAACAAATTTATAACATAATAAGAGATTTCAGCTGGTGATTAGAGGGAAAACCTTTTTTTTAAAATAATTTCCCGCTTCCTGCCATTACAGTTTGCTGCTCCCAACTCATTTCAGCAGAAAATTCTCTATTTATATATTCAACAATACTCTAACCAAATCTTACAAGTATCATTGTAACGCAGGCCTGGATGTAATGGAAGATAAACACATCTAAATTCGGTATACCAAAGGCTGTGATTAGCACTGGTGGAGGAGGGACATGTGCCCCATCACTAAGACTTGGTTACCAATCAGTCAAAGAGGGTTTATTCTTGCTCTGTTGTGTCCACACCACATCTGGAATTAAACCTATGCCCTTGTGTTTACCTTCATGTTAAAATGTGTGTAATATATTACCATGAATTTTACTGCATGCATTTGGGGGTAAAAGGTCCATATATACTCAAGTGACTCAATTCTTGTAAGACTGTTGCCTGTGAATTATTCAAACATCTTTACTGTAACTAAATTCTTGGCTTTGTAAACAGAACATTGGGAGGTGTGAATTAATTAATTTATGTTAATTAACAGGCAAACAAAAAATAATTATTTCAGTCAGCTCTCTTCTGTGCTAAAGATCGATAATGGAGCTGTGGATTGGCTGACTAACTATTCGTCTATCAAGAGAATCTTTCTAATAGAAAGAGACTTTGTGTAGAGACATTGCAATATCCAGCAGAGAAAAAGGATGATCTGGGTCAAATCTTGGACAGAGAGGAATTTGTAATATTATGGAAAATAAACAGCTGGGGGAACAAAAGAGAGGAAAGGAAGGAGGAGAAGGCAAGATTCAAAAGATAAAGGAAAATATGAAGAACATTGGTGGGGAATTAGAAGAGAAACGAATTGGCTGATATTTGTCAGGAAAACTGTAATCCATTAAAAATGTCACTGGAGGCAATGCCCCCCCCTTAACAGTTGGTTACTTAGGTAGGATATACTATATTTAGCTCTGTGCACAAAGATGAACAGATGTGCTTCACAGAACCGGCTGCCATTGACATTTCAAAGGCAGCTTTGGGGGGTCTTTCGTGCCTTACCATATGACACTGATGGCAGGGGATGTTGTTTGTTATGGAAACAGATAGGCTGAGTAACCGTTGTAAAAGGCAAGCACTCTTTGACATCACATTGTTGTGGAAGACATGGAAGCAACATGATGACTAATGGCCAATCGTTGTGTTGCTGCATGGCGAACAATACAACAAAATCCATAGCAGGTGGCATTCAAACCACGAAATCTCTCGAGCGGCCTGCCTTTCAGGAATGGTAACTGTTATGAATGGTTAATGTCGCTTGTTAGGAGAGTGGCTAGATCTTGCAGAGTAGCGGGAGGTTGGGATAGCAGAAAGAGTAGCTATTGATCACTACTAACCCTGCACAGTGGCGTGCTCCTGAAGAGGTGTGGCCTCTCTCTTAACACTACACATGACCTGTATAAAGGCCATCCATCACAGCATGCACTGGCCCATTTCTCGTCCTGTCACCGGCAGGGAAGAATTTTTCGGTGTGTATGTGTCAACGTGTGTCTGTACATGTGCCTATGTCCACATGTGTCTGTATATGTGAGTCTGTGTGTAATGAAGGGTTCCACCCCAGGTGAGGCCAGAGAGGTTTGGGGTTGACCTACTTTAGCTGTGGGAGAGAAATATCACCTCCGTGGAGAAGAGGTAATTGGCTGCCTCCGACTGTCCTTCTGGCTCATTGTGGACTGTAATAGGTAATTCACATAGGCCCTTTTAAAGACCTCTGTGTGTGTGTGCATTTATGTGTGCCTGCCTATATGTGTGTCTTTCTGTCCCTATGTCCGCTTGCACCCACGTTCAGTAAACTGTGGGAAAAAGAAATATGCCAAATGTGGACATATATTTAAAGGTAAATACATCCAGCCTAAGAATGTGATAAATGTGCTACCTGGCTGGGGTTGGCTGTAGTTGCTCTGTCTCTCCCGGTGTGAACCAAGGGTGAGGCGCAGCTCGTGTGTGTAGTCGGGCAGAGTTTCACGGGAAGTGTAGGAGCGGTGGTGGGCACGGCCATCCTCGCTCTCGTCAGACGAGCTGGTGTAGGACATCTCCATTTCATGGCGCCCCTTGGACAACGGCTGGTAGGGTTTACTGTCCATCTCCTCCATGGCTTGAAGGGCTCCGCTTAGTCACTCAGCACGGCCACAGCACAGAGCACAGAGTCTGGAAGCAAAGGAGGAAGGTGTAGGGGAAGAGAGGAAAGGTAGTGAGGACAACAGGGGGGGAAAGGAAAAGGAGATTGAACAGGCAGGGTAGAGGAGAAAAATAGCACAAGAAGTCTGTTATTGAACACAATGGAACAGTATTGCAGCATCTGCTCTTTCCAATTACAGTGGAAATTCATAAACAGTATTTGGCTTCTTTCACCAAAGGTTTTGATCCAAATCAGTACACTCAGAGGGGATAGCGATGGTGGCCATTATGTCCAGATGCGATGGAAGAGACATTGGCTAAAATTAAATACAGCTTTCTGTTCCGTCAGCAGTGGTTTCTGTTTTCTCTAAATTCTCGAGGCTTTATCTCTTTTTTACTGACAACCATTGACAAGTTATAGGTAAATCACAAAATTCGTGGCTGAGTCCCACCTCTGTCTCTCATTAAACACAGCGACTCACGGGATTATGAAGTAATGATGAAATACTATAAGACACCAGTCTTGACTGTGTCATTGCCCTTGCAAATACAGTAGTGATAAATCAGTTCTTTTAGCTCTTCTGTTCCACTCATTTTCTCTTGTTCTTCTTTCAGCCACATCACAATGTACTTCTGATAATGTCCGGTCCAATATGCTTATACCACCATAACTAATGATTGATTGGGACAACGATTAGAGCACAGAAGAAGTGATTAGAAAATACTTCATTCATATTAGTTCTCTTTCAATGTGCCCTGCTCGAGGCCTTTCCAGCCTATTTCCCGCAGATATAAAGCTTCTAAATGGAGCTTGAGAGGGTCATTGCTCATAGAGACAAAGTGCTACGGTATTGACCTCTTCAGGGAGTCCTGTAGTCCATATATCAAAGCCATTAGAGCGTGCCTGCTCAATACCTCAGAGATCTGCAGCACAGGGTGATCACCACTATTCTGATACAAGTTTACAGCTGACCTTTCTACCACTGCAGTAACGCTTTTATTCCACCTGAAAGACTCCTTCCTCTGGCCTCACACTCAACCCTCCTTATTCCCGACATGCATGCACACACACGGACCTGTTTGTACACACACACGCACACGCACACACACGCGCGCACACACACACACACGCGCACACACACAAACAGCCCACTGACCCCTGACAGTAAACAGTCAAAAAAATGGGCCAAGTTGCTCGCACATCCATCCCACACAAACATAGACACGCACACACCCTCACCCCCTGCAGACATTGTTATGGCGCAGATGATCTGTAAAAGCTCTTCACTTGTCTTTCCCTCCATCCATCTCTCTTTTTTTCTCTTAAATATAAGACAAAGCATAACAATGTCTTTAAAATAACAGGATTTGAATTAAATTATCTTATCAATACTGTAGCGTACTGTAAGCTCCTAGGCCTCAAACACAAACACACACACACACACACACACACACACACACACACACACACACACACACACACACACATACACACACACACACACACACACACACACTTGTGGGACCCTGCAATCATGATGCCTTTTATTTTGATTGGCAGGAATTATTGCAAGGAATCAAAGCATGCTATTATCTCAGCTGCCCTGTCAGAATGGGATTGACTGGTGTCACCTTCTCTCTGCTACAGCATGGAACGGGTATACATTACCCCGCGAGCTCTGAGCTTGCTGCAGGCACTGACTGCTGTTTGCCTCTACAGAGGCTCTCTGTCCCGTTTTATGTCTGTCACACGTTACTCATAAGAATGAAAGCATGCAATCCTGCACACAGGAGCACCGTTTTGTTCCTCTGTCATGAATGTGCACATTCACAGATCATCTAGTGAAAAAATAGTCCTGTTTGTATATTGACATGTGCAATGTGAAATACCGACTGGTTTCCTTTAAAACACACCTCTGTACTGGTTAATCCCTTCCCCTCTTTTACTCCTCTCTCACCAGCCCTCTTTCTTGTATCAGTCCACATCCTGCTCTTCCTCCCCTCCCTTACACACTTTCCACCTTCCATCTCACCCTCTGAGGCGCCTGCATTTAGAGAAGTAAGCCTGCTGGCGGGGGTTATTCCCGCTAATTCTAGCCCGCAGTGGGGTGCCCATTAGGGGGTTTGATTCTTGGTTTTGATGTCAAAACCTGGAAGTTGTTTCCTAGAGCCAAGCTCACTTCAAACAGAACATGGGCGTTCTGTAGGACAAGTTAGCATGTGCCACCTGAGCACGAGACCAGCCTAGATTTGCAATTGAGGACTGACCAGCTCGTTGTGTAGTGGGACCTATAGCTTTGCTTTTCGGGAAACTATTCATAGAAAACACACAAGGACAGCCCTAGAGAGGTCTGAGGATGTTGGAATAATTAACATCATGCAAGAATAAATGTTTAATACTGGCCTCTTCAAAACCTTCACTACAACATTTGTATCATATCCCTCATCATTTTTTATGCATGTCTAAAGCAGGGGACTACACGTTGCACTGAGACATCCCTTAGTGAAGCTAACTATGTGCTTAACTGATTGCATCACTATACTGCCAGTGAGTAACAACTGATCTTAATCATCTCCATGCAAGAGCCAAGTATGTAAAATTCATAGACTTCAATGATTAATGTGTTCCAGCCTACTGTATTAACCACTGTGCTGCACTGTATGTGTACTCAATAAAATACTCATTTATTGATAGACTGCTGTCTCACAAGAGAGCAGAATTAAAAAAAAAAAAAGCTGTAAAGATACGGTTGAAATTTTGAAACATCTCACGTGAGTTTGTTTGTGCTACAAACTGATTAACAGTGAGTAGCTGTATGCGGTGACAATGTATGTATATGTTATTTTGTAATTTTATTTCTAATTCAGAACTAATCTATAATTCATCAGTGTGTAATGAACTCTTCACTGCTCGATCTAAAATTAATACAAAGTGACAACACTGAGTGAAACACATGCATCGCATTACATTGTTACCCCTCTTCCCCTCCTCCCCACCTCCATTACCAGCCCTTTTCTTTCCTGCTCTTATAATTCCCTCTTTCAAACACATACATAAACACTCGCACACACACACACAAACACACACACACACACACACACACACACACACACACACACACACACACACACACACACACACACACACAAAACCACATGGGAGTGATAATCCACGGCTACACAGTTGCAATAATATCTAATGGGACCCTTCACCCACACTTGATCCCTTCCTATCCATCCATTTACTCAGACAGTGCAACCACAGACCAGTGAACTGTTTTGCAAATCTGCTTAGAGAAGTGATAGAGGCTCTAATACACAGCTGCTTTTAAACAGGATTTAAGCTCCAAGTCATCTCCAGTGGGGCGGGGTCCCTAAAATGTCCAACATCAAAAACAATAACACCAACAGCACGGCAGAGATTGTCGTGTGCAAAGGCAAGGACCATGAGGACAAAAAAAGTCCAAGTCAAAGTCGAAACTGATTTCCACTTTCCAATCTCAAATGGATGTGCTGAAATCATGACGAACAGGAAGAGAGAGCATGAAAAATGGAAAAAGGAGAGCGGCAGAGAGAGGATTGGGGCCAGGCAGAGGCAGAGAAATTGAGTTTCACATCGGTAAATAAACAACGAGGATGGGGAGAGCAGAGTGCCATCCAACAATATTAGCTCCTCAGATTATTGATACAGTATAGTTCCAGGATTACAAATACATTTCCACCATGCAGAGAAGGTCTTATTTTCATAACAGCCTGAAGACCCCTAGTGAATAGGGAGCTACTTTCTTTGTTAGCTCTGGCCTTTACACATTTCCAAGAAGCTTGTTTGCACAGAGACGAGCTAATCCCACTCACTAAACAGGCCTTGCAAGCCACAGGAATGACGATGAGAAATCTTGAGAAATCCATTCACGGCAGAGCATAAATTTGCCGCTGCAGATACTCCAATGTGAAGTCATAACAATGCTTCCGTCGTTTGTAGGTGTTCATTTTGTCGACCATTACGATGGCTTAATCATCAGAAGGCATGGAGGCGCAGTCTGTAGCTGGAAATGCAGATCCAGGCTACAGCTCCTTCGGGAGTAAACAGTGAGCTGTCAGAGAGAGATGCCGCTCCTGGAGTAAGGGTGTGTATGTGTGTGTTTGGGAAGAGATTGGGGAGAGGGTAGGGCTTAAAAATATATCTGTTTCATTTGTTAACACCACCATGGCTCGTCTGGCATATGGCAGGGAAACCTCAGGTGAGAGGACCTGAAGGACCCACAGGTCCCTGTTATACCTAAACCAACCAAAACACAACAAAACAGCTCACCGCCCACTGGGAGCCCTCTGCACCAGGCCAGAGGTAGAAGGGAGGGCTGAATGGACCACGAGCATAAATAAGAATGACGGATAGACGAGAGATGGAGAGAGTTCAGAGTGAAAATGAGAGGAATTGGAGGATAGAGAGATTGCCAAGTGAGACATAGAGTGAAAGAGGGTTTTAATTAGTGGATAAGGGCTAGCTATCTGTGGGCGGCAGCAGCACTCTCGTCACGTAGTTGTGCTTTCATAGCTGGCCAAGCCTGAAATCTCATGCTGCTAATGCCACGTTTACCAGCAGAACACATACTGTAATGTGTACCCACACCCACACACACACACACACACACACACACACACACACACACACACACACACTGACACACACAGGCCTGGACTTCACCATACATACAATACCCCTGATAAGATTCAAAGATGAAACACATACTGACAATCAGCCACAAATGGACACACATTCAGTGCCCTTGCGCCTACACACACTTACAGCATTCACGCTAACGGACAAAACAACACACTTGAACGCCCACACACTATAGAGAATCAACACAGTCTTTACAGGCAAAGACTGTGTTGTCTAAAACCTTGCTTGTTGTTTCTCTGTGCCTTTGCAGTGTCTTTACCGTTAAGCCCTCAGTGCACTGCCTATCTCCATTATTCCTCACATGATAGCACCCAAGGTTAAAGCATGTATGTACGAAGCAAGTGACATAACAGCCAAGCGGATCTGAGTATGTGCCCACTCGTGTCAGAATACTGAGAAGCAGAAAAAAAAGTATGCGCGTGTGTGTGTCCAATTGCCGAGCAGATCAGTTCTTGTCAGGGGCTGTCAGGAGCTGGGAAACTATCCTGGACCATTTGACTATTCATAGTGGACATGGGTCAAATCCCACATCATCGCTGCATGCCTGAGCAGTGTGGAGAAATCCATAAGGTCCTACACTATTCATGCCCTCTGAATGTGGCCTAAAGCAAGGGACTAGCTAAGCTTTAACTTTTCAAAGGCAGTTTTTATATCTTGACTACTGTTAAAACTTTTTTTTCTTCGTTCTTTTAGATCTCGACTAAGGTATAACTTTTTTTTCCCACTGCTTCTAACCAGACTACTGCTTTCCTTTCATGATATCCACTTCTTCTCCTTCTCTCTGATCTAGAGCCCTCTGCTGATTCCCCAGAAGGCAGAGGAGCAAACAAAAACACAAAAGGAGGGGAATATGCAACAGCACACACGTACTTGCATTCACATGCACACCACTATATTCACCTGCAGGGGCACACAGGCTTTTTACCACAAACACACACACACACACACACACACACACACACACACACACACAGAAAAAGACACAACCCAAAACAGCTTAATCAATATTCCTGACAAGGCAAAGCCTTATTCAACACATTTGATATTCCCCGTTCTCGCAAAATAAATACATGTCACTGTCCTCCTAGCAGGACTAAAAGGCTGTTCACACTAACTCGCTTTGCAAATAAAGCTTTACATCAAGACTGACAACCTCCTAAGCTCTCAGCATCAGCCACTGCTTGGAAAAAAGCCTCTTTCAATAATGCATTTGACCGCTAAAACCTCCATCGCCCAAAGCAAAGCGGCAGCATTACAGATGCAGAATTAATTGATAAATCAATGCCATTGATTCCAGAATTTTGGTTTGGGATAGCAATGTAGACAATAATTCTTACGCATCTCCTTCATGAAGCTGTTGATTACAGACAAACGAGTGAGTAAAAAGAATTAGCCCTGTAGAGGAGTAGTTGAAAAGATCTACTAGTAGTTCCTGAGCAGCATTGCAGATTGATTTCAGAATGCTAAGTGGGCTAATCTTCCATCTCCACTGTTACAATGTGACGCTCATCAGATTTGAAAAACCCAGGTGTACGTGAGAGGAAATTTTTTGAGGCTCCCACTCCAAAAGTCCTGAGTCCTCCCTGTGGCTCCTCCTGCTTCTCAGATCTGTTCTCAACCCCACCTCCTCTCTGATTCTCCTGGACTCTCACAGTCTAATGACACAGGTGGCATTCAGCAGCATTGCACAGCAAAACGCTTCTCAACAAAGAAAGGATGAGCTACACAAGGGCCGCGAGGCTTTGTCGGGAACAAACTGTAGTCCTCGTGGTGCTCTTTTGTGAGCTGATGAAACAGAGATGTGTGTGGGCTGAAAACATTTCATCCATATGCCTGTTCAGTGTATAGATAAACATGACTGCACCTCAAGGTTATGGTATACGGTTTGGTTAACCATGCTCTCAGAGAAATATAGAGAACTGACACATTCACCGATGAATGTGTGGTTCTTAGAATTCTAAGTGATGTTTTCAGCCCTGAAGGTCTAGCTACACTTGCAGCACTGTGAGTGTGAGATGCATATCAGTGAAAAGGAGTTGCAGTTTTCTGGATAAACAAATAATTTATGCTGGATATCAATAGCAAATACTGTAAAATGTATTTGCAGTTAGGAAATGGCACGAAGTCATTTGAAGCACTTTTCTCCTCCCTACTTCATTCACTGTAACATACTTTGTTTTTCATTTATCCTGTATGTAATTTTCCAATGGAGCCCTTTCTTTTTAAGAATTTGCCAGGCAAAACTGCATTGGGCATGTCCCTGAACAATTTGCATTTCTCATTTCGCTGCTTGTCAGATGAATCATTGTGTCTTTTGAGCACATTAAAGAGAACAAATTGTGAATTTTCCAAACAATTCCTTTTCCAGGCACATCGGGTCGGGCTGGCTTGCAATGCATGCTGTAAAATCTGGGATTTCAAGATTGTTACATCTGGAGACAACATGTATTAGGTCTGATTTACTTGAAAAATGGCTGTATACAGCTGCTATGATTTTCTTGGAGTAGATATTGGGTATTTCTTTGCTCAAATCATTTTTCTTTGTGCAGTTTGGCTTGGCATTTTGGCTGGCAATCAGCAGAGAATATGTGTCTCTACAGTTAGAAGTCAAGTTGGGCGATGATACGCATACTTGAAATATATCCCAGAGTTCACGGTGGATCAAGAGTCATTCTGAAATTAAACCTTAAAAGCAAAACAACTCCCCTACAACATATTACAAAACATACTGAACTCTACCATACTATACTGTACTATGCTGTATGAAACATGGTTTCCAGCAGATATGCATCAGGCACCATTTTTGGAGCTATTCATCTTCTCTATGAGTTAATAATTCATTATCACCAAGAAAGTAGAGCTATGAATATTACTGATGATACACATGAGTCTATTTACCAGTCAGCTGGAAATAGATGAACTCGTTTAGAGGAGAGATGTACAGTATACTATCATTGTGTTTTATGTTGATGCATAAATCACTACATAGGCATGCAACAAAGCTGTAGGTATATAATGTGTTTGTGACGTTTCATTATAGGCCAATATTCAGCAGGTGTGTGGTGAACTCACTTCTAATGACTTTGTTACAGTAACCAGTATAGAAACTGTGGGTAGTGTAATGATCAAATGTCTTCAGGTGGATTACGTTTTTCTCTTTGAATATCTGAGAGAACTGATTTTCTTTGAATCCGTCCCAGACAATTTCCCCACATTGATTTAGGTGTAGGTGATATGCTGCCATACATCTTGTCAGTAAAAACTGGCTCATGCCCACACCCTTTGTGTCCTTTGTGTCAACAAAAAGGATAAAATCAACGCAAATATAATGGATTTTAACTAAATTATTTTGACACCAAATCCAAGGCTTGCACTTTGAAGTGAAGGACAATTTATGTGCTAATAAATTGGGGAAGAAACAAAAATTGATTTTTCTTCTTCTAAAGTTGTCCACTGACTTGATTAATAAAAATTTCACCGTGAGAAATGTGTCCCTGTTGGTGTGCATTGGCTTTCTGTGTGTGTGTGTGTGAGCTAGTGTGCCAAGAGTGTGTGGGTGTACTATAGATGTTCGTCTGTGTCCCTGTCATAAGCCACTTTTGGGGAGAAATTTTAAGACCAGTCCATTGGGGACAGCTTGAAACAAAAGCCATTTCCCCGATTCGGAAAGAGCTGACTTTTGAGGGAGTGGGTTAGGGTTAGGCAAGTAGTAGCCTTGATTATGATTAAGGTAGGTCCCCAGGAAATTAATTTGTGTGTGTGTGTGTGTGAGGATTATTGTGCAAGCAAAAGGTACATATATAGTTTGTTAGAAATATGTAGCATTACTGCCATGCCTTTCTTTGGGCAAGAAATGTATTTTATCGACAAAGGCTTTCTGACAAAAAGGCTTCAGGAAATCAGGTGAGACAGTATAAAGAGTGACAAAGCTGATACATCAAGCAGGTGATTGTGGATAGATAGGCCAAATATATGACTTTCACCCAGGAGATTGAGGTTTGAATCCTTTTTTGGGGGGTTTTTCCTAGTTAACTTGTTTTAAGTTTTTTTTTTTATTATTTTATATCTGGCAGAAAGGTTTTTCTGGCAGGAAGCCATAAAATCCTGACCAAAAAAATCACTTGCCTTCAGGTCTTGTTTTTACAGAAAAAAACTTTGTAAATCCTGGAAAAAAGAAAAAAAATCACTTGCCTCTTAGGGCTTCCATTAAAGTAAATTAAATATCTTTGAGTTGTCGACTTGTGGGCAAATAAAACAAGATGTTTGATGACGTTACCTTGGACTATTGGAACTTGTAATGGCCATTTTTCACAAATTGCTCATATTTAGGACCAAACAATGATAGAGAAAAGAATGGGTAGGAAAAGCGATGATAAAAAATTGGTGGTTGCAGCCCTGTACATTATATAGTCCAGTACAATAACACAAATGAAGTCCTCACAATAACCATACACTTAAATCATCATTATTCTTTCTCAGCCCTCCAGCTAGGTGAGTTCCATCAGCAGTCTTTTCCACACACACATATACACACACACACACACACACACACACACACACACACACACCTCTTGACAAATTAATCTCATATTTTAAAGAGAAGTAGAGTGGGCTTGACCAGTAAGCCTCTTGTGGCTCTGATCCTTCTGTCTTCTGACTAGAATTTGAAAGGAGGGAGGGGTTGAGTTTGAAGGTGGAGGAGTGTGAAGGGAGGCTGTGATTGCATTTTCACAAAACAAATCTCACATAACACCCTGCTTCTTATTCAACTGAATATAGTTCCTGACTATTGCACATAGCCCAATGGAAGAAGACAAGAAAGAATAGAGGGCTTGAGATGCCAGTGGAGACATAGCCAAATACTTAAAAGAAGAACGCCCCAGGCATATACTGTATGTACTAGTGTGTGTGCGTGTGTGTGCGTGCGTGTGTGTGTGTGGTGTTTTTGCAGACTGAAGGTGATTGTGGTTTTGATACTATTTCTGTTCCTCTTGCTTTTGGTCCAACTTTTGGTTTCAACACTAAAATAAACAGTATTGTTTTTGGATACTTGTATTTGGACTTGCATGGTTTTCACAAAACAAAGCTTGCTGATGGAAAAAAAAAGTATTTAATAATTGCCACATGGTGAAAAAAGAAGGAAAGAGAGCAAACAGACATTTCAGGCTTGTTAATAAAAATGTCTATATTCCAAAAAAATTATCACTTTGGAAAGAAATTCTTTTAATCAAGGGATACGTGGGCTACATGTACAAATCAAAGACTACACAGTGTGTAAAACAGATATTATTTCTAAAACAAAAATTTTCTTTTTTTAAATTGCTGTCAATCAGTTTGTAAAAATAATAACGATAAGTTGGACAGAAGCTTTTTCATATTCATTGCTGATTACCAGTAGACATTTCATATTACCAGCAATTCTTGTTGTGCTGAGTGCATTCATGGTAAACATAAGTGTACACAGTAGGCCTACACCACCATATGAGATATTAAAGGGTAATTTGGCGATATTATATTGCTTTTGTATTTCACATTTATTTTAATCACAGTGCTGGCAATTTCCTTACTGCAGAGGCCAACCACAGCTGAAAGAATAGAGGAAACGCTAATTAGCACTGCAGGATTTGTTAAACAATTCCTCTTGAGAATGGAGCAGCATTGCAGCAAGAAGGTAAATATTTGAAGTTGTACAATGGTTATGTTTCTAAGTGTCTGCATGTGTGTGTGTTTGTGTGTGAGAGTCTAGTGGTCCAGCAATCTGATAACCCGACTGTCACAGTTTATTTTACTTTGAAATTATCAGCAGGGTAGCTAACACTAAATTATATTTTTACCATAAGATAGACATGCAGAGAAAGAGAGGGAGATAAAAACTCCCACTGGGCCTGATATCTCCTGCAAGCTTAAACCTTGACCACAGCACTAAGTGTTGTACTTAAAATTATAAACAATCTCTGACGCATTTCACATTGTCATCTCACTAATTCATGACCCCAATTTTATTAAGGAAATTTAGTTTTGCAGAGAACTTGTGGGGCAGAAGGGAAGTGTGTGAGCGATTCCAAGGGAGAAAGTAGCATTACAGTGCCAGGGGCTACTGCATTCCTGGAATGAAAATTCATAAATAATGCAGAGCTGGATAACAAAAAGAACTCCCCCGCTGTCTCGCACAGCACTGCGCTATCCAAAGGCCATGCAATATCACTCAAATCTCAGAAAAACACAAATTATTAGACACAAGCAAAGATTTTTTTTTGTTAGTTGTTTCTTGACTCAGGACAATGGGATCCGCTGACAGCCGAGGCAAAATGCCAGTATCCTAACAGTCGGCAATCCGAGCCTAAATTGTCAGGAAGTTGCACTGAAATAATGATGGGACTCCAAGCCAAGGAGCTGAACAGCTTCTTTGGCTTTCCAAAATGCCATATGGTCTACCCACTTAACAATAACAGGTCTGAAAATTAAAAAGTGAGCGTGCAACACCCGAAACAAATAATTAACACAGGGACAACCGCTGACCACTAACTACTGCTGAGGGGAAGGGAGAGTGCGCTGGCACAAGTTGAAATGTAAAACCCTGAATATCTGACAGATTGACAAGTCATGTGGTCAGCTGTTGACTGACAGAAATGCCAATGCCTTATCACTGGCATGTGCACTGCATTTAATTGGTGGAGTGACATTTCAATTCAAAGACCAGCCCTCTAATTGTGAAGACGTTGCCATAATGGGCGTGCCATTTGAAATATGCACTTAATCACTGTACATCGCCACCTTCAGTGAAGCAGCCCTGCAGGGCCTAAAAAGTCATTGCATGTAGACAACAAGCATACACACATGCACTTCGCCAGGCAATAGTATGAGCAATCTTCAGCGATGGCACACCACTCATCAACACTATGCAGTATTACAATCATCAGGCTCCCCAGGTCCCATACATCTACATTATCTTCATCGTCTGTTGGCATATGAGTGTATATGCGTGTATTTGTGCTCCGGCACATTTGTATGGAAGAGACACAGAGGGAGAGAGAGAGAGTGTGTGTGTGTGTTTGTTTGTGTGTATTATCTAACCTCCATGCACAGATGCTCTCTATTAATCGCAAAGAGCTAAGACAGACTGCCTCATTTTTATCATCACTATCAATAATGTGCGAGCCGAGGAAGAATTAAACACATTGCCTGCACCGTTGTCAGCAGCAGGTAGGGCATTGACACACAATGCAAAACTGACAGATCATGCTGCACTTAGGTCTGTAGGATTTTAATTAAAGCTGTTTTGGGTTTTTTTGTTATTTTTTTTTTTTTTTGGTGTTTTTTATTTTTTTTGGATCCTAAAATAATATGGTAGGACACAGGGATGCCTGCTGGGTGAAACTATCCAAACATCAATACAGGCCTCTGAAAGATGTGTGCAGTGGCTGGAGGTGAAATGCATTGGATCCATGTATTAGACATACTGACAAATGGTAGTATTTGATTACAATGAATTTGCATTTTCAAATGAAAGGTATCTAGCTCCTTTCCATTCCCAAGCCAAGCACAGCAAGGTTAACAAGCCATGCAGGAAAAGTATGGAAACACTTTTGGGACTTTCTCGTTAATGGAAGAATATGTTCAGACAATTACTCTGAAATATTTATCATTTATTTGTTTTGCTTATTTAATCATTTATTTATTGGTAGCATGCCTTCAGTGGTCTACTTGAAGCAATTATTTATAATCTACTGTGAAGGAGATTGGTGTAGGGGTCTAATTTAAATCTATCGGAGCATATCCATCCTGGTGCAATTTTCGCTGCCTTCACAATAATTATGATTTATCAAAATGAATTTGCTGCTGTTAATGATTTAGCCTCACATATTTTAAACATTGCCAATGTGAAAAATAAATGCCCCGCAGTTCAATAATTTAGCTAAGGAAGGGGCCCCAGCGTCACACCAGAAAAGGGCAGAAGTTGAGCTGTATGACATGTGAAAACAGACGTGTATCAGCAGAATGCGGCGGGTCACGGTGCTGAGATGTGCCCCGACGCGCCTGTTGGACCTGTGCTGGCGGTGATGTCTGGCCCGGGCCCGGTATCTCCGGTGGCCCGGTTGGCACCATCGGGCTGCCTAAGCGCTGATGGAGATGGAGTGGACTCGCCAGAACCGGAGCAAAACAACTCAAGGCTGCGAGCGTCGCTGAACCAAAACGAACACGACGCTTGCACGCATGAGGCGGGCGGTCGGCCGCTCTGCGCCCCGTCTGAATTATCATTATTTAGATTTGCTGTCAGAGAGACAGGCTTGTATGCACAAAGTCTGCATGCACACGCTTCAAAGGAGGCGCTCCGATTTTAACAAAACCGCACCACACACACACGGACACACACACACAGAAGCACACACACTCTCTAAATCCACCCCCCCCCCCCCATACACACAGATACGTGCACCCTCTCTCTCTCTCACACGCACACACGCACACACAAACCGCAACACCGCACAGCACATCTGAACAGCTGATAATAGCCATTTCCTGTGAACTCACGTTGTCTCAGCATCCAAGCCTCGTTTAGCCAAGCAACGCCGTAGCTGATCTCCCCCCCCCAACGAGCCCAGTAAAGGCCAGAACCGTGCGTGTCGCTTACCTTCCCAACGTAAAGCCATTCCTTTAGTCCGATTCCACGCTATAAGAACCCTGCAAACGCCGAGGACCCTGCGCTCTGCGATCCCCCCCCGGTAGCGATGCGACCGGAGACGCGGTTCTCCTGCCGAAAGGTGGACGAGACACCCTCTCTCCCTGCGCCCGCTGGTCCGGGTTTTGGAGGCGGCGGTGCTGATGCTGATGTTGCTCCGTCCCTCAACTGCCGACGGAGGACGACGGGACGATTTCCGCGGGGAGGAAGCGATCTCCTCTCGGGGGCTGAGGGCGAGCCGTGCCGGGGCGACGGGTGGGGGGGGGGGAAGCCGGCGCGGTGCGTTTAGCCGCAGTTGAACCCGAGGAGGCTGACGGATGATGCTGTTGCTGTTGAGGCTCGGTGCCGCTATAACAGCATCCCCCGGATCATACCACCGCACGGAGGAGAAGGGGGTGTGGCACAGACCGGCCACAGACACAAACACACGCAGGCTCCCTCTCGTCGGGAGGTCGTCTGGATCACTAGTTACACTCATTCAGGTGAAGCCATATGGCTGCACCGGGGTCCTGCGCTGGAATGCTGACTCATTAATTTTGCCAGGAACGATCAAAGTTTTGGCGTTTTTTTTTTTTTTTGCGCCAGTGTTGCTGCTTTGGTAAAACACTTTAGCGGCGTGTTTCCAAAAAAACAATTAAAAATTGTTCTCGTGAGCAACAGAGCAGAGCTGCTCAGCTGCGGTTTTATCACAAAAATCTTGCATATTATAAAAGCAGGTTAAAAACATTATGCAAGCTCTTTATCCTTAGGAGCAATCATATCAAGTCTCCGATGATAACAAGCAAAGCGAATTTGGTGTTTTTAATACAGTGCATATGAGATGGAAGATGGAATTTGGCTCTAATTTATTGCAGCAGTGGGCCCGGTTTGTGGTAACACCTGCAGATCATCTCACAAGATCTGTTTTTCTTTGCTAAATTAGCCACCTAATGATTCTGACCTGTGCTCTGTGCTATGCATTGGTGTGGGTATTTACCGCCTGTCAGTAGCTGGTACAAACAACTTGTGAATGACAGGGGTTCTAATGATGCAGTTTATTATTTCCCCAAAGTACAGTACACGCGGGGCTACAAACAACCACTCTGACAGCTGCTTCAGTCTATCTGCCTTTCAGCCTGTCTTGACATATCCTCAAAACAACACAGCGGTATGCAGCTTTTATCAACATTAGGTTTTGACACTTTCCATCAGTTTCATCACTGGTTCGCTCTTAACGGAGGCCATGGGTTTAGCACTTCCAGAGAGAGAATTAAATGAAGCAAGGGAGAACACTGAGGGAAATGGCCTGAAGGTCCGAGTTTGTTTGATAAAACTGTGCCCCTCTGACGTATGGATTACCACTGTGTTTGTCATCCGGTTGCGGATTGTCAATATGTTGCTGCCAGGGTGCTGCAGGAGACTGCTTCTTGGAACAATGACTGCAGAAGACTGTAATGGATTTTGATCAGGGGTCCTCTGGAGTTTCTGAGCTGGCAGCCCTGCACTGGAGAACTGTTTCTGAGTCTCCACGTTTGCCTGCAGAGTCCTAATGGCAGGCACATTATACCTCCAGCGGCTGGGTAAACGCTGTTTTAAAAGAGCAGTTCCTTCTGCCCGACACATCTCACTGAGACATCTCCTTGACAACCAGCTCAATGCAGAGATTTGAAATGTCACAGTGTTTTACTGTGATTTTTTTTTTTTTTATTATGGTCTACAGAAGAGAGATAATAGATGTGGAGAGGGGAAGAGCACTGGCCTTGCTATAAGAGAGACATGGCCCTCACTTATTTTTCCACAAAATATGGAAGATAGAAAATGAAGACAACAGTTCATATCTGGCAAGAGATTATGGTTTGGAGAGCGTTCCTATGTATCTATGATCTTCTGATGTTATACATCTAACACTGAGCTTAAATGGTAAGGAAAGTTTATGGAGTAACCCCATTCAATATTTCATCTGATAATTACTGCAACATCATTAGATATGTGCTCTAGCGCTGGTCGGAGTGCATTTCAAACATAATATCAGTTGCATTGTTTCTGATGTAATCAGATTATAGCATAAATGCATTAAAATGATACAACCTAATTAAACGGTATCTCATCTGGCAAAAAAATGTAAGTAGAAACAAATGGGAGAGCCCCGTCTCCATAAGACCATGTTTGCTGATCCAATTATTCCTGTCCTATTTGGATGACATGCAAGCACAGCTGAGCGTACAGGGAGTGAAGGGGAGCACAGAGGTGGATTTAGAGTTGGTACTCCATAAAAGCCATGTGAGAGTGAAAGCTACTGTTGCTGTCGTGAATGCTAAAATGGAGTCTAGCGAGAGAACTTTGATGGGAAGATGTCAGTGGTTGTAATATCCCTTCTTTTTCCCAGATTGTAAGATGCTCACGCTTATTCCGTGTGACACGTCTGTTAAAACCCGAAGAGCTGGCATATATTACATAGTGTCGTGAGACAAGAGAGAGATCTATAATGCATCCGCACCTTAATGTTACCTCAAGCCTTAGCAGTAATATTGGATTTTAAGTATCACTGCACTACTTAACTTCACAGCTGGAGGCATTTTCCATGAGCATTATTTTGTCTCTTGCAGGCAAAATGCAAAGCTAACCCAGATTTTCTACATGGAACCCAGTGTTCCTAGTAGCCTGTGATCAATTGGCTGGTGATCAATCCTTCCGCTATGAAACACAAGGTGGTTGTTGCATGCTGTAACTAAGAACTAACAACTGTCTTCTAAATACTGTTGCTGTAATTCTCCTTGCTGATGTTCTTATCGTCCTCTTTATTTCCCTCTCCATCTCTGTCCTCTGACCACGTCTTCTTTGTCTGAAAGCTTCCCTCTCTCTTTTCCCATTTCTCTTGTTTTTTCCACTTTCCTCTTAACCCCCCCCCCCCCCCCCCAATCCCCCTGCCTAGCTCCATCCCTCTCCAGGGTGACGTTGCTGAAGGGGTTTCTCTCAGTCAGTAATGAGGGATCTTGGATCGATGCTATCAACAATGCTCAGCAGCTGCACCAGCGGTACAGTCTTATTCTGCCCGTACAGTGGATGCCTGATCTCTGGGGGTGTTAAGAGTTAACTAAGGTATTCTTTCTCTAGAAGGGTGTTAGGGATGTGCTCCATCACTCTTTCCCTCTGTTCTTCACCAGCACTCCAGCTCCACCCAGTCAGCCATACAGCTTGAGTGTCTCACAGGAGACAGAGCCAACCATTTATTGAAATCTTTTTTTAAATGACAGAGCAATGACCTTTCTGGTGCACAAGCTCCACAACCATAAATTCTCACAGATTTCATTTTACATTTCCTCCAAGCATTCACAACCAAATTACATCTCCACAGCTATCAACCTATGGGCAAGGACCCTATATTTTCATCTTCAATTATTACTTTTTTACTTTCAGATGGTACTTTAGCACTTTTGGAGGCAGATAAGTGTTTTGAAGGTGCTAAAAAGGGTGGTATAATCTGTCTCGAAAAACACCTATATTTTGACAGCAGTTTCAAAGGCTGTCCTTTTCTAAGCCTGTCATCAATTTCCCATCGGAAAAAGGTAAGGAAAGAAAAGAAGGAAGCATGGAGAGGTATCTATTGATTAATCACCAGCAGTAAGAGCTCTAATGTATGAACGATGTGAACCAGTTTCAAAGTGTTGACAGATGAAACAGCTATATAACCTCACCTCCATGACACATTCTCCTTCCAGCCTTTCTCTCATAATTAGTCATATCCCTGAAAGGGCATGACATTAATAAATTCTACATTAAACCCACATGTATAAACTGAGGAGGATTTGAAAGAAAGCAATATTTTTAACCAGCAGTGCTGTGACATTCAATAGCTAGAGAAGAGCAGGTGGAGACTGCACTACAAAGGACATGGAATCATACCGGCGAGGACATCACTGCACCGAAGACAAGCAGCAAGCAAATGATACAGGAATTATTGATTTATAGGGCATATCTTTATCCTTACAGTATGCATGAAAGTGAAGAGAACATCAAGAGCATCTTTCAATCACCTTGAGTATGAAATCAAGTCTTTGTTCGGAGCTTAAACAAAGCACCAACACACTCAATTGCACTCTTTGGTCCCAAAACATGGACTAAAAAAATGCTTTTTGCTTTGGACCCCTAAAATCTAAGGCTTGTTCCCATAAGGATCAAAGTGTATGTGTGTGTTTCATGGGCTTTTGTATTTAAGTGTGTGTGGTGCTGAGTGCTCTCCTCAGTCTCTGCAAAAAGCCCTCAGATACCACATGCCACCCTAAAGCATGGGCACTTCTCTTCTTCTCCTTTTATCACTGTACACTTCTTGCTCTCGCTACCCTGCTTACCTGTGACAGGAGCGCCTTTCAAACGCACCTCATTGCATTTCAAACGCCAGTGACTCCCACTCCCATTTCCAAGACTCCCACACATACGTACACACACGCAGCTGTCAGCTGCCCAAATACTGTATATCCCCTGGCCTTCTCTCCCACCCCTTCCTGAACCAACTCCTCCACAACCTCGAGTTGTTGAGAAAATAATATTTTATGCATGCCACAGCAGCCCACACACAGATACTGCTTATGAAAAGCATACAGAACCTACTTTCCTGCCAACATTTGTGTGCGTGTCATTCATGTCTCTGTCTGTGTTCACGTACTGTATATTTGTGTACATCTTGTTTTTATATGCTAAATTAAGATATTCTTAAATGATGTTCTCGTATTTTAATATGCGAGCACATATAGCTTGTTTTGCAGTGTCTAAGGCATCAATATACATTATGTAAATACTCTCTCTATAAAACTTAGGGGCACAAAAGGCCATAGGTCTAGTTTTGGCATAGGCATCCCAGTCTTGAGAGAATTTATCATAGCAACAGAATTGGATGCAGTCTGCCTACATACCTTGCATTTGTCAGCGCAGGAGAGGACAGAGAACAATGAATTTGCATCTGTTTGAAGTGTATTTATTAATTCATGCAAACGAGACTTTACATAAGAAAGACTGAGTGAAATTTGAAGGGGGGGGGGGGTCCCAGCAAGCACAGGGAATGTTTGATCTTGCTTTGTCTTTAGATGCCTGGACAACAAGCAGAGCTAACGATACTTGGACAGAAATGTTTAGGTGCCCCATATTGACTCATCCCTTTGGGAACAAAAGGCTGGTATAAGCGTGGGCCTATCTTATTTAATCAGCATGTGTTGAGATAAATGACAAGCTATTATCACTGGCCACCCATCAACTGCTGCTCAGCTTCTCAAACATCCAAAGCAAAAGGTCAAACACTGATAATGAGTAGACAGAAAGAGCTATCCCTAATTAGACATATATGTAAAAACTGAATGGAAAGTAGGCAGCATGCACAAACAAGAGATACAGCACATTCATCTGGCAATTTATCCCAGCTGCACTCACTATGTAGTCTTTTCGCCATTTCTTTTTTTTTTTGTTTCTCAACAGGTGCCCACAAGTTTGTGTGCATGTATTCTGCAAGAATTTGTGTCTGCTTTCATATTCACACATCCAGGGTGAACTTGTTGATGTACCTGACTGTGTTTGAGGTTGCAATTGCATGTGATATTCCACGTGTGCATGTGTGGTACTGGTGCGCATGGGTAGCTTGTGTATATGCTGGCACAGCTATTTCCCCTCAGAGTAGGGATGCGGGTAGTGTTTGGGGGGGGGGGGCTGACAAATACACTGGTGGCATATTATCAGCAGCAACACAAACACAGGCTGGCAGTATCCCAGCTGTTAAGAGGAGTCTTTATTTGTGTATATGCGTGACTCTATGTGTTTGAATCAAGACAAGAGAAGCACAGAGGGGTAGTGCCAAGTAGGGAGGTTTTGCCTTCGGGGAGAAGGGTAATTACATGAGAGCACACAGAAGATAAAAAATATTAATGGTATTACTGGTCAGTGGGGTGCTGTCCTTGGGGTGTCCTGAGACACATATCAAGCACATTCTGGTAATGCTGTTGATTTAAATCTATCGTACAACAAATACTATAATTCCACACCCCATTTTCTTCTCGTTTCTACATGACACGATAAAGCTGTCATTGCATACTGAGAAAAGTAGCCATCTTTAAACCAGAGGACCTAAGCTCAAGCCCCAGTGACAGCAAGCATTTACCTTGCTTAAGTGTCCTTGAGCATTTTACTTAATCCCCCACCTGCTCTAGGGACGCTGTTGTGTGCTAATCTGTGCTCTCAGACTCTCTGTGGAGGAAAGTGGAACGTGAATTTACCCTTCAGGACCCAGAGCTGCAGCGGGAACAGCGAAAAACCCTGATAGCTCTTTCCATGGTGCTGAAATCCAAAAGTAAAAATCCGGATACATTCTGCATCCTTTCATAGCACATACTAATTGTAACAGGTTTTCAGTATGCAGTACATTCACACTGGAAAAGTGCTGAAATTAAGCATACTCAAAGATAACTGTGTGCATACTAAATTCACTTGAATTCAAGTGTGTTGTTGATGGACAGTACTATCCCACAATGCAATGTGCAAATGAAATGGAGCAGCCACTCACAGCTGGGAAAAATTAAACCAAATTGCAGATATTGGTGAGACAAAACAGTCAATTTTTAAAGAGTGTAAATTCATGGGGTAAGTAGTACCAGTACATGTTGCCCCACAAGAGTTTGAACTGTAGGTCCCCTCTTTACATTTCCATTGTGAGATAACATAATTGCTGTGGGCAAAAACTGTTACTGTGGATAATAGTTGTGGTAAAGAATCTTATCAAGATTGAATACAATGAGTCATGTTTATGCTTTCTGAGCCCAGATCCACAATACATGGTTAAAAATACATTTATATTATTATAATGGATAAATTCAATAACAGAAGACAACATGCCCTGTGCACAGAACACATTATATAGTATGTAGGGCTGTGACTACCCATTAATATCATTATCATTTAATCTGCCAATTATTTTCTCAATCAATCAATTAATCTTTTGGTCTAGAGAATTTCATTATTAGTGAGAAAGGCCTATTTTCCTAAAAGGCCAAGATCACATTGACGAATTTGTTTTGGTTGTAGTAGTCCAAAAAATAAAGACATTTAATTGTTCAATCACCTAAGATAAAGAAAAGCAGTGAATCCTCAGAACTGAGAGGCTGGAATTGGAGATATTATGATTTCATAAACAAATAACTGATTATCAATGTAATTGCAGATTAATTTTCAATTCATGATCATTTTCTGATCATTTTAAGATCAATTTATGATATAGCCACAAGAACCGACTAAGAGGTTAAATCGCAAGAGAATTCCTTTAGATGTCAAATTAAAAAGTGAAAGAGATGAGCTGGTAGTGAAGGGTGACGTTACCCCAACCCCCTTTCTCCTCCAAAAATACCCCATGACTGCAAGGTTAAAGTTTAGGATTGCCAATTTTAAGGAAAGGGGATTTTCACTGGTATCAGATGAATCATTGACCCTCAACAGAACTTCCATGAATCAAACTGAAATTTGTTCATGGACCTTCTTTTCAAGGGATCAAAATTATTCAAGCAGATTAATAATGTTCTAACCAAAAAGTCACAATTCATTTAGTTTTTTTTTAATGAAAAATACTATGCTTTGCTTTGCTCCCTAGACCTTAAACCCAGAAATATCACCAGACTCTTTAAAAGTTCTTTTTGCAACCATTTTGTATTATGGTGTATCTCAGTGAGAATTCGGCTGTGACTGCCCTTGGTTTCAAAGTACTCAGGCGGCCTACAGTACGTGGAAGGGTTAGAGAACAGCAATAGTCTGATTTACCAATCCAGCTCTGAATAATCATGTTTCTACTCTTCACAAAGCTTCAGGCTGCAGATGTTCTTATCTCTTTCTCTTCAATTTTCTGTGTACTATTATATTAAAGATAAACTGTTGCAAATATGGCATTGGTCTGTTCAGATGTTTTCATCTCTTTGACAAAGGTGGCTATTAACCAAACCAGTTTGATTACTCCACTTAAAGGCTCTGAAAACATTCTATTTTACTTCATCAGCCTCTCACTATGAGAACTGGAGTCCTTCATGAGTACATAATTTTTTATGAAAGTTATGACTGATCCTGTTTTTTAAGAGACAGAGATTTCTGTATTTGTGTTTTTGTTTGAGCTCTTATCTCTGGTTTGAAGTGGGTAGGAATCAGTTGGAAAATGTGATATTGGGAACTTCTTTGCACCAATTAGCATGGAGCAATATTTGAATAAGACTTTAATGACAGTTTGCTGATGTCAATCAAATCTGTTCAAACCACACATACATACCTCATGAAACAGTTAATTTTAGATGTTTAACTTAATTAGAATAGATTTTTTTCTCGGAACAATAACTATGATTGTTGCTAATTATATCATGAATATTTAATTCTATGGGGAAGAAATCCAAACTTCTCTTTCCATGGAATGAGATTCCATGGAAAGTTAGATCTGAGGCTGGATCTGAGACTAATATAAGGATTAAGCAATCAACAAATTATTGAAGCTAAAGCTCTTATTTTAATCTTTCACATCTATTTGATTGTGACTTTAAAATGTGAAGCTTTCAGGTGCTTTAATAATTAAATGCTGTCATTTATTGTCTGTGTCACAGTAAAAATCATAAGAGTGACATTTTCTGTATGGAGCGTTCTGTAGACTCTCAACCAAAATATGTGTGGTACAAAAAACCCTGCAGCCTCATGCCAAATTTGATGCAAACAAGAAGTGAAGGGACAAGTCCAGCCTGCAAGTTCAGTGTAGTGAGTAGCATTCATATATATTGTGTGTGTGTGTGATTGTGTGTGTGTGTCTGCGTGTGTATGAGGAACTGTAAGTCCACAAAACACATCAACTGATAATGTTGTGAACTGGAATTGAATGTAGTTCATCCATATGGGAACCAGGTTGATCTAGAAGGCATCAATGAGTGCTATGGATTTGTGATGTGGCATCAGTTGGCAAGGTGTGAAGCACTTCACTGTTAGCACTTCCACTCGCACCCTGTCAGTGCAATGAAAGCCTACAGCTCTAGGCAGTGACAAAGACACACACACACGCACGCACGTACGCACGCTCGCATACACACACACGCACACACACACACAAACACTGTAAACTCTCTTGTCACTTTGATTTAACCTTGTTAAATTGTTTCACAGATATTTTTCTGAGTGGAGATGGATTTTCTGCCTGACATGTGATATGTGAGTTAATTAAGACATTGGCATTATAAAGACTGAGTGTGCCATGTTTTTATTAATTCACCATCTGACCTTTCCTCTGGATTCACGCTAACAGCTGATACCTTTGCAATTATTGTGTCGCACCCTGGAAACATTCAGAGGAGAAGGACAGAGCACTGAATTCAGTTGTTAAAAACTGCACACAAAAGTTGCATTCAATTTTCAGTTTTGTTTCTTTGTCCTTTTCTGACTGTGAGCCCCATGGAGCAGTGGATGTGCCTCAAAAAAAGGGAAAGACGACGGCATCTAAACTCATATGCACTCAGACCACATGCAGACACATGCATACATGCAGACACACACACACACATGCAGGTGTGTTTTGTGTACGGTGTGTGAGAGTTCTGTACTAAAGCAATTGTGCAAGATATAAAACAGCATTTTGTTTGAATATTACCTCTCAGAAAAGGTCGGAACTTTAAATAGGGGAAATCTGACATTTACATAAATACAAAAAAAGTAATTTCCAAAACCAATTTCCCACATGTACAGCTCAGCTTGAAGAGCTCACAGTCTGCAATATTAGGCCACATTGATTAAAAAAAAAAAAAAAAAAAAAAAAAAAAGGAAAAGAAAGAGAGAGAGGAAAAAAAAACAGACTGTTACACAATGCAAGACCTCAGGCAATAAACTTATGAACCAATGAGACTCAAAGGGCAACAATGACAAACAACGCTGCTGGGATCCCACTCTCTAGTCAATCGCATGACTTTGCCTTTGGCCAAAAGTCATGAAATTACAGTTCGTTATCAGGTGTAGGGGGGACAACATCTAAACAGGTTATTCCATGAGCATAGACATGACTATTTTTATATAACTTTGTATTTCTTAAAATCACTAAAATTAGTCTCTTTGACTGCAGGTAAAAACTTGAAATTGCTGTGTTTTGAACCTAAAGTGTGGTTGGAATATGAACCCCTTGAGCTATGATTTTTGGTTTTACAATCCCCATAATGAAGCATAAAATCGGATTATTAGCTTTTTACGTAAGTTTGCATTTAACCAACAAGAGCCTGGATGTTAGAGCCTGCAGATCTTCACCCTTCAATAAATCGACAGAGACACAACAAAATTTTGATACCTCCATGTAAACTCTTTCATGATATAAGTAAACAAAAGGGCCTTTTTTTTATACAGAAGTCATTTTAACATGTCACTGTAAAACATAAGTGTAAATAATAGATTAAATAACGTCTAGTTCCATTTAGCTGCTTTAGTTTCAGGGTCCTGGTATTGTTCATGTTGATTCACTGTCCTGGCTTATCGGAACAATTGAATGAAACAGAGCCATTGTTAATGTTATTAGCGACACATGCTTTTCTGACTATGAGTCAAAATGTCTGCTGTGAGAAAGGCTTATTGAACGATTATTCTGTGATGGAAGAAGTATCCAATATTTTACTTGATTAAACGTTACCCTACCATAATGGTAAAAAAGGGGTTATATTTTTCCCCCAATACTCTTATAGTAAGAATGCATCAAAGGCGATGCTCTTATTGACAAAGCCACAGTAAATTATCACCTGGTTCTGCAGTTTTCCTGAGCTCCAGAGAGCATTTTAGCATATTTTCGCTAATTGTTTTGGTGCGCTATGTGCCAAGCACCAAATGGCGACAAATAAAGTAGGCAACTAGTTGCTGAAGCATTTAGCAGTCAAACAGCCAAATGTTATTCACAGGGGCTTCTTGGAAACCAAAACAGAGATAAAGGACTTACATTCTCTCAGGTGACCAGAATCACAACTCAAAATGAAAGCTAATTTTTTCCATAACTATAGGAGGTGTAAATAAGCGATTGTTTGCTAACTAGTTCACTATATATTAATTTTTGTATTCACAACTTGTTTCTGCTGCCCCCAAATGACCCAGAAAAATCAGTTATTACAGGTTTAAGTAAAAGTAACACTACATACTAGAAAAATACTGCAATACAAATAAACATTGTAGCTACAAAATTTTATGAAAGTTTCTACACTCAATACTTTTTATAGTGACAATGGATGAAATGGTTATGTGTATGTAAGAGGTGTCCCTCATAGTGATAAATTATCACCCTGCACAGTAGCTGTGTTAAAATGCTAAGCAGCGTTCAACACCGTAGTTGGTTGAGGTGGAGCTAAGCTTAATTTCATACGGTTGGGTAGATTAATCTGTTACATAGATTCACATTTTATAAAATGGTCAAATATAATGTGAAAAATCTTAATCTGCAAATAACTAAATGTATGGCTTCCACATAAGGGTACAAGAGTAAAACGTACAATATTTCCCTTTAAAACTGTGAAACAAATGTGGAACTAAATGGAAATGCATAGGCATTAGAACTGTACAGTATTGTAAATGTATTTAGTTCATTCCAGTACCGCACCTGTGGGAGATTTTAGATTGATATGTGAGAGACTCCATCATCTAAAAAAAGAAATATAGTGTATTTTGCAAGAATGGTCATAATTATGCCAGTAGAGCTCAGAGACTTGGCGATCTCTGCCAGAAACCACAGATTGGACGCCCAAGAATTGACTGAGACTCTTAATGTTGCTTTTACCTTTGATTTGTCACACATCTATATTTCCTTATCGATTATAGCTGATTGGATGAGCAGTCCCTATAGAAGAGAGGTGACCGGTGGCATGGTGACACACTAAAGCAGATTTAACTGGCCACCATTCCTGCCTTTTGATTCTGGACACCAAGGGGTTAGTCTGCCGGATAAAACAGAGCAGTCATGGCACCACTGATTCAAAGCCTTCAAGCAAGGCCGTTAAAGCTGAAAGAGGCTTTGTTGTTGCTGACTAACCAGTCAGTATCAAAAGTGCCAAAACATTACACTTTATCTGTGTGTGAGAAGCTACATTGAAAATAGCAGGCTACAAAACAATGTGAATCACCTGGCAAAAGCACAAAGAAACTGTTTTGACATGACAGTTGTTTTGCTGTTGTTTCTATAGACATTCTGAAAAAAGATACATGTAAGAGAATGAATGTATTTAATTCATGAGAACTTTAGCTATGTTATAAAGCCTACTGTTTTTACGATTTAACATCCAGATTTGGTTTTGTTTGCTTGTTTCTGATTTGTTGCAAGGGTGGGCAGACAGACAAGTAAGCAGAGATAGACAAACACATAAAAAATACATTCATGCATAAAATCCCAGATAAAAACAGTGACTGTAACGTCTCTGAATGTTCAACTACATGTTTATTAAGAAATACACAACCTCAGAAGTTTTCATCTTCAGTATATATGAGATGTGGTACAACAACCGATCGCGTCTGAAAAGGCTGCCCTGATGATATGATTATATGTAGCAGAAAAAGCATGGAGCAGAGAGCAGCAGAGGTCCCTTAGCCCCAGAGACTGCTTTTCAGGCAACCAAAGGCATATCTGCAGGCAGCTACATCTCACACAACTATCTGTCTGGGGCTGGTGTACATCATCATGAGCTCTGTAACACTGGGTACAGAAACATCCAAGAGCTAAGATTCCCAGTGGAGCACCACTTTCTCCTCTACAAAGCCTGAACATATTGCATTACCGTAGTGGGAATATGAAACAGTACTGTATCTGTTGGAGGTTTGTGTTGTGCCTCAAAGATAAGTTGAATAAGTTGAGTTCCACCAAGTGTACTAGAAGCTGGTCTCTGGTTGTTTGAGATCTAAGGTTATCTCCACCCCAATGCACCGTAAAAGGGGGGGGAGGTCTGAATCTGTAAACAGTGTTAATCACCAGAACAGAATAATGTGATTTGCTCATAATGAGAAAGGGCGTAGCACATCACACTTAGAGCTGTGATTACTGACATCTCACTGAGTCCCGATGTAGCAGAACTAATTCATACATACAAATGTATGTCTAAAAAAATGATGAATTCACTTCAGGCTAATTAATAATCAAACAAACCAATGAGCAGTGAAACATCCAGATGATGCGTTGAGTCCAACTAAGCTAGGCTTCTTACCATCATAATACTCCATCAATATAGCCAGGAGCCTTGTTATACATGTCTTCATCTGCAGAGAGTTGCATTTGATCTCTTTAAAATTCACACCAGGATCTAAATTCAGAAAGTCTTCTATCCTAGAGGGGTGTAAGTATTAAAGCACTGTAACAACAAAAGGTAAGGGGAAAGATCAAGCAATGGAGCCAGATCTTTATTTCTGTTCAAATAAAGCCATCAAAGACACTTTTAACTTAACTTTCTGTTTCCTTTGGTAATAACCTTTGCAAACTTGGCAGTAAGGTTAAAGTATGTCAGATGAATTACATCCATGTTGATCTTGTACAAAGTTCTTTAAGGGAAATAAAGCTAAAACTGAATTTACATTTGGACAAGACATATTGACTTTAATTAATGAACAGTTTAAACCAGGATTCATTTACATTTCAGACACGTTTGCATCCAGAGCAAATGTCAATTAGTGTAAGCTCATTGTAAGCTTAAATTCTGTGACTGTCAATATTGCAGATGAGTAAGCGTCTAAGGAGTGCAAGGGTCACAACTGCTGCATACAGACAATGGATTCAGTGCAATAACTGTGTCTGCACTCCAGGAATATTTACATCCAATAGAGAAATGCTTCAGTAGCGCTTCTACATTAGCGCTAAAGAAACAAAAAGGGGAAATTAGGGCAGTGCATTGTCTGATTTGACTGTGTTGACACAGTTTACAATAGAACCCAACAATTAGCAGTCCGTCTTGCGCTCCCCAGTGTCCAGTGTGTTAATAGTCTTGGGCAGGTTCCAGTATTCTATTACAGAATAATTGGACAGCATAGTGGGCCATCACTG
Source organism: Istiophorus platypterus (assembly GCA_016859345.1). Lineage (NCBI taxonomy): Eukaryota > Metazoa > Chordata > Actinopteri > Istiophoriformes > Istiophoridae > Istiophorus > Istiophorus platypterus. The sequence continues at coordinate 20,743,861 of CM029134.1, read as the reverse complement.
AGCCCCTTGCTCTTGCCAAGGGAGAGGTGAAAGCCTTATTGATCCTGTGTCTGAATCTCTGATCAATCACCCCAAATCAGCCCCCAGGGACGGGAGAGGGAAAACAGGTGACAGAGGATATCTCTATGACTATGTATATATTAATCACAACAGAGGTGGAATGGCTACGTGCAGCATCACAAGCAGCTTCTCGCTCCAGTTTTCTCACTCAGATCTCAAGTGAATGGGGAAAGTCAAGCCACGGCAGAGTGTGTGCGAGGACAGTCTGGTCGAATGCTCAGCAAACCCGTCCCAACTCTCCAGGTGACATCGTGGCAGAGGAGCCTGCTGTGGCTTCCTGTAATTGAGTTAAATAAATGATTGCGTATCCAGTGGCAGTTGCTGTGGCCTTCAGCTTTATGCCTGGCTAGAGCCACAGCCGATTTAATTAATTTTTAATTAGGAGGGAAAATTGCAGGCCTATTCCACTGGGACCTTTAAGACATCTGTGCATTAGAGATAACATTCTTAAATACCCTGCGCCTCCCAACAGTGGGAGCTTTGAGGGCAGCGGGGCTTGCGTAGTCCACGGCCAGGGGAGGTACACCGGGTGCGGTAAAAGTTTTTCTGAGTGCATGTCGCACTTGACAAGATTGGGGTTTGTTGTCCGTTGGTGTGAACATGTGAACTCTACCAAGCCAATGACTGGAGACATTTTGGTCCACCCATCAGTCATACAGATTCATGTCACTGTCACACACAACTTTAATAGAGTGATTGATTGAGCTTTCCCTTGTACTGTCCCACACAAACACTTATATATGTGCAGGCAGCATACCATTAATTTGCACGCGCACACACACACACACACACACACACACACACATGCACGCTCACACACAGACCCACTCTCCCCTGATGAATATGTAGTGCTGTCCTATTTTGCTTCTTGCCATGTAATCCCTCACACACTTAGCCTTTGCATGCTGTGGCCAGGGCTTGATGTATGGCAGTCACGGTGTGTAAGAATGGAGCAGAAGGATGTTCAGCAGCCTGTTGGAAGATGTTTTACAGCCCTGGCAAGCAGTATGTTGTCACAATGTGTTCAATATCACAACGCATCAAAATTTACTGCAGGCTTCCAGCGCTTTCCATTCATTGTACTTTATCGCTATAGCGACACACATTGATCTTGGCAAATAATACTTTTTATTATTGAACATTACCCCACGCACTCCATAATCAGATTTATTTCCTGTCCAGCATGTCTGCTGCAAGGCATATGAACAGATATCAGAGAAGATATAAAGGAACAAATTCTGCCCTGAACTTGACGAGATAATATCCATGAGGAACGTTTTATCTGAGAGAGATGGCATCTATGTTTGTTGTGCGGGAGAAAAACACCTGACCTTCTCTTGTTGATACAGACTGACAAGTTCCCGCAGAAATATGGGAGTTGATAGCAAAAACGCCTCGCGATTGATCTCACAGGGTGTCACAGATCACCCAATCATTTGCTTACTTGAAATCTGAAGGCAGGAGGACATGAAAAAAAGAAGATATTATATAAACAGTGCCTTTCAACAGCTGTGAAGTTCAGAAACAACTGCAAAATCAATCTGCGATTAATGAATTTCAAAGAACTAGTTGGACTACTTTCAGAAGTCTCCTCTGCAGAGCATCACTTCATTTTGGTATTACATTTTGTTACATTAACGAATGTGTTTTTGGAGGGAGCATTTCGTTGGAAGAGCTGATGGCAGAGCATGGAAGTGCCTAATTAGGCTGCTGTCCAGGAGGCTGCAGTGTGTGTGAGAAACGCCCCGTATTTGGCATTTAATCTAAGCCTGTCACATCCACTTTGCTACCCCCTCAGCCCCCAGAAGCACTCTGAACGCATGGCTGAGGGGACACCTGAATGCATCGCTGTAATTTTCTCTTTGTTGGATATGCCTCTCACATGACACCAGCTGAGTGCTGTGAGCTAAACCCTGCTTTGCTCATGAAATAATGACCAAAGTACCACGGTATGTTCGCACCAGGGTGATTGGGTGTTCATGTGAGCATGTGAAACAGAAGTGAGAGAGAAAAATAGAGAATCTGTTATAATTGGAAAAACCAAACAATGACTGCAATCCATTAATTATTTCTATTTTGTCATAAGTTTTGTTTTGTTAAGTGTCAGACTTGTAAATTGGATTTTCCACTATTGATTGCAATACATCAATGAAACACAGAAAAAGGGGAACACAAAAATGCAAAGAAGAACATTCTGTCAAACACAGGGTGTGGCTGACAGGCAGAGAAAAACAAAGAGCAACCCCATGAGACATCGAGAGATCCTTGAACTTTATTATTTGTCAAATTGTCCAAATGCAACAGTTTGTTTTTCGGTAGTAAGATGAACGCCAGAGGGGGTAACACTGAAATTTTGAAAAAAGACAATTCACTTCCCATTTTTAAAGGGTTGTTCCACTTATACTGGTACTACACATTATCTAACCCTACAGATTATTTCAGTTTTATGTGTCCAGGCTATGAGATCCATCTGTTTCTGAGATATGTGCCATCACCCAAAGACATTGGAGTTTGATTTGTGATGTTCACAGTACTGAAAAATTACATTTCCAAAAATTCAGCAGCAATGTCTCTTTCCAGAATTAGTTTTTACATTACTGTGGATAATCCACAGTCCTGGCTGTGAACAGTTTTCGGTGGTACTGCTTTCTACTGGAGAAATAGTCCCCATGAAAGTTGTCGATATCAAGTTCTGTGTTATATCCAGTGCATAGAGGTAATTGTTTTTGACAAGTCATGTTGCTGCTGATCATTTTTTTAAATGCTCTGAGCACCACATATGACATTTCATTTATGTACCTTGTATTGGGGTGGCAGCATGCATTACAGGTTTGAAAAAGTTTGTTAAAAAGTTGGAAAAATGTAGTAGGCCACATAGTTTGTATTTTTGGTGAATATATTTAGGCAACTGGTCATTAAACAACAAAACTGGGACTCAAAGTCAATATTGAAGTTTAGTGTCAAAATTTTGGATTAAAAAATATTGACTGTGATGCTCATTCTTGACCCACTTGAAAATTGGGCAAACTACATTTGATGAGGAGGGACACTGAAATGTCTTTGAAAATAAAATGTGTTTGAAATTAAACTCTGGGAAAAGCTAGTAATTGGACCATGGGTAAAGATTTTTTGCCAAAATATTTCACTATAACCTAAAATATTCGTGACTAAAAATCAAAGAATCCAAGTTAGCCCTAATTATTATTTATTTAGAGTTTGAAACACAGATAATCTGCTTCCTTAGAACTGTGTAGGTGTGGTTTGGACAGTTTGAATTGACGTCGCCCCGATGTCATAACCAAACAACGGACCGTGTGTCAACATATCTTGATTCCATAGTTGCCAAACTCTGATTGATGCACAGAAATACATGACACCCCCTTTGACAAACAGAGCCATATACACACGGATTCAAATCTGTGAAAAAAAGGAAGAACAATGCCAGAAAAGCAGGAATCATCCATGTGAAATACCATGAGGGCATTTAAAGATATCTGTCTCTGAGTTTTGTGTGGCTATGTAGCCCAAAGCAATAAAAATCACCTCCTCATCATTGACATAAGACACATGATTACTAAGAAGATCAAGTTTCTTGATTTTTCTAATTTAACTGATGTTCATTTTGCATCTCCATAGTAAACACTGCAAGTAAAGCTGCAAGATGGTGATCAATGTGGTTAGACAAATGAAAAAAATCAAAGCTGGAAATCAAAGAACAGTTATTTTCAGTGACCCCAGTAACTCATACTGAACAGGTTTCCTTGCTTCAACTTTGTATCAAAGAAATTGGCTCAAACATGTTGCTGTTTAGTTTTTTTAATGTCCTTTATGATCTTCTCCTTATTCGTGTTGGGGTAGTGGCAGAATCAGTCAGATTTTTAATAATTTGGTTAATCTAACCCTTTCACAAACCAAAATACTGGTATATCATTTGAATACAACCGGTGTTGCTTCCTCCCTGACAGGAGTAGTTAAAATCTGTATTTACTGATTCCAGTCTCATCATCTGTACCCCCAGTGCTCAAGTCCTATGAGACTGCTGCAAACATAAAGCAAAACACTTTGCAGTGTCAGTGCAGGTTTCCATGTGTTTCCCCCAGAGATCCTGCCGGTCTCTCTCATGTTTGCTCTGTGGTCACTGACCACATTAATGCTTGCAGGTGTAACCTATAGCGAGCCCTGTTAAGCTTGTCAGTCAGCTGCCTCTGCTGTGAATGCTGTCTCAGTGGTGCTGGGCTTTAATAGATGATAATCACAGTGGGACGTAGGAGGGCAGGCCAACAAGATTTTAATAGCTTCAGATGGATGTGTCTGTCTTTACAGCAGGACGAGGAAAAGAGGCAGCGACATCAGCACCTATTCACACTGACTCTGGGGTGACCTTCTCCGTGGAGATGGGGAAATGTCATCTCAACAGGCCAGTCACATGCTCGGTTCCTGTCACGAGTGGCCAAAGGGATGTGCTGAGGAGTTTTGACACCTGGATGCTAAGAGCTCATATTGCTCCAGTAGGAACATTTTAGTCTGGAATCTAAATGGATCCAAGGCTGAGGCATCCTGTCTGGAGTTAAATACACTGGCTGAATAAGTGGCTTGATGCTATATACTCTCTTTCATCTCCATTATTTAGTCTGTTACATGTATTAGTGTTTGTAGGGACGGTTAAAACAAAGAGATTAAACATGGTTTGAATAAAACTGTGTAATATGAGGAAGGATGAACATCTACACGTGTCACCAAGCAGCTATATTAACCTCAAAAGACACTTTCTTTAAATCATTCAGGTGCCTAGTCATGACATTTCTAATTTTAGTTTTAATCACTGAGCTAATATATCTGCAATTTTAAATCAGAAACCTCATATAACTGTTAAGCTGGATCGTTAATCAACTGGCAATCATTCCAATATTTTCCCTCTGGCATGAAAAGCTTCCCAGATACTTAGATATGCACACATGAGCACACACTCGGATGCACAGGCATGCACAAAATACACTCTTGTCCGTTTCCCTCTAAAACACACACCCACGCATATACATACACCGACACAGACTTATTCAAACCAGAGCTTTGCAGCCTCACATGCCTATTAAACAACAGAAAACGGTGACCTTGGTTTCACACATAATATGAAATAAGCTGGGCCATTATTTCGTTAATTCAGAGTACATGCAGCCCTTCAAGCACTTTAGTTCCCGCCTTAACATTTAACCATTCTTTATTGCTTGCTGACTGGGCTCAAGACAGCAAGGTCAATTACCAAGGGTTCCCCTCAGAAGCTACTTTACCTAGCTCATCATTTACATAGTCTTCAAAAGTAACCATAATGACCCTTGTAAACGCCAGGCAGAGGGATTAAAGACAATTTCTTTTGTTTTGATACACTACTGTTTTGCGATTTTAGCTGGAGCTTGGGGGTAAAGAGAGGAGAAGGAGAGTGCTGTAAAAAGGTTTAAGATCTCACTGTACTGAAATATTCAAAATGCAGCCTTGTAGGAGGGTCACTACATGAAAAATGTTATAGACCACATTATTTAAGGTGCTGGGAAAAGAATAGCAGTCTCCCTCGGGCTACATCTGCAGGAGAATATGAGGTAAGTCTGCTATTTAGACTGCAGTTGAAATCCAGTCAGACCAGAGGATTGTAAACAGCAAATACCCATGAAATTATTTGCGTAGGCCCTGTCTTAATGATATCAACTAACACAATCCAACCTCACCTCCCACAAACTCCCAGTCTATCTCATAAAGGTATGCATGTGCACACAAAATTACACACATACACACATTTGGCTCATAAATTTCAAACCTTGCACCACCAAAAGTAATCATATTGGCCACGCATGAAGTGCTCTACCCCCTACTGACAGAACCTTAATCAAAGGTCACACATGAGAGAAAAAAATGCACCACTGTAATTGTTATATGCCTAATTTAGTACAACACTGCATAAGCTTTGGGCTGTTGTCTCCCATTGATTTATGTTATTGTAGCCCTATTGACTTTCATAATAGTACTCAGTGAGCTATTCCCCTCTTATGTTTACTACACTGGATATGCCTATTACATCATATACAATAAATGAAATGTACTGTACCTACATGATAGGAGCTATTGCTACTTATTGCCTAAGATAAAAATGTTTGCCTCACAGGAAGCAGAATTGCCTAAGACCCCCCATGCCACAGCAGCTGTAATGTAATGCTTTACAAGAGGAATGATATTAAAGGAATTTTTCATCTATTGTCCTCTGACAACTACATCTGGCTCCCCCCCAAAGGCATTCGCTACATGAATTTGAAAAGCAGACTCAGCTGACGTTATTTCTCCTCCTGTTTGCAGACACCTCTGCACACTGGAAACTAATTAACTGGACATTTAGTACTGTCAGAAGCCTGCGACTAAATGCCCAAAGTTCAGCTTCTCACAATTCAAAAAGAAATCATTCTTAAGCTGACGTTAACAAAAATGTCATTTATGAAAAGGAAGGGTTTAATATGCAATTCTGCTCATATTTTACATTTGCACCATTTATAGCTTGCTAAGACTTAATGGACTTTTAAGTGAAGATGGCTGTAGATGAAAGAGGTGTACAATCTTTGAATTTAAATTTTTCATTTTGAGACGTGATCTTGAAATGCTCAGAAAATGTTTTTGCTTCGATGGAGCTGTATTTCATTTTGTGCACAATTATTGGATGTTAACAAGGTTAGAAATGAATGCAGGATCAACTACCCAAGTAAGATATAGTGGTGAGGATGAATGATTTAAATAAGTTGCTATCATGTTCCAAGAAAATTAGACTCCTTGATGTAAGTCTTTACTGGAATGTTCAAACAAGGATGAACAAACCAGGCAGGCAACGATACAAAGGTGTGGCAGGCAGAATTGTAGTCAAGCAGGCAGGCAAACAGTCATGAACAGGAATCAGGGAAGTATGCAAAATAAGGTCTGGAGAGCTTGGCAATGAGCACCAAGACAATCTGACAATTTGGGGGTGGAAACAGGGAGGCACAGTATATATATTCAAATGGGGTGAGGTAAATGGGAACAGGTGCGTGCAGGGGTGGAGCGGCCAGCAGGTGGGAAACAAGACAGAGGGGCATGGCTGGATCCGACATGACATGGGAGTTACTGACACTTAAAACAGTGAATTGGCAGAAACACTAGATGGAATGTGAGAACCATGACAGATGCACTGCCATGCTATTAATTTACTTTTTAGGTTTCCCATCAAACTTAGTGCCCCCTACCTTGGCACTAAAAGGGTGAGGATTTGAAAGGTTGATGGGAATCCACTCAGGCTGAGGTCTGGCTGGAAGAAGCACTATTGGATCCAACATCTCAAACACAAATAACTGCTTTGACACCGCTAAGCATAACCCTCTTGTGTTCAACCTCATATTGACAAACATCACTGGGGTAGGGCTTATTGGCCCTGGCTCTCCCCGACACAGATCTGAGTGTGTTTGATGAGGCCACCGTGTTAGCTCAGCCTATCAGAAATCCCCGGGTGCTATCCTGTCCTGCAGGACATAATAGCACTTCTCTACACTATTCCACTCTTGTGTCGTGCACTACGTTTGAATGACAAACAAATATCCTTTTCAAAAGCCTTTACATGAATTGTAAACGCAGAGACACAGCAGATCTGCAGAACTGAGCCTCAGCCCCGGTAATTTGCCTCAGGCTCCGTGTGGTTTCAATCATTGTCAATCATTTAGTTTAATGCACTGCTGAAGACCGGGGAGGACCTGTGTCACCAGTCTGAGCTGCACAGCCTCCTATCTCTGCTCTGCAAGGGAAGACAAAAACAACAAACATGCATACTAAATCACAGGCTCCTCTGAATATAATTACTATTCTCCAGGTAATTCCCCCAAAAAAACCTTTTTTCCCGCTGCCTTCGCTCTCTTTAGATGTGCTCATTTGAATAGGAAGCAAAAATCATGCTCCTCTAATATATGATGTGTTTTCTTCCGTGGACATTATTATGGAGCCCTTACAGAATGGTTGTAGGAATAAAAACGTCATTGAACATAAAGCTCAGGCGTACTGTAGGGCTGCAGACACTGACTATGCTAATGAATGCTCCATGCGGCCTCATTACGAGCATTGGTGAGGTCGTTTTTCTTAGCTGTTTTCCTTATGAAGTATTGCTTGAGGTGGGGAAGTGGGTTGAGGTCCGTGGATTACACAAGAAAAAAAATATAGTAAATTAAGAGAGCACTACTATTACTTTGGTGATTTCTAAATATTAAAGATCTTGGTATGTGTCTCCTACAAGTTATTTGTGTCCACTGTTTCAATTTATCAGTTGCTGATGAATCAACAGCAAATCAGTTTAAATCAGATTAAAAAAAAAAATCTGTGGGAATTTTATGGACATAATTATGGCTTGAGTTTCACTGCCACTCTGGGGACCTTGTGTGGTTGGAACATAATTCCAATCCAGTGCAGAAGAAAAAAGACATCTTGTTTTCCCTTTTTTCAATGGGATACACATGGCCAACAAATTAGATGAGTGAGTGTACCATCTATAATTTTATGCACAAGTTATCCATATTTTTATGTAATAAGCTCAGGGTCCTGAGACAAAAACGGAGCAGGCCAATTACGACACTCACTCGTAATTTTCTCCCTTTCTTCCTCTCTCCATCTTTTTTTATTTTTTTTTCTACAACCCCTTCTTCTCTCCTGATTATTTCTGATGCTGCAATCTACCCATCCTAGCCCCCGTTCCCTGTCAGCATCTCAACCTCATAATTAGTCTGCATTAATTAGATGCACTGGCATAATTGTTAATTATTGGTTACGCTGGATACATCTTGGAGAATGAACTGAATGCCAAGCAAGGCAGGAGGAAAACAACAGCCCAGGAGCAGAGAGAGGGAGAAAGAGATACAGAGAGCAAAAGAGAGGGAGAGCGAGAAGAATGTGTGTAGATGTGAAAGTCTCATTGAAAATGCAATACAATTGAACTGAGTGAACAATTCCCCGAGACCAGAGCTTTTCTACTTTGCCCAAGGAGACAACATATGTGGAACTGAGATTGGGCTGGTAGGTAATTCATTAATGGCTCCTCTCTTATCACCTGACATTATTACTACTTGCTCTCCAGAGGACAGTTGTGAGAATTAAAAACAAACCCTGAAACACAGCTTGGCTTTGGAACATTGAGCGTAGATTACAAACACTGTTAAACTACCACAACGGTAAATGGCATTGAATGGAAAGTCATGGTGGTCGTTTGCTTATGGAGTCCCCGTGGCTTGCCGACACTGACTGCACCACTGCCTGTCCATCTCCGATTACTGTCTAATCGAATTCAGCCTCATGTCTGGCTGCTCCCGAGGGTCTGCTCTGGCGGTCGACTCCTGTGATAAAACATAAAAACAAGACACCGCCATTTCATTCTGGAACGAGTCAAAAGGGACATCAAAGACCTGCATCGCCTCCCTTTAGCTCCCACTATCTATCTCTCTTTGCTTCTGTTTATTTACTTCTTTGCATTCGCTCTCTGCCCCCCCCTTCTTACTCCATTGCTCGGCATGTTGATGATGATAGTTGGGCTCGAAGTAGTAGACTGAGCGTTGGTTGTGTCATCAGGAGTCAGGCGACATCCTGCAGAGGTTACATGGCTCATTCTTTATTCTCCATGTCAACTGCCCGTAAATGTTTATAGCTTTGTGGTAAGACCTCGGCTATTCAAATTATCTTGTCACAATGCATCCCTGAGCAGGAATAAAGCCCTCCTTTATGGGAAACTGTAAACAGTCACTGTGTGCATCATGGGGAACAATACACATTTATAAGAGTCCAGCAGAGGCCATGTCCAAAGGGGACAGTAAACTTTTCTTCCCGTATTTTTTCCCTGAGCCTTCCCTTTTCTTCTCCCCTGTCTTTCTGCCTTCTGCTGGTTTTTCTTGCCTTTTTCACCCCTCCTTTCCCAGGGCTTGGCTGAGATCAGGCCTGGTTTTAATGAGAGCTGCAGCCTCAGTCTGAGCCCTCGTCTCTATGCAGCTCCATGAGCCTCGTAATCCGCCATCGATCCTTCCATGAGTTGTTGCTGTCAGCTTTCTGAAATAACAGAAAGAAAAACAAAGCGCCATTCCAATTAGTCCAGGTTATAATTGGGTATTATTACAGTGCTGGAGCAGGACTTGGCGGAGCATGACGCATGTCATCGTTCCCCTCACAGCAAAGCCCCTGCGAGAGGTCGGGAGTGACACGGTGCCCTTCTTGCCAACCCACATCCTGTCCTTCTTGCCAGCTTATATCCACAAGCAGAAAGCTCTCACTGCCACAGTTCACAACACAAAGCCAAGTAAGCACTCCATTTGAATGTGACTATAATCCTAATTATACATGGACAGCCATTTGGTAAAAGCTTGCTTGCTTGCTATATATAAACGTAAATCTACGGAAATGGACTTTGCTCTGCAAAATGTCTGCTGACTTGCTTGAAATGCTCAAGGACAGGCGAGGGAGATAACCTTTGTGAGGAGCAGCAGTGTTACAATGTGCCTTTCAAAGCTTTTGTCCCATCAGTCTGTCTCACCTTTGAGTCATTTACTAGACAACTTTTGAATCTTTGCTCTGCCTTCATGGTGCTGAGGTTGTACAATGGAATGAATTTGAATAACAAAGAGAATCGTTTAAGGAATGAACCACATGCTCATTCTCTTTGGGTAATAGCCACACAGTCCGATACGGCAACTATCATTCATTTATTAAGTTTTTTTTTCTACTTTAAATGTTCTTAAATCTAAGTTTTTTGAAACCGCACATATTTACATGCAAACAACTGTTAGGCTGTCATCTAAACACTTCAAAGTCTATTGTTTATTATTGAAAGCCATCAATAAAATGGAGCCCACATGTGACAATGGGGCACTTTAGACAAATGGTTCCAGTAATTATATTTCAAAACAAAAGTGAGTTTGTTCTTTTCTTTGCTTGAATTCCATCTCTGATTCCAAGACAAATAATCATCAGAACATTTGAATAACTGGGCAAAGGCAGAAAAACAAATGCATGACGTCCAAGAATCAAAGCCAATGAAAATAAGTAACATTTGGGACAAAAATTCACAAGTGCAAGGGAGGCTTAAATGAGTCTTCACACTCCTCCTCCCTGAAGTGTATTCAGAGAATTGAATTACACCCCTCCGGAGAGAGACAGAGGAGAGAAAAACAGACACATAGACAGAGAAAAACTGAGACAGAGACAGGGAGACGGAGCGAAATTGGAATTTGTTTTTGCCTTGTGTGGCTAGCAATGTGGAAATACAGTTTTTCTGGCTCTGCAAAGGCAAAAACATCAGGACTATCAACTCAGATGTAGCTGAGGCTGGCACCTAGGCAGGAGTTACTGTCCTGTGTGTTGCTATGGCAACAACTAAACCAACTGATGATGTGAGGTAGCCTGATTGTCACAAACACGGTCACTGGGACCTGGCTGTCAAGCTGCTCGGGGAAAGGCACCCGGAGCAGCTACTGGCCTATTCTTTTTCCTCGGTTAGCTGTACCCTTATCCGTCCGACTGCCCAACTCGGCTTCAGGCGGGACAGGCATGTGTGTTTTACGTTTGTGCCCCATTTGAAGAGACCTGTGCAAATCTGTGTGGGTTGCTTGAAGCAGCTCTGACTTTGTAGCATCAAGTCCTCCAAGCCTTTGATGTCAGAGAAAGCAAACGCAAGTACACTGTAGATGTACCATTAAAATGTTTTTTTTCAGACTTTTATGTGCTGATATTCTGTGTGAAATGCCTCTCTGTTTTCTTATTGGGACCATGAAGGTGTTTAATAAAAAAAAAGGGCAGAGCGACTGATGATCTTTGCCTGTGCCGTCCCAGGGGGAGGCAGGCGATGGGCAGCGGCCACCTGCCACTGGGAGCACTGCACTTTACTGGTACCGTGAAAATACAGAGGCAGCTCTCCACAGGCCGGTCAAACTGTACGAACAGCTGGCTGGTTGCCCTCTTCAGCCTTGCTCTCTCTCTCTCTCTCTCTCTCTCTCCATCTCCCTCTCTGTGTCGCTCTGCCTCAATCCGTCCCCCTCACCGTGCATCTTTCATTCGAACACACAATCCCCCTCCGCACACTCAGTCCTTCCGTGTCATCCGGCAGTACGATGGCACTACTGAGAGCTTCTCCGTCCCCTTACTCCCTCCCTGGTGACAAATATTTACTGTGCTGCCCTGATTTATTCTGAGTTAATTAGTGAAAGTTAAATAGCTATCATAGGCATGATTCTAAAGAAGACAGACATGTGAGTTTGCGTGCACATGCACATGCACACTGACAACTGGCTGTCTCATGCAAACTCAATGCCAGCTCTGACTTGCCCTCTACCCCCAAAGGCATAATGTGGTTTATTATAGACATGTGAAGACTTAATTAGATGTGTATAATGCATGCTGTCCAGGGACTGCTTGCTGTACTGCTGTATAAAACCAGGCCGTGTATAAAACTGGCTATGTTAACAGCCTGCATTAGTAAATCTCTTTGTGTTACGTTAGTGATGAGAGGCATCTTTGTGGTAAAGCACTGCTTGCCTCTCATTATGCCAGATATATGTTGCTTTGCTATCCAGGAGAGGAAAAGTAGGGGGAGCGGATTTCACACACACTTCTCCCTGAGCTTTTTTGAATAATTGGCTCAGTATACGGCAAGGAAAACGGAACAGTGTGAGAAGTTATAAGTAATGAGCATCATCATTAAACAAATACATCCTGACACACCTTTTGGCTCCGCATTTGACAACTCCGGTAGTGACAGCTGGCATATCTGAATATGTGTGGAAACTTCTTCCCTCAAGCTCACAAAGAACTTCTAAGACTCTGGAGAGTTTTTACATCTCTGGCAAATCATTCCGCGAGGCTCAGTGCCCTGCCCTGGAGAAAGCCATAAAGATTAGCAGTTAGATTACAATCTTTACTACAAACAGTATTTCAAAGAGTGGGAGGGTGAAAGAGCAGGCCAAAGCTGTGCCGATGAGGGAGATTAGCCCGTGCCGAAACAAGAGGTACAAAACAAATCCACTCAAAAGAAGACGGCGGTCACACAAAAGGAAGGGGTGAGAGCCGGTGTAAAGAAGGGAGGGATGCTGCTGACTCGAGAAAATATTTATGACTCGCAGTGGGCATAAAACATGAGTAAGAGCTTTGGTCGACCAAACGCAAACAAAAAGAGGAGGATCAATAAATCTATACGGGTTCACAGTAACACCAGACATTCTGACATTTGTCACTAGCATTATTGGCCTGTTGGACAGGACCGTGACCCTGAGCGACTTTGCTGACCCTGTGCTCATCTCTGTCATGAGAAATGTGCCGAACCCACACAAAGGACAGAGTCTGTGATAGAGAGCAATGCTTTCCATCAGACCTCTTATAAAAACTCACAAAGTCTTTTTAAAGGATACGGGTGGTCTTCTTTTACTGTATGTGTTTTATAGTGTGTCATCAAATCCCGTGAAAAGACAAAAACAATGCGTTAGTCTTTCTCTCAGCACATTCAGTTCCCTATACTATCTATGGCAGCCCCCTAACTTGTTCCTTCCTATTGAAGACATGAATCAATAAAACAAGGTCAGAAATGCCCGTCAGTAATTTCCCAAAACACCTGGGAACTGTTGTTTTTGGTACATAAAGCTGCTTTGCATTGTTTACTAAGGTGCAGAGAAGGACAATCTGTTAACTTAGCAGTTATTTTTTTTAAGGTATTTTTTTTTAAGAGTGAAATATTCTTCTGAAAATTTTCTGCATTTTTAAAGATTTTTTTTAGATTTTATGCATTGTATTTCTAATAATTTAAGAAAAAGTGATGTTATAATTCAGCAAAATTGACAGTAATCTCAATCACAAAGAACAGCTCTTATGTTTGATATTGTCGCTGCACATTTCACATCCACCCACAGTAGTCACAATGTTTTGTGGAAAATTTGAATGCTATTCACTAAACAAACGACTTAATTAGGTAAAACTAATCACTGTCATGGAGTTGGAACAAACAAATCCCAATGGACTACATGCCTCGCAACAACAAATTAACATTTAATTTGTTGTCATTTTGGGATTTAATTTAAGACTTTGAACAGCTCATACACGTAATCCAAACTGGTATGATTGTATGTTCTGCTCCATGTGTTTACCTACAGGTTCTATCATGATAATAACAGTGGCAAAATGAGACAAACATGAACCCTGTGAGCAAAAACAGACAAACTGTGATCATTACTTTCACAGGTGTGTGACTGTGATTACAAGTGTGTGTACGTTTTGTTTGAGCGTGGCCTGGATGTGACTGTTGGCTGTTTTGTATGTAAGCGTGAGAAAGCGAGAGCTGCACCCATTCATTACCCTGTAAATACACCCCGAGCCAGAGCCGTTATTTAGTTGTGGGATAAAACAGTGCGAGCAGCTGCTGAATTTAGGGATTTATTGAGCATTAGACTGATCTGACAGAAAGTTAGTGTCCTCATTTTAATATATGTTCATAGGAACACCGTTGGAAACAACTGTATAATTTTTTTTTTTTTTTCAATTCAAACCAAATCATATTTTTGGGACATGTATGCAGTGGCAAAAATCATCATCTGAAGAAAACTCTCCTTTAAAAACAAAAAACTTCCTATTTTCCTATTTTCCTCATGGGCTGCAAACATCCACTCCTTGTTGTACTGGAATAATTATCACCTTGAGTCTTCCTGCCCAGCCTGGGTCTCTTCAGGGCTAGTGCATGGAGTCCCGTCTCATTACTGGCCATTTTAGCACATCACTACATTTGCTTCTGTTATACCAAAGCGTTACTGAATCCCTCCGGATTTGGATGCAGTTTAGAAAAAACTTTGAATTTCTAGCTCTCTCACTTCGTAATCCAGCTGCAGCTTGCAATTGCACCATTTCTTGGTTCCATCTAATCTTGCTCATATGATGCATTTAAATTTTGGCATAAAAAGGGCTTAAAATGTTTTTTGAAAGTGTTGTTCTTATTATTGGGGTTTTGTTTTGTTTTTTTTTTCCAAATGACAGATATACCAAGGCCCATTTTTCAGGTAAAATTTTAAAATTTTTTAAGAAAGACTGTCTCCCCAGTTCCCAGACAAACCTCTATATAACCCTTTTTGAAGCACGCCAGTCTTAGATCCCCACTTTGAGAGGATCAGTGTTCTATGTTGTTTTATCTTGAATATAATTTTTTCACGTGTCATCTACCAAAAATACATGGGAACTGGACGTAGGTTTTCACACATATATCCAAAGCAAAATGAGCCCAAAACCTATCTTTCACAAATATATCCACACCCATACATTAGTCCTCTAGCTCCACACACAAATTGCTCTTGTCAAAAAGGATGAGATGAATGCATAAATCTATTTGTTATCTATTGGTTATTTTCAATACTTCGTTCAGCTCTTGTTCTATTACTCACTTTTGTGAGTTCAACCTTTTTGGTTTGTCAGTTATGTACGAAGTTATATTGTCAGTTAGGATGAAAAATATAACTCTTTTAAAATGTTTATGCGTTCTATTCCTCATTTATAGCCAGTCAAAAAACATTTTACCGAATCAAATTGATCAAGTACAGATTGAATGCTTTTTATTATTATTATCGTAAATTGTTATAGTTAATGTCAGTGAAATTGCATATTTGTTATTTGTGAGAGAAGTTGTTTGAAGTCTCACTGGTGCCTTATTTCTGTTGATGTGAATATGAGGTGATGGATATTGGCAAACAAGCTCTACCTGCAGCATCTCATAAAAATGTTGTACAGAAGCAAAACTGAGTTTTTTTCTTCTCTTTTACGCTTTAATTGGAACAGGAAGTCATCCTCAAAACAGTTCAATAGACTAGGCTGTCATTGTCTATTTGGTTACTCTGCCTTTGCCATGATGGTTGTCTCTGAGGAGCACTGAATGAGCCGTTGATTAGATTAATAAGGCAACAGATTGAAAGGGGTGATGTGTTTGGTTTACAGGTCATTCCCAGTGCCCCTCTCCCTCTGTGGTCGCTATATGGGACCAGGCAGTAAAGCCATTTGTTGCCAGCCACAGATGCTGATAAGTCCCCCAGGATTCGGTGTGGGTGGCTGACTGCTCCAACAGCCAGGCGGTCATGTTGCGATGAGATTTCCCCCTGGTTTCTTCTCTCCTTTTCCTCATGCAATACGTGTCTCACTATAGCATCTTATTAAGTCTGCACAAAACACATAAAACCATGTGGGACAATCTTGAATTTAGTGCTGACACCGACCAAGCATAGCTGGTTTACTTTGATATTTCACCAGAAGAAGTGAAGTGCAAAAACTTTTAACATGGATTTCTAATATCCTGGAGTTGATATTGCCTCACGGTTATCAAGGTCCACTGAGGCTGTGCAAAACATTATTCTATGAGATAATGGAATAATGTCCCACAGTAGCCTCCATTCCTCATTTCTTTTCCTGAAAATCACAGATATGACATGATATAATGTGACAAATGAAAAACATCACATTTCAAAGCAACCAACACCTCGAATTTATCATCGTTTCAGGAAATACCCAAAGGGTGAAGCCACAGTGCTTACCTGAGACTGTAGCCTATTGATCTTAGCTGGCAACACTAACTGTGCTCTATTCATCCTTTTCTGGCAGAGGTCTCGCACAAACAGAGCCGTCAATCACCGCCTCAGAGCAGCGGTGGCACCACCCCTGACATTAAGCTAACTATATCATTTGTCTCTTAAGTAACTTTCTACGCAGAATTATAGGGGCACTTGTGGGGGAATCATCTTTCATTTAGCCTCTAAAGATGCAGAATTAAATTTAAAGTTTAATTAAGTCCTAATGAAAGTTGAAGTGGAAGCAATATAAGTCTCTTTAAGCTCTAGTTCTGCTCACAACAGCCATTAAAAGGATTCCGACTCACATTATCATATGGAAACCACACTGGCTCCAATAACGTATTCTACTACCATGTAACACATTGCATTTCTATTTCCTCCGTCTACACGGCTGCCTGGTCATATGTAAGTGAATGGTATCAATGAATATGCATTGCTGCATGCTGGGTTAAGTATCTGGCTCAAGGTCAGAGTAACAATGTCACTATGTCAGGAGTCCTGATGAGCACTTCTCTCTACTGGAGCAACATCTGGAAATAATATTGACACCTTAAACAACTGACAAATTCATTGGGAGCTCAAAAAAAATCAATCTCAAATGATTTCTCCATCAGTAAAATACAGAATGTGGGCATTAATAATTCATCCAGATTCAGAGGGAATTGATCCGGAGAGACGGTAGTCTTGATGGTCGAGAGGGTTGGAGAATTGCTCCTGCACGTACACTGTGCAGATAGTTGTGCACTCTTTTCCATGCGGAGATGTACTTTTGCATGCATATACACAACAAAAAAAATGCAACAAAAGCCTGAATTTCTTCACTGATAAAACACTTAAGCTCTGAAATACGTGGGTTATATAACATAAATGGAAGCCAACAAGAGGTATATATCTCCCATGGAGAGTTTAGAGGAACAACCACATATTAATGTCAAGATAAATTGGATCATTAAATAGTGATGAGGGTTTTCGAACTTCCGCAGTTCACAAAAGGTATCAGGCTTGCATTAACATCTCCATCCTGATTGTATTCAGCAATGGCCCATTTCTGCAGTAGTTAAATGGTGCCTCATAGTCTTGGTATCCATGAGCTTTTGCTTTGAATTGAGTTTATCCAATTATCTTGCAGGTGTGACATCACTGAAGCTGAAGAAAGCCTAGGAGGCAGAGAAAGTGCGGCTGTTTGAATGAGAGATAAGCAAATGAAAAAGATTCAAATGGAGAAAAGTTATTTTGAAAAAAAATTTGAATGTCTAAGCTAATTGGTTGCTAGAGAGAAGATGCTGACGCAGAGGTTTTTGCAGCCTGCTGCAAAGCCACCCACTCTTATACTCGCATAAAGCTCAGGGGCAAGCATGTGCACATAAAATACACACAAACACTCTGGCACAGATGCATCTGCCACAGCTCCAGTAACACCCTACCTCTCTCACTTAACAATACTCTTCTCTGCCTGAGTTCACTATGAGACTCATTTGGTTCTCGTCTTCCCTATCATCTCTCTTGCCAGCTATCTTTTGCTTCGCTATATGTCAAAAGCTGACATTAGCACACTGGAGTGTCCTGATTTTGTCCATTTCATGAAGCATTTCAATCTCTTACCTGCCATTAGCCAACATGGTCTGTCTGCCTGAGTCATATTTTACAGAAAGGAGATGTAGAGCTGTTCTCTCCACACCCCATTAGAGACTAGGAAAGAGCCCAAATAAGCTGAGGACACTCTGTACTGAATTTAAGCGCACTCTTACTCTTACACACAGGTGCACAAATACAGAGGTGTACACATATAGACACATACATTATATAGTCACAAAGCAGCGATGCTGTTCCTTCAAAATACTCACAGTACAGCTGATAAAGATGCAATAAGATTAAGCAAAACAAAATGAGCGGCGCTATAATGAGCTGCAGAGGGAGAGGAGGACACCTGTTTGTTTATACAGTCTTTCACGAACACAGCACGGTTAATCACCTGCGGTGCTGCTGGGGTGACGCTTATCTACATCACAATGGAGGGGTCGGTCCGCATTAAGCACAGCGGACAGATGCCGTTCCATTTTGCTTTGGCTTTTCAGTTTTAATGCCTGCTTTTTTCCACACAGATGCAGATGTTCGGTATTGTGCTTCACCTGTAGTTCCAGCCAAGCTCCTGCGTGCCAACCATCAAAAAACACAGCCAGACTGCATGTACTCACAATGAGCCGAGTAAAAAAAATACCTCCCCAATCACAGATGGGAAAGAAAGACATCCTCCTCTTGTTCTTCTTCTTGTTCTTCTTCTTCTTGAAAAACGATTTCAATCTCACCTCAATTTTCTCTCAATAGTTGTCTGTAAAGCAGTTCTCCTCAATCAGGAATAAAGAGAATCCTGTTACATATTTCTTATTTTTACAAGGTCTGTTGCCTCTGACGGCCTTTCAACAGCTGTAGTTACCATTCTATTTGCTTCCTCTATAAAGGTGACTTATAAGCTGTTATCACAAGGCCGGCAAGAAACGTCAATACAAGATTAAAAGGTGTGAGCAGAGAAAGGGACAGACTTCATTAAAGTTGATATAGAGCTACAAACACCTATTGATATGTGAGAGCCAACCAGGGTAGTTGAGAGGTTCAATTGGGTTTTGGCACCTCATTGACACCTATTGACTCCCATTGATTTGTCAGATGGAACAACCTGACAGGGAAATCTCACTTTGTAAATATCATGATGCTTTTAAAGGGATGAAAAGAAAGCCAAGGAGAAGAGGGAATTATTCCGCCCCTGGCATACAGTGAGCCTGAGTAATACCAATATGTACTGTGTAACAAATATATATGAAACCCACCACACAAGCTCACAAAAAAAGTCAAAAAGTCCATAAAACTGACAAAAACTCAGGTATGTCCAGCTTTCATCATCCAACAAAGTCAGAACTGGATAAAATATCATCCCAGTTGTCACTTCCTAGTTTTTATATGGAAGACTGATCATCATCTTACTCATCATAAGCATTTAATAGTTTGATGGCATCAGAGAAAAAAGAATTTGCTACCAAAGGCCAGGTCTAAAAGGGTGATAAAATCAACATTAAGTGTGTCTTAATGTGTGTGTCTTTTATGTTACATTATGGTTACCTGAATTATCCTGTGAAAATGCAGACTTACAGCATGTTCAATGTCATGCATCACACAAGCTCAGCAAGTTTCAAGTGCCTACCAACAGGTTTTCAGCCTAAAATGAATGGTAAGCAATAGATGGCTGGAATAGCTGAAAAAAGACTTTCTAAAAATGTGAGGTTTGCCAAATGGTTGGCTCTCATGTAGAGTGTATATGATTTGTAGTTCAAGAGCTGAACTATGCAAAACCCAGAGAATTCTACAATGGTCAGTTAGAAGACAAGTGTGTGTTGATATTCTATCTTTTTCCTTATTGTCAACACATTGCATGGAAAGACCAAACTGACAATGAGTTGATCCCACCAGCAACTATTGTCTGTGTTTCCAAAGCCTGACATATGTATAGTTGCTAATTCATCTGTGCCATAAACATTCATTTTTGTCCATAAACTACTAAAAGCAAACAAATGACCCACACTGTTACACTGCATGTCATGTTCCCTCCTTACAAAGAAAATGGGCACTATATAATCTTATTTATGTCAGCATCTTGGTGCCCCAGGTGCTCCAGGTACCCCGGGAAAGATGTCTGCAGGCACCCCTGTGGGTTCTGATTTATCATTAGAATATTTTATGACAATTATAAGAACTTAACACTTTATTATTTCAAATGAAACTTGAATAAGTTTCTGTTCTTTGACATGCCATAAACATCATCTATAAATTAGTTTCTTTACTGTTATGTATTATCCTGGGTTTAACAATATTAGGAATATGATCCAGAACATAACCTAAAATAGTCACATCTCTGTATGATTCTAACATTATCAGGTTATTCTTCATCTGTGTCTTTGATGCCTATACATTACAGACAGTCTCTGTCATTTTTGCACTGAGGAATAATAATAATATGAGACTTTTGTTTTGTTTTATAATCCAATATATATATATTTAATCAAATTTTTTTCTCTTGATTAAACAACTTTCAGTGCACACTTTAGAACTATACCAAGTGAGAGGATCTCATATCAGGCTGTCAGTCTTTTTTAGCAGGAAGTGTTGGAGAGGATGTAGACTGATATTCATTAACATCAGCATTGGCAAATACCACACTAACAGTAGCACTGTAGTGCTGTGTTCACCTGCTAAATATCACTGAAACACTGAAAATGCTTTCTGGTTTTGTTCGCTGCTGCTGTTATATTACTGAAACCGAAACTAACTTTATATATTCTGTGGCTCAGCAGGTCACTTATACTCAAAGCCTTCAGTTTTGTAATGGAGCACAGTGGGTGATACTGACAGCTGTTATTCCAGATGCAAACATTTGGATTTATAGCTGACATACTACTTATATCAAAATTCTTTGATTTGTCTGCTCTACAACATCAATGACACCACAATAATTTAAATGTAACTTAATTGTTTATCATTATAGGCTTTATTATGTTAAACCTACTCACTCAGACTACATGACTGAAGTTGAAGACCCACCTGCACACATACAGTATTATCTTTATTCTGATAATGATTTATCCCAGTGTGAAACATATTATAAAATTTGCATGGTACGTAAGTAACCTGGTTACTAATATGTGATTCAGCCCCCAGAGGTGTTCTTCTGTAGTCTGAGCAGTGTTTTTAAAAATAGACTTTTAAATGTAGATCAGGAGCAGTTACAGAATATTTCTTCCTCCCTCTCCTCTCCCCCAATGGCTGGTGGTGCCCTAGGCAACTGCCTAAGTGGCCTATATGCCCTGCTGGGTAAGTTAAAAAATACTCAGAGACTGACTAAGATGTTGTTGGTTTTGGTCTTTTTCAGGCATTTGTTGACAATAAAAAAGTTTGAGTTTAGGAAAGTAGAACTACTTTGTTGGGGAAAGGTCATAGTCATGGTTAAGGCTAGAGAAACATCTTCATGATTAAAAGAAATCATGGCTGATTTTTGGCATGGAACAGGATGTGGAAGTTACACATTTAGTTTACCCAAATAGAAATCCTGACCTCCTCCTAAAGAGGTTTAGTAGTTTTAAACCAATATTACACAACTTCTACCTTTGTTGTAGAGAGAGGCCAATCATTATTCACAAAACTGAAAGAGGTAGCTTGTCAGAAAAACACAAACACAGGTCATTTCAGGCATTTCAACAAGGAATTCTGTTGTTTTTCTGCTGAGGACAGTTACCATAAAAAAGACACATCATATCATGTTCTGTGGGTCATAACATGCGACAGAAATACATCATAGAGAAACAGTGCTGCTGCTGCTGCCACCTCTGTGGCTGATTACTCACTTAATGCAGTTTCATACCACATCATGCTGTTCTGGTCTAGTTTGGCCCACAGCTCCTGACAACAGAGTGGAAGCTGTAGCAGGTGAAGGAGTTCATTAGAGCAGCAAGCTGGGGTCCACAACAAGCAGCCTCTTCACATGGAATAGCAGAGCTTAGCCTCCAGCTGTGACCTCTCCCATCCAACATGCGGAGATAATGCGGCAGCACAGAAAGTCAAGGCAAACAGTGTTCACACACAGACAGTTTAGAGAAAGTTTAATAAGTAGCACAGCACAACCTTGCTTCGCAGCACACTGCCCCCAAACTTGCTTCTACCCAAACTCTCCCCATCTCCCTGCACTCTTCAAATATTTTTATTTTATTTATGAATATTTACAAAGGTCAAAACTTCAAAAGTTTGGAAATTGTTGAAAGAAATATGAAGAGTTAAGGTCAAGGTTAGGGCTTTAATGAAGGAAGAAAACAAAATCTCTGTACACATATTTTACAGTCTGTGCATACTGATGATTCTTGTCCTCCACTAACCCTTCAAATGGAGCAGAACATGCATTCTATCTCTCCCTCATATGGGCAGAGAAAACAAATGTCTACCTGTGTAACAGGTGTAGAGCACAACCCATTAATATATCATATCATGCCCCAAATCTCAGTGTATAAGTATTTAACCTAGAAACTAAGTGAGCACAGAAACTGTCTATGGCACTCTATTAAAAATGTACCTAAATTGATATGTATCCTGATATAACCCAGAAACAGCCTCTTGGCTGCCATCTGCTCTGCATGGAGATAACTTAGATCATTTATGCACTGTCTGTTTTGCCAAAAGAATGAATTGCATTGGATATTAACATTATTCTTTCCTCTATTAGAAAAGGTAATTTGAGCTTTCTCAAACTAGGTTTCATTCTGAGCAGTGGGTTTGAGAAAAGCCCGAAGAGATAAAGATATAGGTTACATCCCAGGTACACGCTGATGTTTGCCCTCCACACATTCATTTAGTACCATTCTCTTGACAATAACCCTAACTTAACCCTAACCCTAAAAAAAGGTCTAAACCAGTGTTTAGATGAAAACAAACATTCCTCCTCAGTACTAGCGAACCATTTATGAATTTCACAATCATTTCTCCAGGGTGAAACGCATGTATCTCTTCCAATGGTTTAGTTTTCACTGATCATTTGTACAGCAATTTTTATATAATGATCTAACAGCATCTTCAGTTTGGTCTAGTGAGAAGAGCATCAACAAATCAGCAAACCCTTAAGAGGATCTTCTCAAAGCCAGGGATCAACTTGTAGTCAAAAAAATGCATAGCTGTTGGTTTTGTGCATTTGAGTGAGAAGCAAGGGTTTGCTTCCCACTGGGATTACATTCGCATTGATTAATGTCATAAGTGTCCATTAAATGAAATTTTTTTGCCTTTTTGTCTTGCCACAATAAAGGCAGCATGTTTTAACTAGTCATAGCAAATGCCTTGGGTGTCTGACTCACTCAGGCCTTCCTCCTGTCCTTGTTCTACTTGTCTGCCTCCACCAAATGGGTAATGGATTTTGAGCAAAATACCAGCCAAGAAAACCAGTCAACCAATCAAAATGTTTTTCCAACAGTACATCCACTATCTTTATTGAGGACAGCTGAAGCAGCTGAGTTCAAGCATGAAAAGATCAAGGTGTGTAACATCTTTTTACTCAAACCCAAAATTTAACAGCATAATTCTTAGAAAATTTGACAGATTTCCGCTCACAACGTTTTGATTATGCATCCATTCGAGAACACATTTTTGTAGACACTGACATTTTCATGAGCAAATGTATAAAATCCAGGAATGAATAAAAAAATCTTTCTGTACACTTCTTTCATGCTTTCATAATCATACATATCCAGGGGGAAATCTGTATCAAAAGTGCCATAAAAAGTTTGGTTCTAAAGATGTGTCTGGATATGTTGTAAAAAATATTTTGAATAATACCTTTGCACAAACTGTTTATTCACTTTTGGACGGAAAACAAATGTAAACCAAGCAGCAAAAAGGCTAAATGTTGTACTATACACATGGAAACACACTCAACATAAGATTTTCAACACCCACAACTTCAAGGGTTGTATTGCTTTTACTGCCACTCCTGCTGCTACTACAGCACCACTGCTTCTAGGTACAAATGACAGCCTAAAAGCCACTAATATTGTGCTCCTTGGGAGGGTTGCTGATCAGTCACAGGGCTGATATCAAAGATAGACAGCCATCCCAACTCACAACCCAGATATCACAAGCAGTTACCGTCATATTGAATGATTCTGTATCTCACAATTTAGATACAATGCAAATTTGCATTAATAGTGGTGCAAGGCATAAGTAAGAATGTGGAGGTTGAGATTGTGGATGTTCACACATTCCCACGGGTGACAGAGTGCAGAGTACGCATCTCATCTCAGACCTTCAATTATTGTTCAACATTTTTCTAACTATAATCCTCATGTTTTTCTAACCCTAACCATGCTTTAATCATAATTCATCTGCCACAAACGCAGCATTTTCTCCTCAACTTTATCAAATCATATTTGTAAAAGAACACATTACTGTGCATAAATCGGGGTTTTGCAGAATTTTTGAATACTAATGTTCTTGTCTTGCCATAGGGTTAAGCAGGGCTGGCACTTTGCAAATTAAGCCAGAGTTGAACCCTGAAATGGTCACACCAACTAATTTTAGAATAGAATAAAAATTCTGCCAATTATGGTGCAATTCACAATGCTAGATCCCTTGACTGACAGATCAACAAACTGGCTTTTGGATGATCAGTCGAATTTCTGGAATGTTAAAAATTATTTTTGCTTGTCTTGCAGTTTGAGCAGATCCACAGTTCAATTTTCCACATGGCTGCTGTCAGTAGATCCATTTTAAACTGCAGTGAGCTTATTTCACTGTTACTGGAGGAGTATTTTAAATGTTGTGGCCAAAATTGTAGTCTTGACCAAACAGTGCTGTGATATAAATTGAACTTTGCTGCCGAACAGACAGAGCATATTGTCTGCACCTTACAGCCATCTGCTGCTCCATATTTATCTTTCAGAAAGTTTTGTTTTCATTTTTTCATCTTACGCTCTAATTAAAGTAGATTTGTTCAGCAGAATTCTGCCTTTCTCTCACTTTCCCAACATTGAAGAATCATTTGTCTTGCTGGAATAAACTCCATTTCATGAACGATGCAGGTTATGGCCATGCAGAAAGGAAGATTAATACAGTATGTGTAGTTTGAGTTGACAAAACATATAATGTCTAACAAGCTTTACACAATCACACCTACTTTTGATGTAGTGCAGCACAGAAAGAACAAGCACACTCCATACATCTAGGTCCCAGGTGGCCAGTGGATTAAAATCCAAGATCTTCTTGCTATGAGGTGAAAATGCTACTCACTGCACCGCCTCACGATTTGACCAGACAATAACTGAAACATTTCTGTAATTTGTAAAAAGACCTCATGTTAATGTGGTTCTCATGAAACACTGAAGGAAGCAGTCTGCCCTTGAGGAGAAGGTGAGTATTTGCAAAGGCAAAGGAAAGCCTTTGAAGAGCAGCACACAAATAACAGCCATGAGATGTACTTTGTAATCTCACACCTGAAATCCTCATCTCGCTTTAGTCTTTATTCAAACAGTCAGTGGTTTCCAGGGTGACAAAGTGATGGTCTAATTTACTTTCCTCCAAGCAAGGGCAGAACTTTATCCTTTTTGCCACTCAGCACCGTACAGAGATCTTTTTATTTTCTGGCTTGGGAAGGGAACGTGTCAATATGTCTGCCATGATGCACTCAGAAAAGAAACCTGCAAGGTCACATACTGTGCGACGGTCATGTTCCCTAAACTGTCAAGACTTTTCTGAGAGAAACTTGTTGACAAGTAAGGTCATACTAACTATTGTGCAGTAAAGGCTGGCAATTGCTGATCTAGGGGTGAAGTATAGAATACTTTGAGTTTGTATTTGAGGTGTGCTGCTAGATTTTGTTTCAAAAGGTTTTTGATTGAAGCTGATTTGAAGAACTGGATAAAACGAGTGAGGCTGTATTGTCAGTAGGGACATTGGTGTTTTGAGCAAAAAGCTAACATCAGCATGCTAACATGCTCACAGTGACAGCACTAGTATGCTGATGTTTATCATGTTTACAATCATAGTTGTGCATCTTAGCTTGTTAACAGAGGCACCAACACATGCCTCATGGGAATGTTTTAAGCTTTGCAGGTTTTTGGTTATGAAGCAGATGTAGTTGATTCTCAACTGCTTTTGGTGCTAGAAGAAACGTCACTGGATCACCAAGTGTTCATGCCCCGGGGAACCATAGACGCCTGTATTAAATTTCATGGTTCTAAATACAATTTTACTAAAAACCAGAAAAGGGGAAACTAGAAAAAAAGTGCTTCTAATCAACCCTGATATCTGCTGTAACGTGTTTATTTTTATCACCATATTTCATTTCAATATTGCAGTGCTTTGTGAAGGTCTCCCACCATTATAGGACAAAGAGGCAGGCCATCCAGCAGGGTATGAGTGAATGAATCAATGAATCAGTTAATGAGCGTTTTCAGTGGGCTATTTTATGGATCCTTGGAGTGCTTAAAAATAACAGCTTTGCATTTCATTCCTAAAGCAGCCATTTGACTTTACACGTGTAGCCTGCCTGAGCTGTCAAATGGAAAATATCGACATATAATATTTAATTGTATATGTTCATCAATGCTACTAAAACGGGAGCATTTCTTCTCACAACACCTCTCTGAACTTGTGCCAAGACTGCCCTTCACAACTATTACGACCCGCTTCTTGAGACTGTATTCTTGTGTGCTGATAGACTCACAGGTTGTCATTAAAAGCAGTAAAAGTAGTGGAGTGTTACATTACGATTAGAACAGTTGTAGGTCTTGCTCAACAGCCCTTCTCTTCATTAAAAGTTAGTTAATTGACGGTGAACTGGATCTACTTGTGAAGGAGTAATGAGTTGGAAGGGAAGGTCAGGTTCAGTGAATCAGCACTGATCTCCCCTGTGCTAATTAATATAAAGCAGAAAAAAAACTATGATGAAAAAAGTGTCCGTCTTCGGGGAATATTCTAAAGAATATTGATTCCAGTTCAATACTGCATCAATCACCGCTACAATAATAAAATGTCCCTTTTTTTTTTTTTTTTTTTTTTAGATAAAAACATGTTGCGTTAAGCTTATAAGCACCAATTTTATCTCCTCACCCATCCTCTCATCTTCTGTCCATTGACTGGTCACGTGCATAGACATGACAGCCTGTCCTGCCACCCTGCACTGAACATCTTAGCTCATTTAAGTGAACACTTTATCATCCTTTCCTCTGTCAGTGTCCACTTTTCTATTCCCTTTGTTTCTCCACATCTCTGCTCCACTGTTTTCATCTTCTATTTTCTTTTTTCATGCTGGCCAGTCTCCATGCATCTGTTTTGCATCTCTCCCCCTCTCTCCTATCTTGCTTTATCTCCTCCATCTCTCCAGCTGTCCTTCTTGTTCCTCTCTCCCTGCCCTCCCATCTGCTGATCAAGCCCTGATTACTGTGCAGAGGCTGGCTCTTCTTCCTCACACTCTTCTTCATTCCTGATGCTCCCCACACTGTCCCCTATCTATCAGACTTTCTTGAGAAAAAACTGCTCCATTTCTCCATCTACCTTTCCCTCCCTCCCTTTTCCTTATATCCTTTCCTTCAACCCTCCCCCCACTTCTTTCATTCATCCCCCTTTTCCTTCCTCCACCAGTTCACAAAACTATCCCTTCATCAATCCATCCATCCATTCATCCAGCCAACTTTTCTTTCACCTCAACCAGTCCACACCCTACAGCAGTGGGATCAAAATGTAGGGGAGATAGAGCATGAGCCCAGATAAGCTCTTCCCGCAGGTCACTGTCTATGTACCAGCTGATAGGAATCAATCTGCACCCCAGGATACTGGTCCTTTTGTTGTGTTTTTCTTCTCTGTTACAGGCCCCGTTGTTTTATTTTCTTTTTACTTTAATCCTCAACATATTTTCTAAAGCACTGCCAAAAATCATTATAGTGCAATACCTTGATCCTCTCTTCCTCCTCAGTGCCATTATAGAATTTGAATTGTATTTTATTTTTGCTGTTTAATTCAGTGCATACCACTGGCTGCATGAGTAAAGAGTAATTTGTCATGGTAACTGTTTTTCCCTTACCTTTCATATCTACCTACGTTTGCTTAAAGCAATATTAGGGTTTTTTGGGTTTTTTTCTTTAACATACGAAAAATAGTACTTGTAAAATGATTCGATTTAGGTCTAGAGGATTTAATTGCCTTATGGCTGTACTGCCTACTAAAAGGCCAAACATACAGCAAATCTGTTTTGCTCATAGTCATGAAGAAGAAAATGCAATCCTCACTTGCAAGCCCAATTAGCTTGACAAGCTTCACTCCACTCCTTTCCCTCGGTGTCGCAGACTCATCTAAAGGGTTGGGCCAGTTTGTTCCAGTCTGCTCAAGTCCTCTTCTTGCATCAGCACAGCACAGAGTATGATGCTGGTCTCAGTTCGTTTAGGTTAACAAATAGACAATTGACTGAAACCAAACCCTAACAAAACACGTAGCCCTCAGACTGGCTCATAATATAAGACCTAGCCTCTTGAAGATTGGCAGTTCAAAAATGACATATGACACAAATGAGATTCTTATAAAGTTGATATGGCAAGTATGCCAACAAATGGTTCTCTATG
The DNA here is from genome assembly GCA_016859345.1 of Istiophorus platypterus. Lineage (NCBI taxonomy): Eukaryota > Metazoa > Chordata > Actinopteri > Istiophoriformes > Istiophoridae > Istiophorus > Istiophorus platypterus. The sequence continues at coordinate 20,715,057 of CM029134.1, read as the reverse complement.
TACACATTGTAATGCTAATTTTGATTGTTCTTGTAATTTTGAAATTTGATGATGATGATAATGATGGAGAGACAAAGGACTATATAACATGTACCTTATTATGCTTTCTAAACCAGATAGAAATGTGCTCATGCAATGTCCATGCACCATAATGCTATACACTGTGCTGCCCGGTTTTGTTTAACACCTGAAGAGGATTCATGAATGCCTGTTTTGTCTATTTCACCATGTCTGTAAGAATGTGCAAAATGCGTATTGTTGTTATTGCAACAACCTTAATACACTAACAATCACGATACCTAGAGTCAGGGGGCCTAACTAGTGAAGGGGAGGAGTTGTGGATAAAAAACACTGATGCACAGCCATCATCTGAGATCTGCTGCCAGATAATTGGTGACCCCACTGTTTGCTGAGGAATGGCCCTCTTGATTTGGTGACAGAAAATAATGCTTGCGTCTTAAAATCATTAAGAAATTATTAAAGGTGAACATTGAATGTCCTAAGAGGGGTTGTAATGATAATATTCAATGTTCTTGTAATTCTGTAAATCATATTCCATTGTGATTCAACATACTGTATGGAGATGGGCATTGCACACTCTAATTTTAATTTGCCAGTGCTGAATCACCTCTCTTTGAAGGTCAAACGTACAACCTGAGAACATGCATGTTCCCTGTGCAAAAGTGTGGGAGGAATAGAACCAGGCAGACAAAATAATAAGAGGAGGATTGCTTATCAAAATAAAAGCTGTTTTTCACTACTTGAGGCTCTAACTTATGGAGATCTCTGTTACCTGTACAATGTTGAATCCATTTGCAAATACATATGAGATTAAGCTCAAAAAGACATATTCCTGTCATTTTTGTCATAGAAAATTCTGTAGCAACATCTAGCAGGCATATATTAGCATTCATAGAGATGTGTTTCTGGCTAAAAGACAAGTCAAATATTCAATTTCCTTTTAGCTCTGTTTCAGTCTCCACCAACTCCTTAAAAATATCTCTGCATCTGCTAAAGGCTAAATCTGTGAAACTATATGATGAATAGCTGTTGTTTTTTTCTTTAAACTTTTGTTGCTGTAATATTTGTATCTACGTCTCGTGATGTTTAACCAGCAAAACTCTTGGATTTGATGGAGTTAGATTAAACTATAATAATATAAATGATATTATATGATTTTATTTTTATTTATCCTCCCTGTTGAGAGGGAACTAGCGGTATAATGTTATCTGGAGGCCAGGACTCATGCATTTTTACATCAAGGCCCAAAACGGAAATAAGTCTTAGAGTTGCGTAATCAAATGTTCCTGTTTGTCATGATTTCAGGTAAACTAAAACCACACACAGTGCTGTTGTCTAAGGTCAGGATGTACATGACATTTTTTTGTAACTGGCAGTTGTCAGTGTGATTTTGAATGAGGTTATACAACCTCTGGAGAAGAACCTGGCTCTCTGTATCCATGCTGTAGCTGGTCAATTGACCATCCAATTTTACTTTATGATCTTTTCTGTGGAGATGCTGTATGGGAGCCCCAGTTAGCAGAGGATCCCCGACCATATGAAGGTCACAGTAGAGGTGAATGGGAGTGGACCACACACTCCTCCTGCCACAGAGAGATTTATCAAGCCAGCTTTGCTCCCTGAAACACATGGTTAATTTAGCAGCCATTACAGGTGACATCTTGATGAATAGGGAGGGCTGTTCACGCATACATAGGCAATAGGTATAAACACACACAAACACACAAACGCACACACAAAGACATGCTCATAGAAAGAATAATGGTCATTTTACTGCAGTCTGCAGGAGGACAGAAGATAAAAGTTAGTGTTGGGAGAATGATGTGTCAGGATGGTTTCATTAGCTCAGAGATAGAAGACTCCTGTCTGTGCCATCAGTGATCGTTCTAAGGGAAGAAATTATTCTTCACTGCTATAGATGGACATGTGCACTAACACAGTGGCAAACTATAAGGTTACTCACATTTAATCCTAACTACTTATGCATCGAAATAATCCCGGCTCTGTAATTAAGGATCCTGCTAATCAGGATTTAAGAAATTTAAAAATGCTATAAGCTAGATGTTGCTACTGCACTTGTGTGTTTATCCCCAGAGAAAATAGTGTATGCAGCGATGAGACAACAGCCTATTGCTCATCACTCCCCTCACCAATTTATCATAATTTCCATCCCTTAAAACTGATATGTATTGATTTGGTGGAGCTGCCCTTCACTGTTTTGAGTAGGAGGTTCCACACTCACCACAAATATTTGATCACTGTCAAACATGTGTTGGCTGGAACTGTGACAAACATACACTAAGCCGCTCTACAAAGAGCTGTCTATTCAAACTAACAGATAATATAGAGTTGTTCTACCCACACACACAGGAAGCAGTCTGCCTACGGTTGAACGGCAGCCCAGAACCAGGAGCGGGTAGAGAATGTCCTTTGTGAGGCAACGACTCTGCTCATGCTTCTTTCTCTCTCGGCGGCTTGGCAGGGAGCAGAACAGACGTACAGACAGACAATAGGGAAGGCTCTATGGAGATCAGCCCGCACTGCAACACAGCCACCACTTTTTTTCTCCAGTCCCAACGCCTGCAGGGGCACCGCGACCCTTTAATATACATTTTGAATACATGGACATATTCATTTTACTGTGCTTTGTTGAGTATCAAAGTGCTCTCAAGGACTGCCTTCAGATGCAGCGAAAATTATACTTTATAAATGAAATGAAAGGACCGAGAGTACATAGCACCAAAGCAAAACTCATGATAGCAGAATACCAGAAAACCAATACTTTGTCTGTCTGTATCATCAGAATAACTATCATATCAGATCAAACAATCACATCAGATGCAAACTTATTTTTGATTATAGTCTTTCACTACTATGGGTATGTGGAGCGGGGAGTGGAGCCGTGTCATTACCTTTGGCACTCATCAAGACGCATCCTGAAGGTCAGATCTGATGAATTGGAGAGACAGCTCTGTTATAGAGAGCAGCCATTATCCATAATACTGAAAGAGATAATTCACCTTCCTGAGAAAGGAGGGGAAAGGAGAGGAGGCAAAAGGAGAGAGCAAACATGGGAAAGGAAGAAAATAAAGGGAGAAAAGTAATCAAAGATTAAAGGAAGAGAAGTGAAAATAGAAGAGAGGAAGGGGAGGAAGTGCAGAAATAGCACTCCCGATCCAGTTGGTTTACAGAACACCTCAATGAAAGAGTCACTGTGAAATGCTGATAGCTGATCGGTGACAAAACTCCCCTACCCACTTAAAGCTGACACCTCGGTGCAACTGTTTCTCTTGGCAGCAGGCAGTCAGGGATGATATCAGTGTACCTGAGAGAAGCAAGAATACTCCCGGCCCAGTTAGAGCTGACACCAGGAAAAAGCCTACCTCCTCTGCTCCCCTCTGTCTCAACTCAACATTTTGTCTCAGTGGAGATGTCTTCTGAAAGAATTCAGCACTGAAACCACTCCATAAGGCTGTTAGCCACAGATATCCCCTCAGGCTGGAGTTTAAGGAGGGAAACGCCTGCTGGTTTGAGTGAATTAAAATTGAAGTTGATCTGTAACCTTATCACCAGGCAATTGCCAATAATCTTAAAACATGAGGACATCTTCCCCTAACTTATATTTGAAACCAGGGCAAATAGTGTTGAGCTGAGTCAGGCAGCCTACGGGATATCCCATCCTAATAGGGGTCTTCTTGAACCCTGAGCCCATCTTCCAGTCTGTCTCTGCTTCTCTCTGCAGGCCGTGGTGATGAAGTGCTCTGTGCCTGCAGTAGTCCAGCAGTGTGTCATGCATGATAAAGAGCAAGAGATTGTGGGGGAAGCTTGGGAAGGCTGTGCAACCCAGCTGCTCTTACAAAGCTGCAGGCCAGAAGCCATGCTGTAGGCCGGGAGGTGAATAAATGATTTGAATGGCCGTAAAACTCAGATGCAAATAGGCTTGGTCTGGTACATAAACACACACTCACACGCATGAAATAGCACGCATAAACAAGGGTGAGTGACTGTATTTAACCTCAGATATAAAAGTAATGCTACTATGTGTGTGGACATAAATGCTCACAAACACACACAAACACCCATATATATATATATATATATATATATATATATATATATATATATATATATATATATATATATATATATATATTTGTAGGTATATATATAGATACATATACAGGAGTACTGAGAGACATGGAAAAGATGGGTTTTGGGATTCAATGAGCATAAAAAAGAACAAATGTACAACTTAAATCAAAAGAATTTAAATCAGCATTCACTCAATGCCAAAAAAAGCCAGAAAAAGATTTTTGCATGTGTGTATTTGTGTGTGTGTGTGTGTGTGTGTGTGTGTGTGTGTGTGTGTGTGAGTGTGTGTGTGTGTGAGTGTGTGTGTGTGTGTGTGTGTGCGTGAGTGTGTGTGTGTGTGTGTGTGTGTGTGTGTGTGTGCGTGCCATAGTGCGCATAATGCGTCTACTTTAGTGTCAAAGCTCAGAGGATTAAATTAGAGTAGGAGTGGGTCCTCTTTTGTGAAGAGGGTAGGGGTGAACCACTTCATGGGTCACACCTCCAGACTCCATCAGCACACTCTGGGTCTCACTTGACGAGAAGATCTCAGGGGTCCAGGGTAGATAGGATGACCTGAGGTTGGCCTGGGGAGCCCACGCTGAGACAGGCAGACATCAGACTGCAGGTCAACTGCAGTTCTCAAGGGTGTAATTAAAAAGTTAGAGGTGTGATTTCTGTTGTTGCTCCACAATACGGTACAGTATGTTGTTGAACAGTATGTTTTTGTACAGTATATTGTTGTACAGTATGTTGCCAGAGTAAAAGCTGTTCAATTTCTCTCATTGTAGATTTATTTTTTGGCCGTTTGATTGATTTTGATACTAACATAGATAAATGCTATCATCAAGTTATTCTTTATCTAAAGTTGACTTGACCTTGCTCAGCCTACCTGAGATTTTAATTTAATCACACAGACTATACATTTAAATCTTGTTTACATGATCCATAAACATTGATTTTTCTTCTCCTGGGAACATAAAACTGAAGCAATGTGCACTTGTGACTCACAATCACCATTTATAGTTACCCACACAAGTATTTGGACAATGACATAATTTTTAGTAATTTTGCCACAATGTGCAACCACAGAGGATTTGACACAAAGCTATGGAAATGTGATTGAAGCGTAGATTTTCAGCCCTAATGAATTAACAGGTGGATAATTACCCAAAACATACAATGAAACAACCCAAGAGCTTCTCAAGGCAAATAAATGTAATATTCTTCAATGTTCAAGTAAGTCACCTGATCTCAACCCATATGAGCAGGCTTTTCACTTCCTGAAGACAAAACCAAGGGCAGAAAGACACATACGCAAGCAGCAACTGAAGGCAGCTGCAGTTAAGTAAAGGCCTGGCAAAGCATCTCAAAGGGAGGAAACTCAGCATTTAGTGACGTCAAAGGGTTCCAGACTTCAGACAGCCATTGCCTGCAAAGAATTATCATACAAGAATTAAAAAGAATCCTGATACTTATGACTATGTTGCTTTGTCCAATTACTTTTGAGCACCTGAAAATTAGGGGCTATGCACCCACTAGCTCTGTGTATTTTGGCCATGAGTGTTTAACCTATAGTGTAGCAGAGAGACAGCTGCTGGTGGCTAGCGGTTTGTATCGTTTGCTGGCCACATAGCAACTACTGTCACTTTACAATAATCACCACAACAATCCGTGTATCTTTGGTTGACTTCAGGGGGTGAATGTTATCTAATAATGAGGCAGCATTAATATATAAAAAATTGCAATAATAATTGCAATTGTTATTATTTTTTGCTAACAAAAAAATGCTTGTTAAATAACATTCAGTTAGTGGGATATAGACAAGAAATACACACTGCAATGCTTAGCCCTTTGTGTAAAAATAGTGGAGTGGGGGAAAAGAACCAGGCAGCAGGCGTGCGGCTCATGGACCTGTCAGCATTGTCTCCTGATAGAACCTGAACACAATGCAACCATTTACTGTTGACATTATATTGAACAGTAAAACAACAAATTGCAGTAATAAAGTTGACAGGACATAGGAAACTCTCCGGGGGAAAAAGATTTTAACTATTTTTCTGAGACATCTCTGATGGAGTTTAGGACTAATCAGGATGACGGCTGCTTACTCCAAACAATTTCACTGTATGAACCTGGACTGTGTGTAACAGCTGTCTTTTTGGATGTGTTGGTTCCACTTGCTAGCAGAACTCCAGTGTAGCACTTCCCTCAGTCATGTCCTGGAGGCTTCTTAATATTCAAGTCCTTCGGTTGGTCTGCTCCCAGATTTTTCATTGTGAGCTTTTTTTATAATGTCCTACGACTGAATGGATTTTTGAGCAGTGAATCAATACTATTTTCAGCAAATTGTTCATCTTGATTAGCCGTTGTAGCTACTAGTTGGTCTGACTGGTTGACCAGCTCAGTCAGTCAGACCTGTTGCCCACCTTAGCAGTGTTGCCGGGTTGGTTTGAAAATGTCACTATTGGCCAAAAAAGAACAAGAACATTGAAAAGAAATAAGAAAACACCTCCACTATGACAAAAAAAAGCCATAATTTTGTCGACCTACCCAGGCTCATTTTTACCAATATAATCCAGCCTAAAGCTGCCTAATCGAGCAGAAAATGCCCACTCTGGCAATATTGCTTGGGCGTAAAATTATCAGCCCCAGATCCAGTTATTTTCAGCATGTGGTGTCAACCAATCAGGGGCCACCTGGAGAAGCCGCACATATTACACACATACAGCTGTTGGGCAGAGAAGAGGACGCCCTTGGCACACAGATAAAGACTGTAGGCAATACCTTTTCATTAGTCATTGCAAGTTTCTGTGCTTACATATGATTTTTGTGAGTAGCAACTGATATCTACACTAACAACAATACAACAATCCAAAACAATTTTTCATGAAAATATGTATTTCATAATTAGAATGGTGGGAGAAGCAGTGCCACTGAGCCCGTAATGGACCACACACGCCTGTGTGTTAGCCACATCCATTATAATGTGATGCACTGTTACATATTAACCACCCGACAGTATATAAAGTATTTAGAATTAGCTCCACCTACCCAGCTAAAACATTAAAATGTCAAATTGACTCACAAAGGTCAACTTACCAGGGATGGAGAGGACTAAGCACCCTGTAAAAACCGTAAAATAAGGTCCCCTGTGACTCTGGTGGGGCTTTGTTCAGTCTTGACAAAATAACCCTGATGATGTTGGACCCATAGACAAAAAACTGATACTTAAAAGATGCTGGTTGTGCTGCCTGGTCTCTGCCACTAGCAGACTGCGTTAAATGACAATGTTCACAGACCTGGATAAGGTGTTTGTTCAACTACTAGCTAACATTTCCAGGTTTGTTTTTAATGGAATAAGGGGCTAATCCAGGATTAAGAAACCAGGATATGATATTTAACAGTAATACCACAGAGTGATATTCTTTTAGATGCTAAAAGTGGCTGTCCCTTTGGGGAAGAGAGAAGAGGTTTTAGCTAACTAAAATCCTGTACATAGTTATTTATATTGTAAAGCACTTACATCTTTTGCTGTATGTCATCTCTTTCTCAGACATTTACACCAGCAACAGTAACTTGCTATGGCCAAAGGAAAAAAAAAAAATTAATTAATTTATTTATGTTCTTACAGGGAGAATTGCAAGAACTGTGTGTGGATAGGATCTATTATTGCATCCATTTTGTTATCATATTATTTGGGCAGATTTAATCCTTAAGAGAACATCTGCTGTTGTACAGAGGAGCTTTGGGCAGCTGTTGATAAACTACGAGCTGTCAGTCATGTATTATATGCCCCCCTTCCTCCTCATTTCCCAGAGGCGCAGGGAAGGAGGGAGGGAGAAAGACTGAGAGTTAATCAAAGGAGTAGTCATGCAATTAAATGACAGTGAAAGTTACAGGATTGTATCTTGAATCCGTTCGGCTTAGTTCATGCTTGAGATGAGGGTTCTCAATAGATTCTGTTGATTCTCAGGTTCTCTTGATTAAGATGGTCATGGCATATAGAGTACAATAGAGGAATGTTTTACAGTGCGTTTTTGTGTTTACGTGCATCTGTATGCAGTCCAAGCACATAGCAGAATCATTGTTTTGTTTTGAGAATTCATCCTCTGCCATGCATGCTGAGATTAAAAAAATGGTGATGTTCATCAGCTTCCCCTATGAATAATTCCAGGAAACTTTTTTCTGGCTAAGGCAATTCACTCTGATGGAACTGAAGGTTATCCAAATGGATCTGGAACGTGGTCTTAGTGTATGATTACATGTTTGGCTTCAATATTGATGTAATCCTCAAAGGGTATTACCCTTTAGCAGCCTACCTGTGGATATGCATTATGCGGCTTTAACTTTGCACCCAATCCCCCACTATCTTGCCCCTGCAGCTTTTTCCATCAAACAGTGACGATTTGGCGCACTTCTCCTGATGGGGGTTGCACCACTATTCTCTAGTTGCAGTTGGACAGCTGACCCTCTAGCCAAGGTGCCTCTTCTGACAGGTCAGTGAGTGTTTTATTCATGGCACCTCTAAAACACAGCGAACTGCTAGACCACAACCAAAACAAAATGGCTCAGTCACCTCAGTTTCCCTGTTGAAATAAAACACCCTACATATCTCCTGCAGAAGTAGTGTGACCCTCATACCATGCAACAGTTAAGCCGTGACAACTGAATCAAGTTCAGTGGTTGCAAATCAAATTACCTAATGCTTGTTTTTTTTTTTTTCAAACCGACCTATTTGACTAAAAGCATATTTTTAATTTTCAGATGTCGTAACGAGTGGATTATTTGGCTGTTCACATTTTACGGCCAGCCAGGCTATTCTGCTGTTAACTACTAAGCAGCTCCATTGGGTTGAGTCCCCTGCTTAAAGAATAATTTTAGGATATACATTCATTTTTGTTTCTTGTCAAGAATTGGCTAGGAAAATCAGTATCACTCTCATATATGTGCTGGAAATATAAGGCTACATCCAGCAGCCAGTTAACTTAGCTTAGCATAAAGACTGGGAACGGGGGACACCAGCCCAAGAAATAGTCTGGCACATATCGCTGTCGTGAAACCACAGCTTATTGTTGTGTTACCCATTTTTAAATGATTTAAACAATACATAAAATATTAAATAGAGAGCTCGGGAGGTGCTAGTAGGCAGATTTTGTTACCTTTGGACAGAACCAGGCTAACTTATTTCCGCTGTTTTCACATCTTCCCAAAGTAAGCATACTATCTCTAGTTTCGGGGTTAAATTAAGCTTTAATGAATAGTTTGCCTCATTGGGAATTATGTTTTTTTTTTCTTGCTGAGAGTTAGATAAAAAGAAAGATACCCCTCTCATATCTGTAAATACGAGGCTTCATCCAGCAGCCAGTAAACTTAAACAGTCAGTGCTCTAGGCCAAGAAATAGATCAGTTTTAGTACAGATTAAACAAAACAAGATACAACATGTTAATTAGTGAGCTCAGAGGGGCTGGTAGGTGAATCTTGTTACCTTTAGGCACAGCCAGGCTAGCTGTTTAATCTATTTTCAGCCCTTATGCTAAGTTAGGCTAGCTGGCTGCTGACTTCAGCCTTATATTACCAGAAACACTGTATACGAGAGAAGTATTGATCTTCTCATCCGATTCTCATTACGCAAATGAATAATGGTATTTCTAAAAATACTTTAAAACCAGTGCAGTTATGGTTGTTGCTAAGGGGAGAGCATGCCTGTCTCAATTTTCCAGCCCTGATCTTTCAAGGCAATCTGTGGATTTGAGCCACTGGCACTTTTGATCACAAAATTTCATCTCCCTCATGAAAAATGCAAGGATATCCCTCATGATCAATAAAACCTGTAAGACTGGATCCCAGGTGATCGGACAGAGTGCATAATACACTTTGTGTGTGACAGCTGCGCATTTTAGAATGACTGAAATTGATATAACGTCAATGTTCAGTAATCACAGAGCTGCCTGTCTCCTCTCCTTGATCTTTCAGAGTGAATCAGAGTCAGTCTTTGATCAGTCACTGGCTCTGTACCCAGGGACTGACGAAAAGAGACAGGCAGTACAGAGGAGAGGACAGACACAGCCATGTATTTACCCCTGCATTTCAATTTCACTAATGATTATTCACGTCCAGTCACTGTATAACAGCTTGGAGGAAGCCAAGTGCTGAGCCAAAGCCTTTATTATAGAAGATCTGAGTGAACATTATTGCTTTTGCTGCGTGAAACAAACGCTTCAAGCAATTATAATGATTATCATTATCTGCTGAGAGACATGCTCGACGCAAATTGGCTCTATGTCAGTAATTAAGAGATGCACCCCTTTTTGGAGTGGGGTGAGTGAAGTTTCCATGGTACTTTTAAAATAAAAAAGCCTGAGTAATGCAGTGCAAAATTTTAACATCCAACCTATGGGGGATGTTTGACCCCTTCTCTCACAAGGTTCCACATTTGAATGTTATCACCTTTCCTTCACAATGAATAATTGCATGTAAGAAAAAACTAAAGCGGAGATTTTGCAGCCTAATTTGAATCTTTATAATGTAAAAGGCTACCAACGCAAGAAATGTGCTGTCCAAGACAGGTCTGAGTTTTATAATCGTATTTTTTTTTCTAATTTCCTAATTCTTTAATTGGAACTGGCCCAAGATTGTGTGTGGCAGTCTAATTTCATCTCAGTGTCGGGCCAAGAGAAAGTAGCAAAGTATCTAAACCACCGTACCAGCCTTCCAGTTACAGTAGCACCACCAGCTAGTCCAGGTGTAAGTTTATGTATACATTAAATTGCACATTAATTTTGATTTTTATCACCTTCCACTGCTCTCGCAGGGGTACAGCTCTGACAGAACGGGGTTAGGCGCAGTATAACCAAAAGGATGATGGCTACAGTAAAAAAGCAATGATGGGAGAGCCAAAGAACAGATGCTGTCATAGAAGAGTATTATTTGTTTACATCTGACATCCAATTCCCTCAAACAAAAAACAATCCTCTCCAAACTTTCCCTCACTTCACACATAATGAAAACTTTTGAGAGGATTGTTTTGTAGCATTTTAGAATTTTGGCAAGTGAATACATGAACCCACTGCAATTCACTTACCAGGCCAAAATTAGTGTTAAGGATGCCATTCTTTTTATGCTTCAAAAGTGTACATGCGCACTTAAAAAAAATGCAGATAGCTCGTGTCAGGGTGTCGGTTTTACTTTTCTAGTGCTTTTAACTCAATCCAACCCAGGCCTCTCTGCTCCAACATCAAATAAGGCTGTGTCTGTCTTCCATAAGAATTGGGCTTATTACTATCTATCAGTAAGACTAATGTAGTATTTGTGCAATATCAGAACACATTCTCCCCAAAGTGTTTTTCTCTCTGTTTCTATTTAGCTTTTGTATCATTGACTCTGTAACCACACTGTTTGATCTATCTATCTATCTGTCTATCTGTCTATCTATCTATCTATCTATCTATCTATCTATCTATCTATCTATCTATCTATCTATCTATCTATCTATCTATCTATCTATCTATCTATCTATCTATCTATCTATCTATCTATCTGTCCATCTGTCTATCTATCCACCTGTATGGAAGACAGTCTTCTCTAAGAGGTTTTCTAAACAAAACCAGGTTAATATAAGTTTACCGATGCCAGTAAGCCACTTAAGAGGATGCAACATATATATATGACAACTTTGGTGTCACATTGCTCCTCTTCCATTAGAGACTCTACCACTGTTGCCAAATAAGAGGCATTTTTACTTGATTTCACTAGATTTGATCAACCAGTCAGAAAAGTAAATGAGCTGTAAATGTGCTCACCCAGCAACCAATTACCGATTACCATTGTCTAGGGAGCTTCACTTTTGTTGTTGTAAATAATGTAATTTGGCTATCTAAGTTGGGTTTTTTGTTTTGTTTTTTTTCTCTCAAAATACCCAGAGTATACAAGAGTGAGTTTACTCCAGGGTCTGGATCCTCTCTACTCATGACACTTCAGTTCCTCACTTTTATGTAGCATCCTATATAGAACTTTTTTGGAGTTAGAGGTGGATTTAGCCTTTTTTTTTGTTGTTAATGAGATGATAGTAGCTTGAAAAAATGAATATACTTAACCATAAAGCCAGTTACATCAGTTTTGTTTAGCTTGAATTCATTTTGTAATTTTCTTTTTTAAAAAACAGTTATATAAACCCTTACATGGAAAAAGATTTCCTGACATAATCTAGCTGGTCCTAGTGACTTTTTGAGCAGGTCTTCTGTTGAAAGATGGTTGACAACAGATGATCCCTGTGTCAAACTAACATTTAGTGGATCAACGCTGCCAAACTCCTTGTAAGAAAGTGAACAACATGACCCCGAAATAGTCAACATAAGGGAGTGTAACTGGGTTTAGTAATTGCAATGCAAATACTAAATTTCAAATTTTTATAGCTTACACTATTCATTGCTGAAGAAAGTAACCACGTAATTGTTACACACTAATAACTGCTTCAAACTGTCTATCAACCTAAACTGTGTCTTTTTTTATTTTTTAATAAAGCAAAGCAAAAGTTTAAATCAACAGAATAATTATGAAAAATAAAGCTCTTCTGATTATCCAGACTAAGTAGAGGTCAAAGGTGGAAGTGGGCAGGAGAATTATCATGTGATCCCCCGCCTACTGGTGAGTATTCTTCAAGTATTTAGAGGGGAAAGAGGAACGAGGCTGTAGACAAAGCAAAAGGACACAAGAAAGAGTTACATGACAAACATCTTACAGCAGAGAGAGAGGGTGGAGAAGGTGAAAAGAGAAAGGGGGAGGATTGTAAGATTGATTTGAGGTTGGAGGAGAGGAAAGACAGAGTGGAGGAGTGGGTGGGTTGGTGGGGCTCCTACTTGGGTGCAGGTGGCTGGGGAGGGAGAGAAAGTGTGAATCCATGGGATATTGGATGTCCTGACCTGGCCAGTGGAGGGCGTGAGGATGGATTGGCCACCACGGACCCATGGAGAAAGCAAGAACAAGAGAGAGGGAGAGATGGGGTGATGGAGGTGTGGAGAAAAAGAAGGGAGTAAGGAGAATATCAATGGCCAGACAGAGACACGTATGGATTTCTCTTCCGTCTCTTCAGAGCCTAACTTTACAGCAGCGCAGCATTGGATCGAATTGGGAGGGAGAGAAAAAGTGCCTGCTGATCCTCCCCAGAGAAATCAACACTTATGCATGAAAAGCTTCTTTGACTGTTAACTTTGTTTCCCTGCTCATTGTTCAATAGGATGCACTTGTTTTTTTCAAGTCCTTCTGTTTACAAGTCAACACAATAGAATCAACATAAGGTGGTGACAGAAAATAATGAATACCACATAAATGATAAAAAGCAAGTCCATGCCTCAGAGTGAACTAATAATAAAAAAAGGAAATTTACGAATAAGTGTGGTTATTACAAAGTGCAGCCTTGTGAGTATTTGCATAATTCCAATTATTGCACAATGACACAGTTCCTTCCTGATGTGATTTGTGCTGACTGTTAATACCACCAGCATAAACAAAGGAATATCACATTGATTCTCAAGCTTAGTCTGTCAATGTATTAGCATCCAGTGATGTAAAAAAATAAAAACAACAGGAATGTGAAGAATGGTCAGAGGTTTTGTTCTCTGAAAATTAGGGTTATAAATTAGAATAGAATAGAACAGATCAGTTGAGAATCAGAGGGCCCATGTAGTTGCTGTTCTTGATCACGTCCTGCTTGTGATCATGAAGAAGACCATGTAACGGTGAGATTGTGTTCTCAACTGCTGTTTCAAATGTCAAGATCAAACTTATAACCTCACACTTTAAGCCAACAAGGGCTAGAAATCTTTATAGTGCTCTGAAAAAAATAAATTAAAAATTAATAACAATGAAAAAGAATGAACACATATAATTCCATGATAACTTGAGACTCAGTTTCTTTAAGAAGCCCATTTAATGTGACCTCAAACTGCAGAATAGCTACTGAATAGACCTGGTACAGATTGTTTTCTTCATTTCCAAGGATTAACCTTTGAAACCTTTGAATAGGACTGAATACAAATACTCTTACCACAAGGTCCAATTAGTAAGGATTTTGGAGTTTTTGATCATGTCATTATGATGATCATGTAATGTGGTCAAAAGCTCCAGGAAAGATACTACATAGACTTCGTAGGGATAATTTTGTCAACTGTTACCAAGATCAAAAATTAACTGAAATTTGGAAGATAATAGAATAGAATAAAATAGAACAGAACAAATAGAATAGAATACATAGAATCATTTCAACACAAGAACCATTTAGTAGCTTGATTGCAAGCTCCAAAATAGCTACTGCATGGACATTGTGTTGCTATTGTTTTCTCAACTGATGTTTCCAGAGCAAAAAATAATTCTTGGACTAAAAAAGAATAGAATAGAATTATTATTTGGTTAAGTTAGTTATTTGTTTCAGTTTCTTTTAAATACCAAGACTCTAAGATATGTACACCTAAAGTGTTTGTTGTTGCTCAGTGCGTCCTAAACACATTGAAAAATGACATTTGTACACAGAAAAACTAGTTCTGAAATGAAGTGGTGAAATAACACCAACTTAATCTACATACCAGGGTTAAAATGGAAGATGTGCTTTTTGTGATTTGATGAACTGACCCTCTAATCTTTATCTATTTAGGATAGAATAGAACAAAATAGAAGAAAATGGAGTGGTGGCCTTTGATCCCCTACTAGGGGATTGCCTGTGAAGAAGATAATGAGTAAATCAATAATGCTGGTTGTAAAACTCAGGCTAAGTCATGCCTGCTCGGTTGGGGGTAAGCTGTGTCTTACCGTCAGCCCTCCAGCATCAACTGAAACATAACAGCAATGTGTTACAAGTGCATGCATTAGTATGAGTTTCTCTGCTTGTCTCACTGTGTGCATCCAAATACACATGTATTTCCACAAAGGGATATGGAAGGCACTGAGATGAGAGAAGCGGGTTTGTGTGAATGCTTCACCTGCCACATCGCTGCTAAAATACATGGCATCTTCTGTGACAGGGACAAGTAGAGCGGAGGGTTCAAATGAAGCCTCGGTGCTGCACTGGTGTAGTCTTCCATGCATAAGGCAACTACTTCCCTCTCACTATGGAGCTTGTGTGTAAAACAACGCCTAACTTTGATTCCAGCCTCATAGTTATAGTATGACATGACGGAAAATAAAGCTATTTGCTTGAATAGATCAATACCACTTGGATATCCTCGTGTTAAATATGAAACTAAAGCCAGCAGCCAACTATCTTAGCTTAGCTGAAGACTGGAAACAGTGGTAAACAGGTAGCCTTGCTCTGAACAAAGGTAATCATATCTCTAAATAAATGACATGTAACATTAGTCAACTTTAAAGGAGCTGTTGGTTGGATTTTGTTACAGGAACAAACTAACTGTTTCCCCATTTGCAGTCTTTATGCTAAGCTAAGCTTTGTATTTAGTAGATAGACATGACAGTCAGTCTTCTGATGTGACTTTTTGCAAAAGCATATAAGCATACTTCCCAAAATTTCAAACTACTGGATTAAATATATTTGACGTGCATAATACTGTATGTTTTACAATTTGTATTTGATGGTGCATCTGGGGGGGGGCATGTTTATTTTGTATTAGAACTACAATCCCTAAAACCTTTATTTGCGTACATTCGATAAGCAGCCTGGGTTACACCACTAGGACAGAGCATATCAGCCAGTGTACACCAATCCAAAAAAATCTTTATCTGTGTGCAGTGACATTTTTTATCAAACTTGAATCACCCATAAGCAGCATACTAAAAGCTGCAAATTGAAAATAATCATTTCATCAGACTCTAGTCAGTAAGAGGTCTGTGGAAACATGCTATTCAACCTTTGTTTTAGTGCAAAGTTAATGCATTAATTTTGCCATTTTGCTTTTTAAACATTTTGCAAAATAATAAAAAAAATAAAAATCAGAAAGAACAATTGACAAGCTTGGTTATGTTCCTTGTTGCCCATGTCATCTGCATGCTCCACACAGCCAAAGCAATAATTTACTGTGTTAAGCTCCTAATTGCCAGCAAACAGGGGCAACAAACAGATTAAAATGCATGACACAGAAATACCTCAGGTGTTTAAGAGACTGTATTTTTTACTAGAAAAAGACAGAAAATTGTAAAAAAAAAAAAAAATATGATAAAATAAAAAAAAACACCTGAAGACCTGCCCAAATCAGGAAGTGATTACTGCAGTTCCATAAATAAATACTTGTGCATTTAATTTTTTTTTGTTTGATCATTTATTCTGTTTGATAGTGCATTCACCAGATATCTGGATTAGTGAAAAACTCTTCTAATTCTCCAAAGAGAATTTTATTGTATTTTACAAATAAAAACTTCATTTGGGTTTTTTTCCAAGATAAGGTTGCACTATTTTGTACATTATTTCATACATTTATATGTTGTATTAAAATGTCTCCTACTTGCACTACTTTTGCCCATCCCTGATCATAACCAACCCATAAAAAATGTATCCTAAACCACGATTTCTACTTTGACCCATTTTATATCAGGCAAGAAACGTGAGAGAACTGCATAAGCTACGTATTGCCATATGTTATTCTCGTTATCTGTTCACATCAAAAGGATGTCCAGTAAGAATAGTTCAAGGGTGTTAATATTTCAAAGTTTTGTGACTCCTGTAGCGGCCATTTTACAGAGGGAGAGTAGAGGAAGGGAGAGGGGAGGGGAGGAGGGGAGAGGAGACCTTGGGTTGGTTATATATTCAGGACAGAGCCTTACTCTAATCCACATACACTCCAGCTCTGTCCCCCATGTGTGCCCTGCCCTTAAGAAGACAAACAATGGATATCCTTCACTCTCCTCCAGATCACCTCTTTCAACACATTATCCTTCATCTATTGGTCATACTCCCTCTCTGTCTTGATCTCCTTCATCTATAAATTCATCAGTATATTTTCATGTGAAGCAGAAGGGCCCATCAATACAAAAAAGAAATGTATGTAGAATGTTCTGCAATAATGCACACATGAAAAAGATTTTATTAAAAAAAAAAAAAAGCCCTGGATCACTTTCTGTTTGTGTAAGAGGGATTTTTAGTTAAGCCCAATTTAACAGTCAGTGAGTTTAAGCAAAGGTGCTCCACACTTTCTATTCTGCAGCATAAACACTCAATATATGCTAAGCCTCATTCTCTTGGTGTGCATAATGCTGCCTGGATCTCACCAAGCACCCGTGGACCCGCACACATGGCCCCATCCTCCTTACTCCTTCTGCCAATAGCTGCCAAGGAAAATCAATATGTCAATACGCATCGCAAATGTTGGGTCTTGACTTTGTAAGGTAATGTCTGCTTGTCTCTGCAATTTTGCTCTGTGCGCAAAGGAAAAAAAAACTGTTCCTTCACTCTCCCACGGACATTGAGTAATGAAAAATATAAACATCACAGGTATTCAGTGTTGTTTTCTGGCCTTAAATATGACAGGAACATTATCTACAACATCTCTGTTCATCTCTCATCCCTTTCTTTTTATGCTTTTTTTTGGGGGGGGTTTGCTGACATCCACACTGATTGGGAAAAGAGGGAAGCAAAAGTACTATTTATCCATCTATTTCTCAATTAACAGATTTCTCACTCTTTCACCACATGCAGAAAAAAAAAGATCTGGGCTGATTTTAAATGGGAACCACAACCCCGAGATCACAGTATAGTACCCAGGTTTCATCCCAAGACCCCACCGCATTTAAGCATGGTGCTGAGAGGAGCGGGAGGGAAATGCAGAGGAGGAGAAGCGGGGCTCTGCACTAAGAGCCCAGAGACCCCTGACTCTCAGAGAGATCGGTTCTACTCTGAAAACTCTATCTACCCTTAATCCTGTCTCAGAGGGACACACACCCACACATGCACATACAAATGCAAGCACGCAAACACATGTGCAGCTGAATTATGTACACATACACACAGTGGGTGCATATTGCACATAATCACAGCAGCTGCAGGAGCATCCTATCCTCTCTAGTAGGACTAATACTGAAAAGTTTAGAAGACTAGCTAAATGAGGAATAATGATATTTTTCACACTTTAAGACCATTATGATGCACTAGTTCCAACATGCATATCAGAGCTGAGTTGGCTAAGGGGCTCATCACTTACAAAAAGCACATGTTGAAAGGAGTCTTTTGCAAAACCCTCTCCAAGTAGAGTTCTCGCATAGTACAAAGTGTGTGACAGATGAGTAAAGCTGGAACATTCTGAAACATCTTAGAGAGTGAAGCTGCCCTACCTTAATATCTGAATATGCATGAGATTTTAAATTAGAACACAATTTGTCCCCTTACAATTCAAATACACAAATAGTTGTCAAATACCGTGCACATACTGTATCTGACAAAAAACAGCTCCCAAAAACTTTCAAGCGTGCTCAGTTTTCATATTTTATTTAGATATAATTTTCTGTCATCAAGCACAAGGAGCACTAGGCTAGTTTGATCTGGGGTTTTTGAAGAAGTCTTATGAATAAGGGCACTAGGGAGAAACCAAACAACCCTGTCAGACACCAGTAGTGTCTGAAACCCATCAAGGTTGCTTTCTCTCCAGGGATTGTTAGTCACAGCCACTATCATTTTCTTGTTCTGTTTTGATCTAGGCTTAGCCCTCAACAGCTTTTTGGATGATCAGTAGGTTTTCTGCAAAAGGTGATTCATGAATAATATTATATTTTCCACAGAGGTAAATTAATTCTTTGACGCCATACCCACAATAGAAATAAACACAACATTCAAATGTCTTAAAGTTTTAGTTGAAATCACCATGAAGCAAATTGCTGTTGCTGCTAATACAATTGCTAGCTACTCCCACAAACACTGGCATGACCACTACTGACCACAGGATACTGTCATTCACATTAACAATAAAAAGGTATCTTTCCTTTTTTCTGTTCTTTTTTTTCTTTTTTACATTTTTAACATAATGACTATTGTAGTCGTTAGATTTATCAGGCAGATGGTTTGCAGGGGTTTTATCAGAGCTCGTTCCATGTAAATATGTAGCTGCTGCCTGAATTAGGCTTGTGAGAGTGGTGAGAGTGAAAAATGCTAATGTTTCATAAAACCAGAAACAATAAGCTAATATCTAAAAACTACAAGCGGAAAATTGGATAAAAATGTTCAGATTAGACTCAGTATTTGGGCTTGCCACAACAGGTGATACCCTTCCACATTACACATAGAAATTTGATTCCTCATTAATACAGAAATATTGAGTAATGCAGTTTTGAAATTTTTGAAAAATATTATCAAGTTTTAGGTAGATGCAATATGGCTAACCTTAACTAAATCATAATAGAGTAACTTACATATATGACACTTAAACACTGAAACCCCTAAGATGCATAGTTTCTCAGGCCAAAAAATATTTATCAATTGTTTGATTCTTCTTTCACTGCAATATTTTGTATATTGTTCTGAGATAACTTTAGCTAGACCAGCAGTCACAGATTTTGCTCTGGCTGGTGACATTTTTCAGACTGTCTTCACGGTGTGGTGTTGCATAAGATCTAAGCATACAGCATATGCAGCGAATGCTGGGTAATGTGGGGTTGAAACAGAATTATCTCGGCCAATCTTGGGTTATTTTAAAAAAATTATTGTTTTAATAATATTATTCAACATTCCTTGACAAAACAGTGACAAAAATAACATTGAACTAAAAAATGTTCCCCTGTAGAGACATTCATATCAAGCTTAGACTGTACAGTGATGGAAACCTTGGGAATTTTGCACAACTCCATTTCAGGCAGAGCAGCTATAACCATGAAGGTGCTAGATCCCATCCAAAGATACTCTTGAGGAGAATTATTCTGGCTTTGCAGGGTATCTTATGCTGTCTACAAGCCTCATCTTATATCCAGGAACACCCAGGAAAATATGTTCCTCGGTACAAAGAGTATTTTCATTTAGTTTTTCAAATTCACATCATACACAAGTGGTTTTGCAATTGTAACTTTGAGATGCACAGCCTAGTAGATTAGAAGCCCTACTCCCACCTCATTAGAGTCTCCATATCTGAAAACAAAACTATAACTCTACAATTTCCCCCAGACCCAAAAGCAGTTTGACAATATTTTATCCAAGATGTTTAAAATTGGTTTCTTCACCACTAGATTCGCCACCTCTCATTACTCTCAGGTAAGGACAAACTAGTTAATCTGTAATCCATGACAAGCTTTAAGTTGTTGCAATACCTCCCCCGCCCCCCTTTGGCCAATACCCATCATCCTGAGTAAAATGTCAACTAGAAAGAAAATGCTATAGGCAGAGATTCTACAGAAACCAGTAACATGCTTCTGGCCTCTTTTGCATTCCATCCTTTTCATTTACTTACTTTGTAAACCCTGGATAATTAATTGTGTTTGGGCTTATAATAAAGCTGCTTGGATGTTGCTCTTCTCTTATACACTTATATACCTATGCTATTCATGTCTGTTTTGTAATGCTTTTTTCATCAGAGTCTCCATGGTTACCAGTGTTGCCTCACAACAAGAACATCCAGGTTTGATTCGAGTTGCAAACTTCAGTTTTGTTGTAAATTCAAAAAATAAAAAATAAATAACAAGTCAGATAATTTGAGTATTGAAATAACTGGAGCCTATGTACAGGGAAAATGGGAGGTAAGTTGTAGTCAATGTCTTAAAGGACTGGCAATGTATTCAGTGTTTTCCCCAAGGTTGTTCGCAGCCATGAAAGTGGCATGGTTCTAATAATGGCTGAATATTCTCAACATTATACCTGTTAAATCCATTAAAATATTAGCATTGTCCACGTGAGCATGCTAACATTAGCATTATCTTCAATTCACAAAATAATGCTAAAGTCTCTCTTTATGTCTTTAGTAGTTAGTGCTTTGCTCAATCTATAAAATGTCAAAAAATGATGCAGAGGACCATGTGCCCAAACTTATGTCTTCAAACATGTATTTTGTTCTGACTAATGGTTAAAATCTCATTTATAAATGGAGCTGAAATGATTTTGGTTAATAAGTTGACATAAAATCTGTGGCCAGAAGTTTTGATAATCCATTCATTTAATTTAAGTAATTTATCAAACTGATTCTCTGGTTTCAGCTACTCAACTTTGATAATTGCTTTTCTCTGTTTTATATCTAAAGTGATTATCTTTGGGGCTTAGATTGTTGGTTGGACACAATGAGACATTTAAAGAACTCAAAGTTGACTTTTATTTCCTCTATTTCATGACATTTAAAACTAAAGAACTTATCAGTTAATTGAAAAAAATAATAATGAAAGCAACCCACCAAAATCACATGAAATACCGACGAGAAAAAAATGGTATTTTTATCTGGTAATTTTTTTAATGATGAACAATTAACAAAATAATGTATTAATTCTCTGTTAATCAGTTAATCAACTAATTAGTTATCTAACTGTTTCAGCACTGAGCTGAATTATTGAGCCAATGACAACAAAGCAGTCACTACAACGTTAATTCTCCTGCTAATGCCAGATACTTGGTTCTATCCAATTTGCTTCTATCCAGTTGAAATTGGTTGATATATTTGAATCCAAATCAGGAAAACATGGTAGTGATTTAAGAGTTTTTTTATGAGATGTTTGGTGACTCAAACCAAAACAATGAACTGAAGACATTAAGGCTGCAACCATAAACAGTGCAGATGGGAAATACATTAGATTGTGCTCATGTATATCCAATGGAAACATAAAAGGAACAATTGAGTGCCCTTCATAGCAATAAACAGTTTACAATGGCCCTGGGGGGAAATGACACACCAGGATAGAGGAGACACAAGTGTTTTGATTAGTAATACTAATTATCTTAAGACCATTAGCAAAGAAGAGAGAGCATTAAGTTAAATGGCCTGCTCCAAATTCTCTTTGTTTCAGCAACATAAATAGTTAGACGACAAGTCAGATTTTCATCTCTTTCTTGTTCTCTCTCTCCCTCTGCTTCCCCCCTTATTTCTCTCTTTTTGAGGAGAGTAAAATGAGTCGAGATCTTGTTCATTACAATGAAACCAGACAACATTAAATTGTTCTCCTATTAAATCAGCCCTTTGTCAGATGAGACATCTTCAATGCACAAGACGAAATGACAAATCACTTCACACAAACACACACACACACACACACACACACACACACACACACACAGGTCTCTACAGACCAATGATTGGTCTCCAGCTTTGCTGTCACACTTAGATGATAATTATAGTATATATTGTCACAGTGAATGCATCCTGACAAAACACAAACACGCCATATGCAGATTGGCCAGTTTAACGGGCTGAGGATAAATCAACATTTAGTGTGCACGGACGCTAGGGAAATATTTATCCTGGAGGACAAACGACGTGTGTGACAAAGCAGCCATATTGGGAGAAGTAAATAAGGCAGATTAACCGTTCTGGTGTTCTGGTGATGTTGTGTTCCCAGACATGTTCTAGTAGGACAGATGGAGGCAGTGAGACATGCAACCCTCATTGTTATCCTCCCAGGCTGGGCAAAGCCGCATTAGAATGAATCAAATGAAAACCAGGACCTAAAATGAGAATTAACAGGGCCGAGGTTGAGGCTGGACCACGGAGGACAATCAGTTTCTTTCAACCTCTGGCTTTGGAAATGACTTGCAAAAAAATAGATTAATAAATAAAATCATCTGGTTTTAGTTTTCTGTTTTTTCTGTAATATTATCATTCAGCTCTGCAATGCCTTTTCCCTCTAGCTCAGCATTATCACTCTCCAGTACAGGTGTTTTTAAACCCCTCTGCTGTTGTTCGCTTTAACTCCCCAATCATACCCTGTCACCACAATGGTGTCTTTCTGTCCTTCTCTTTTTTTTTCTTTCAGACCAGACAGTCTGATATTGATGTCAATCTGTTGGCAAGGTCTAGTCAGTTGAATGAAAGGTCAGACAAATAGACTCTATATTCTTTTTCAGTAGCAACCAAAGCCACCCACATGTAATACTGTGCATGCACTGCATTATCAATCCTGATGAAAAGACATGAGGCAACCTAACTGAGAAATGTCATCTCTTTCTCTTAGACCTTGCCTGCGGTTGAGGCTGGTTGTGTTTGCTGTTTCTGTGAAATTATGAGGTGCAATGGCTGTCTACTGTAATACAACATGTTCCTTGATTATCAAAATGAAAAGAGGTGAAAACAATCCTTTGATATTTACTTTTTAAGGTTTTATGGTGTGTGAATTTAATCGTCTCAGATTCATTAGCCTTTTAGCCAGCAAAAAAGGTTGATAAAAACATTGTGCTGTTTGTGAGGGAATATCCTATATTTTCCATAAGAAATAATGTACACACAATCTTTCAAGCTGTAAAAGCATTTACCTCCTGGCAAAGATCAGATTGAGACACTGAGAAACAGATCAGTGGAGGAGTCTCTGGGGAAAACTCAGTCTTCATCTCACTCCCAATAATAATAACACATGCATCCTTACAGACTGGAATATGCAGAGATACCACACAATCATTTTTCTCATTCAACCATTCTCCTTATTCATTATGTTTCTTCTTCTTTGCTTTCTTGCCTCTTCTTCTTTTTTCTCTTCCTTTCTTTTTCATACACACACACAGACACACACACATATATAAAGTAATTGCAATGTATATATATATATATACAGAGAGAGAGAGAGAGAGAGAGAGAGAGAGAGAGAGAGAGAGACATTGCAATTACAATCATTACCATAAAAACAATCTCTGTATATTCACATACCAGAAGGACCCATCTAATTGAATCTATTTCCTTTGCAGATGATGGATTCACCTTCTATCATGGTGGATGTTGTCTGATTTCCATGCTGTGGAAATATGGTTTTATTTTCCGCCTCTACCTCAGCTGCCTCTACCTCATCTGCTCTAGGTTTCCTCAGCCTCTCTCTCCCTCTCTCCCTCTCTCTTTCTCCCTCCTTCTCTCTCTCTCCCTCTCTCCCTCCCTCTCTCTGACTGTCTCGCTAACATTACCACCACTAGCAGAGAAATGATGGTAATTGGCCATTTTGGACTTGGACAGCTGCTAACATGAAAGCGAAAGTGGCTTCAGCTTGGAGGGCTAGGCTCTAACCTCTTCAACAGTTTTCCTCCTAATAACCACAATGCCTCTTTTCCCTCACATACTCTGTATATCGCAATAAGCACACATAAATAAATAGAAACATAACAACATATGAACACTCTCTCTACTGATTTTCAACTCTTATTGACTGACTGGAATTTTGAGCTGAGATTAGACGTATGTCCCACATATAAAGATTAAAAAGCCCCTTATCTTGCCTTTTAAAGCCTTTAAGCAAGGACAATGTGCTTCACTGAATAATAAATATGAAAGTTCCACCTGACGTGTAGCTTTTAATTTAAACCAAGCAATTTGCTAATGTAGTTGTTTCTCAGACATCGATGATGTGCAGATGATGAAGGAAACTTCGCAGACACTGGCTTGATTGCATAAAATTGGTTTATTACAAAGAAGACCAGCGTCGATCAGGCACCATGGTTTGCCTGGGAGACGACTCGGGGCCAGAATGAATCTCTCCCCAAGTTACAGCTCAAAACTCACTTATATAGGTTTGTGTATAGGTCAATGTTCATGAAAACTTATCAGAACATATACTATCTGTCAATAACGTGGCCCCACTTCTCAGAACAAAGGGTCACCAGTTTCTTCAATTTCCAGGAATGGGGATCTCTCAAATATAATCATTTCAAAACTAGGGGAAAGGTAACCTATGTCGCATATCAGATACTACACTAACTTGTATCAATTAGGTATTCTTGGATTGTAAGAAATTGGCAGCAAAAGTATGAGATCATGCTTTTTTTTTTTTGACTGAGTGTCTTTGCAAATGTTTAAGGCAAATGAAATCATCTCCCAGTGTCACAGTGGAAAATCATGAAATTGAATAGAGTGATTCCACTATTCTGCAGAACCAAGGCTTCATACCATGTAACAGAGATCCAATCGATGCCAGTAGCTTTAATCACATCTACCTTTAATGCGAGCTACATCTCTGAGGTCTAATTCTTTACTTTCATACCAAATTACTTTCCAGCTCAAGGCACATTTTCTCAGAAAAATGTATCTGTAGTCACAGATTTGGCAGTAGGACCATGATCCATTGATTGACACATAGATGAAGCCTAAATCCCAGTGGAGAGGATTCCTGGTAGCACATATGGCTGTCTCTTCCTATGGAATTACTGCACATGTAACTACACCTTCATTGCAGAGATGACCCTGAAGCCTTAGCGTAGCTCTATGATTCCTACTGGGTGTAAATTCAGGTGCAGGCCACTGCAGAGCAAAATCACATCCTTTTATCAGGTTTGGTAGCAGTTTCTCATTGAATCCATTGAATAACAACATATTATTCAATGAGAGGGTGAACTAAACCGCAGAACTCTAGTAGTTAATTAAAATCCTCATATCAAATTTAGTCAAGTTCAGTTCATCACTTTAGATCAGTTCCTCTGGTTTCACTCTGTCAGTTTGATTCCCTTGAAACATGGATTTGCCTGTGTGGTATTATTCCTGAAACAGATTAAAATGCACACTGTATCTGATTTTTAATAGTAAAGGATTGTCTTGTAATCCGCTATTCCACTTGCAAGATGAAGTTGCAGTCACTGAAAGAGCCAGAGTGCCATCATGTGGCAGAAGGTGCTGAACTGCAGATTGGTGCATAAAATACATTACCCAGGAAGTTTCACATAGACTGAAAGTATTTACAAGTAGAGGGAGAGCACAGGCTTTGGAGAATGACAGCCCTGTAGGCAGAAATTACTGTGTGTTTTGCATTTAAAAACATGCATGCAAACAAAAACCAGACAAAAACAGCCAGTCACACCTTGTTGGAAAATAACCTAAGAGAACAGTTTCTGTTGGCTCCGCTAGGTGTCTCTCTTCACCTGAGTTTATTTCTGCTTTAGGCTATTTGGCAAGTCTAACGGCCTCTACATGTAGTTACATCACTCTAACAGAGAGATCTTAGGGTGTGTTAGAAGGAGGGAGGCTTGCTCAGATGATTGGGAGGGGTGCACCGTCTGCTTCAGCTATGGTCTGGTTTGTTTTTCCTGTGCCACAAAGAAACTCACACACAGGTTCACGTATAGATCCTTATCTATCAATTCAGACTATCGCTAGTATAGTATTATACCTATGCAGATCTTTAGTAAGCTGAAAAACAAACAAAAAAAACCCAACTTGTATAAGTTTTTGCATCATTTTTATTTTTAAAAAATAAAAAAAATATATAAATTTTTGGCACCGGACTGCCTTTATTTACATGGCCTGCTTCTAAATGCTGAACACTTGCTGAACACAATTTTTAACCATTTTAATGATTTAAATTGTCCTATACTCAAGTGGGTTCTTTTATTCAAAGTGTGTCAACTTATTTTGTACAATCAGCTGTTGAAAGAAAACACATATAGGTAACTCATATTTTTATCATAATTATACATAACATTTTCTAAAATTTAGATTTTTTTACTTTATTGAAAAATTTTAAACAGGCTTAAATATAAGTAGACATGAGTATCGAGGATGTTCAGGAGAAAATCTCAGGATTATGAGGGAATAAATAATTTGGTTATGCTACTTGTTCAAAATATCAAAGTACAATGTAAATTTCCAAAATGTCAGCCTCAATCCCACTTTTGCTCCATCTCTTGGTGACAAGACAGAGAATGTGCAGCAAAGAAATGGGAGGGGGAGCCACACATTTGCTGTGCATATCCCTCAGCCTCTAACTAGGACATGTTAAAGGAGCTGTAGAGAGGACAGAGAGACTGAGAAAGAGAGGGATGGTGGGAGGGATTATATTCAGTTATAACTGATAGGCCTACTAAAGTGGTTATTGTTCCATCTCCATCAAAAATAGGAGTGCCTAAACCGCTATTTTCACAGCCTAGCCAGCACAGAGGACACTGACCAGAGTCAATGACGTGGTCAGAGGTTAACATTCATCAAGGAGATAAAGCAGACAACTCTAATAAAACCTCCTCAGAGACAAATCAGTAAGAGGAATGCCAATTCACTATCAATCACACTACTAATTGTGTACAATCTCACCTTAGATCTCAGTCCTTTACTCCAGTCAGTAGCACTGACACATTGTGTTGAGAAGATACATGGTGATTTCCAAAGTTTTATGTTCTTTTGTTCCTCTCAGTTAAATATCCCTCCTCTGCCCATTATTATCCCACTCTTTATCAGCCCCTCCCCTGGGTTTTCCAAATCAAAAACGTTTTTTTCCGAAGAAGCTGGAAGCGCCCAGATGAGCAGAAATGGGCTGCTTTTCGCTCACTGCTGCTGACCCACAAACACAGCTAAGTCCAGCTCAGCCCAAGGCCTGTATATCAGTACAGAGCCAGATAAAAAGTAACACAGATACAGAAGTGGGATAAACATCTGCCTGTTCGCATTTTGGTAGCAAATTTTTCTGAAAGATTTTTTTTTTTTTAAACTGCGGTATTAACGCCACCTATAAAAATAGGTATGACAAAACGTAAGAAGTTTCACAAATGTTAATAGTTTTGTCAAAGCTTGAGCATTTTTTTGGCTTTTAAAGATGGTCTTTCTGGAGTTTTGCTTCTGATTTGAATTCCTCAAAAATCTGCTGTTTCCTCCCTTGCTCTAAAACAGGAAGGAGAACTGTGATTGTCTTCCGTTCGTCTTGTTTATTGGAACCCGCCTTCCTGTTTTGAGATTCATCCTGATAATGGCTGAAAGTCCCCAGCTGAAAGCTCCCCTCACATATAAACGCACACTCCCTCCGTCCTGTTCCTCTCCTTCTCTCTTCCGCCCTCTTGCTGTCTCTCAGATGCTGTCCCTAAGATTTGTTTATTAGTAAAACCATTCCCATCACAGACCACACTCAGACCTTCGCACATGTTAAACTTCCAACTGTCCATGTGTGTGCCATGTGAGCTGGTACATACAGTGTGTGTAACAGCCTAAACCAATTGATTATCCCAAACTGATTGTGGTTAACTGAACTGGCAGGATGAACTCAAATGTGTTTGCTTGTGTGTGCATGTGCGTTTCAGGGATAGTGCCATGTGCAGCCAGACCAGGGAAGTATGCAGGTCAGTGCTAAGGGAATGTCAGGAATGTCAGTGTAATTCAAACTCTCTTCTACCACTGCAGGCAACTACTACCTGGGCATTTTTATGCCATAATATGCACAGAAATGTTAACCTCTGTGTGTTTGGCAGTGTACCAGAGAACTTTAACATGTCAATGTATAAGGAGCCATTGTGTATACATACTCATGGCAACATCAGCATCTACCTCTATGGGCATGGGCATGCAGCATAATTACACAGCTACACAGTATTTTAGCCTCAATGTTCCCTAACACCTGCACTGAAAATAAAATTTGATTGAGGTCCCAGCTGTTCTCACACAAGTTGTACCTCCTGAATCCAGTTCCCAGGCTTTACTAAGCCTTTCATTTGATATCACAACATATCTGCACCCCCCTCCCTCCCTCCCTCCCTGTCTGGCCAGCTTTTTCACGGCAGCCTGTTTTCACTCAGCGGCTTTGACAAAGACTGGTGAAATAATTACAGCTGGGCCTAAACTCAGTGAGTGTTTGTCTCCAGTAATCTCCACCAAACCCACCAGTGGGGACCGTGTCATAGGAAGAGGAGGAAGAGGTCGATTGTTCTGAAAACGAGAAGCGAATGACATCATTTCAAAGAGCTCTGTTCAGAGTGTTCAACACTTGTAGTAAATAGGCAACTGAGTAAACTCACTGTAACAGGCACCGCTTGCCAAACATCAACAAAAACTTTTCATTTCAGACACTGGCCCATTGGTTGAGTCTATAAATCTCTAATCTGTCTCTCTCCTCTCACCACTCTATCTCTCTTCCTCTCACCCTTTCTGTCACTAATGCAAAACACGGTTTGAATGAATTTATTATTTAAAGATAAGAGGTTAGTTTCATGTCTGAATAAACCAGATCCGAGCTGAAAACATTCGGCCCATCTGAGCCAGGATGTCTTTTGTGACGGGGGAGGACGGCAGGAAGACTGCTTGGGGTTTTGAGGAAGTGAGTGAATAAGCGGAGGGAGGGAAGAAATGAGGGAATGGAAGTGAGGGAGAGTAACAAACATCAGGGCAACGCAAAACTATGAGGAGAAATGAGAGGACGATTGAGAAATTGTGAAACAAATTCAGAAGCATACAAAAATGGGTTAATGTATGTATACATATATATATATATATATATATATATATACATATACACATATGTATGTATGTGTGTGTATATATATATATATATATATATATATATATATATATATGATAAGAAGTCTTTTTGGTCTGTGTACGTAGCCTTGGACTAAAGATGCTCCTTCAGGAGAGAGGTCGTTAGAAGATGAGGTTGTTGTAATTCGCAGTGACAGTTGCAGATGAGCGGCGGTGGAAATGTAGCATGTGAATCACCATGTTGCCACTGCTACTACTTCATCCTCAAGTACTTAGAGCCGCTCAACGGAGAGGGCCAGGGAGAGGAGAGAGGCTCCCCAGGCAAGCAAGGGAAGCATGGACACATAGAGATATTTACATACAGTCAGACAGACTTCCTGGCATTGTCAGCCTGAGAGCGTTGATGTCAGATCCACTCCTTCCTGTGCAGAAGGGAGAACGCCATGAGATGACAATGGGCCCAAAACAGGACAAAGAGGAAATGTTTAAATTTAGGCCCCTTCTTCCACCGTCTCCTCTTTCACGGCTATGGAGCTCTGTAGCTGTTTAGTTTTAGTGAATTCCTTCAGTCCCCCCTCCTCCATTGTGTCATTTCAATAGAAGGATTTTCACATTCAACTCAAATCCCAAAGGAGGATCAGCTAGTGAGACCAGAGTTCAGTCAGTCATTTGTTTTCAGTGATGTTCCTTTAAAAATCATAAGCGCTTCCTTATAAGTTCGCCCAGCAAACTCGGATTGAAAAAAACCTCCAAGTATTCATCAAAAAATATGATATAATAGAAAATAGTTCGAGTTTTAATGAAATAAGGGATAAAAGATGATTGAAAGCTCAAGAAATATCACAAGCTTATTCAATGTAAACTAATAGGTAATACATGAAGCCAAACTTAGCTATAAACTTCCTTTTATCAAAAGACTCACTTTGAAATAAATGACTGGATGAATATCCAGCGTATGAATTCATATGTGTTTTTTGTGTGTGTAGGTACAGTGACTATGCTTGAGTGCGTAAGTGTCCTTTTGTGAGTGAGTGTGTGAGGATGTGAGTGATTGTGTGTGATTGTGTGAGAGTGTGTGTGTGTGTGTGTGTGCGTTGCCCCGTCTTCGTGAGAGCTTTATCACAAATCAGAGAGTCTGCGTCTGCAGGAGCTCACAGGGCAAGAGTTCAGCGGTCCGTCGCTGACTCGGGGAGTTTCTCTCAGTTTGACGAGAGCCGGCGGAGCTCGGAGGCAGAGCGGCGAACACACGCCGTCCGCGGAGCAGCAGCCGCCCGCAGCGCAGCTCCAGCCTCACCGATGGAGACGAGTTCAGCCGGATCATTTTAGCCCGAGTGTTAACTTCGGCGTGTTTTTGTTTTGTTTCGTTTGTTTTGTTGTTTTGTCGGGTTTTTGTTTATTTTATTATTATTATTTTTTTTTTTAATTGACTTTGAGGACGTCAAACGGCGACGTCCTTTTAATCCGGGGAAGTTTCCTGGGGGTAAGTTTAACAGCTTTGACTTTAACCGCAAAGAGGAGCGATATTTATTTATTTATTTATTCCCCGCGGGTACAACTCAACAGGCAAGTTTTTGGAAATTGAAGTGTGACTTTCACGGACGCTAAATTCGGCCTAAAATGACGGCAAGACTTCGGTGTTAGACAATTTCATAAATGAATTTCATGACATCGACTTCTGCGGCACCGAGGTTCGTTTTATTGACGCCATTTTTTTGAACGTAGGTTTTAGACGCCCAACCCAAGTTGAAGTCACTCGTCTGTCAAAGCTAACGCTGCTTTGAACTTTTAGTTTTAGGTGGAAACAATTACGTTTAGTGACATTATTGAAGCCACTTGACCAAAACCTCCAGTTAATGTGTGTTTTAGCCTCGCAGGCTTTATAACAGATTTTAAAAATCAAATAAATGTCATCAGGATAACTGTAGTAGCCAATGGTCAGGTATCGTTAAAGAGACGTCACATTTTACATTTACACGCTAAAACAGAGCTGATATATGTGACTGGAGACCAGCAAATATATTTTTGAAATGACTGAGTTGTGTGTTAATAGTATTCTTTAACAGCTTATCAGTAAAAAGCATATAAATTAGGTTGTGAAATTTTAATTGAAACCCGTTCTTAGTAATGATCTCATATACCAACAAAGATGTGTGCAATTACACAAGACTCCTCCGTACATTGAGGGCCTGTAAATGGGGGGAGGGGGTGTGATGGTGATGGAGCAGTGTGGCCCTTGACCAGGGGCCCTGGCCCTTGATCTGGGCCCCGGTGATGTCACCAGGTCTGAAACAACCAGGCATCTCAGTGGAGCGTGTTCCCATGACGACACCGCCTCTTGTTTAAACGGTGACAGGGACCGTGTCTCCAGCGATACTTAGGATAACATGGAATAAATCCGGAGGACGGGGAGCGGAGCAGAAGTCCTGTCTGAGTCTCAAAAAATGAGACTTCTGATGCTTTTGTTGCGCTTTAGTGAAACTACATATTTATTCATCATTGGACCCCCTTGCGCGGATAAAATGCAGCTAATTATCCACTCAGGATATTTAACAAAATATATTTTGCATTTATTCTGTACACCTACAGGTGTTCCGAGCAAGTTCAGACAGATTAAATATCATATAAAAAGACAACACAGTGAATTTAATGTCAAGCTCCCGAATAAAAATATGGTTTTTATTCCTTCAGGTGTTTGAAAGAGAGAGAGAGAGAGGGAGGCCTGAGACATGATGTCCATTGGAGCTGATAGCTGACACCGTGGAATGAGAGAGGATGGAACAGACAGACAACCCTGCCCCTGAGAGCAACAACCCTAATGGGTTTGTCAACCGAGTGTTTAATGTTTCTCTGGACGTGGAGAATGAAACCAGCAGTGTTTATATTCAGGAGACTGGGCCAGGGCTCGCAGAGGGGCAGGGAGAGACCCAAGCTGCCTCTTCTCAGTCCCCTGTCAAGGACAGACCAGAGGTCAATCGGAGGCCTCGTGCAACGGGGGGCATCTGGAAGATTTTGAACCGAAAGAGAGCTGTTGCAGAGCTGGAGCGGAGACCCCACTCCATGATCCTGCCTGGGGAGGCTTCAATCCCTAAACTCTCATTTGCTGACAAAGTTCGTTCCTTCAAGAAGCTTAAATCCCCCTCTGTGTTTAGAGGGAGGACAGGGAAATTATCCACTGCAAAGTTTGGCAACGCATTGGTTGATGAGGATTCTTTCTGCCAAGACATTGGCACTCCGCAGCAGTCCAGCCGGACCGCGCCTCGACACCGTGGCAAGAGGCACTCATATGCTGGCTATACAGCGGAATTTGACTGCTCATTCGAAGATATTGACCTGTCGGCCCCTGTAGACGGCTATCAGCCCACCGTAATGGGAGAGGCTGTGACTCAGAACGGTTGTAAACCATCTGAAAGAGTTTCCTATACTAAAAGAAGCCACAACAATTCAACAAACTGTAACAAAACAGCCGCAGGCTACGAAGAGCCCAGCATTAAAGGGAGCCCGAGCATCCACCAGGGGAGAGGAAGGAGGCACAAAGATGTGTGGAGTTACCTGAGGAGGATTTCTCTTTTGGGGAAGGCCAATCCTGTTTACTCAGAGAGGAGCTTCGACTCTGAGCTTCACTCTCTGGATAAAACCATAGACTCAGACTATGGCTCTGTAGACTTTGAGAGTGTCAGAGACTTTCAGCCTCCGCCACCAAAACACTCTGACACCAAGGGGCACTTTGGTGGTCTGTTCAAGTTTTTCAACAGTGTAGCAGAGACAGCCAGAAAATGGCGGACAACATCACGTTCCTTCTCTCCTCCAGAGGGAGAGATGACTCCGGTTAGCAGCCCACGGGCTCCACAGCGCACAGTGGACAACATTCACAGTGTTTCCCTTACACTTCACAGCGAAGGACTTCCAATGTCCCAGCCTACCCCATCATCACCAGTGAACACTAAATCCTTACACTCCAGTAGCATTAACACCGAGGTTCCAGTAGTTGTGACAGGCGGACAATCCTCTAAAGTGGTCCTGAGAGCTTTTAGGACATGCCCAGGATCTCGAGCTGTCAATGGCCTACAGAGTTCTGAGGGTACAGACAAACACATAGACAGAGAGACAAAACACAGGTCCACAGCCATAGTTGAGAATCATATCCCCCAGTCAGGTCCAAACACAGAGACTAAAAAAGAAGCAGAGGTTATAAAGGATCCATTACACTGTCTCTGTCAAGAGGAAAAGGTAGAGGGACAGACAGGAAATGAGCAGGATTCCAGGGATGCTCCACCTGACTCCCACCAGATACAGGAAGGGAATGTCCAATCACAACAAGGTGATAAAGAGAGCACAACCAATAGTGTGCCAGCATCAGATTCCACAGAGGAAATATTTAAGGTATGTGACGTTAAATAGAGAATCAGTTGGATTATTATCAGCCATTGAGTTTGAATAAATGCATTTGGTAAAGAAGTCAGTGATTTGAATTGCCAAACTACTGAATTTTCATGTATAATTTGCCTCACATTTATGCCATAACCACATTCCATTACAGGCCTTTCCACATCATTAACATCGCCAGAGGCATGCAACATGTAATTACTGCATAAATGCTCAAAATACCATTTATGTAACTGTTTTAACCATTGTCATTCTTTTGCTTCTTAAAATCATCAACACCAAACTAGAATGTAAATGGTGCCAGACCTGCTACTCATTTCCTCATGATATAAGTCCTAGGTGTGGTTCATTAATTGCCTGGGAGAAATAAAAACATTCAAGACACCAGCCTGTGAGGACAAAAATTTGGCACCTACTCTACAGTTGTCCTTTTGCCCCATCTGTTGGAGAAAAGAGGAAATAGTCAGTAAATAAAGTGATGTACACCATCACACTATAGGAATTTGTCCTGTCCTGCTTAGCCAGCCTTGTGTACCATGCATGGAAATCCTGCTTCCCATAGAGCTAGCTGTGTGTAACTGCAGTAGCCCTGGAGCTCTGTGACGTGTGTGCTTCATGACGGCACCCTTCCCTTTGCTCTCCAGGGGAGGCATTAATCATCTTCCATGCTAGTCACACCAACTAGTCAGGTCATGTTAGCCCTAACTCCGAATGACAAAATGAGATATGACATCTCAATGCTCAGCACACTTTCATAGGAGTTTATTATGCATGGGCAGGGGCTGTGTGAATCTTTGTTTTGGGGATGGTGCTAATGTGCAGTTATACAATAATTTAAGAGATGTGATGGCACCAGGAAAATCCTCTTCAATTATCACCAACTGTTTACAAATTAAATCCACCATTCTGTTATATTTTTCAAATTTTTTTAACTTCCATTAAGGGGGAGTCTTGGCACTTGTGGCTAGCTACTGATGCATTGCAATTAGGAATGTTAGCTCATGGCTAGAAGAATCTTTTGACATGAAATATGAAATATATTTTGTTTATTCTATAAAGACATTCCTCCCAGTGTTGCTACACAAGAAATGCATTGCTGCACCTTTATCTGGGCCAAACTGCTTAGTATCTGTGCCAATCACAGCTGTGTGAGCAGATTGCCAGCCAGACAGGCTGCAGTGTAAGACAGCCAGGCGCAGCCATGCCCCACTCTAGCACAGAGAAGACCTCTGTACATCACAAGTCCCTGCGCCCACGTCCTCGCCCGGCCTCAGCTGTCCTGGACCTGTGGAGGCCCAACCCAGACCGTGATCTCTACAACCATTATAGTGAGGTTGGCTCACTGTGTCGGCGGAGACGCAGGCCTGCTCCAAACATGCAACACTCTCCAGGGCAGAGACGGACTGCTGCTCGCTCAAGGCCTTGCTCTGTCATAGAGACCAGTGTCACTAGGGAGCCGCAGTCCACGGAGTTGCACAACAGAGTAAGATGCCAAATAACAGACGCAGGCACTCATGCATATGTTCAATGACAGTAAACATTCAAACATTGACATAAAAATGACAAATAAGCAGCCCCATAAACATCCAAATACATATTTATGCCAAGTAAATATCACAACTGGATATTGAAAAAATGAAAGGAAGAGGGCAGAGACAACTAGTAGTCTACACAAACTCACTGATAAATATAACCCCAGCCCATAATGAATCAAACATGTACTACAGACTTTGAAGGGCAGCCCAATACTAACCCAGTATTTATACACCAATTGCTGTTAGCTGCAACAGATCATGCTCTGCCCCCTTTATAGAGGCCTGTATTTCTGGATGCTGCTTTTCCCTCAGCATACCTCCCTCTCTCCCTTCTTTCTCTCTTCCTCTCTCTTTCTTTCAGTGTGGCTTCTCTTTCGCTCTCCCTCACTCTCAGTCTTTCTCTGTGGCCAATTTTCTGCCTCATCGCTCCCATAAGCTCTACCTCTCATTGCCCTAACTCAGAGTCAGTTCATTTTAACTTGAGAGACCGCCTGGTTGGCATGATGTATAGTCTCTCATGGTTTGCTGCAGGGCATACACACCAACCAGTGCACCAGAATAGACTTTCTTGATGTGAAATGCTTTAATTCACTGCAAAAGGTGTACAAGGTAGTGAGGAAGAATTTTCTAACGTGAAAGGGAGGCGAGTGTGCGCATTCAACTATGTGTGTGTATGTGTGTGATTGTATGTATTGAAGTAACTTTATAGAATATAGGAGATGCCCTAACTACTCAGTACCCTCCAGGCCTTGTCTCGCCCCCCGGGTGTGTCACCATTAGAGCCCCCACTAAGGGCATCTCTCCAGCGGTGCCGTTCCCTGCCACTTCCCCCCAGCACTCTCACTGCCTTGGCACTGCTCCTGCCTCAGTCAGGTACCATTGCCTATTCTTTTATTTTATGTCAATACGCAGACTTGTGAATAATGTGTAAGTTAAATTGTCTGTCTATATATATCTGTCCAGCAGACTTGGATCAGTCGTCTTCATCTGTGCGTCTGCGGTCTGGAGACTCTGGTAGCTGCAGAAGGAGAAGACTGTTGAGACCTGGTTCGGAACCATTGCAGGTCAACATAGTGAGTTGCATGCTTGTCCTAATTAACACACACACACACACAAACACACACACACACACACACACACACACACACACACACACACACACACAAACACACATACACACACACACACACACACACACACACACATATATATATATTTATATATATATATATATATATATATATATATATATATATAT
This sequence comes from Istiophorus platypterus, assembly GCA_016859345.1. NCBI lineage: Eukaryota > Metazoa > Chordata > Actinopteri > Istiophoriformes > Istiophoridae > Istiophorus > Istiophorus platypterus. The sequence goes on along the minus strand of CM029134.1, from coordinate 20,678,538 downwards.
ATATATATATATATATATATATATATATATATATACACAGATTGACTTAGTCTCTGCTGACCTGATGTGACCACTGTATATATGAAATTAGGTGCCTATACACACATACTACACACACACACATACTGTACATGTCTCACTGAGTTTGTTTACCTGATGGAAATGTGAGTAGTAGTGAGATAAGATGGTGATAAGCTCTCACTGATACTGGTAATATGGAGATGACAGCGCTGCTCAGTGTTTCATCAGATAATGAAGGAGCTAATCTGTGAAAATGGTGATCATGGATTAATGTTAGCCAGTACTCTTCGGCCACTACTCATCCTGAGTTGGACATCTAACATTTCAGATGTTTTTTATCCTGGTGAGTGCACATGCAGACAAAGAGTAGATTTCACAGCAGAAAGGAGTGTGACATTAAACCATTTTTATATACCAAGTGTGCTTAAATCTGTAAGATGTGTAATGTGTCTTTGTCAGTTGTATAAAATTTCCCTCAGAGTATGTTGGAGTAATACTACTCAGGAAGTGAAACCAGGCATTTCAGAACTGGTGCTTTGATGTGCAAGTGGCCTCAGGGGATTCTAGTGGAAAGAGATGCAGAGTTTTTCTGAAACATCCTGACAGGGTAGTGAACATTTCTGGGGCCGTGTCCAAACTCTATTCCTACAGAACTGCAATGCATAGGGCTTAACACTATTTACATTATTATTTGATTATACTAAATTGAATCTTGTGCTTTATGTGTTATCTTCCTTTACACTTCTTTTCTTTGACTCATTATAAAGCATCATGTTGATTTTTTATAACATGTTTCATTCAGAATTTTGAATACATATTCATTAGCATATAGTACTAGATGGGTCTTTTCCCTCTAAAATATTGAAGAATTAAATGTTCGGGTTCATTAAACAATGAATATGCATAGTATTGTAAATATATGTGGATTGAGCTTGTATTTTGTACAATAGACTGAAATTTAAACTACTTAAAAGGAGTCAGTCAGGATTTACCACATCATTTGAAGTACAATACCGATTCCATTTTTCATTTATAGAGATTCTGCCTACTCAACTGCTGAATTATGAGCTCCAGGCTTTCTTTCCTTGCACATCTTTGCATTGAAATTTACTAAACTATGTCTTTGAAGAGGTGATACTACTTATTTAAGGTTTGATTATAACTTTTTCTTGCTCGTCCAAATAGTGTTTGTGAGCCACTGCACGTTGTTGCCATGACACTCGCTGGCTCCTGTTCATCTTCTTGCTTCTATCTTTAGGCAGCCTTTTTAAGTGTGAGCTAAATAGAGAAAGTGTGTGGGTGAGAGAGAGAAAAAGGGGTGGGAGAGAAACAGAGAAAGGAAGAGAGATGCTCCCTTTGTATGTGCACTTTTGTGTCTTGGCCCTGGGGTAGGGAACTTGGACACATAACACTGGAAATGTCTTTTTTGTGGTTGAATGTTGAGGGAAGTACATTTGTAGATAGCTGAAACTATAGGACTTATGACTGCATCTTGAGCATGGAGCATACTGTATATGCACAATATGACATAATATGGTAACACAGCTATAGCGCAGTCACATGGAATCTGTGTGTTGCTGTCTTATTTCTGGTAAGTCATGTATTGTTTATTTGGGATGGTTGTCATGTCAGGGTTGGATCTGCTGTTTGTGATAGAATGCAGAATATGTTACAGTTATCCTGTTACGATGACTACTGGATCCTAGAGGCCGCAGGCAGAGAGAAAGTATTCTCACTGCAGTGGATTAACTGCTAATGCTGACGCCTCTCTTCTCCCTTTCATTTAAATGGATATCTCCCCCAGTCACTGCCCTCACTTCACTTCTCTTCTCTTCTCTTCTCTTCTCTTCTCTTCTCTTCTCTTCTCTTCTCTTCTCTTCTCTTCTCTACTCCTCCAACAAACGCTAAGCAATAGCAGTCTTTGATAATTCCTATGCAGATGAGAGGACAGTTTACGGTGTGTTACTAATGGTGTGCCTGAAGCTCTGCTGTCAACTTGTCAGAAAGGAGGATGGTCTTATTAAAGGCTTAATGCAGTGTAAGAGTTTCAACAAAAATCCTATATGATTAAGTTTTGGCCAACCTGGGTCTGTATGGTCATAATCATATTATGCAACGCTATCTATTTATTATGAGTATGAGTCAGCAGGCATTGGCTAGTTGGTTAAATAGTAGGGCAGTGATGAAAAAGGACAATGTTGAGTTGAACGACTTCTTATGTGCACTGTTTTTTCTACACATGTAGAGGGCACATGTGTATGTCAATTCAACCACCTAGACTCTGTTTGTATCTGTATCCTAGGCTTCAGCCCATGTGATACATCCTCTTCATAATACTCTGACACACACCTCACATGCTTTTCTGATGTATTCAGAATTCATCTGTCGGGGTGTATGAGTCAATGCATAAACAACTTCTTTTTGGTAGGAATGAATAACATCAACTAGTGATATCTCCGTCAAGCCCACTATGAATGCGAAACATTTATTTTAGAGACCTGTGAGACAAACCATGGAAATAGGTGTTCCTCATAATAACTGCATCTATGTCCAGTTTGCACTTTGAGCCACAGGTGACCTATGATCCTTTATCAGTGTTAACTCCGCTGCCAAGGTACAGGCACATGTCTGCTGTGACTTACTGCAGCCACCAGCTAATGCTGTTTTGTAGGATGCAGTTGCCTCTAATAAATAGTATAGCCACTGACTCAATATGAACAGGTGGTTGTGTCAGAGCCTCCCTAGGCTTTTTCTTCCAAAGAATGGGTTTCTGCCAGTCAGGTGTTTGTATGTGTATTGATGTTGGCAGTGTATGCATTGGTGTGCGACTCCATGTTGGGTCTTATGTGGTGAATGTTTTTTATGTACATGTTAGGAAGAGAGACAGAGAAGCTCAGGGCCTCTTCTCTTATATAACTGTTGGGAGGGTTTACTTTGCTCCCTACAAAAGCCATTTCCACTTTTATTTCAGATGGCTGCATGTTCCCGCGGACTGGGGGAATAGTGCTGTGTGTTAATTCTCTGACTCACTGGTCTATCCTGTTTTACAGTATCTCAGCATTATACCCTGTATTTTATCAGATCATGCATGCCTGTGCATGTACGGATTTGTGTTTGTTCTTTCTCTGAGCACATTCTGTTTGATACCTCAGCAGGACAGTATTTCTATCTTACCATCATCATTCAAACTATGTTATGTTGCTGCCAGAGAAGGACAGTAAGGCTATATTTGTGGATGGTTTCAGTAATGTCACATCAGGCAGGGATTTCTGTTGAGAGGCTATTTAGGGCCCAAGGCATCTAAGCCCTTGTTATCTAGCATTAGTTGTATCATTTGTGATAGTTCCCCCAGCTACTAAGGTGATTTTACTCACAGTCTATTTATATTAGGAATAAGGAAGATTTTCTGCTTTTAAGACCACACAGAAGATTGTCACCTTGTGGTAGGTAATATGAAGATTCCTTGTTATATGTTATATGATGGCAACATCCCACATTTGGCCTGTGGAGCAGCTTTCTTTAGCAGTTAGATTCTTTGTGTATTAATTCCACTGATACCTTTTACCTTAGCCACCTAATTTTTTTTTTTACAAATTTAGCTTTTCATCTGGCAAAATGCTTTCATTGTATATTTTCATATCTCATTGCAATCAGATTCCTCATTACCTATCTACAGTAAATTGCATTGTAGTGAGGAGGTTGTGTGACCCAGGACCTTCCAGTTTTAGTGGCACCTGGAATTTGCTCAACAACTCCCTGGATTCTCATTTGTCAGGTATGTTTGCAATTTATTCATCTGTCTGTAAGCTATTGGGGCAAAGTAGTGATTTGGATGCAAAATAAAAGAGCTTAGGAATTCAGATGTGAAAGTTGGAATATGGAAAATTGACTTTGTCTTTAATACTGAGCCAACTCAGTTCGCATGACTTGGAAATTTCCCACATATAATGTGTAGATTTATCATTTACAGTTCTCTTTAGTGTCAATGGTTTTTTTTTTAGTTAAAGTTTTTGTTCAACTGAACTCCAAGATTTTAGTATGCTTTTCTATTTGAGCAGATTTCACATTCATATAAAGGAACTGTGAGCTGAGTTATATGTCACATTTGTTGTTATGCAGTCATCTGAACTTTTTAATAAGCTCAGAAGAAATCTTGTCCTGACAATGATCCTTCAAGTGGTTAATAAATTATGAAGATTTTTTTTCAAGGTAACAGAATATTTGGGACTTCTTCCAAGCATTTTACTTTTGTAAGTTTTTAGACAACTGCTGTGATCTAAATGCGTGTTAATTGAGTATCTGTACTATCAGTAAAATACATAGTTCCAGCCCTGGTCATTTTGTCTCTGCCCTAAAAAAGGGACAGAGGCCAACTGCCTATACAGTGTTTTGCTAGTTAGAATGTATCCTGCAGGCCTCTGTGAAAGATGCGCTGGATTTTTCTGGCAGCTGCCACTTCTTGTGTACATTATTAGCTTAACTTTCTAGCTTTGACTTCCCTGGCTCCCTGCTACACCACATGCGGCGTCAGAGAAAACCCTCCATCTCATACACGCATTATGCAACCCCCTCGCTCCTTGTACTTCTCCCCCATTCCCCCTCTCCATCCACCTCCGTTTCTTCCTGACCTCAGAGCTCGTTATCCCCCTCCCCCATTCACTCTATTCCCTCATCCGCTCTTCCATCCAGGCATGTAAAAACACCTGCATCCTGAGGCCTGTGGTGTGTATGAGTGTTCTTGTGTGTGAGTATAAGAGTATGCAATTCTCTATGTGCTTCCATGGCTGCATGCAGTCATATATTTTAGATGACAAGTTTGTTAGTAAATGTTTTACAGGCCAGTGGTATATCAAGTGGAGTCTATGAAATCTATGATTGTAGGAATTGACCTATCAACAAGAAGTAAGGTCCTGAGGAACATAGAAAGCCAAACAGGTCTGCAACCAAATATCATTTAACTGCAGAGTTTTGCATTTCAATCCACTGCTTTGCTTTTGAACTCTTGTGGTGTGGAAGCAGGGAGAATGTTAAAATCATATTAGCTCAGGGGACTGAGCTGTAGATTTTTGTACTCACACTCCCTTTACAGTGAGTTGCACATCTATGGCATATAGTGGGCATAACATATAACAAAAAAGATAAAAAATAATGGCAAATAATGGCACTACTGCTTGTACCTCTCAGTGTTTTAGGCTGCAGGTGGCTGAGAGTGCTCTAATGAATGGTGACAGTAGTGAGCATGCTTAGTACACTCACAACCAGCTCAGTAAAAGTACAGTAAAGAAGTACTGACTGAGGCAACCCAATAAATCCAAGCATTGGTCATTTTTATTTTATCCTTCTCACCACAGCTGGGCTCTCAAATGACCAATCTGTGGGCTTTATTTAAGTACACACTGGCACTGATGCTGAACAGAAACATGAATAAATAATAAACTGTATTTTCAATACTGTTCCTTAACGCTTCCTTTTTGTTACGGTTTGTAAAAAGCTACAATGCTGTCTTTAGGGAGCTAGTTACAGTGTCTTTTAGTAAAGGCTCTTTTTAACCTCTATGGGGAAATTTTACAGAAATTTCAAACTTAGAAGACCTTCACTAAGGAGTTTATAACTTTAGGGATTTCAAAATGAAAATGTTCAGAAATGTTAGTAATATACAGCATCTTCTACTCTTTACATTAATCAAGGAGGTGCCTTAATAGATTTGTAAAGGTGTCAAAATGTGTCTAAATGTGTTAGAGTTAAAGAGGTTTAAAAAACAGAAAAGGCTGAAATATCATTAATAGTGATGAAGTGGTAATCTAGATTAAACCAGTGCAGTAGAAGTATAACCTTGTCATAATATAATCTAATCTTTCTTTTAAAAAATAGTTCAACATTTGGGGAAATAATCTTATTGACATTCTTGCCAGACACTAGATGAGAATATTGTTACCACTTTCATGTTTGTAGGAAAAATATAAAGCTACAGCCGGCAGCCAGTTAGCTTTGCTTAGCACAAAGACTGGAAACAAGGAAACAGCCTTACCTGTCCAAAGATAACGAAATCCACTCACTAGCACCTCTTAAGCTCATGCTATAACTCCTGTTACTCCTCCTATAACTCCTTCTTGGTGGTCAAGTGCAGTGACTTGACCCTGAGTCTAACCATCGCCACAAGGTTACTAAGCAACCAGCATAGCCGCCAGGAAGTTACAGCGTCAATCCAGCCAAGAAATAGTCCTGCACATAACACTTATTAAAAGAGGGTGTGTTGATCTTGCAGTTTGGTTGTTGCAAAGATTAAAGAAAGATATTACTGTCTGCAAGAAAGCAAATAATTATATTTCTTAAAAATGTTGCACTGTTCCTATCATTTTTACCATGATCCTTGGCAGGTATTGTCAAGTAAAGTATGCAGTGTCAGCAAACATCGAGAGTCACCCCCAGTGGTTCCAATGATATTTTGATTTGTAATAGTGGTTCAGGGTGAGAGAGTTGAGTTGTCTGCTTTCAGCCAGTAATGCCACCCCCTTTCCCCTTGCAAATGAAATACAATAATCAAAGTAGCATAATAACAGCCAAGTTTCTTTCACAGAATTGTGTAAAAAACAGGCGAGATGTTTATTAACTTAGCTCGATATTTGATGTATCTCCTCTGTCAGCTTGACTTCAAAAGCGTTTTTTATGCACAAGAGACTTTATAAAGCCTCAATTCTGGCGGTGTGTATAAAGATGATCTGTCTTCAGTTTCCCTGCTAGGACTATGTCGTGTTATGGAGTCCCAATAGAGGCTATCATAAAGAACACAGTCTCCAGAACACATAGGCTTTGCAATGGTTTGTTCATGACATAATAATTCATTTTTCCTGGGCCCAAGGCAATGTTATGAATGAGATGTAATATTTCTCCTGAAGTCGTTTCATCTGGGAATGTTGGGATATTACTTGTGATGTCTTCAACCCTTATTTCTCCACCATACTTGGCATGACCTTCCTCTTCTATCTTATCTGTTTACTCTATTTCTTAAAATTCTCTGTGCTCTGACCCACTGATTCACCTTCACACTAAAAGCCAAACTGAGCTGAACGAATAAACAGCTGATGTCTGAACAATGGTGACAAAACTGTGTTCAGGAAAAGTCCAGTGATTTATTTTTAGGGCGCTTTGTGGCTGGCGGGCCTGGGAGGAAGCAGGAAGTCAGTGTGGTTGTTGTGGAGATGGGAGTTGAACAAAAGAAGTGGAGCAGACTAGAGGGGAAATGGGTGTGGTGGGCTTTGCCTCCCATTTGCCAAATACCTACTGACCACAAACAGATTCATTTGCTAGCAGTGAATTTTATAGTTTTATTGGAGGAGAGACTTTTTAAAGACATAGCTCATTGGCTAAAGGCCAGTAGAGCTAGGACTGACCTCAGAGCCAAATCTAGATCTGAAAAACTGATCTCACACTAGGGAATCAACACCAAGGGGTATGGTCAGTGTTCTTTAAAATAGATGTAGTATTCAACCAATTCATTATATTGTACTTGTGCATAGTATGGTTGTATAAAGAGTGGATGTGCAGCAGTATTCACTCTGTACGCCCGATTTTAAAGAAAATCTGCAGAAAGAGATGCTTCATGAATTTGATTCATGTTGGAATTAAGGTAATGTATAAAATACCAGTAGCCTCTAGAATATTTTACTGCCTTTCATCTGGAGGTAAGAGTTACAGACATTGTTATTCATATGGTTGTAGGTGTTGCAGTTAATCAGTTATGCCAATATTGTTGAAAACTACAAAATTATCAGAGCTCATCCTCTACATCCCACCAAGATACAACTAACTTCTATGAGTAGATTTTGCCCTGAGGCATAAATTGTGAAATTTTGCTCTGCTCTCAATAATGCTATTACATTCAGCTTTTTGGCAGCATTGCCTAATCCTTGTTCAAGGAAAGTGTTGAGGATGGTGCTGCACACTCACATCTGTTTGTAATATTCATTGACAGGATCTTGAAGCACACTCAAGGTCTGAAGAGAGTCAAGTTTGATGACATTAAATTGGCCTCTGCTATTAGATGATATTCTCCCTTTGGCTCAATTTGACCGGGGTATCTGGTGTGCGCTGGAATGGTACTCTCACAGGGAAAATATAGCTCAATCACAGCTGCTTCAGTGGAAGGGTTTCAGGCTAATTTTTACAAGAGGAGGTGAAAGGTGAAATCATGACATTGCCACAAAGAAAAGTTCACCATATACCTTTTAATCTTTTTTTTGACCCTAACCTAGTTGCAGGTGAAGAGAAGTGACAGAAAGCATGCGATTTCAAACACACAGAGTTTCTCTACAAGACTTTCCTCATGACCAGGTGAGGAGGTCAGTGAAGATTGACCTCACAGACTAAGATTCGGAGTATCCGGTTGAGATGGCTCAGTTATTTACAAAAGCTCCTCTCCTAGAGGATACAGTGGACATACAGAAGAAAATTCGAAAGAGAGTTATCTGTGTTGCTCTGCTTACTCTGTTTTACTTTAGACTCTTAGCTTGATGAATTACAAGAAAACGGAAAGATGGATGAATAGATGGATGAAATTGCTACCAAAAGTAACACCTATTTTCATTAGATAGATTATTATTAATAATCATTAATTCGATTATTTTCTAGATTAATTGATACAACTTTCATTTGGTCTGTAAAATGTCAGAAAAATTGTCAAGAATTCCCATCAGTTTTCTTGAACCCACAATGACAAATCATGACTGATTGTTTCAACTGAACTCTGGTACAAAACCCAAAATTTTCATTAATTTTCATTAATTTTCATTGGGATAACTGAAGGGTTAGTTGAAAGCTTGTATTTTATTTGCTATATATATAGTTAATGCACATACAGTGAGGGGAAACAATTATATGAACATTTGAATGACATAATAAAATACAGAGTAAGACCGGTTTCCTGCAATAAACACTACCCTTTAGGAGGTTTAAGTAAAATAACTTGTTGCAACTTACTTAAAAATGTTATATAGCTAATGAAGGCCACAGGATATGACTGAGAGCCCTGGAATTTTTTCCAGTAAATAGATCTTCTGCTAATAAATAAAGGTCAGAGGTCACAGCAATTTTTGAGGCCATAATTTCTATTGCTGTTAAATTGGACTTTATAACACTTTGTAAGTTGTTCCTAATATTTTTTGACTTTTCAGCAGTTTTTCAAATCTCTTGACTTAGAAATTGTCAAATTTAAAGATACTATGGTGATTATGTAGGTCTAAGCCTTACATTAGTCATTTCTCAGTCCCTTCACAATAATGACCGTCCTGAACATGATGCAGGTCATATTAATTAGATTTATCAGCGCTTACTCTTCATGTACTTCAAATAAAGATAGCTTAGGTTTAGTCTTATTTAACATATGATGCTCTGCCGGTGGGAGATATTCTCCCATTTTCACAAACTCTGCCTCTCTTCTGTATATGTATGAGTATATTAGCATTGGTGTTGGTGCAGATTTAGACTTTCAGATGTGACCTTTGTTGTCTAAATGTCAGGGAGATTGGAGAGAGCGCCCACAGAGGTAGGGCAGGCTTATGTAACTGTGTTTCACACACACATGCAGACACACAAGCACAGAGCAGGGGGGGGGGGGCCTGTTTGAGGACGGTTGTCATATCTCAGCTGCGATGCCTCATACAGCTCTCTGCAACTAACTGAAAGCCCAGTTTTCAGGAGCCATTGCTTTTATCAGCATGTATGTGCCGAAAGTGCCCTGGAAATTATTTATGGCTTTAAAAATACTGATACAGTGGATTCCTTTTGTGTTATTCTTTTAAAATCATTCTGAGGTCCATCCCAAAGCTCTCAGCTGAATGTGAAGACACGGTGTAGTTTAGAAAGGGTGTGTATCTCTGCATGTGTGTTTGATGGTTGACTAGGTCATGGCTGTTTTGGGAGTGTGGGGACTTAACTGAGCTAATTCCCCTCTATGTATTCATTCATGATCGTGTCATGCTCTTTTCATAATCTCCCAACAATGGGACGTTGGGAGGTGCGGACACCAGGACAAATGCTGCAGGCCGGGATGCGCTGGCGTAGTAAAATGTTCACCTTAAGTAAAATAATGATGTGCATGCCAATGGCAAACACGTGCATCACATGGGAACTGGGGCCATCTTGTCCTGTCACTCACAACTCACTCACTATGCTGAGCCTTAAAGGAGTATTGCTCCAAAAACACTGCTCTGAATACCAAACACTTAACATCCTGTATGTTTGAAAGATGACTCTGAAAGGCCTGTAGCTTGCTCCTTTGTGAAGGACATCAGCTGTAATTACCATGGTTTCACAGCCACATGAAGTCACCGTGGCTTCCAGCAGCAGTTCCACGGTGGAAAAAGTGTCCGAAACATCCACAGAAATTTCTCAAAATGGTCGAAAGTATAATCTACTTCTACTACAGTATGTTCTAACAGTGCTACCCACAGCCACAAGAATATATCCATGCTGCTTTTTTGACACAAATGATTAGGTCAAGGAAGTAATGCCCTCATACAGCTCACTTGTGACCTTTAAAATTATATTGGGCCCTAATTATATTGCTGTGTGAACATGCTCATGTAATTGTTACCCTGTTTTACAATAGTTTCTTTTGTAGTGTCTGTATGTCATAATATCGCTCTTGGCGGGGTGTTACAGGCATTTGCAGACATGATTTTTCCGGGGACTCCAACATGAGATTGAACTATCATGGGCAAACTTATGTACTTCTGATTATCTTTTCCTGTTCCACTTTGGTGTTTGGTGTTGTTGATTAAATTTAGAGGGCTGCACATACACATACATCTTCTCTAGTCGAGGGTGAGGAGGTATTCATTTTTCAGCTTTCAGCCAACCTTTTTTAGAGCCTTTATTTAGTTAGAGTAATTTAGCTGAGCCCTATGCTTTATTTCAGATTATGCTCTGATGCACACTCCCAAAGTTACACACCCTCACATTTGGAGGTTGTGTCTTCAACCACAGTCTGATCTTGGGGACCCTGAGCAGCTCTGCCATGGCAGATTGAGGTTTACCAGGTTGCTCAAGGGCACCTCGACCATGGTAATGAGGTTGGGACAGTCTCACAAACCAGCTGAATTTCCCTGTGCAATGATGAGGGTTAAGGAATTTCTCTACATCCATTTTAATTAAATAGGATAGCATAAATCTGGTTTGTTATTGTGTGTGCATCAATGCTGCAGAATACACAATTAAAAAGATTATTAAAATGATAAAATTATTATTAGGATTATTAAAGCAAAGATGTAAATGCACTTGATCGAATAGCATCTAAACTAATCAACCACAAAATTAAAATCACTAATTGGTTTTAATGTTGTGGGTAATCGGTGTAAATTGCATATAGTTAAATTAATGGGGAACTTTGACGATTTGACACATCAAGGTCAGTTTACAAGTTCCTGGGAGCACCACTCAGTCTGTAAAAACAGATGGAAGTCCTTTGTGGCTCTGGGAGAGCTTTATTGTTCTGATAAATAACTCTGATGATGTAGTCAGGTTTTACAGAGTTTAAAACGTTGTTTATCAGTTGCAATAGGGGAAATGTAGGATCCAGCATTTCTGGAACTTGTACTAGGAATTGAGTGAAGATACGGCATCTTGACCTCTGCTGATTGAATGATAGCATTGATAGAACCCCCCTATATTGTGAATTGAATAAATTAAACAATTTCATGGATTAGTACAACTTAACCATGATTTTTCTAGGTAACATTTTAAATCTTACAGCATACCCAAATGTGTATTTTTTGCCGTGGTGTAAAAATGATAGGTAGACCTGTGACTCCAGACACTGGGGTACAGACTATTTTATAAATTAAACATGAGTTTGACATTTGTAGGCCTGCTAAGGTGAATGTACAAAACATCTGCCCGCACTACCCCAAAGAGCATCACATTTTTCCAGTGCCGCTGTTGTGACACATGCTAACTTAATTTGGTCTGGAACTGCCTATCTTAAAAAGTGGGATTTTGGAAAATGCAAAAGATAAAAAAAAAAAGAATCAAACCACTCAATCAGAGATTAAAACCGTTTTAATTAAACATTTTTGTCAATGGCATGTAGAGATACTCTTGAGTTTCCAGGGGGGCACCTTGAATTGATTGCTGCTTCCATCCCTGGTGTTTTTTGTTGTTCTCTTTTTTAACTGGTGGACCAGCGGTAATACACAGTGTAAATGTCGTCGATTATCAGATCAGCTGGACATACTGTATCCGAACAACGGCTGACATTATGCCAATAAAATTACAAGGTGGTAATCACTTTGAGGAACGTGCATTCATTACTCTGACATTTATTCTCCCTCATCACGGGCTGTTAATGGTAAAGAATAAATCACCACGGCACTGTGATATTTTTAGACGGGGCTGGGAGATGAACGAGGTTATGATTCTGGCCTCTGTGGTCGATGTAGTCAGCGAGGGGCCGGCTGCGCCCCTCCCCCGACTGTAGGTGATGGCTGATGCCGGTAGTCTTGCAGTGGAGCGCTGATCAGTATTAACGCAGGACCGCCTCTCAGCCTCTCAGCCTCTCAGCCCATCTCCCCGGTCCCCCTCTCACCGGAAGGCAGCTCTGCAGCTGCGAACATCCTGCGCACGGCCACTTTCTTTTTTTTTTTTGCCCCGGGAATCTATCGGCCCGAGAGTCGGTCGGTTTAGGGGAAGAGGCGAAACACCGACAGGTGTTGACTAGCGGGGAGAAATCGCGGTGCAGACTGATGACGATGATGATGGTGAGGATGATGCATCTCTTCCCGTGCCTTTATGAATTACATCGCGTAGTGTGAAGAGGCGTAGGGGCATCGTTTTTTGTTTTTTGTTTTTTTTCCTTTCTTGCCCAACTGTAATGGTGGATTTCTTGGTCGCTTTGAGGCTACGTGTCTAGACGGGGGAGCCGAGTACCGCCCGTCACTGAGAGAGCATCTCAGCATCGGCCCGCAGCGCTGCGCCATGGCCTTGGATGTCCAGACTTGCGCGGTGTTTACGGTGATCGCGGTTCTGGTGCTTGTGAACGTGCTGTTGATGTTCATCCTCGGTACTCGTTAATGGATCTGCGCCTGGGGCCCGGTTCGCAGCGCACAACACTTTCACACAGGAGAGGAGAGAAAGGCGGTACGCGTTGGTCGAGAGCGGGGACACCCGGCGCTCCATCACGGCTACGCGTTAAAATGAATGACGTTGGTACAACATAATGTATTTCTGTTACCCCCTTCCCCAATCCTTCGTTATGTCTTGTGTCCTCTCACGTTTGTGATAGCTAGTGTTGTCTGGTGGTGGTCGTAGTTGTGCGGATACAGATCTGTGATGCTCTTACCTTTTCTGTGGTGGCTGGAAATTCATTCCCTGGTATATAAGTATGCCCCCCCCCAGTCGATCTCCCTATCTCCTCCATGTTATATTTTGTGGATTATGCGCATGGATTAATTCTATTCTATAATAATTCGATTTTTAGATTTTAGAAAAACTGAATCTGATTGGTCTGTTTTTTTTTTTTAACCATAGCCTACTGCTGCGTCAGGACCTGTTTTTCCATTGTGTTCCACTGTAGCCACATCTACAATATGGCAGCTAATAGCTGAACAGTGATCTTTCCACTGAAGTAAATGTGATTTTTGTAGCAAATAGCAGTGCAAGTGAGAGATTTGTGATGCTGATCATAGACTCCGGAGGATCATTGTAGGCTAATCTCATCTGAATGGTATCCAATAGCAGGCAGGGCCAGGCCTAAGAAAGAAGGGCCTAGGTTTCCCCCATTTTAGATGCAGCTAAACTTAGCTCCCATTTCATAACCTACAATATTAACATCACTCCGACTTGCAACATTTCAATGTGACACCTTTCTCTGGATCCCACACATTATTACACCTGGTCACTAAATAGTGATCTAGAAAAAAGGTATTAATATATGAGCATAACTCTTACAGATGAAATGTCCTCCAAGTGAAAAGGCTTGACAGATGGAGATAAAAATGCCCATTTGCTTTTCTTTCACATGTAGTGGCATAATCTAATAAAGGATTCGAGGCAGGTGTCATTAATGGTGTATGAATGTCAGAAATAGATATTCTAAAAGCCTATCCCAGAGCTGTTCATGACAGTCCTATTAATAGTGATGACAGGCCAGCTATGTTTTTTTTTTAAGATGCTGTATGTGCTCTCTCTCACACTCAGGCTAAGTGCTGTGTGTTTTTTGTGTGTGTAGTTAAGTGGTAAATTCTGTAGTGCAGGGGTAGAAAGAAATGTTTGGTGGCCATGTATTATGAAGATATATACCTCCATCACATGCCATGGCATGTGGGCTGGTGTTTTCATCAACGTGGTGCAAGGCATAAACAACCCTCCTTGTGAGGACCACCACAGGACTGTGAACATCTCATCATAATGTTATATACTGGAGTGGTTTTGGCTCACCTGGCTGGCAGTGATAATGCAGTGCTGTTCACAGATGTGTGTTCACATGTAAGCATGTGAACATGTTAAGCTGTATGTGTTTTTGTGTGTGAGTCTTCGGTGGGTGTTATCTGTAGCTGCTCATTGAATCTGAGTCCTGCACACGTCCCAGGTGTTCACACATTTTTATTCCCTCCAGGGCTGGTGCCTTCTAATAGAGTTCTGTTAAATGCTGTGCAGTCAGAAGTGTCAATGTGCGGACGGTGTGTGCGCACGAGACAACAGTGTGTGTGAGGACCTGTGTGTATTCCTCACTGGTTTTAGGCAGAGCATCTTTGATTGGCTCCCAGACTCAGGGTATAAGTGTATTACATAACAGGGTTGGCAGACACGGGGAGGACGGACTGCGAGACTCACTCAGTGCGTCGGAAAGAGAAGCCTCTTTCTGGAATACAGCACCTTGTTACTCGACATCTCAGGCTCAGCTCTTAAGGAGGACCAACACTTCGACCGCTACCAAAAGGGATTTAATTATCATGATTGTATGAACCGGATTTCTCGATGCATACACTCTCTGAACAGTTACATGCCACAAACATGGTAAGGCTGGCTAAAGGCGTGAGTGTGTTTGCTCAGGGATGCTGTAGTGGCTTTGGTGCAGCTGTGCTATGGCTAGAGATAGAGGAAGATGTTGGAATGCAGTGCAGCTGCCAGTGCAGTGAATGCTGATGTGTTTTGCTGCAAAGATGATATAAACCAGCGAATTGGCTTTTTATTCTTACATGCTGTATATCCTTGTCGGTATCCATGTCTGTGCTTGAACATGAAACAGAAAGCATTGTCATATACTACCATGTAGAGGGATAGATTCCTCTGCATTCATTTGCATTGACCCAAATACAGGTTTTGCAGTTGAAAGCTGGGTGTTTCACCCTCAGATCTTTCATGTTGTAACTGCAGTGTAACCATAACGATGACATGGGACATCGAGGCTGCTAGACAAACAGATAATAATGAGCTTGTATGGCAAGACCTCTTTGTTTGTGTGTATACTGTATGCCATTTTATCAAGTTAGGTATGATCCAGTTCTAAGGCAGGAATTGAGAAGACTGATTATGTAATGTTTTAATTTATTCAGACATGTAGAGGGAAAAGGGATGCAATGTATTGGAGAGGGCAGTGCTGATCTCATTAGGGAGATGGAGGGATGAGGGTAAGGAGAGAACCGAGCAAGGAGGAACATCACCTGTGAATGAATCTCTCTCTCTCTCTCTCTCTCTCCTTTGCTCTTTTTGTCTGTTGCCCATATTACAGCAGATTGATGGGGACTGTAGAGATTGTGCTTGGAGTGAATGGGGCTGAAAATGGAGTGGTGTTTGGGGGGGGGGGCTCTGTGCCAAGGCTGGGTGCTGTTTCAGACAGAGGTCCTAATGTCAGATGGTGACAGTCAAGCAAAAATCATGTGGCTTCAGCTAGTTATTCCAGCATGTTTTTTTAAACTATCCATTTGTGTAATAAATTATTTAACCTAAATTTCTTTTCCTGAATCAACAATGATTTTTTTGCAATCTTTTTGAGCACTGTTCATTGGTCTTGTTTCCATGGCAGCATGACACGTGTTTTTGCAGTAATCCTCCTCTCTTCCTGTAGTGGAGAGCTTTGAGAGATAGGCTGGAGCTATTATTGCCCCAGCTTCCAGCCCTATGTATTACCTGATTGAATCAAACCAACTCAAAGACATCTTTGATCTAAAGCCTGAATGCAGAGGCCTATTTTCCATCAATAAAAAAATCATCATGTAGTGAATTCTGTAAAGTGATTTGTGTCTTGTTAATAGTCAATAACAGAGTGATGTTGCATTTATCCAATGGTCACTATTTGTGAGTGTCTACTCACACACAGACATCATACACCTAATTTTGAAACTATTCTGATGCATCCTGAAGTGTCCTTGCCTCATCCCATCATCTTGTCAATACCAGTGAAGCATCCTCATCTGTCGCCATGACTACGGCTGTTCTTCCCCTTCCAGGCATGGGCATCCCTCCCTGTGTTCACTCCTCTGCCCTGATTGGTTTATATCTCCTGTAGCTGTCTCAATAAGACATCAGGAAGAGATATGCTTGTCTACAGGTTGAAGGGAAAACATAATTGCTGAGCCTGGGAGCTTAGATGCTCATGCGGGGGGGGGGGGGGGGGGTTCAGATGAATACAAACAAACACACAAACACACAGAATCATCTTATTCTCATGAACATTTTTATGATTACACTGCATTAGCAGGAAGATAGAATAGCATTTTTGTGCTGCAGTGATGAGGTCTATTTTAAAAGGCTTTCTCATTTAGGGATGTCATTTTATAACAGCAAAGCAATCTTAAATGGTTGAGGGAAAACATCACTAGCTCCATGTAAATAATAGCACCGGCTCAATATTATTTACACAGTCCTGAATACAATTAAAGAAGTAGTTTTATGTCCATCCATGTGACAAACCTGTCTCCAGGCCTTTGATAACTCCTTACCTAGAGCCTAAGCAGCTCCTGTCAGGCTTGGTTAGTGCTGGCTGCTCTATCAACAGCCCCAGGGACTGGATGCATGGTTAGCTCTGGACTGGAGAATGCTGATGAACACTACTTTGGAGAGAACAGTTGGAACAAACAGTTGGAGCTGTGCCACAGATGCATAAACAAGTTTAATGCATAAAAAGTTAATAGTATGGCTGCACATGCATGTGTACATATGCATGTCTTAAGGCAACTAAGCTATGTCCTCAGTATGATGGATAGTGGGGCTGTTTCGGAGATGGATGATGTCAGGCTCTGGTCCTTCTTAAGAACATTATCCGGCTATGGTCGTTAATGAGATCAAACTTTAGTTACTCCAAATCCAGTTAGGAATACTGATCACTTGACAGGTTTTCATGCCCTTATAGATCATACCCTGTGTATACACAAAAAATAATACTCTACTCATGTACATGCACACAGTTTGACAGTTTAAACACTTATTGTCAGTGTCGCATAAGGTCCACATTATTTATTCATGATGTTTAAATCAATAGAATAGATATGATGAGTCATGCTTCCATGTTTTGTCAAGGACTATGCTGCAGATAAAATAACAAGCCCTGGTGACAGCATGAAGGAAGGGAGATTATCCCTTCAAATTTGTTTGCTCCTCAGCATTTATATTAAATTAACACATGTAATTATTCTAATGTCATAATGGGCCAATTACCATCCCTGTGTGGAGACTATTGGTGCTGTGCTTCTGAACGCTGTGTTGTTTCTCCGCTAATGGCTCTGCCTTTTTTGTGTTGTCGTATTTTGTTGTGTTGTACCGTGGTTTGTGTTAGCTATTGTGTTGTTCTATTTGCAATCCCTAAGCTGCCAGTGGGCCCTGGCTTTGAGGGTGTGTATTTGCATCAATTAGTAATCTGAGTGGGTTTAGCAAAACAACAAGGATTCACACAAATCAAGGCCAAAATGAGGCTGATTACTGTATTACAATCAGTTTCAAATTTGACTAATATGATGTTTTAGATCACGAGGGTCCATATTTAGTGGCCAGTGTCTCAAGTGATGTTTATTCAGTTTATCGGTGTATCCACATCAGTGGCTTCATCTAATGAGAATAAAACACAAGATATTGCCTTTCTCTGATTCCCATTTCTCCAGTTGATAAGTGGAGGTTCAATCGTCAATGCTGAGGCGGTATGGGACCATGTGACCATGGCGGACCGGGAGTTGGCGTTTAAGGCCGGTGATGT
This sequence comes from Istiophorus platypterus, assembly GCA_016859345.1. Taxonomy (NCBI): domain Eukaryota; kingdom Metazoa; phylum Chordata; class Actinopteri; order Istiophoriformes; family Istiophoridae; genus Istiophorus; species Istiophorus platypterus. The sequence goes on along the minus strand of CM029134.1, from coordinate 20,660,336 downwards.
CATCAAGGTGCTGGACGCCTCCAACAAGGACTGGTGGTGGGGCCAGATTGATGAGGAGGAAGGATGGTTCCCTGCCAGCTTTGTACGGGTGAGTTAGTTGCAGCCATGGCTGGCTAGCAACCATAGACACAACACACACCCACACACATACAGAAATGGAGGCGCATGAACATATGCACAAAAGCTGATAGATACACATACTGGAAGGTGCAAATACACAAGTGTCTTGCCATACACACAACACAAACAGACACACACAGTTAAATAATGCTTTGATAATAAATAACACTCAAAAGACCAGAGAACAGCTAGCTAAGAGCCTTATCGGGTTTTAAGGGACAACGAAACAACGCTGATGCTGATGAGCCCCTTTTTTTTAGTTTGGCATCACCTTCAAATCTCATGCTTGAAATCGACTTAAATTTACGTGTTCTCTCTACATTGTGACTATATAATATCTTCTATATCTGAGCTCAACTAAACCCAACAGTGCATTAACACAGTGGACTGATCCAGCTACTACATGTTATTCCATTCCTCTATCGCTTAACTTACTGAAGGAAGAATTAGCATCCTTGCTATAATTAGAGGCTTCCACAGCAGATACCCCCCTCCCCTGACACTCCTCATGGCCATTCCCACCTATCCACTCTTCCATATTCACTCCTGAGAGGGCAGGGCAGACAGGCTGACTGACTGTCAACCAAAAAGTATCTTTTTGTTCTGTCATTCTCTCTCTCCAAGGTGGAACCCCACCCTCCTCAGCCCCAAACAAAACAGGTTTTCTATATCAACCCCATAGCAACTCCACGGTTCCAAAACACCACGTCAAAGGTGCGTTTTCCCAGCTTCATCTACCCATCCAGCCTGCCCGCCCACCCGCCCGCTCCAGTCTGTCCACGCAACGTACCCTCGACATTACCAAACATTAACGTTCCCATGACGTTTTCACATCATTCTTAACGGGGTCGAAAGAGAGGCAGAACTGATGAGTCAAAAGTAAAGATAACCTTCACTGTCTTCTTCATGGCCTATACTTAAATTCTCAAAATACATTCACATAGAATTAGATGGCTTTTGGAATCATTATTCCTGTTAACATTCATGGTTATTTCCATTTCAAATATGCACCATTTTCTTCAGTACTCTATTTACTATTGACTCTGACTATTTCTCAGTTATAATGCTGCGCTACTAGTTCTCGTCTGCAGTCAGTGCTGTACCACCCGTCACTCTGCTTGTCTGTGGCGCTGCATTTCTCATCTTGTGTTTGGCATTCTACCCGTCGGTTCTTTGATGTTCTCTTGGCAAACTGTGTGTCATCAGGTGTTGGCTGCAGGGCATCTGAAACCACACTCTTGGCCCTTTCAGTGAGCGAGAGTGGAATATGCTATGTATGTGTGCGTGAGTGTTGGTGAGAGCATGCTTGAGGTTGTGAGGTTGCGCGTGAATGTATGTGCATGCATATGTGCAGAGGGAAGATTTCTTGAGTCACACACAGGGCCGCAGTTGGGTATTAAGTGTCCTCCGGGCAACAGTCTCAGAAAGAGGCTGGAGTGTTTGGCAGTTTGTCCCGCACCTTTCTGACATGCTGGACCAAGAGTCTTACTGTCAAAACTACCAGAGTCCCTCTAAATGAAGCTCTGTGTGTGTGAAACAGGTGTTCATGTATGTGGTATGTGTGCTATGTGCACTCATGGTTATGAAGAGTGAATGGTACCAGATTTATGGGAAAGATTTTTTGATATGAATACCTATATATACATGTTTACTAACACTTTTTTTAATCAAGTTAATACATCTATTACTTAACTGTGCACATTTCATATATAAGTCCATGTATGTGTGGCTGTGTGTGCGTGTGTGAATGTATTTGTCCCCAGCTGTGGGTAAACCAGGAGGATGGGGGAGCAGAGCCGGCTGAGGGGACCAGCGAGGTGCAGAATGGACACCTGGACCCAACCAATGACTGCCTGTGTTTGGGCTCGCCCCTCCAGAACCGGGATCAGATGAGAGCTAATGTCATTAATGAGATCATGAGCACAGAGAGACACTACATCAAACACCTAAAGGATATCTGTGAGGTACTAAAACACGTGCACACATCCACCAACATACACATGCATTCATACTGCTGTTCCAGGCCATGGTTTAATACCAAGGCCCAATAGGATAGGTAAATGGTAAGGAACTGAAACATTGGAGATGAAGCAGTAATTTTATGATACACAAGAGTCTAGTATATATTCTTAACATTCCCACATTCAGATGTCTATCCCAGACATGTTTCTTTTTTCTTTTGATTTCATAACAGTCCAAAAATAATGGTCTCTTTCTTAAATATGAAAACACAATATGTCAGTTGTGGACAGTGGTGGCAGCAGCCATATTTGGAGTGATCTAGTTCAGATTAAATGTTTTATTATATTATGGATCGTGCCAGAATGACAAGCTAGAATTCACACCCAGTAAAATTAAACAAAAGCCTTGCCATTGCTTACATTTCAGCATGGCCAGCCTTTTATAGGGATTCACGTGACATGAAATGACACACACACATTTAAATCAGAATTTAAAATCTAGACATATTATGTAGAGTCGAAAATTTAATATAACAATTTCATTCCTAAATTCTTCGAATTTATACATTTCTTTTTAAATGTAATTGTTTTGCCAGTTGTGAATTTTTCAAGACTTGTATGTATATGGGCCTGGTTTTACATGGCCTAGAGTTAGTCCACTGTTTAGCCTAATATGTGTATGCATGTACAGTAAAGATGTGGAGTATTTATTTTTTATAAGTAATTAGTCTTAAAACAATTTGTCTTTGTAATTATGCCAAATATAATAATTCCTGGACCTCTCCCTGTTTGAAATAGAATTACGTGACTACATTGATATTAAAACTACAAAAGCTTTTAATTCATTTATACATATAATTTAAGTAGACCTATATGAAATTAAAATCAAGTAATCAAGAGGAAGCTGTACCAAATGATAATTGGTTCAGCAGAAACAAATAGCTGTGGGAATAGAAGATAAATGATAACCATATGATTTTAATGTGAAGCAGTGTATCAGTCATATCAGAATACAGGAAAAAGGGCCTTTGATTGACTCCCAGTGCAATGGGGGTTCCTCATGTTAAATCAGGGCTTTATTTTTCATTATGTGGATTGAGGTTGACTTCAGTAAACAAAACAAAAAGGCTTAGCAGGTGTTTTTCACAAAGACAAGAGAGCAAATACTGGATGGTAGAGTGTGAAATAGCATGCTCCACCTCCACCCCTCTTACAACAGATCTTTTCCACCGTCTCAGGGCCAAAGCTGAGACGTTGGAAGAGATCTGGACTGACAAATTGGGACCACGGTTCGACATAAACAACGTTGTTTTTGACTCTATAAAAGCTTCTGGAGAGTCTTAGTTCATTTTAATTCAAATGAATTATATTTAAATTATATTTAAACAAATTATATTTAAACAATGACTTAACATGTTTATTATAAAGGATGATGAGATTAGACAAACTAAGGAGTAGATTTCACATTTCAGTAGCATTTTCTGGCTCATAACCTTGCACCCATATCAAAAAATAGGTTCTGGCACTGTATCATCTTTGAAAACCCACAGTGGTTGTAACCAATATTGTTGCAGGGTTATCTGCGCCAGTGCAGGAAGCGTGTGGACATGTTCAATGATGACCAGCTGAAGGTCATCTTTGGGAACATCGAGGACATTTACCGCTTCCAGATGGGTTTTGTTAGAGACTTGGAGAAACAGTACAACACAGAGGAACCACACCTTTCTGAAATCGGACCATGCTTTTTAGAACATGTGAGTTAAAATAGTGTTATCATAAGTATTTTTCTTTTTTAACCGTCTGATATCAATTAGGGAAAATGAATAGACTTGTACACACTGTCAAGCTGAGAGCAGCCATGATTGCTAATAATTGTGTTATGTCTGTTATCTCAAGATCAGAACTTAATTATCTAATTGTCTTGAGATAACAGTAAAGTTGTGGAGATTAAGTTACCGGCAAACCCCAACATAATTAAGTCTAATGTTGAGAAAACAGCTCTAAAAAAATGTAGGTACAACGGCATTCTTCTGTACATATCGGCTTCTCCATCATATTTTATTGAAAACAGGATTCATAAGTAATATTCCGTTCCTATCATGCACCTCTGCACTCTACTCTTACTCCACAGCAAGATGGATTTTGGATCTATTCAGAATACTGTAACAACCATTTGGATGCCTGTATGGAGCTGAGCAAACTGATGAGGGATGGCAGGTACCAGCACTTCTTTGAGGCCTGTCGCCTCCTTCAACAAATGATTGACATTGCCATAGACGGCTTCTTGCTCACCCCAGTCCAGAAAATCTGCAAATATCCACTCCAGCTGGCTGAGCTTCTCAAATACACTGCACAGGAGCACAGGTACTGTAGGCTATATAAAAATAATATTTAATCTGCTGAATGTGCTGCTGTATGATGGTAGTTCATTTAAGTTTGAAAATCTAATACTGATGCATCGTTGTGTTCCAGATGCATTGTTTTGTGCTGCAGCTGTTGTAGGTGTTTGGTTTATTCTGCTGAAGTTGTGATTATCCATGTACTAACTGTAACAAATGCGGTTTTGCACTGTTTTACCATTTTTCTGGTAATGTTTTAGAGGAAAACATTTCATCAAGGGATCTAAGTGGTATGGAAAGTTTATGCAACAGTACTGCATTTCATAAGCAAGTCAAATCATTTTTATATTAATACATTGCAAAATGATCTTTGAATAGAATTTTGTATATAAATAGTTTGCAGATTAAATATGAATTTGGGCTTTTGCTGGCACTTATACAAGACTCAACAGTCCACACACTGCATGCACAGCAATGAAACACAGTACACAATCTAAACATTTGCAAAGGATCTCTCGTGAACAGACGCATATGCGAGCATCCAGATGCGCAAACTCATGCATGCAAACCCCCAGAAACATGCTGTAAGTGATTCAGCGTGTCTCAGTCAGCTCCAGGTCATTCACAAACCCTGCGTTCTCAGCCAGAGAGGGATAGGTGCCAGCTCTGCCAGCAAGGCCTGCCAGATCACTGTGTTTGACTGTTAGGAGCTGTGGAGAATCTGCCAGATATAGGCCTGCTCTCTGTCACACAAACAGTGCTGTCACACACACACACATATTATCTTTCAAAGTGCGGATTGGATCCATAGCACATCTAAGCCAGAGGGATATATCCAGCTCAGTTAGCAAAGATTCAGTCAGAGTTAACTGTGGATAGAGAAAGTAAGCTGATTGGAATTAAATAGTGGTTCATTATTTTGACTGTGCTCCGGGATACTTACTGCCATTACTTAAATACTCTGTATCACCCTGTTTTACTACATTCACTGCTGCACCATTACATATCTTATTTTTAAGAGTAGTCAGCTTCCAAGAACAATAACTTAACCCTTTAACACACAGGAGTAAATATTTATACACTGTGTCCATAGTGACTATCGATATGTGGCAGCGGCGCTGGCAGTAATGCGGAACGTCACTCAGCAGATCAATGAAAGGAAGAGGAGGCTGGAGAACATCGACAAGATCGCCCAGTGGCAAGCCTCTGTTCTAGATTGGGAAGTATGTGTTTTTACTGACTGTTCGTTAATTTTTATTACAAAGCATCTGAGCTCTGATGTCTACCAGTGTTGTTTTACTGGCTATATCTGTATATGGAAGAACTTAAATTTTAATCCATATATCACCAAAGCAAAAAGTCCTTTATGAATTCCTTAATATTTTGCTCTTTAAATGAACTAAGACTTGGACATAGATATGAGGGTAGACATTTTAATACAATAATGCTATCAATAAGTGTAGAAAGTTTAATGTAGGGAAAACATCTCATGTAATGTTTGTTTATCCTGAACATACTTTTCAATTTTTAAAAATATTTTTCATTTTAACAAACTGAAAAAAATATCTTTTCAGCTTCCACATAACCCTGCGTTCGATGACTGATTGTTTAATATAAGTTATCGTTTTTTGACATCATCTAAACCGGTATTGCAGAAAGATAGTACATACATTAACAATTAGGAGGAGTGTATAGACACATGCCAAAATTAATGATCAAAATCAAGGTTGAGAAATCCTGAATTCTAATCTCTAGTATGGGTAAAGCTCCAAAAAGGCTGGAGCATACATTTCCCATAGTACAACATTTTATCTTAAACTTCCCCTGCCCCAGTCATATCTAATTAACCCTATGTCCCAGTTTGTAAAGCAGGCTTTCAATTAAAAAAATGTCATTTCTAAGCCCAAGTTGAGATCTCGCTGATAAAATCACTATCACCTCATCAGCGTTGATTTCTCAGACTTAACAATGCTTGTTCAGAGCCACAGAAGATAATACACAACTGTTTTAACAGGATTAGAGGTTCTAACCAGCCTAATATTTGCTGTACCAAGAGAAGTCTCTCCGTTTATTAACTGTGTATCTTTGTTTGCCTGTGTGTCTAGGGAGACGATATCTTGGACAGGAGCTCAGAGCTCATCTACACTGGAGAGTTGTCATGGATCTATCAGCCGTATGGACGCAGCCAGCAGCGAGTCTTCTTCCTCTTTGATCACCAGCTGGTCCTCTGTAAGAAGGTAGGTGCTATCTCTCCCCCTTTGTTCACTTTCCTCCTTTTATTTGAAGACTTTGTTGGCTGAGAACAAGCTGATAAGTTAAAAATCACTCTCCGCCTGTTTTTCTTGAAAGTTGTGTATCACATGCCTTTTGAAAGAGATGCTCAAAGACAATGTGACTTCTTCAGCCCTACTCAAGAGCCACAAATAGATTACATAATGCTGCATGAGACACACCAGCCCCAAGTGAAGATATGTTCAAATCCTCAGCACCTTTCATAAAATGGAGCTGTGGTAGTTTGGGCTCTAATGCACCAAGGCTGTGCTCTCCTGTCAGACGGATCTTCACGCTTGGCTAGACTCAGCAATACGTGAGCACAAAAACAGAATCCAGACAGAAACTAGCATACGTGTCCACACAGAGGAACAATAATTTCACCATCACAGACACAAACACACCCAGACAAAGAATATAACACACATAGAAATACTTTCTTTATGGTTCTCTCTCTTGCCCTCTGTCCTCATCCTTCCCCTTCTTTCACGTTTGAACACGTCTAGCACCAGAAATAAACTCCCGTATGTTTGCAGATCACACACGTATCCGCCGTTCTAAATAAAGTCAGTTCCAAGACACACTAGATCATAAAGTCTAGTCTTTGTTATACACTTCCTACTTCAGCATTCTCAGTACACGTGTAATGGCAGCCCTCAGGATGTGTCAGTAGCATAAGTAGCGCTCCATCTTTTCCTCTCTGTCTTCCTCATCAGCACACGAATGCTGAAGTGTCTCTGCATGGCTATTAGAATATTCCTGCTAGTCTTTAATTTGACCTTTCTTGACCCTACAGTGCAACTGGGTGTTATTTGGTCCTGAGGCAATGGTCATGATGACGGGGCAGTCTTTTTCCTGCAAATTATGAAAGTTCCATCAGGTTATTTGTGCTTGATGTACTGGTATAGAGCAAAAACAATTAGTTGATTAATGATTAGTCGATTGGAAAAAATTACTTACTATTACGTAACCATTTTGATTAATGATTAATCAATTTTAAGTAAAATGTCACACAAATGTGCCAAACATTCTGCAGTTCCAGCCTCTCCATTGTGAAGATTAGCTGCTTGTCTTACATGACATTAAACTGAATATTCTGGGGTTTTAGACAGTGGGTCAGACCAAACAAGCAATTTCAAGATACCACCTTGGTCTTTAAGCAGTTGTTATGTGCACTTTTCATTCTTCTCTAACATTTTATAGACCAAATGATTAATCTGTTTAGCAAATTTTGCATCAGCAAATAAATTGTTGATGAAAATAATCATAGTTTCAGCACCTGTGCTGGTATAGCTGGAAAATAATAAATTAAATATTCATAGATGTTTTGTAAAACTTATGAGGTTACACTGGTTGTGCAATCAAAAATGATATTAATAAATTCTGTCACAGACTGTCAACAAAGAATGAGCATTATAAATATAAGAAGTATGATTTAATGCAGTCTTGATAGTTTGTAGTGTGTTAGATTGTATTCGTCTTAGTCTATGTAAAAACAGCCGTTAAAATAGTCTTTCTTACATTCTCATCTAGTGAGAAGCAGATTTTCTGAGAAATTTTGCATTCTGCAACGTGTGTGGACAGTATTTGTACGTTTGGGCAGCAGATGGAAAAGGTTGCATAAGACAGGCTCTCAGGCTACCAAGGGAAGGATGCTTGTTGACACCTCTAAGGTCCAGCACGCACACACACACACACACAGTCGCACACAGACACACACACACATGCACACACATTAACATACATTTTCTCCTCTTCTTACCCAGGATCTGATACGCCGGGACATCCTGTACTATAAGGGCCGCATTGACATGGATCGCTATGAGGTGCGGGACGCTATAGACGGGCGTGACGACGACTTCAACGTCAGCGTGAAGAACGCCTTCAAATTGTGCAACAAAGACAGCGAGGAGATCCACATCTTCCTGGCCAAGAAACCAGAGGAGAAGATCCGCTGGCTCAGGGCCTTCCATGAGGAGAGGAAGATGGTGCAGGAAGATGAGAAAATCGGTTAGTCACGCACCTCTCTGCACCACCCTTTTTGGAGAGCGGTGTCCATTCACAATGGACACTGGAGCTTCAGTTACATGTTGCATTTCCTGTTGCACAGTACAAGGTGATGTGTTTTTTAGCTCAAAACACAAGCTTCCCTGTGAAACATACAGAAAGTGAGTGTGACTATTAGGCCTTAGCTCTTATTGGCTGGGTTATGGTCAAAATGTAATTTGTTGTGTTCAAAATGTTTCTTGTGCTTTACTGTGACTTTATTTTGAAAAGGTTAACCCAAACAATGCTTCAGTTGTTCTTAAACCCACATAAAATCCATCTTATTACATATTTTCTTACATGAATATTATTGTTGTTTAGGTTTTGAGATCTCTGAGTACCAGAAGCGACAGGCGGCCATGACAGTGAGAAAGGTGACCAAACAGAAAGGTGAGGCAACAAGAAGATATCAGGTGATTTCCCTTTTTTTTTTTCCTCGCTGCTGTGCTCTGTCTTCTCATCGCTGTTTACTCCTCCCTTATCCTGCGCTCTTTTTTTTCTTTCTACACCTTTTTTTAAACACACATTCTTTGTTTATGAATGGATCTAGACTAGCCATGTACTAAGCTAGAACAGTCAAGTGAATTCATGTCGTCTCACTACAGTATATTACTTTCAGTATTATTCCTTTGAGTGAAATGTCTGTCATATATGAGGATGACTTGAGTTGTAAAGCAGCTGTTAAGCATCTATGAAAAGACAGAGGGCTGTTTGCATGAATTATTGAGTTTAAAGGGTGATACCAGTGTTCATAACATGTGGGTCTTGTGTCATGCTTGTCTGGAAATAGTTTAATACCTCAGTCAACTGTTTGCATGTTTTTTTCTTTTTCTGAGTTATGGTGGTTGTTGGTGCATAGCACTCCATTAACATCCAGATTTTCAAAGAACACCCTAAACAAAAATTACTCTTCAATCTTTTAAATTTATACTTACCCCTGAGGTGTAAAGTTGTGCAGTTAATTTCAATTAGATACTTTTTAGTACAGCATCTCAATTGTACATCAATGAGCCTTTACCTTGGATTGTGTAATTTAGCACAATGGTGACACATGTCACCTTGAGGTCAGGAAAAAACCAGGGTAATCATGGTATTTTCTTTTAATTTATTTGACTTAACATGTTATGTTTTACTGTAACATAACACTTGTCTGAATACTATGGCGACAAAAATTACCAGCTGTCTCAGTAACGGAAAAACATGTTAAACAAGATATTCAAGATCCTGGTTCCTGACAAAGTATCAAAGACAGAGGACCCACATGATTCAAACTGCTGGTATCATCCTTGAAGATTTAGCCATTTTAGAGCTAGGCTAGATGTTTGTACATTTACCATTACTGATGTTCTTGCTATTGCCAGTTTCACAATAAGCATGATCATCCATTAAAGGTATTAATTAACCAATGATCACTGCTGGAATGTTCTCTCTGACGTTAGGATCCCTGTAGATGTCTGTGAGAAGTCAATGTTGTGTGTTTCTAAGTGCTGTATGTGTACATGGCTGGCACAAGGTGAAGTACTCTCTTGAATTTCAGATTCATTTATAGATTTCATCTTGAGAAAGAGGGCCATGTTGTATGGACATGGTTTGAAAATGATAAAGGTATATGCATTAGAGTTCTCCTTAGAGCTAGCACAATAAGATGCCATGGCAACTGCTAAGCAGCATTGGGAGGTGTTGTAATTAACATTGGCATTGGAGCATGCAGTCACTGTCCAATCTGTTTACAAGCATGATCTTGACTGTACAAAATACACAGGTTGCACCAACACAAATACATCAAACCCTTCTAACTGCTAAAACAGTGTTTTGAAAAAAAATATCCCTACCAAAAAGGCACTGTTTCTCATCTTTTCATGTTTTTTTCTAAGATGCCATGGCAACTTTTGAAAATCTCATCTCCAAATACTGATTGTATCTAATTTTTGATTATACTAGCTACACTAGTTGTGATGCTTGTAGACTGTAGCTTAATGACATTGTAGACTGTAGTTAAATGCATATTAACAGCTTTATGTTGGCTCTATTTTCGCCACTCTTGTGTTCTAAAGTGTCGAGGTGCTATTCAAACAAAAGTGCTGTCAACAAACATGGAAGAACAGTGTCCCTCGTCCAAATGCCTGCTTTCATCATTGTATCAGATGTAATCTGTTAGTTCTCTTGTTTGCCTGCTGCAGAGTTTGATTGAATAGCATCTTTAGTCTCCCTTGTGTCATTGCTAGAGCTGAATTCCACTTTTCTCCCAATTCAGCTACCATCATAAGATCATAATGTTTCATATCTCAGGTTTAATATGCAGGAATGTTAACACTGACGGCTCATTTTGTACGTCTTTGTGCCTGTTTTCTGTGAAAGCATGACTTGATGTTGTGTTGTTGTCTGTCTCTGGTGCAATACTGACGATATTTCCTCTTTGCTATCCACCTCCCCTCTTTGTCTCTCTTGCTTTGTGCCCTGCACTGCCTCCTTGTTCCCTTCCCCTCATACCCCCTTCTTGCTCTTTTTGCACCTACCTCCCTAGGTGTAAACAGGTGCACACCCCCCTCATACCCGCCCCCCCAGGACCCCCTCAGTGCGGGGCAGTATGAGGTAACGGAGGACATGGCACAAGGAGAGGTTTTTGAATTCAGTCAATCCAAAAGAGGCCAGGCTCCTTTCTGGCAGAATTTTAGTAGATTAGCTCCATTTAAGAAATAGAGATACAAAGACTCTTCTGAAGGACCAGCTATTTTCTTAGAAGCACTAAACACTGGATGATCATGTCCCATGATGAAGAAAAATACGAAAAACACACATACACAAGAGACTCCGAAGTAAGGACCACTGTTAATATAGAGTGTGATTTAAAGCAGCAAGAGGACTGAAGACTGGGATTTAAAAAATTGAGAAAAAAATAAAACTTTACAATTCATATATGTTAGTAACGTTCTTAGTTTTCACGCTTCTCCAGCTGAGTCAACTGTTATGAACTCCTTCCCTCGGATTCTGAATATTCACACCATCTGAATGTCCTGGAGTTACTGAGATTGTTATATGATTTCGTTTTTAATCTATCATCTGTAAACAAACACACGGCCAAGCCAGGTTATTCCTAATAGTATGATTGTGTCCAAAAGCTGAGATCTTGCTGTGCTGCTATGTGAGATTGTTTGTAGCATTCTTCTGAATGTGGGATTGAATAACGGCGGGCCTCAGCCACAGGCTGTGGCTTGTGAAGGACCCGCGAAGCTCGACTGTCAGCGTCACCTCTGAGTTAGATCCATCTCGCTGCCGATCACAGACTGGTCAGGCCATCTCTGCTCTACTGATGTCTGCCTCTGGATCTCCTCCTCACTCTCAATGCTCCACTCTCCTCTCTCTAGTTGTCTGCATATAGTAGCCCTCTCTTCAGCAAGTCTGACATTCGCAGCATTTCCGTCCCTCTCTGCATCCCTCTCCTGTCCTTTCTATCTCTCTACTCAACTTCACTTCCTCTGAGTGAGTAGCTCTCAGAGGAAGAGCTTTGTTCTTTTGGAAACCGGCCATCGGTTATGATATGATGGATCAGGGAACAAATCGATAGTCGAAACATCATTAGAATATTTGCTCCCTCTCACCAAACACTTTTGAAAGGATTTTCATATCCGGTCATGCCGATGGGCTGAGGGTTGCATTTGACGGAGAGCTTGCCGCTCGGATGAAACAGCTGGGAGCAGGAGATGGGCAGGCTATGGTCCACCTGCCTTGTGTCAGCCCCCTTTCCCCACTCTCCCCAGAGACCACCCCTGTAGCACTGTGCTGGCAGCTCACTGGCTGTTTGGAAAGAGCGCAGCCTACCTCCAGAAATCCACTGAGAGCTAAAAGTGAAGTTGAAGCATTGGCCAAAGTCTAAAATAATATCTCTTTTTCATGTCAGCTGTAAAAAAAAAAAGACCCCTTCGGCTGACTTAATTATTTTTTATAGCTCACACTGTCCAAAGCACAGTACTTATTCAGACTGAGGAGTGCTTTTTGTTTCATTTGAGTAGAAGCAATGGAACGGAGTGACAAATTACCCTACCCTAAGTACCCCAACCAACACAAGGGGAAATGGTCAGAAAAATGGCAGAAATTGTAAGTGAAGAGAACTGGAAAAAAAGCACATTGCTGAAGTGTCAGCCCACGCTGTGGGGTGGCAGAAAGGTGAATTTAATCTGTAGCACGCAGGTGTCCTCTGACAGGCCCATGCATCTCTAAAGACCGCAGCTTCAAATCTTGGCACTCCTCCCTGTCACATTGTTCTCCAGATCTGATCCATGTTCTGGCAGTTAGGGCTGGCACTGTTAAGTGATTTACAAAGGAGTGCGGCCTGATCAGATTGATTTGTTTAATTAACAAAGTCCCCGAAGCTGCTGTGAGAGAGATCCTGCCATAGAGTCCTTCAGCTGGAGTTTTAGAGAGGACATGGCCAGCAGAGGAGAAACTACCAATTTAAGCAATTCACGATGGTGTATTCTTTTCTACAGTTGGAATGTAAGTGTAACATCTGTCCATGGTTTATGATCATATTTTGACCTCAGATACAGAAATACACTTTGTGTTGAATTATATCACCTGATGGGCAGTACATATACAGTATGACAATGTGTGCAATGTGATATATCATTATATATCTTCACTATTCACTACAACGCGATATGAAAGAGTTATATATCGTTCTATGTCATTTGTTTGCCTTCTTACAGGCCTTATAACCTATTGGAAAAAAGACCTTAGAATTGCTTTGTATGTTGTGTAATTTATGTTTTTGTTTCAGTAAAGAAAGTTGAGAAATGGGTGAGTTGGCTGCTGGTGTCTGTAGGGATGGCTCCCAGTGAGATTGTTTTGGAAGATAATTCTCTCGTCTGGCACAGCAAAGAGATATGGTTCCCAGGCCATGATAACCTCAGGTCCCGTGTTACGCCCAACCCCATCCCCCACCTTCCCAATTCCCCACCACCACCAGTAACAACATTCAGACACAAGCATGCAGGCAAAGGAACATGCACACACAAACACAGACACACACACACAGACATAATCATGCGCACTTGCTGGCCCGTTCTGCTGCGGAGAAGAGAGATGCTATCTAACAGTGCCTTCCAGCATTCCACTAGTGATTATCTATTCAGTTTTACAGGCAGATTTGAATTAGTCATGTATTTTCCCTTCAGTGTGGGACTTGCATCTCTCTCTCTCTCTCTCTCTCTCGCACATACAAACTGGGAATTCCTCGTTCCCTGGTGCATGAGATCCACTCGGACAGAAACTTAGAGGTCAGGCCTTTTCCATATGAGTAGATACTGTGCTGTCTGACTGAAACTCTTAAAACACCTTATTATATTGTATCACACGTACATAGTGGTAATTTTATTGCACAAAAAGAGTTAATTCTTATTTCAGACATTTAGAAACTACATAGAATTCCTTTATCTATTTAACATGCTGAAAGATGGTTTAATTTGAATATATAGTAGGAAACAGATTTTCATTAGTCAAGTTAGGTTTCACATTTCAAAGTATATTATTAACAGTGAGTTATAAATCAAAAGAAGAATCATCTATTTTACCTTTATCAGCTAAACACTGTAAATACTGTAAAAAGAACAGATCATATATTTGGATATTGGTATTTTGCGTTGGAGACGAATGTTGTTCCAGTTCTAGCGTGCGGTAGACCTCAGTACCAGGTAAATGCATGCTTGTGGCATCCAATATTTTGCATGAGACTTAAGACAACTCTTAACAGATTGTTTAGTTTCATTTAACTTCCAATGGGATATTTTTTTCCCACAATGCGGAACCATTCATCCGTGAACCCATACCATCTCACTAAAGGGAGTTCTTTTCTCTATCCACCTGTCTCCTGCTCACTTCACATTACAGGTTCTAGCTTCTGTTTTTATTTATTGTCAGTTCGAGGAGGAGAAACCTCTTTTCTAATGCTGACTCAAAGACTAAACTTTTGATAGGTGAAATGAAAGGCACTGATGCTCTCTTTGCCCAGATATAATGGGTACTATAAACTGTAACACTATTTTAAACCTTTATCCTTTTTTTCTTTTTTTTGACTCCAACCTACACAATCATGGTCTAAACTGCTGGTTATTTTTCTTTGAATGCCATTAACTGCTGAGGCAAAACGGGTATAATTTATAATTTTATACAACAACAGTGAACCAAATAGGAGTTAGCACCGAACATGGGTGTCCATGTATAGATTTGTAGTCGAGCAGAAGAGCTGAATAAATGCGAAACATCTTGGGATGAGCTAAAAATAAACGTAATCCTGAAGACACGCACGCACGCACACACATTCACACAAACACTGTACTGCACTGCAATTCATATCGTGCTCCTGTTTCAGATGGCAAATGATTCTTTGAAGTACAATGACTTGACAGTTAATTCCTTATTTGTATTTATTGAATAAATAATACCATTTTGGCCACATTGTTAAAAGGATGTATATATTGGTTTTATTTTTCTTAATATAATTATCAGTCTGACCTTGTACTGCGAACTGAGGGGACAGCCTTCTGTGCAGGTGATTTTTTTATTTAATCTCTACAGTCAAGAAACCAAGACAGCCAAGTTAGCAAACTGTCCAGAGTTTGCTCACATTTCTGTGATATCTTTTAGTCCAGTGTAGTGTACATGAGCCAGTAACCACATTCACTCACATTTAGCATAGCAACATCTTCAGTAGGAACTCCTTGCAGTTGGTTATGCAGGCCTGAGTTGTTCAAGAATAGTCAGGGTACAACAGGGTCTTCAATGAACCATGTATCAATGTGGTCTTAAGTGACAACAAGGTAAAAAAGTAGACTCAAATCCCAGTTTTGAAATCTTTTCATTGTATATTACCATCTAGTTTAAGATCTGGATTTTTGACTATCACAGAAGAATTTACTCACAGCATCATATCCTTTGTCACCATATGCAAACATTTGTCGTTTTCTTTCTTGCTGGCCTTTAAGTTTGATTATTTGTTGTAAAAATGAAAAACCTTAAAAATAATGCCTACTCAATCCAGAAACTGTGAATGGGAGAGTGGAGATGTCAACTGTATGTACATTGTATGTTTTGATGTAATCAGAAGCACTGGGAATATGTTGTACTTTGCTGTAAAAATAAATCCATATCTGATATAGCTGTACTTTTGTTGAAAATAAAACCTCTACAGAACTGCGTGTTAAGGCGTCAAAGTGTGAGTGAGAGCATTGTGCTGGGTTTTCCTGTCGTGTGACATCATTTCCTGTTTTTTAGCCCCCCCCCCCCCCCATATTACAAATGAAAGGCCACACATAGATTTAAAAACATAGTATTAGGTAACAACATCATACTGGTTTGATTCACAAGCCACAAAAGAAAAATTCTATACCACAAATTGTAGCTTGCAAGTAACTATGCTGTAATCAATAAGTAATGAGACTTGTGCAAATATAATCTCCCAGTTGGCCTTGCTAAAGTGTTGGCTGATTTCTCCGCTTCCTAATGTTTTGAAGTCCGAAGATGCAAGACAGTTTTTTTCAGGCAAGATCTTAGACAGACAGTGTGTGTCTGTGTACGTGTGTGTTTCTCCAGTGGTGTCTAGATGTCTAAATAACTGAAGTTAGACTATATCTGATTGTGTAAATATACCAGAAAAAGGACAGAGCTAGAGGTTATGCAAAGAAGGATTAATAGATTATCAAAATTGCCCATCAGAATCCTTGTGTTTGGACCAGAGCGATATGCAGTGTAACTGTGGTCTCTAGTGGTTAACCACGGTGTTACGCCTCCCAAGGACAGGGCAGATTTTCTTAAAAGGAGCCTGTTCAGGATGATCATCCATTTGTGGTTTCAAAAGACACTTCTATCAGCTATGCGTAGTTCAAATATCGAATATATTTAAGCTATTTAATAAATACATCTACAGATAGCCACAAACTGCAGTCTTCGTATATAAATAATAATAACAAATATTTACAGCACTAGGATAGAACAGTGACATCTAAAGGAACCAGAGAAAAATACTATACAGTGTGCACTTGGAAGCTGGTTGTGTGAGGGGGTCTTCTCCTATTGGTGGCAAAATATGGCAAAATTAGAAATCACTTATCCAGTCGCAAGTGTGCAATGAGGTAATAATAAAATTTACTGGATATATCGCTTGATGCTAGCATGAGCATCATATGAGTTCAGAGGTGTCGTGCTTCAGGTAATTCCTCAGGATCAAAGGAACGTCCAAACTGTCAATGGCAGGCTCTTTATTAGCAAGAGAGATGTATCGTCGAATCGCCAGCCGAGTCTGAGACATCAGTGTTTTGGGACAGACTGGAGCAGAAAGAGAAGGAAACAAAGTTGCATCAAAATTTGCTTTTTGAGGCATTTCACAGAACAGTTACTAGTTTACATGTGTCTCACCTCTCTCCTTTAGCAGTAGAACCAGGGCTTCATTCTGCTTTGTAGTCTTGTCAATGATCAGTGTAGGCAGATACACATCTGCACCAAAGTCAATGAGAAACTGGATGTACTCTATGCCGCAGCCATAACGGAGACACACCTCCAGAACTGTCTTTGGCTGTTTTATCCTGGCCAGCATCCTTGCATCTGTACAGTTGTAGTTGGGATTGGCGCCATGGAGAAGAAGCAGTTTAAAGCAGTCCAGGTGGCCATAAACAGCTGAGATATAAAGGGCCCCTCTGCAGGCTGTCGCGTTGGAGGCCCACTCGGGTACTTTGGGTTTGACATCCACCTCGGCTCCGAACTGTAGCAGCTCTCGGAGCACATCTACATCACCTTCTCGGGCGGCAGTCAGCACCGGTGAGCAGTTGTTGTACTGGCTGCCGTTGGGATCGGCTCCAGCCTTCAGCAGAGCAACCACACAGTCCAGATGTTTCCCACTGACGGCTGTGAACAAAGGCGTCTGGGCCTTCACATCCAGGCTGTCAACCTGGATTCAAACGCAGGAGAACACCAACATGGTTTAGCACTAGGGAACATAATCCCCTCAAATAGTGGTTTAATGGTCCAAGGGCTTAAAGACGTGTATAAATAGTGTAGAATGAGATTAGCAGAGCTTTTTCACTGAAAACAGCCACCTGTTGCATCTGAAGACAACACTGATAACAGCTAAGTTAAAAGGACCAAAAACTAAAAAAGAGGGCTTGTCACCACAAATACTTTTATAAACATATTCACAAATATATATACACATAATCATATACTTATGTCCATTACATCCGCCAGCAGGCACAGCTGTAGTGTACCACTCCCAAAAAACCATCTCATCGTCCTTATCTGAAAGTTGTACATCACAATGCTCTCTCTGCATCTCACCTCTGCACCATGCTCCAACAGTACCTCCAGGCACCTCAGGTGTCCCAGGGCGGCAGCAGTGCGCAAGGGGGTTACTGGGACCCCCCACCCACTACGAGCATTGATAGACCCCCTGTAATTCTCCTGAGACAGGAGCTTGGAGAGCAGAGTCACGTCGTCGCTGCTCACAGCGTTGTTCAAGGCCTGACACAGCTCATTGTCCTCATCCTCCTCCTTAGGCTGCAGCAGGGAGAAGATCTTAGAAATGTCCATCAAACTCATGTTGACAGCTTGGTCCAGAACCATAATGTAACTCCAGGCTAGTGCAAGTCAAAGCTTTCCCATCTGCGGTGACGGAGAAAGAAGATGATTTACCCAAACACATGCACAGCTGAAATACTCTTGTCATTTTGGGTTATTTTTGTCAGGCGTGGTTTTTACTTTAACATATCAAGTTTTACCATGAAAACCCATGACGTTTTTCTACCACCACCAGACGGTACAACCTTAAGCCAATGCAGTTTGTTTACATAACACAGTCACTTCATATAAGGCAAATCACAGAAATACAGCCTAAATGGAAGAGCAGACATACAGTGCATGGCTTCAAAACTACATCTGAATGATTTATACACAGAGACTTACAAAATTAATGCTTTCCCACTAAACGTCCACAGGCTTTGCTCAGTAGAAACAAAGTTCTGAGTTTGGTGTCAAGAGCAGCAAACTGGTGCTGTAAAAGGACACTTACCTCACCTTGCTGCTAGCTGATGTTATTTCCACAGAAATTAGAAGAGAAGTAAAAACCTTTCAATATTCCACTATGAGCCACGTGGGAGAGAGAGAGAGTGTGTGATGCTTTTACAGGACCTGTGAGTTGTGAAATGTGCAGTATAGTGCGTGTGTGTGTGCGCGTGTGTATGTGTGTGTGTGTGTGTGTGTGTGTGTGTGTGTGTGTGTGTGTGTGTGTGTACATATGTGTGTGTATTAGCTAACAGGGGGGCCAGAGCTCCTTTCTGGGGGGTGGGGGCTAATTTTAGGCCACAGATGGGCCTGGCTAAACTTCCATTCTTGGTGAGTCCAGACTCAGGTTTATAATTAGAAATGTGATAGAATTGTGACCCTCAAGTCTGTGATTGGTGAGTGTGACTGTGTCTTTCCATGTGTCCTGGATAAAAACAAAAATGAAATGGAGACCTCTGTGTCTCTGGGTCAGTGTTAACAGTGCAGGAATTCCTCATTGGAAGTTTCAGCTCGTCAAACTAGAAAGCATTAGAGATACAACAGCCCACAACTGCATCTCTGTTTCCCAGTGGGATGATAACGCCAAATAATATGTGAGAAAGGCAGTTAGCCTGCCATAGGTGTCCTGCTATCACCCTGTTTCATGTCAAGGCAGCCATTTTAGCAAGTGTCGGCAATGTGACTGGCAGGAGCAGCCAGTCAGCTGTTCCTCTGCCGTACCCCATGTATAGAAGGAAGGCTGTGACACACCACATTCTTTCAGCAGATGGCACAAGAGTCCAGATTCCTGGCATTGTACAAATACATAAAAGGTGTTTATTTATTTATTTATCTCAGCAAACAGACAAAGAACAAATAAATGTGGAGAACCGAGGTTCACTTTTAATGCAAAGTTACTGACTCAAGAACAGTGACAAAACAAGAGCTATCAGAAGTTGCAATTCAATAAAAAGAGCCTTCTTCACAGGAGACATTTTGACCTGTCATTGTAGGAAAAGCACAGGTGTCACTGCTAACACTGACCACGACTCTGTTCTACTGAAATGTCCCAGTGAGCCACAGCAATGTGGATATGAGCCAATATCGACAATTTCAGGACCTCGAAGCCAAAGCAAGCACATGAAATTCAGCCAATATTGATTTCATTGTTTATTTCGACACATCAAAATGTCCTCTTTGAAAAGGTCTTTAAGAACTAAATATAGGCAATTTACAGTTAGATTGCAATCTTTGTTATTATTACAGAATAAATGCCAGAAACACAATTGCAAACAATTTTATTTTCTTCTATTTTCTTTATTGTCATAATTATTATCATGGACAAACTCTAATATTTAACGGTAGCCCTATCACTGCCAGGTAATGTAAAGCTTACACATCACCATCTAATGATGACACTGGTATCTAACATGTGTGATAATGTATAAAAGACGTTGCCAAACTGCCATATTACAGCTGATAGCAGTTACAGTAATAATGAATGTATTATAATGTGTTTATAAATTAAAATGAATCATTAAAATGTTAATAAATGAATTAGATTAGAGTATAAATGAATCAACGTGATATTAAATTCCTCAAATGGCATCGAAATATGTCCACGTGATTTTCCCCCTCACGTTCCCCCTGTCGACCACCAGAGGGCGATAGTCATGCGCCGATGGCGGAAAGTGCAGCCGTGGTAAACGGTGAAGAAGAGAGCGTGTAAACACAGTTTGGTGAGAAGAAAACAAGCCTCGTTTGTCTTTTAAAATCGTTTAAAGTTTCTCTTAGAAACGTCTGGTAGCGCTAAACGAAAGCGGCTCGTTAAGATACTGGGTTTACTGCCCGTCTCCCTCAATAAAACAGTCAAAGTAACGCTACTAAGCAAACGCTAGCATCAGTTATTGAGTGTTATTACCCTAATGTCGCCGTTTAACGGATGAGGCTCAACTAAAAAGATACTCCCGACTGTCGTGTTGTCTATAAAATGGAGGAGGAGGAAGCTCTGAGAAGTTACTGCAGAACCATGATTTCTCGTTGTCGAAACAAACGCGGGCACCTCCACTCCCCGGGAGAGGAGGAGAGGACGGGACCCGGTAGACGAGCTGCGGCCGGCGGCAGAGAGCCTGACCTCCCTGTCCCGGACCCTGCAAAGCGGGGGAGACGCGCACCCTCGCTCGGTCCTTTGTGTCCGCGTCCCGAGACCCAGACCGTCCCCCAGCAGCTCATCTCGATGCTGAGGCTCAAAAACTTCGAGGAGGAGATGAGACGGGTCAGGAGACGAGACCGTGTGACTCGATTTCACCGATCGGCCGTTGCGACAGAAACGCGCCTCACTTCCCTCCTTGCTGTGTTTCTCTCTCTCGGTAGGCTGCAGAGGTGGAGCGCCACGACCCCGCTGTCTGCAGCGTGTGCGAGCAGGAACAGGCCTCTCTGGCCTTGAGAAGGTTTATCTGGAGGAAGGAGACACAACTGAGGTTCCAAACACTGAAGGGCAGACTAAACACACACTTGAGCCACGGAGTAAGTGACCTTTAAATGCAGACCACCTCGATGTCACACCTGTCAGACTAAGCCTTATGGTAGTTGGCCCGATCAGAGGTTATTTATTGGACTAAAACAATCCTTCCTCGTTTATAGGATCGTACAAGTTGGGCGAGTTAGGGTGAAAACTCCCAGTCCTTTGATGCTCCTCACTGGATTTGGGAGGAACTACTCAGTGAAGATAAGCCGGTCAAAGCAACCCCGGGTTGCTTTAGCAACCACTAAGGAACGCGGTGTTGCCCTGGCAACAGATGAAATGAGGGGTCAGTCTGACAAAAGTGTTACAAGAACTCATTTTGCGAGACCTGGCTGTCCTTTTCCAGACAGATAGCTGCAGACATGACAAGCACGGTATTAATACAATAAACGAGACAGTGTTGTGGCAGAATCAAACAAATTCATACACCTTATTTCCCATAAAAGCTAAAGCAACACCCAATAAACACAGATCCCTATGCTGATTGTGATGCCCTCAGTTACCCTCATCAGCTACAGCATTGTGTACATGCACACCACTGGAACAAGAGTGAAGTCTTTGTTCAGAGCATTAAAAAAAAAAAAAGAAGATGGTAACAAGTTTAGTACAAAACAGCCATTTATTTCCTTATCATTGTATTAAAGTTTAACACACGACAATATTCAGAGCAAAGGAGTCTGGCCATTTTTGTCCACTTTGTGGTCACATGAACACTGTAAACATTTTAACAACGTTGTGTTTTATTTAACTTTGCAATTAAACCTATTAGATTTTATATTGGCACAAATAATACACAACAGTCATGGAAGCGCGCATGCATTAAAAAATTAGGGAGTACAGTACAATATCTAAGGCAATAAACAATAGCAACATGGGTAAAGTTATTTGGACATTTTAACCTACTATGGAAGTCATACAGTTACATAGAAACACATCCAAAGCACTAATAAAAACAAACAACAGAATGATATTATTAGATCTTCAATCAATTGTTGACAGATTATGAACAAGTTACTAAGAACAAGTTACAGTTAAAGTGGGGACTGAATGTGGAAATCATCCTGAAGCACCGATCTGTTTTTTCAGCCATATATTGCTACGCACACGGCTGATGTTCGATCAGCGTATTGGACCAGTTCCCTTTTAAATGCTACTGAAGCTGAAGGTGGAGTAGGATCTACTCATCTGGCTTCCTCTTGGGCTTCTTTGGGTTGCGGGAACGGCTCTTGGCTTTGCACAATGGGCAGATGGGAGCATTACGATGAATCTGTTGGTGGCAGGACAGGCAAGCCTGGAGAGAGGGGAGGAACATTACTTCACATTACATCGTGGAGCTAATTGAATCTTGGACATTGCTATATTATTAGGTCAGGCCATCTGCTGACTATTGAAAACTGAAATACTGACAACTTTACATCCTCACTGCAGGTATGTAGGTCAACAGGAGGAATACCTTCATAGGGGGGGGTTGCTGTCTGAAGGTGGCTGTCTGGCGGGCATCTTGCTTCCTGGACACCTGAAGCTGCTGTGCTGCGGCTGCAGCGGCAGCAAGGGATTCTGGGATGGCGGGCTCATGTGGCTCCTTCTGCCACTCTGCTTTCTGCTTCTCAAAGTAACTGTTGGAAGCAAAGGAAGAGAAGAATCTGGCTAGATGTGACTGTTATTTAGCGTTTACGGTCACAGCTGAGATCATCCCAGCTATGCTGTGGATCAAGAGATAAAATTAGAGAATGGCGTAGTTCAGCTCGCACATCTTCTTTTTCTGGACAACCCTGAGCAAAGTACAGACATTGTGAAAGTGCCTGCATGCATGTGACTGTGTGTGGGCAGAAAAGGGCTGGGAAAGAAATTTGGCCTTGGACTTTACGCCTGACTGGCCCATTTTCAAAATTAAAAAAAATAAATAAAAAATGGAAATCACATTTCATTGCACTCCCTGGTTTCGCTCAAAATAGGTTTGTGATAGCATAGAACTTGGAGCATTTGCAAAACAAAAATTAGGGGGTTCTATTTCTTGTAATCTTCTATTAATAGGCACCATATTAACATACACATTACAATAATTTAAGTAGTAAAAGTTTATCTGTTATGAATTCTATGTCATATTTTTCATAGAAGCTAACTTTTTATTTGGGATTTTTTTTTGCCATTCCTGAGGTGTAGAATTCTCTGTTTTGTGGTGCAGTATCATTCTCACCAAGTAGCTTAAAATGTACCCAACACTGTAAGGCCTGTAAGGTGTGAACTCATTTTCTCCAAAGT
Source organism: Istiophorus platypterus (assembly GCA_016859345.1). Taxonomy (NCBI): domain Eukaryota; kingdom Metazoa; phylum Chordata; class Actinopteri; order Istiophoriformes; family Istiophoridae; genus Istiophorus; species Istiophorus platypterus. The sequence goes on along the minus strand of CM029134.1, from coordinate 20,636,787 downwards.
TGTTCCATTACACCTAGTAATACAATTGTAGTAGGCACTATTACTATTAGGTAAAATGACTCTGAGAGTTACTGTCAGCAAGATGTGAATGTGATAGTTTTAACATCTCCCGAGATATAATAATAAATCCCTCTGTGATGAGTTAAGTCTACTAAGAAAAAGCACTGGAAAGCAACAGTGATGAGCCACAACTTTCTGACAATCTCATAAACTCAGGGAACATCAAGGAGCACACCACCACAAAGGAAGAGGGGGACAACTTCCACCTGGACAGAAATGAACTCATCATCCAAGCTCCTACAAAGTTCCAAGCCAAATTGAGAAGCCAGCCTAGCAACAATACTGTCAGTGGGCAGAGAAGCAGTGGCTCAGCACTCGTCATTGCAACTCAAGTTCTTTATTTGTGAAGAAAATTTCAATTAGCAGTACATACAATATCCTAAGCATAAAAATGAGAAATTACAATTCGTTTTTGAAAAATTTCCCTGTCCACTTTCAAATTAGGAGAAAATTCCAAAACTGAGCAGGAATGTCAAATCTTGACAGCCATACCTGGGAGTAAGGGACCAGATCAACTGTCAGAAACACTACTGGCAAACTGGGTCTGTATTTGTATCTGTACAATGGAAGAAAATAATCTCAGATATAAAGCATTTCTCTAAAGCTTTCCCAGCATATATTTGAGAACATGCACACGTCCTTGGCACTATTAGACACACTCTCACCTTAAATAGACCAGTCACACGTCATAAAGGCTCCAGGCCAGTGACACACTGTTCTGTTGAAGGAGTCATTCACTGGGCTTTTCTCATCACTTTTTCATTTCCCTACATATCAAAATGTGTATGATGGAACTAACAAAGCTATCACCCCTACTTTGGATATCTGAGTCACCTTGTCCAACACTGGGATCAACCTCACTTTCATGATCTAGCACAGTCAACTATGATTTTCATTAAGATATTCAAAGCTCCTCCTTTTACCACCAAGACATATTAAATAATGTAAAATTAGCTACAGGGACTCCAACATCGTGTGAAAAAAATATTGACCTTTTTTTGAGAAAGCATTTTTTAAAATTAAATTCAGTAATTATTTTTTAAGGCCAGTCTCTAACAGTAACAAGTAGTACTAATAGGAATCTTTAGGAAGTCCGTGCAAAATGGAAAAACATTTTTCCATTTACTCCTCATGGTACATGGTCACATAGGCATTATAGTGTTGATTTAACTGGTAAGTTTTCAGGTATTTGCTACTTCAGTTGCCATCCCATTACTGAGGAAGTGAAGGTAATGTGTGCAGTGCTCCAAACATAAAGAACGTCATTTAAAAAACATTTTTCCAGAAAAAATATTCCACTTGCCTGAGATATTCCAGGGATCTCACTAGGGCTATGGACATCTGCCCAACATCCCATAAAGTTTAACGACTAAATAATAATTCAGACAAACGATTCAGGTCCTTCACGATCACCGATATCCACACAGTAACATCATCCCCCACTTAAAGGATATTCCCTTTATGTAGGAAATTACTCTCACACAACCAAACAGTGTCAAAATTCAGCTCTCAATCTCACTCTGGTTTTGTTCCATCTCAAAATGTCTCAAGAATAATCTCCACTGTGTTTTCTCTGTACTTCCCATCAAAAAAAAAAAAAAAAAAAAAAAAAAAGCCAAACTGGTAACGAAAGGGCAGAGAACTAACATTTGTCCTTGACATTTGAGCAGTCTGATCTCAACATCTGATCCAACATGTCTCTACTAGGCATTAGTCCCAGATTCTCATGACCTAAAACGGTCCCGTTATCTCCACAGCTACCTTTCAAGAATTTGGTTACGCTACTAAACCAACCAACAAATGGATATTCTATTTTCTTTTTGCACTACTGGAGGCAGCAAATTAATCAGCCCACTCCATTCCCTCTTTTTTTCTTTGGAGGTTATGCTACTGACTTTGTAATCATTACTTAATTTCTACTCTAAATGCGTTTTTTAAACTGGATGCTTAGGTTGTTTTTCTTTTAGAGTATTTATAGAACACTACAATTGTACTGTTTACCAACGTATCTTTCATGATCAAAATTATTACATCCTGTTTTCTAACATTATAAAATCTCAGACTTTATAAAATTATTATGTCAATGCTTAAGTGGAATTTCCTCCTCAAAGTTCAATACAGTTGCTCTAGGAAAAAAAAATATCCAAAATCATTAGTATTTAATCTTATATAAATAAAGCAATCATAGCTTTAATCATACACTAAAGTAGCAAATTGTTGCACTATTAACATATGAAGGTTTTTGTTAAAATCCTTAAACAAAAAATTTATTCAAAGGCGAAAATATTTTTCTGAATTTATCTCTACTATTAAGACTATTCCAACATTTTTATTTAATACTACTAGCTCATGTCTGAAGCTGTCTTCCTCCAAGTGTCCTAGTCTTTTCAGTTACTGACATCGAAACGTTTCTATCCTTTTTCAGTAAAGCTAAGGACAGCTGATCTAGGATTTCCTGCCCTACTTCTTTAGTGATACTCCCTGTCCTTATTGAAGTACATTAGGATGATCTCATGAACTTTTCTCAAATATGAGCGTGTTTTCTAGTTCTGTCAACATGACATCAACGTAATTCTTTTTTTAAACTATGTAACAACAGGATTGTCCTCTGCCTGTGTCTGAATTTTTGAGGCTTCTTGTGTCCAACCATTGGTAAAATAGTGATGCACATGGTTTCATACAGGCCCATTTCACAACTAAATTCAATAGCTCAAACTGAATAATAATGACAAATTATTATCAAGTTGCCATTTTGGAATTTGTTGTTGCTCAATCACTGTAATGCTGTGGCAGATGCTGTTGTAAATGATATCTTGTTGAGTGGTACTGCTGTCTGAGGCTGACTGTGAAACTGTTACAATGGACCAAATTATCCATATTGATAGACTGAGGCAATGGGTCAGTATTCAAAGGACTGGTTTTCTTTTACAGGATGGAAATTCCAACAATCTGTGAATGGGTTAATTTTCTCAAAAGTTACTAATTAGTCATTAATTACATATGGTGACAAAGCTCCATTCTTGGACCAATTTTCTTTGTATAATGTATGCTATATTTATCTGTACTTGTCACTTATGAACAAAATAAAAGGAACTAAACAATCTAATATCTGTCTGGAAGTCTGACTAACTTTGGAGTTTGCACTGTAAATATTTAAACTTGTAGAAACGTGTTTTTATGACATGTACATAGTACTTCACACCTCCCATTCTGCTCTCTAACACTAGAATGATGCACACTGGGCTGTCATCTGCTGCTCAGGTCAATCTGGGAGGTTTGTTACTCAAATGTACCTTGAAAATGAATACTGAATGTTCTGCTGTATTTTTAGACTTTCCCTTTTCACTGGAAGTGAGCCTCTGTTGTTTTTGTCTTATATTGTATATCTGAGAATCTGTGTGGTTACACCAAAGATGTGCAACACCATAAAGACAGAATTTTACATTTACTGTACTTCTTTTTTTTGAATGATGTGATTTTGACCTTCTTATAAAGCTGGGTACATAAATATTTGGACACAATGATAGGGACACAATTTTCATAATTTGGCTCTGTACACAACCACAACAGATCTTAAACAAAGGAATCAAGATGTGAAGGAAATTTAGACTTTCAGCTTTAATTTAAGGATTTTAACAAAAATATCACATTAAGCATTTAGGAATTACAGCCATATTTATACAGGGTCCCAGATTTTTAGAAGCTCAAACTTAATTGGACAAACCGATAAATAAATAAATATATATATATATATACATATATATATATATATATATATATATATATATATATATATATAATGATTATTTTTAATGTTCGGATGACAATCCTTTGCAGTCACTGACTGTCTACAGTCTGGAACCAATGTACAACACCAAATGCTGAGTTTTCTCCCTTGCGATGCTTTGCCAGACCTTTACTGCAGCCATCTTCAGTTGCACCTTGTTTTTGGGTCTGTCTGCCCTCAGTTTTGTCTTCATCAAGTGAAAAGCCCGCTCAGTTGGGTTGAAGTCAGGTGACTGACTTGGCCACTGAAAAATATTCCATTTCCTTGCCTTGACAAGCTCTTGTGTCGCTTTCACAGTATTTTCTGAATCATTATGCATCTGTACTGTGAAGCACCTTCCTATCATGGTAGCAGCAATTGGCTCAATCTGGGCAGAGAGTATAGCGGTGTTCACTTCAGAATTCATCCTGCTGCTTATATCTGTGGTCACATCATCAATAAACACCAGTGAGCCAGTTCTATTCAAAGTCTTACATGTGCATGCCATAACTGTGCCATCACTGTGTCTGACAGGTGCTTTTTATCATGATTTATCATTTTCCTTCTCCACTCTTCTCTTGCCATCATTCTGTTACAAATTAATCTTGATCTCATCTTTCCAAAGAATCCTGTTCCAGAGCTGGGCAGTTTTTTGTTGTTTTCTGGTAAAGTCTAATCTGGCCTTTCTGTTCTTGAGTGTTACCAGTGGTTTGCACATTTGTTTTTTTTTTTCAGCCTAATGGCCTCCTCTATTTGCATCAACATCTCTTGGACCAGAAGATGAGTTTCCATGAACAGCTACCAAATGCAAATTCAAAACCTTGAATCAACTCTAGAGCTTTTATCTTCCTAATTTATCATGAAATAATGAGGTAACACGCCACAGCTTGCCATGAAGATGATTGCCAGTCATCCATCCAATCACTTTTCAGCCCCCGAAAATGTGTGTGTGTGTGTGTGTTTGTTTGTGTGTGTGTGTGTATACTTACTCCAGGGAGAGCTTCTCCTCTTCTTCATTGAGGTTAGGGAGTCTGTGGAGACCTAAAGTCATCCTAAGGGCATCAACATGCTCTTTCAGAGGTTTGTACTCATCATGCAGGCGGCGAGTTGTTTCTAGCAGCTTATTCAGGTCATTCTCTGATTGCTTGATGGTGCTCTCCATCTGAAAGGATGGGATTGGATATTAGTATACACGTAATGTGCTTTGTAGTTGTGTAGACACTACAGTATATCTTTTCTACTGATAATAATACAGGCACTGAAATGTAGTCCACAATATCATTATGTGTTGTCGGTTAAACATTGCTATTGTCAATGCCGGTGCTAAATTGTACTCATCTTAAAGGGGAACTAAGATTTCATTCACACTTCCACAGCAGAGGCTTTTTCTCTCAGCATGTAGTACTCACTCACCACATTAATATCTGCATGGATGAGCCGAAGCTCTTCCACGTGTGCCATTTTCTCTTGTAGAAGGAGATCCATCTCCTGTTTGTACTCTTTGAGGTGCTTCTCCTCAGACTCCAGAGCCTCAAACTCGATCTTCAGACGGGACTTGATTTTTTGCATCTGGATAGTCTTGTTCCTGCCACCAGTGGCACAGAAAAAGTCAGTTTATCTCCCTCACAGATGCGAAAATACATACATAAAAGAAATTTATTCTCAAAAACAACAAGATCTAAACCACCAAACCCATCGCCGTCCGTTATGCATTCGTGCAACAATAATTTTAAAAATGTTCTGCATAATGTTAATTGGAATTCCCAATTACTACGGCTGTGAACTATCATATTCTGTTACTCCGATATTAAGTGTTGTTAAAAAGAAGCAATGACAAACAAACAACATTCTGCCACCGGTGTTATGTGAGTTAATGACAGACTGCTAAGCCTGTTAGCTAAGTAGCTAGCTTACGCACAGCAATTATTAGCAGCTCACATCTGGCATTTTGTTGATATACATCTGGACGGTCGCTGCGTTTATGATCCGAACAATGCACCTTTAACCACAAATTATGTGTATTTGTCTCTTATTTAAACCGCGGCAATTGTTTGGTCACCCTGTCGGGGAGGTGGGGAAAAAAAGCTAACGTTAAAGCCAGAGCAGCAAAAACCTATTAAAAGGGTTGAAGCACGCCGGCTAATATTAGCTAGCCCGGTAACAAAAGCGTAGCCTCCTGGCCGGCTAACGTTAGCCGAGACAGTGTCCTCTAATGTCTAACGTGTAGCAGCCACGGATTCCGCGCCGCTTCCGAGTCGTACCGTATTTCCAGGATATTTTCTAATTTGCACATTATTTCTTGCTCGTCCCCCATGGCGTCGCGGTCCCCGGTCTCGCAGCTGGCTCGGTTCCCAGTGAGGCCACGGCGTCTCCTTGTTGATGAAAACACAATGGCCCCGGTGAGCGCGCGCGCGTGCACGCGCCGTGTGCGCGGAGAGCGCGAGCGTGTCCCGCGCGACCCGCGATCGGCCCGGTGTCCGCTCCAACGGGGACGATCGGTCCCACCGGGAGTGGGTGAGGACACCGGCACCCGAGGAGGAGGAGGAGGAGGAGGAGGAGGAGGCAGGAAAACACTGGGAGAAGATGTGGAACAAGTTCCTCCGGGGCTGTAGCTGGTTGTGACGGAGATGTTCAGATCAGATTAATAATCGAAGGTAGCGACAGGCCTGACGCAAGGAGGAAATAACCTGAGTAAAATAAAAAACACACTTGAACTGAAAGTGAAAGTGATCACGTAGATTGGTCCTTGTAAGCGTATAGTATAGCAATAATAACAACAACAATAATAATAATTATCGTTGTTGTTGTTATTACTACTACTACTACTAATAAAGATGACTACAATTAGTAGCGTTGTTATTATTATTATTACTACTACCACCACTACTAATAATAATGCCACAGGTCTTTACTGCACAGCACTTTAATGTTGTAGCTTGTGGTAGAGCTACTTTAAACTTTTTTTTTTTTTTTTTTTTACAGTATATTATTCTACAACAGTGGACTGCATTTCATAAGCTAATGTTCCCATTTGTATGCAAAAATATTTATTTGTAAATCTTACCAATGACAGTTTTTTAAAAACAGTTACAGTGGAGTAAAAAGTGTGGTACTTTCATTTGAAATATAGTGAGGCAGAAGTAGTACAAAATAGAAATACTAGTAAAGTACAAATACCTCAAAATTACATTTAATTAAAGTGATTTAGATAATGTACTTCCTTATGTTCCATCACTGCCTTGCAGTCACTTGTTTTTCTGAGAATTTGGAGACTCGAAAATGATGTACACTTTGTTACTTAAATTACAATCCCTGTGTCTTTGGCTTTGACATTTAGACAGTACATAATTTATGAACAGAATTAAGATTTAATAATAATAATAAAACAAAATTAATAGCTTTGTTTTTATCAGCCTCTTCATAATTATTTTTATGGGCAAGGCTGGGGGGTGGTGTATGTGTGCGTGTGTGTGTGGGGGGGGTTGTCCTTGAGCAAATGACCCCAGTATTTCTCAAGTTCTCTCTAAGGCCCCATTAGCCACCACAAACTCCTCATGTCACATTCTAAGCACTAAGTGACAAGCCTACAACTAAAAACACCCCCAGGCCAACTGCAGAAGCACTGTATTTATGCCATAAAAACATATGGTTAAAACATTTACTAGACTGGTTATTAGATTAGAGGAATGTGCTGGCACCTTCACTGCTATGGGAACATCATAGTGTTGCTGAGTTACTGTTGATTAATGCCCCTCTCTAAATAGGTTTAGGAGGCAAAGACCATGTCTAGGTCCTCCCTGAATGAAAAACAGCCAAAACCCAATCAATTAAAGAAGAATACTGGTCACTGTGGTCACTGAAGAATGTCCGTCTAAAAAGCAAGGGCCTCATGCTGCCATTGGATTAACTAAGGGAGAAGTACTTGGGAACAATACAATGGTCCATTCTCGTTCAGTATAATCCTTGTAGGTATTACAAGCAGTTTCATATGACTCTGCAGAGAAAAGGCTTCTACAAGCACCTCTCGGAAGAAGTGTTGCGTCTAGAGATTAAAAAAGTACCAATGTCAACTGTAAGTAGCTCTCTTTTATTGTTTATCGCCTAATTTTCACCTTGTCTCATATATGGTTTAGATGTTTCAACTGCAGATGTTGTGGTTTGATTGACATTGGTGAGCTTGCTCTGTAATGTTCAAGCTACAAGAAGGGGTTTGTCCTTTTTTCTTAAACCTGAAAAATACTTTTAGAGCAAAACTACATGATTATATCAATAACATGCTCACTTAGCCGATGATTATAATTTGTTGTCTTTGGTTTCTATCTACATAAACGAAAAAAAAAAAACCTTTCTCTTCTTCATAAATATTCACTGTACAGTCTGTTCAGCGAGGCTTACCACTGCAGTGCATTATTATTATTATTATTATAGGCACCAATGGAAGGCTGCTTTGCTCATTAAATCTCAGAAAAGCTTATGAGGAACGGCACAAACAATTTGTCCTCTGTAGTGCTTGTTAAAATTTTACAAGTCAGTCCATACCAACAAATGCAAATATGTACTGTATATGGTTTGAAACTATTATGCAAGATTAATGTAAATTGGGTGTCACTGACTTCACCCTGTCATTAATACTTATGCAGCATGGAATGAACCCCATGTTATCAGTTAAGACTAAAATATACTGTGGGCTTCATTTTTTGATTGTAGTCCCCACCAACCTCTTGTGATTGGATGCTCCTGGTTGAACAGAAGAATGTAAGGAACCCTCTTTTTGGTCATTTTGCTGTCAAAAAAACCCCAAGAAAAATAAGCATATTTTCAAAGAACAAACCAAGTTATTACAGAATCGGTAGTGCTTTTCATCACTCAGTCATTGCTCTGCATGCTCCTTGATGTTTCCCCATTGACACAGATGAATGGACTGCAGGGATCTTTTCCTCCTGTATCTCACTGTGCATGTTTTCTCTGGTAGATAAATGTTCGAGTTACAACCATGGATGCTGAGCTGGAGTTCGCCATTCTGCCCAGCACAACTGGAAAACAGCTTTTTGACCAGGTACACTGTGAATTACAATCAAACAGGCACTTTGGCAGGCAAAAATATGACCATGTACTTATTGTTATGCTTAGATAGTGAAGACAATCGGGCTGAGGGAAACCTGGTTTTTTGGCCTCCAGTATCAGGACAGCAAAGGCTTCTCCACCTGGCTCAAGCTGAACAAGAGGGTAAGGAGAAAGTTTGTATATCAACTTTAAATCCCATGAGGACATAAGCAGATTCACCAACAGCTGGATATAAGTGAAGATGTAGTGTTACTATGTCACTGATGCTAATTAGTAACTATTTCTTGATTCTGGCATCCCACTGCCGTATTGTGCCAATCCCAGGTCACAGCTCAAGATGTGAAAAGGGACAACCCTTTGTTGATAAAGTTCAGGGCCAAGTTTTACCCTGAGGATGTCACTGATGAACTGATCCAGGAAGCAACGCAGCGCCTCTTCTTCCTGCAGGTTAGATATGACTACACAGACAAGAACCGTGGTGGAAATTTGCAACCCTTGCACCATTTTTTTGTTTTCTTTATGCCATTCAAACAATACAAATTCTTAAATTTATTGATATATGCTCAAACAGAAGTAACATTCAAAATAAAATAACAATAGCAATAATTATTTAGATAAAGATCTCTAGCAAATCTGGACAAAGTCAATGTCACACTGTAAATAATGCTGTCTTTCAAGAGTTGCCTTAAAATGCAATGAAAAATAAGGAATCTCAAAACAAAATGCTGAACCAGTCTCAAGGAGTGGTTGGGGTTCAACGATGACTCACACAGATCCCGTTTATCCTTGTGGGTTCACTGTAAGGGAGTGCATGCTCACAAAAATGGATCCAGATGCATGAAATAAACACCAGAATGCAGATGTTGGAAGAAATATTCAGATCCTTAATTTAAGACAAAATATCAATACAGCATTGTAAAAGTACTTCATTACAAGAAAAGTCCTGCAAGAAAAATCCTGCTTAAATAAAGTACATAAGTATCAGCAGCACATGTAGTTAAGTATAAATTAAAAGTGCTGGTTTAGTCCCCCTGACTGATATATAATTATATATGGCATCTTTAACTGACTACTCCTTTAGTATCAGTGCGTAGCAGCATGTTTCTGTTGTAGCTGCTGGAGGAGGAGCTAGTTTTAACAACTTCATATGAAGTTTTCTATAAAGTATCATCAGATAAATCTAAGGGGTTGTGAGATGATCAGTGGGAGAGGAAAGAAGAAAAAATAAATTTCTGATACACAAATCTGTTTTCAGTTTTTGGAGGTTTTCTCTAATCTTTGACTTGTGGAGACATATTGGATCATTTAAATATTTACTGAAATGAAACCGCTACAGGTTGTGTTTTATAAGCTGTCAGAAGCCAGAAAGGTGGGAAACTACTTGTTTAATATTTAACAATGTGTTGTATTTTAAAAGCTTGTTATATTATCCATTGTATAAAATCTTCATCTTAAAGTAAATAAAGCTGTCAAATATATTTAGTGGAATAGAAAGTTCAATATTTCCCTTTGAAACAAAATGGAAACACTTAAGTAAAGTACAATAACTTAAGAATTATACTTAAATACAGTCCTTTCAATAAATGTACTTAGTTACTTTCCACCACTGTCAGAACACTTTCTCTGTGAGGCACGTCATAACTAATAAAATTCCGTATAATATCTTTACATAAGACAACATCATAAAACACAAGGGATATGTGTGAACCAGATCTTTTTTGGGTTTTTTTCTGTTTTAGGTAAAAGAGAGCATCTTGAATGATGACATATACTGTCCACCTGAGACTGCAGTGCTCTTGGCCTCATATGCTGTTCAGGTCAAACATGGAGACTATAGGAAAGACTATCACGTACCAGGATACCTAACAAGAGAGAAGCTTCTGCCTCAGAGGTAGTGAGTCCTGTGCATATTAGTGTTAACCAAAGGTCGTCTTAAGTCCAGTTTCACTCATTTAAATTCTAACTGATATATCCAGGGTTTTGGAACAGCACAAGCTGAACAAGAATCAGTGGGAGGAAAGAATCCAGGTGTGGCATCAAGAGCACAAGGGAATGCTGAGGTACTGACATCTTCATAAAAAAAAAGTTGTTTTTCAAACAGGTGTTTTGTACCTCATTAAATATTCCACATCACAGAGAAGACGCCATGGTGGAGTACCTGAAGATAGCCCAGGATTTAGAGATGTATGGCGTCAACTATTTCAGCATCAAGAACAAGAAAGGATCAGAGCTCTGGTTGGGAGTGGATGCCCTGGGTCTTAATATCTACGACAGAAAAGACAGGTAGGTCTCAATTTCAATATGTATATTACTGTCTCTGACAAACATGTTGTGAATAAATGAATGCTTACTGTTACTGTTGTATACTCCTGTATGTGGCTCTAGCGATGGCGACAATGGTTGGTCTGTCTGTCGGTTGGTTGGCCCACGACTTTGGTACAGACTGAAATATCTCAGCAACTAAAACAATGATTGCCATGAAATTTTGTGCAGACATTCGTGGTCCCCAGATGATAAACCATGCTGACTTTAGTAACCCCCTGATGTTCATCTAGTGTCACGTTGAAGTTGATTTTTTTTTTTTAATGAAATATTCTGGCAATTACAGAGAGATCACCAAATGCAGTTGAGATAAGCATGGTCCCCAGAGGATGAAGCCCAATGACCTAGTTGTGTTCCCCTAACTTTTGTGCCACTGGAAGGTCAAAGTTTTCAGTAACGCAGCTAAATATATCTACATCTACTAAAAATTTGGTACATTTTATTTACCATTTATGACGCCCAGATGATGAATCCTAATGAATTTGTTGACCCCTCAAATTTTCCTCTAGTGCCACCATTTTTTATTCAGATTGAGATGTGCTGACAGCTGTATGCACCGCCTTCATGAAATTTGGTACAGACAATACCTTTAAGATCTCCCTCAGACATGTAAAAAACAATTTTTGCTTTGAATAATAATTTTGGTCTGATATCATCTCCCCCAAAATAGTTCAATTATGTACTTACAATTTCTTAAAAGCAAATCTGCTTTGTCTCCCTCATTGAAAATCCAGACTCTATCAAAACTTTACTTTGTATTTAGTGCTATTTAGCAAATTTTAGCATTCTAACAAACAAAACAAACATGGTACACAATGTAAACTTTTGTATCATTGCATTGTTATTGTGAGTTTGTAAGAAAGCTAATATTAGCATTAAACTCAAAGCACCACTCAAATATATCAACAAAACCATGTTTAACATAATATCATAAATGAGTAAAGAATATTCTAATGTACCTTGACTATACCGTGGACCATACTATAATGGTAAACCATACCACTATTTCACAGGATGACCCCAAAGATTGGCTTTCCCTGGAGTGAGATCAGAAATATTTCCTTCAATGACAAGAAGTTCCTCATCAAGCCAATCGACAAGAAGGCTCCGGTATTCCATTATTATTGATGATATTTGATGGTGATTGATCTGCAGTAGATACAATTTTTATTCAACATGATATTGCATGGTACATATCTGTACTGCTGCCAGGCTGTGTTAAAAGGTGTTTATTTTGTGGGAAATTTGCTATTTTCCCATAGTTTGATGGTATGTTGAACAGTGCTCTTTTCTTATCTTAACTCAATACATATATGTTTGGGGATGCGATTAAATAGCTACTTCTTTCCCCAGTGCTTAGGGATAAATACTTTGTATCTATTATCTTGGCAATAAAAAGTTCTTGGAAAATATTTTCACAATTATATACAAGATCCTACAAATACTTTACCAAGATATGTCTATCCATATTTATTCACTGTAGCTATAAACAGGAGATGTGAGAGAACCCTACATCCTTGATCCTTGAAAAATTACCAGTTTTGCAAATGCTTAAATTACAGTGAGAAGTGTAATGAGAGCAGCTGGTAATCTATCTCATTCTCATTCAGGCTACATAAATGTAGCCTCTCAGTTCAACTTGCCTTCTGACTGTATGCACAGACTTAAGGAAAGCATCAAAAAGTTTATTTGAAAAAATATATGTATATATGTATAAATATATATAAAAGAGATGAGATGAGTAAAAGAGATGTGAATTGTGTGTCATAAATAAACCCCTTGGAAATCACTGCTTGGTGAATTCTGTTTTACAGGACTTTGTTTTTTACGTACCTCGTCTTCGCATCAACAAACGTATTCTGGCATTGTGTATGGGGAATCATGACCTGTACATGCGCAGACGTAAACCTGACACCATTGAGGTGCAGCAGATGAAGGCCCAGGCCAGAGAGGAGAAGAACAAGAGGCAGATGGAGAGGTAAGGAAGGAAGACATAATGAAGGTAGTTTTTTTTTTAACAGTTTACAGTGTGTTCTCTCTGCTTCAAAAAAAGAACTGTTGGGTGATTTAGTTTTTTCAGATGTGTATTTATGCACCATTCTCCTGTCAGGGCTCTGCTTGAGAGTGAGAAAAAAAAGCGAGAAAATGCTGAGAAGGAAACAGAGAAGATTGCCCGTGAGACTATGGAGCTGATGGAGAGATTGAGACAGATTGAAGAACAGACAAAGAGAGCTCAAGATGGTCTGACAACTTTATGAATACAAATGTTTCTCAACTTGAGATTTTTTTCTGTTTAACATTAAAAGAATGGCTTAGTATATTGAAATATTTTTGAATGCAGGATCTCTCTAAGGCTCATAATATGTGGGCATGTCTATATATGTGTGTTGGATGTTTGTGCACATGTGTAAATGTGTATTTCAGAGCTGGAGGAGCAGACACGGAGGGCTCTTGAGTTAGAGAAAGAGAGGACAATTGTTCAGGAGGAGGCTGAGCGCCTTGAGAAGGACCGGAGAGCTGCAGTGGAAGCTAAAGCCGCCCTGCTACACCAATCTGAAACCCAGATCAAGAACCAGGAAAGCTTGGTACTCATGTACAACAAATTTTCATTTGAATATACTGAATGAGTTGAATGAATTACATTTGCATAAATCTAACAAAATTTAGAAAGCTGCTGTAAAGTCAACATTTATCCTGACACCAATTCACTGATATCATTCCTCTAATTAAGGACCCATTATGGTACGTTTACATATACTGATCAAGTCCCCAAAGCTAGAACCAAAGTGGGCAAGTTATTGATGTCACTTAATGATAAATGATAATAAATAATTCTTCTAGATAGAGTATTTTCCCTTTACCAGAAAAATTTGATTTACATTTTCTGATTTAACTGATGAGAAATTAACCCGAGTTGTAATGCCGCATATGAACACACACATACACCCACACACACACACAAACACAAACACACACACACACACTGACCTCATATAATGAGCACTCTTAACTCTCTTCTCATATGTGTGAATGTGTGTATAGGCCACTGAGCTGGCAGAGCTTACCTCTAAGATCTCTCAGCTAGAAGATGCCAAGAAGAAAAAGGATGAAGAAGCAAAGAGGTGGCAGAAAAGGGTAAGAGTTAATCAAAGTACCACGAGAGAGGTAAAGGATGAATCAAATATAAGCAAAGAGATGTCAGACACTACTAAGTGCTAAACCTGGGTAACAGAAACAAGGCATCAACCACAAAAAAGTATATTGTTAGACTTTCAAACTGTATAAATTTTATAAGTGTATCTGTATTGTCATATTGTTAAGCTCCCATGAAACCAAGAACAAATGATTAAATGTGTATGAAAATTTTTTTCACAATATTTACCAAAGTGTATGCAAGTCTTTACATATGAATAAGGAGTATTATACTTGACTTGCATGTAGTCTCTACTTTGTTTGCTAATACATCACTGTTATCCTTACTTGTATTTTCCAATGAGCATGGGAGACTGTTGCACTCAATATTGAGAAGTTACTTTTGGTAATCAAAAATTTGTTCGATTTTTTTTTTTTTTAGATAGCACTAAAACGTAGAGGTAAAACTGTTGTAGCTAAAAGGATTCTACAGGCAGTTATCCAGTTAGCTTTTAGGCTCAAAAAGTATCTAACGTTATCTCAGTGGCATACAAGGCATACAAATTATTTTGTTAGAATAATTGCCCCATGTTTCAGTTTGTGCATAACGTATTTGAGATAAAATCTATTAGGCTACTTGCAATTAAATATCCAACCACAGCGCTTCACTGCAAGTCCTGGTGTTGACAGGCAGTGATGGTAGAAGCTGATTTGGAGCGAACCAAAGACGAGCTGAAGATGAAACTCATGGGCGTCCAGATTCAGGATTCGGTCCACCCACACATGCATGAGCACGACGAGACGGATGAGAGCAGCGCAGAGGCGAGCGCTGAGCTGACCTCTCCGGGCATGGTCCGAGATCGTAGCGAGGAGGAAAGAGTAACAGAGGCCCAGAAAAACCAGAGACTGCAGAAAAACCTCAAGGTAAGGTTCAGCAAATATAGTAAAAAAAAAGTCAATTTTTTTCTGATCTGCTGTGTTTTTTAATTTAGAAACCACCCCAGCTGAATGCTGAGGCCATCGCATCATGGTCCAGATTGAAAATTTCTTAACAAATACAGGATGGATTATCATGACATTTTCTTTTCCTTTTGACATTCTTGGTACCCAGGGAATAAATCGTGATTCCCTGACCTTTCCTTTAACACCACCATCAGGTTGACATTGATTTAGGTGAAATGTCTCCACAAGTGTTGGATGTCTTGCTTTAAAAATTGACAAACACAGTCAGGTCCCCCTCAGGACAAATTGTATTAAGATTGGTGATTTCTGAACCTTTGCCTAGTGCTATGATCAGGTCAAAATTTAGATTTGTCCAGTTTTTCGGTTTATGACAAAATGAATGTCATCCCTTTCATCAAATGGGCATGATAACCAATTTTAGCATTTGCCACCATACTAAACCAAGATAGTGAACACCCTGTGAGTGTTGTCAGTGTGAATATGTTAGCGGGATGGCATTGTTGGTTTATCTGTTGGCTGGTCCGCCACGCCACACTGAACTATCTCAGTAACTGTTAGAAGGACTGCCAGAGTTGAATTCGACTTTGGTTTATCCCTCGAGATTCGAACTAGTGTCATTATCAGATCAAAATTTCCAGTTGCCCAATGTTTTGGTTTATGTCCAAATACATGCAACACTTTGGAACTGGAATTAGCATAAGCCTTGGGTTTACGTTGTGTTCTGTCTTAGCGGGCAAACTTTATGTTACTATATGAAGATGGTGAATCTGATAATTATGAACTGATAAATGTCAGCATGTATTCATTGTCACTTTTAGCATGCTGCTGCTGACATTAGCATTTAGCACAAATCACTCTGCCTACAGTCAGCGACTGCGTGGCTGTAGACTCTGACTTGTTTCCATAAAATTACAGGCTCTCAATCACTGACTTCAGCTCTTCAAAACTGTGTTTTGAGAGTCACTTTCAAAGTGACTGTTTCATTTAGAAGACATTAGGCCTTATAAGAGGTACGGAGGGTACACTTGACTGACACTCAGCTATGGCAGTTGCCACTCCTTTGTCCCACCTCATACAGTTTGTGGTTTGAGAACCATATGTTGCGGTTATGCTTTAAAAGTGTTTTGGTATTGATGTTTTGTCTGTTGACACAGTCATATAGAGGTTTTGACTGTGGTGTAAAGCTGGCAGCTTAATTGCCACCAGAAATTGTGTTTCACCAAGAACTCAGGGCACTCTGAATAATAGAACATTGTTGGAGGTAAATTATCACTCTGTTTGTTTCATTAAAGTCAGAAATCTCATACAGACCAGTACCTATTATAACTAAAAAAAGGTCTCTATCTCACAGGCAAAACAGGATATGATGCTGAAAAGGAGACACAACACAAAAATGGACCTAATAACTATGGACAATAGAATGTTTTGGGATGGGGATTGAGGGGGATAAAGGGGTGAAGGGTAGGCTTCAGAATAGTCTCCTTAAGAGTCCCTGGTAAAAGGATTTCATTCACTATGTGTTTGCATTCCCTTTTAGTTCCTGAGCACTGAGCTTGCTGGAGCTGTAGATGAGAGCAAAAGGACCCCCAATGACCTGATCCATGCTGAGAATGTGAAGGCGGGCCGTGACAAATACAAGACCCTACGTCAGATTCGTCAGGGCAACACCAAGCAACGCATTGATGAATTCGAGTCCATGTGAGACAGTCTGTTGTACGTCCACTCAGACTGACGGCAGGAAAAGGACGGATGATGAATTGGACACACTGAGAGATTTTAGAAGTGTAGGTACAGACAATTGCAGAGGTAACGAATTAGCCTGAAGTAACGACCTGAAGTTGAATATGACAGCAAATCATATTGATACTCTGTTTTGATGCATTTAATGTCAATAATTTTAACACCATTTAATTGATAAATAAGTCACCAAGGAAATGACAGCTCTCTTTTTAAATATCACTAATTTCAAATGAATAAAAGCACATTAGGCTACCAGTCCAGTTCAGTGTTGCAAAAAAACATATATAAGGCTAACACAATATCAGTAGGCTTATATATGAAATGGTTTGCTGTCTGTATTAAATTGTTATTATTTTACACATCTGCAATTTCAATATGCCAACTAATGAAAACCTAATTAATACCGGTTAATGAAAGCAATGCCATTTAAGGAATTTGTAATTAGTCCAAATAAATATTAAATCCTATATATCATATTGCTGAAATAAAATACACAGAAACACTATCAGTGTGTTGTGTCTGTTCATCAGTTCCCATCACCTTAAGTGCACCTTAAGAGGCAACCTGTTTGTGCAGCATAGGAGCGTAGGAGCTGAAATCAAAAATGAAACCCAATGATG
This sequence comes from Istiophorus platypterus, assembly GCA_016859345.1. Lineage (NCBI taxonomy): Eukaryota > Metazoa > Chordata > Actinopteri > Istiophoriformes > Istiophoridae > Istiophorus > Istiophorus platypterus. The sequence goes on along the minus strand of CM029134.1, from coordinate 20,619,120 downwards.
TTTCTCCAGCCGTCTACACCGTTTGAACTTTCTGTTGCTGCTTCTCGCTCATTCATCAGATGCTGTCCAAAAAAAAAGAAAAAAGAAAAAGAAAAGTCAGTGTGACTACAAGACCATCCGTTTGACAAACCATGCAACAGACAGGCAGCATTTTCCCTTTTTTTGTGGATGTTTTGTGTTTTCTTTCACAAATGAGAGTCTGTGCAGGACTGTTTGTATTTCATCTGGCCTCGTTTGCCACCTCTTTTTTCGAATTGGGCCACTGCCTAAGATAAAACAACTAAATGATCAAATCGATTTTAAAGATCAGGCGTTTGACGGCCGACGGCGGTGGCAGCTGTCGCTGCGTAGGCAGCAACCTGCCACGGGATCGCGGTGATGCGCCGTGGATCTAATCCTGGCTCTTCTCGCGAGACCCGGTGCTGGCTGTTTTTCCACTTAAATAACGGGGAGTGCGGTGGTGGGGTTGTGACAGGAGGTGAGATAATAAGTTCCATGAACCACGCGGGGCCATTGTTCGGTAAAAGGTCTCTCTGACAAAGTTCACGTCCTCCCCGCGCGATTTCTGAACGTTGCGCGTGGAGCGAGTTTTAGTCGCGCGTAATAGTCTGAGGCTCCGTTGTTCTTTGCAAAGAGCAAAAACAAAGGGAGAAAGAGAGAAAGTTTTGCGGCGCCCCGCAGCTCCCCGCAGCGCCCCGCAGCTCCCCGCCCGTGGAGCAGGGACCTCCGCACCGTGCCGAAGCCCACGTCGGCGTGCGGTCGGACTCCGCTGGCCGCTGACACCTCTGACCGCGGTGTCATTGGGTAGTTCCCTCCCCTTGAAGGCTTGTTTTTATTTGTTCTCCGTGCACCCAGCGCGCCGCTCCAACCACTGCGACGCGCGCCGAAGATGGCCCTTAACCCGACATTATCCGACCGAGAAGAAACGTCAAACTCTTTACTCTCGAGTGAGCGGGATCGCTTGGACACTGCCGACACCTACGCCTGCCCGACCACTGCTGAGCTGAGTAAAGCAGTGTCAGTGTCCCTGGGTTTGGATCCGATGTGTTCTCCGCTTAACAACATGAACCTTTGCTCTAATGGCGTCTTTTCAGACTACGACCCCGGCGTATGGAACAGTTCGCTTGGAGTTCAGGAGTTAGAAGCGGCTGGAATCGTGAATCCAGGAGGCAGCGGGCTCCTAGTGAACGACCCTAACCTAAGAGAGGACGTCTTTGGAGAAGTGTGCCATGCCAGGCAGCGGACGAGCTGCATGGACCTGCTCAGATCGGGCGAAGTGGACAGCGCTCAAACCGTGACGCGCGGCTCGGTCATATCCAGATATGTCTGCAAGGAATCAAACTTGTTTATGAGCCCGGTTGTAAAGCTTCCCTCGCCCTCTCAAATGGACAATCTCGTACCTTTGACACAATATTGTGCGTACTCCGCCAAACCAAGCCTGCACAGGGATACCCAAGGTGTGTGGTGCGCAAACGAGCGCGCATACAGCGGCCGGTCCGAGCCACAGAGAGGAGGATCGGGGGGACATAATGTGTTGTGTAAATATTGTAATTGCGCGCAAACCCTTCTTGGATCCAGGCAGGAATGCCGCTGTGTCTGGTCCGGCAATGGCGAGCAGAGTGGTATAGGTGGCACACGAGCAGCGATGGCACAAGAGTACGGCCAAGTGGAAAGATACCAAAGTGCCGTTGCCCAAGGGCAGGCCACGTTTTCCTCCATCAAGACCGAACCTTCAGTTTGGGTGGATTGCGCAGATCGCAGTTTCAGGTAATTAACAGATTTTAACTGATTTGTTCTCCTTTGCATCGCTGCCAGGCAGTAGCCTAAATGCCCGTCGGGCATATTCGAAGCGGGAAGACCCTGCCCCAGCACCACACCCTCACCTCCCCAGCTGAAAAGTCCAGGGCTCCATTTCTATCACAGTGCACTCCTCTCAGCATGTCAGGAGGAGAAGTAGCACACAGCAGTTCCTATCACCCATTCAGTCTCATATTTCTTGAAATAGAAACAATAGGACAAATGATGCGTGAAGATCGTGCTTTTATCCGCCAGGCTTCAAAGTTGGTTCCGATGAGCGTTGCATGGCTGGATTGTCGTTTTCTTTTAAATGTTATGAACTTGAGGTTTTGTTAAATTCATAGACATTCTTGAAAATGATGCTGTCGTCGTACTGGATTTTGTACTTAACATCATGATATTTCCGTAAAGGTCCGCAGAGCATGATCACAGCAAAAATAAATCACATTCAGTAAACACGATGATAATGGATTTTTATTTGCCATGTCTTGCATTGATCCATCGTAAAATCATACTCCTTTCTCTTGTAGGGCCAGCTTTGTATTAAAGAAAATTAATTGTGCTGTAACAGCCCCATGTGCTGTTGTTGGCCTTGGCCAAATTTTTCAGCATACAGTCAGAATTAATCAAAGGTCATGGAACCCCAGCTTACCAGAAATGTCCTTATTTGTGCTGTGACTACTCACGCAGAATACGAGTTAATATATCAGTGTCACGATAAACAAGAGATACAGCACCTGTTGCTGATCCTTTACTTGGAGAAGGAGAAAATGTTCTGTTTTTACTTACTGATTCCTAATAAAGACTGAATCTGGAATTTTTCAATCATAGGTTACTGACATGTAAATGAACTTCACTTGTTGAAATGTAATCAGTCATATGACAGGAAAATCTCCTTGTATAAGTGAATTAGATTTAGGGATTCAGGGCCTCAAACATAATAATAGACACACTTACGCTCTGATGACAGACCTAGTGACCTAAATCTGTTGCTAATTCGTCTGTTTGACCGTCTGTCCTAATTTTTATAGGTATATTGTAGTTTCAAGGAATAATGCTTTTTAAAAATTGTTTCCCGAGTGTCTTTGCCCACTTTTGAATCCTTTAAAAACACCCTTTTTCAATGTGTTTGTGTGTGTGTGTATGTGTGTGTGTGACCAGGCATGAGGATTTTTTTCCAGGGGTGTACCTGTCAGACAGGAGAGTGTGCCAGGTGTGTGGTGACGATGCCTCAGGTTGTCACTATGGAGCAGTCACCTGTGGAAGCTGCAAAGTGTTTTTCAAGAGGGCTGCTGCAGGTGGGTGTGACCCCCCCCCCACACACACACACACACGCACACCCAAGTGCACACTCACAATTACTCTGATTTAATTTATTACACCCACTCGATCACTCAGGTGGCAGGACACAGTGACCTGACGTTACGAGGGCGAGTTATTTGTTATCAGTAAACACTCACATGTCCTTGCTATGAGTGAAGGCCGGGGCATTGTTGCTCTCACTCCCCTCATCCCCCTGGACTTTTTGTTTGCCTCCAGGTAAGCAGAACCACCTGTGTGCCAGCCGGAATGACTGCACCATCGACAAACTGAGGCGGAAAAACTGTGCCTCGTGTCGTTTAAAGAGGTGCTTCATGTCAGGAATGAGTCTTAAAGGTGAGGGCTTAAGGTGAGAATGAGAGACAGAGAAAGCACAGTCTGTGTGGTGTGTGCTTGGAAAATGAGTTCAGGTTGGTCGGATACCTCACTTCCAGTGCATCAGAACTTTCTAGTCATATACTCTATCTTAAATACATTGCCTTTTAGCACATTTTAGCAAAGGCCAAAAAGAGCTTTTTTGGCCTAGCAGCCAATGATCAAAAACTTTTCCACATGGTTAAAATAAGAAACAGCTCCATGGGCTAATCATCATTTAAGTATATACTTATCTAGTAATTACAGTATCTTCTTGACTTCATCTGTTGTGTAATAATTAGGCAAAGCCAACATGTAATTGAAGCTCCTTATGTCGTTTTTCCCCTTTTTGTCCTCTATTTGTCTGTACTGTCTGTGCTGGGTTCTAGGTCGCAGGCTGAAGGGAGCTGGACAGATGAGAGATGGAGAGGGGGAGCAACCTCCAGCTTCCTGGAGGGCTGGAGAAAGAGCAGAGAGGGCCAGGAAGACAGAAGTCATCTTGGAGCCTGGAAGTGCAGCTGCCAGGGCTCAAGGTGGTGAGGATTAGTGTCACTCAAGCTCAAGTGTCAAGCCAACTCAATATTGAGCTTCCTCTTGCCATTAAAGATTTGATATTATTTTCTTCCTGTGCTATTCTTCTGGTTTGTGTATCAACCTGTCTGTATATCTTTAGCAACATCCAAGGCCTTGGCTCTAGGCATATCCCCGACCCTGCGCTCCTGCCTGTCCCTGCTCAGTGTTCTGCAGACCATTGAGCCGGCCGTGGTTAATGCAGGACATGACCCTGCCCTGCCAGACAGCCCTGCGTCCTTGCTAACCAGCCTGAATGAGCTCGGGGAAAGACAGCTGGTAACCGTGGTACATTGGGCCAAGGCAATACCAGGTAACAGTCTGGGCCAAGATAATATATTGCAAACTAGTCCATGCTACACAAGGTTGTTTGTGCTGCGATTGTGAGATATAAATTGCTGTCATATTTGTGTAGGGTTCAGTGTATTGCCAGACAAAGTTTACAGTCAGTTAGACAAGTTATAAGGAAAAGCATCTCACATTTGTTAGCATCGGGCAGAGCCTCAAGATGTTCACCAAATAAGAGGCCTTGCCAGAATCTTGTGTCCATATTACTGCAGTGTCTGAGCAGCCGGTCCTATACGATGCAAAGCAGCCTGTTTAGATGTTAACCACTAGAGGGGGACATGTTCATATTTCAGCAAAGAATTGCAGGCTGGAAATGGCCAGAAATGTATCCATACTGTGTAATCTCTGTTGTTATCAATATGAAGTGCTGCCATTTATGTAATTGACCTGTTCAGTTCTATTCCATCATGTTTTATCACTTTAACTTGAGCAGACATTGAATTAAAATTAGTCTTGTTAACAGGTTTCCGCGACCTGCATGTGGATGATCAGATGTCGTTGATTCAGTTGTCATGGATGGGGGTGATGGTGTTTGCTTTGGGCTGGAGGTCCTACACCCTTACTAACAGCTCCTTGCTCTACTTTGCTCCAGACCTGGTCTTCAATGAGTGAGTCATGAAAAATATTAATTTCACACAGTATACTTCTGTAAAGATGGAACATTGAATTAAACAAAGTTAATAAAAGTATTTCAGACCCAACAACATTTCTTTATCAAGCAAAGAAAGTTTGTACGGACCTACACAGCTGTAATAATCATTGTGATATGGGTTTTATTGTAATATCATGGGATTTTACCTGTCATCAAGATTGGAGAGATAGGCACAGTGGAATACAAGCTTCAGAGGAAGACTGAAAAATCACACAATGAACGTCGCCTTTTTAGGCGAAACAGTAAACAAGTCTGTTCTCTTCTTAAAGTTTCCTTTCTGTCTGATGTACGTGGCTGCAGACGGATCATCTCAGAGGATTCATTTTGTTTCATCTTTACGAAACCAGTCATCAGTCAACAGCATTGAGTTGGTTCTTTTTTTACATTGACAAGTTTGGATTCACACTGCAACCTTCTCTTTGCTTTAAAAGTTAACACAAAGTTCATGAAACAAATCACTGGGTGTGATATATGTATGAATGTTGTGAATGTTGTGGTTGAATCTACACCACAACATTTAAACAGGAAACCAGTTTCAATGTAGTGGCTGATCAGTGAAAATAACAATTCCACAGCCTCTTATCAGTAAATCGTTTTCAGTGTTGGAGGAGGGTGTTGCACAGGTGACTTGTAAGACCATCCACATGCCCTCATAGCAGATTTCCTTCAACTTGTATTTCGAGCAACGTTAGCAAAACACTCATTCTGTCTGCATTAGATATATATATCACTTGACTTTGCTGCTTCTGACCTGCATGGCAATGAATACACTTTTTTTTTTTATATCTTTGTCACAGTCAGCGGATGCAAATATCCACTATGTATGATCACTGTGTGAGAATGAAGCTGCTCTCCCAAAGGCTCTGCATGCTGAAGGTCACCCGAGAGGAGTTCCTCTGCATGAAGGCCCTGGTCCTCTTCAGCATCAGTGAGTCACCTAAGACTATGTCTCAAATAGCAGCTCGAATGACGACCCAGGAGATGAAATATGACAACAAAAGAGTGCAGCCATACTTCAGAGAACTGACGGGATGGATAAAGTCTGTGAGAGTTACTGTTGTGTATGTGTGCTTTTGTTATTACAGTGCCAGTGGAGGGCCTGAAGAGCCAACATTGTTTTGATGAGCTGCGGACCTCCTACATCAAGGAGCTGGACCGTTTGGCCAGCCAGAGCAAAGAGACCACCCGTACAAAGAGACTGTTTCAGCTCACTCAGCTGCTGGACTACCTCCAGTCGGTAATACACACAACTCCATTTAACTCTGAACCAATATATAAATGTAATTTTAGTTAGTGTCACTTGAGCTAGAAATACTGTAGACCAAAGTACACAAACACTCTATTTCGCTTACAGCAATACAGCGTTCATTACTAACTAGGCTAGATTGATTTTTTTGACCATTTTATGGCTGGATTACTTAAGGTGAAACTATCACTCATTACATTTAAAATTTATTCAAGTTTAATCAATTTGTATTCAGTTACAGAGACATTTTACAGACTATAATAACATCCTGACAAAAGAAACGCCTCCTCTTTTTCCTTGCAAGCGACAACCACAGTTTTTGCACAACTTTCCAGCCATCAGCTAATGTTAAACACATACCATGGGTTATATGACTCCTGTTTTAGCTTCTCTATACTGCCTTCTTATTGGGATGGAAAATGATAGAGTCGCCCTCTAGTGGTAGCATTGCTGGATCAAAAATAACTGAGGCACTCCACAAGGACTTAAAATGAAGACGCACAAAACACACATGCGAAGCAGAAGAAAAAACAGATGTGGCTGATATCATCCAGAAGCTGCAAACCGTGCTTCCAGTCCAACCTGTGCCATCCAAAGTATCTGCGCAATATGAAACAGAAGTAGCAGTTCAGATCTGCAGATGTCAATATATACAGACATGGCAAATAATGGCTTCTGCAGTTTTCACAATTGAGTGTGAGTGTGGAAACTGCAATGCTTGATTGCTCATAACTACATCTGTCTATCAGGTTTTATCTTTAGCATTTAAACCCACAAAATCTGACTTTTGCTACCCCAACCCAAACTACTCAGAGACATTATGTGTTCTCTGTCCTCCAAAACTGTCTTCTTAGCTACTTTGAGGAGGGGATTATGGAGCCCTTACCAGATTTTAGTTGCCCAAATAAAATCCAGGGCAAGTTAAAGAGTTACAAAAACATTTTCACTGACTACACTCCTTCATTTGATATTTTAACAATGCATATGTTTGTTATTAACTAATTTACACATTACACATCATTTATTTTGTACAAGAGTCAGCTCTGGATAGTTTACTACTTCCTAGAAACACTTAACCCTTAATAGGATCATCTGTCTAACTGCCATGTCCCTGTAAAACTAGAAGTTTACGGTAAACTTTGCCTATTTGACATACTCAGCAGTGTTAAGTATGGCTTCACAAGTTGCCAAATTAAAGGGTTACAGCCCATATTTTCCTGTACAGGGTGTACCCTGTCCCTTGTCCAGTGTCAGCTGGGATTGGCTCCAGCCCCCCCCTCCCCCAAAAGCAAGATAAGCCGTATAGCTAATGGATGGATGGATGGAGCGCATGTTTATCATTATCCATCCACTCTGTCATTACTGACATTATTTTTGCTCAAACTCCTGCTTCAGGCACATAAAGATAAATAAAGGCACTAAAACCTGGATTCTTTGAGATATTTTTTAAATTTGAATAACGTATGAAAGCTATCCACACACACACACACACACATAAATATACATATATATATATATATATATATATATATATATATAGAGAGAGAGAGAGAGAGAGAGAGAGAGATTTAGATAATATACAGATATATAGATACCACAGTAAGCACCACACTAACCACACTATATGGGTATGGAGATTTCAAATATGTTCTTTAGCTTTTTGTTTGGTTACGGGGATGTAAAGATTCTTGATAGAAATGTAACCACTAGAGGGTGTAGATGCTTTCTTTCTTAATACCCTCAGAAAAAATAGTTATCAAAGGAAAAACCCTGACTGGGACATGATCAGAAATGCGACGTACTGGAAAGTTTCCTCCCACAGAGACCAGAGCTGCAGCCGTTTCAGCCTCATGTCTTTCACTTTGGATTTACCCTTAAAGGCTCAGCTTTGTCTCTGTCCCACTCACATCTCAGACGTTTTAATGCCTTATGAGCTGGAGGGTAGCCAGGGATTGTCTGACAGGGCCCTTTAGGCAGCAGACCAGAGTTGATCAAGACTTTGCAGTACAGACCCCTTCGGCTTTACCCTGCCTTTGGATCTTAGAGCATCACAATGAGTGATTTTTTTTAACCATTTCTTAAAGGATGTGACAAAACACAGGCCTCAATGTGTTTTTTTCCTCTTTTATCTGCAAGCTTTTTCATTGCTGTACACATTTACAAGTGCACATTTTTGTTTCTAATAACCTCTGAATGATATTTTTGTCCCTGTCTACCTGTCTCATTGTCTCAGATTGTGAAGAAGTTACACCAGTTCACCTATGAACTGTTCATTCAAGCTCAGTCCCTGCAGACATGTGTCAACTTCCCAGAGATGATCTCGGAGATTGTGAAAGTTCATGTGCCCAAGATCCTCTCCGGCATGGTCAAGCCCATCCTTTTCCACAAAGCAGCCTTGAGAGAGGGGTCTCCATGATTTTCCTATTGGTCACTTGAGCTCTGGAAACCGTTCCTTCGACCATTTCAGTGAAATAATTAGAGAAGGTTTATGATTTTAGAAGGTGAAAGAAAAATAAGCTTCTCTTTACCTACTGTGTTAGAGTGGGGCAGAATGAGGCTATAGGTGGATATTAACAGAAGGGAATACTGCACGTTTTACCAGCCGGATGTAATCTAGTTATATCTACTCTGTTCTTCTTCCAGCCTGTTCTCTGTATCACACATGCCAAATGCTTCTGGAGCTGACACTTTTTAGCATGCATTGCTTCACACAAGCCCATGAGTTGCCAATAGCATATAGACTTCCTCAACCCTTCATACAGATTATGACAGCGGGCAATATTTCATTTTGAGAGGTAATACAAGTGTAAGAAAAACATTTTTGCAAATGCACATAACCATAGCTTGTCTGTGTGCGCAGTACTGTGACATTTAGACAAGTATTTTCCACAATCAGTGTTATTGTGTGCACCTGAGATGAACAAAGTTGTTGATTGACAGTTAATAAATGTTTTTGCAATGCATGCTAAGAAGCAAAGCTGTCTTGCCTGGAGGCAAATAAAAACATTTCTGAAAGCTGTTCTCATCCATTAAAATGGTAGTCAACTAATAGTTTTGAGTGTCTGCAAAATTAATACACTTTTAAGCTGCACAGTGACTGCATTAATGCAAAATTTCAAACGTATATTTATGAATACTGTGATGTCGAAAGGTCACACCAAAAACAATGAAAGAAATATATAAGTTTGTTTGTTTTTGAGTACAAATCCAAGTACAGATTTTCCAGAGTGGACATTTCATACTGTTGTAACTTTTTTAGAGTTTCTTAAAGTGGTCTTTGAAGGTGCTTTGTTGTGTATCATCATGTATTCATTGTAGCTTTTGACCGATTTGGTAAAAAATTAAAGGTCCTGTCAAGGATCTGCTCATGTGATGCAACATTTACAGCTTTACATGTAATAAAACTGAAGCATGATTGTGTCTCTGTTGGTTAATAATGAGGGCGGAGTCCTTATAGCATTATAGCACAAATCTGGTTAAAGCATGGTCTGTTTTGAGTGCATGCTGATGATAATGCAGTAATCCTCCTGTTTTTCTCTGTCTGCTACATTCACTTCAGCCTGCAATGCAGTCAAGTGGACAGAGAGGCTTTAAAAAAAACATAACAAGTCTCTTAATTTCTACATTACCTACCCTCACAATTATCTCAATCTCCATCCAGCCAGGTAATAGTTTGCAGCAGGAACCCAGAGCATAAAACAGATTCAGATGTGTTGGCCTGGCTGATTTATGTCATCTATTTATCCCAGAAGAAGGAGCCATGCCTACTTATCTGAATTTGCTGCCTCTGTTTTGACACCATCTGGTGGCGGCTGTTGAACCTACACCAGTTAAATGAGGCTCAGCAGTAGTTCATCTGTTGGATCCATTGACATTTGCTTCATAATGGAATTGGACACGGATTCACTCAGTGTTTGAACAAGGTTACCATTAAATAGTCAGAGTCACAAGAGGGGAGCTGGTAGCATTAAAGGGTAACAGTGTACAATGAATACTTTTGAAAAAAAGCACAGTTCAGGGCTACAGTAATACATAATTTGGAAGTAAAAGCTCCTTATTAAGAGGACATTATATTGTAAACTGACCCAAAAGGTTTTTCTTTCTTTTTTATCAAAATAGGAAGATTGTCTTTTACAGTACTTACATTTGTCTGTAGGCCTAGAGAGAAAATGACATATCTTTAAGACCTGGTTTATTTTAGTTACACAGTGCATTTAAAAAACCAAACTGTAAAAAGCAGTCTGTCTCTGTAACCTCTGCTGCCGTTTTTAGTCCCATTTCCTGAACAACCTCTTTCAACAAGTATTTGTCCCTCTCATAAATGAATTGGAGCTGAACAAAGTTGGGATTGAAAGACACGCTGAAATATCATTTATTTCTAAATATATTCACTGCTATACATGCCCCTGTGGCTTTGCTTAAGAGGTATGCCATTTTGTAGGTTTGCAATGATCAAAAATGTATGTGTTGATATCAACATTTGAACTTAGTGTAGATTCCATTTGATTTCTGGGTTTCTCTGAGTCTACTCTGCATCAATATTACATGCCTACTCTAGCAGAAGAGGGAATTTTTCCTGTTGGGTAATGGCAGCCACAGCAAGCACAAACACACTGGTCTCAAATAACAAAAGTTAAAACTCTTTCTTTGTGTTTAGATTTAGGAAAGATATACAGGAAGGGTTTCACAGTTCACTTTTAATGTGTGAGGATGACACAAAAGAAAACAGTGCACACAACTAAATGAGAAGTGGAGATAGTTCAAACTCGACGCTAAAGTAACCCAACACCCAGAATACCAAACTCACAAGTGGTTGGCACAGGGTACAGTACTTCTAGCAGGATCTTATGTAAACCTTAACCAATAATGGTTTTAACACCAGGTTACCACAACTCACGGCTTTAGTGACCAGAAAACAATTAGATTCTAAAGGTGGTAAGATGACACCTCTGAATGGGTTATTTCTGTGGCCTATCTAATGGAGGGCGATTCCAACCCAAGCACCAGTCCATTAACAACCAATTAACTTCCTATTAATATTTTACCAGACAGGGCCTCTCATCCTGACGTGTTTTAAGGAGCTTTTCCCAGGAGTGTTTGAACATGAGCAGCTTTTAGCGCAGCATAAAGAGGCCTGTGTAATGGGCTGGAGGAGGAGGAGTGGCAACCTGATAGCACTGAGAGCAGAGGAGGGGAGAGAGGCGAGGAGACAGACTTCTGCAGCTGGCCTGCCCCGCACCAAGCCAAGCCCAAGCCAGGCAAAACACACACAGGGATTGCAACATTAGGGAATCCATTATTTTCATGGCTCTGACAGGGGATCAACAGGAACAACGACCTTGTGCTCTGTGTTGATCATAATTGTGTTTTGTAAGAGATGTGACTTATGGGTTTTTGTCTTGTTTACTCTGAATTGCAACTGAACAGCAGTTTTGCCTCAAGGATTTAAGTGCTTCTCAACATCCTTGAGCTTATCTTAAAAAAAGGTCTAAAATATGTAAGTCCACATTGCTCCTGATCTGTCCTGTACTAGCTTTGTGCTGTGTACGGCTGGTTTGGGTGGACATTTAAAACGAGCTCAGGGAAACTCCCTGCCTTGAGAGAAAAAGAAAGCGAGAAAGAGAGAGCGGGGGAGGCCATTATGACTACAGCCTTAGGCTACTCCCAACGGATAAGGCATTTGTCTTCACTTGAAAGTATGATTTATTTTTCCACCAGTCAGAAGGGTTATGTTTGTCACCGCACACTGAAAGGGCTTTTGGAAATAGTAGCAGAAGCAGAAATGGAAAAAAAGGAAGGCCAGTCCTTTTCTAATGCAGCCTTCATGTTTTCTCAAAGACTTCCCTTCTATGGTTTCCTTGTTTGAGATCACTTTCAGTCTTCATTAACTTAAGTTAATCATACTGAACCTTGCGTCTAATTTATCAGCAGGAACTGTGTGTTTGTGTGTGTGTGTGCGTGTGTGTGTGTGTGTGTGTGTGTGTGTGTTTGTTGATGATTAAGAGAAAGAGGGGAATGTGGGAAGGGGGCAAAAGATGTGGTTGTATCAGGTTCCCTCCACTGGGTGTAGATGTGGTCTTAGATTTCTCTCTGGGCTGCTGATTAACCGTGTGTGTGTGTGTGTGTGTGTGTGTCTGTGTGTGTGTGTGTGTGTGTGTGAGTGTGTGTGTGTGTGTGTGCATGTGTCTGTGTGCGTTTGTCTGTGTGTGTGTGTGTGTGTTTGTGTGTGTGTGTGTGTGTGTGTGTGTGTGCTGGGAGTGCACTGAGGAGGAGAGAAACTTCAGCTTTAATTTCCCCCAGCTCCAGATATTACACCCCCGCGCTCTGTTTTTATTGGAACAGAGACCAGAAAACACCAAGTGTTTATGATGCATTAAAACATGGTGGGGAACTTGAGTGTGGAATTGTAAATCTATACATTTGGCTCTGTCTCTCCAACGCAGAATTAATTCCTTTATAGAGGATTTTGTGTGTTTTATGAAGATTGATGATTGTAACGCGCCATGAAATCATGTTTATCATCTCAATGTGGAGGACAGAGAGACAGAGAGAAAATTCTCTGTCAAAGGGAACGAGAGGAAAATGGAGGCAAGACTTTACAAAAATATTGCAGAAGGGCACTTGTTAGCTGGTAGGAGTCACTGAGTTTTGGATTGAAGCATAGAAGGAAGAAATTATTCTGCATTACCCTAATGACCATTTCAACAAACGGATGGGTTAGGAGACCACATTACATTCCATTAACTCCGCTTTTGTTGTCAGTGAACTGTTAATGGTGTACAAAGGGAGCTCTGCGCAGCTCTCCTGGACAATGCGCACTCTGTATTTCTAATTATTCTCGGGAAAGTGCCGACAGCCTTTATACCTGGAGACACATTAGCTGGCTCTAATTAGAGTAAATATTCTTCTGGTATCACACCGGTATTGCCTCACCAATCCAGAAGTGATTAGCCCTGTGTTTTTCTGCTGGGCTGCTTATGCATTCCCAGTGCTTCTCTGTCTCTAATTCTCCCTCTGTTTTTCTGTCTTGATCATTGCCTTTGCCTCTTCCTCACTCATTTCTTCTCTGCACTCAATTTACTTCCTCTCCTCCATCCTCCCTTTTTTTGCAGCGCCAGTTGGTGCACCGCTAGCTGTGACTGAATCACAGTGTCTGTCCAAGCTCCAGCTATCTCCCAAGTTCATTATATCAGTACACAGTGTCCATGCCCTCCGCCACTCCAAGCCCCTCATAGCTCCCGTGTCCCAGCCAAACACAATTCCACTGCTCCAGTCTGGCCTGACCACTCTGGCACCCCTGTGTGTGTGTTGTGTGTGTGTGTGTGTGTGTGTGTGTCTGTCTGTGTGTGTGTGTGTGTGTGTGTGTGTGTGTGTGTGTGTGAGAGAGAGAGAAATAGAGAGAGACAGAGCGAGAGAGAGAGAGAGAGAGAGAGAGTGAGAGTAGTGTGAGTTAGCACAGGCCAAAAGCCAAACAACAACGTTCTGTTTTCTGTCCAAAGTCCAACAAATATAATATGTATTTATAATATTGCTTTCAACTCACTCACAACTCACACTTTTTTCATTTTTATTGCTAATGCACTCTGCATAAAAATATTCTGATAAGTGCTTGTGCTCTGCTTGCTGCCTGCTTGCAGTTCCTGCAAGTTCTTGTGTAATTTGTGTGTGTGTGTTTGTGCACCCTTGTGTGTGTGTGTGTGTGTGTGTGTGTGTGTGTGTGTGTGTGAGAGAGAGAGAGTGGTATTCACACTTTCTGATATCTGGTCTCTCCTCTCCTCTACCCTACTCTCTTTTTCTTTCCTCTCCCCTCCTCTAAATATTATACTTGTAGTTGTAGCCTTGGGCATCAGTTCTATGTCATACTGGGAAGGTCAAAACAGACACACGTACATACACACACACACACACATACGCACACACACACGCGCGCACACACACACACACACACACACACACACACACACACACGCAGACTTCAAATATCTCTATCAGCCCACAGAGGATCAGATTGTTTTACGGGAAATCATGTCACGGGTCAAATGATTGAATTATTAATGGAAGTGCTGTGCAATAACAATCGGCTGTTGTCCATTGTAATTCCAACATGATATTCACAGACCCCTCTCAGACTAACTCGATACTACCATGTTACAATCCAAATCCAATAATGCAGACTCTGCAAAAGAATGCCCCCCCCCATTGTTTCATCAGTCAAAGAGCATCTTGAGTTTGTTGCTTTTGCAGAGGAGACTATTACCAAGTCTGTAGAACCATATCGACTGCTGTGCCACTTTTCCAAGGACAAGGCAATACATTTCAATCAAAACAGTCCTAGTAAAGTAATTCATAATCATAGGACTTTTTTACAATACACTAGTCTATGAAAAATGTGTGTTTTATGCATATATGTGTGTGTTAAATCTAGTATTCCTTACACATCTCTAATTTTTTGTTCCTTTTGATAATGCCAAATATGGATTTGTTTCTGAGCATCGCTGGAAAACACCCAAACAAATCTAAGGCACATTCATGATTCACATTATGGAAATGAAAGCAGACAATTCAGTATTCTCACATTTGCATATGTAAAGAACCACACTCAGAGAACTACAAGTATTTTAACCTTATTTCACACAGAAGAGATCCAATTGAAAGTAATACAGTATGCTGCATTATGCTGTTTTGAGAGGAGTTCACTACCAACCAGAGGCAGTTCTCTTTTTCCCTCAGGCCTGTTTCTCCCAGAGCCAGTATGGAAATGCATGTTATTGTATAAACCCCGGTGATGGATTCTTGACCCTCAGCTCAGGAGGATTTCTTGGTCTGTTTTGAGAATGACCGTAGAGCAACACGGGAGAAAGAGACAGAAGGTCGCCCCCTTAGTATTTATTATCAGACAGTGCCAGAAAACACAACTCTTTTAGACATCCTAAACATAGCACGCTGGACACATGGGCTGACAACTTCACTTAGGAGATGGAAATCAAACAGGCTTGTTAATGCAGCTGCTGAAAACAGTCCCATTAGGAGCAGTCACTCCTATTCTTTGTTTTTTTATCATTTGTACTTGCCTTTTCATCCCCCGTCCCTATTGGGCACAGCTGTAAAAAAAAAAAAGTTAAGAAAAGAAAAATGAAAAAGAAATGAAAGATCTTCCCTTAAACGTGTAATGAAGACATTTCTCTTCCGCCTACAGCTTGAAATGGATGTCATCTTGAAAAAAAAAAGAAAATTATATTATATTACTATAAAATTAAATTATAATGTTTTTGGTTCCATATTCCTGAATGAAGGTGCATCCATGTCTAGCTCCATCAGGCTCATTTGCGTTATTATGCATTCTCATTACAGCTTAGCAGAAGTTTCCCATCTGGAGAAGCAAAGTCCTTGTTTACAGTCTTCTCTTCCTCTCCTCTCCTCCCATTTCAAACCCCATAGACATTCTCCGAGGCCTAAATGAGCTTGAAGACAAAAAGAACACCGTGTAGTAATTTATTTTTTCTAATTTGCTTTTTCCCTCATTATGTTTGCCATTTTATGGGAAATAGAAAACAAAAGATGACATATGTAATTACTGCGTGACTAAAGAATAAACATGCCTTATAGCAAGAGGCTATGCTTTCGGCAGCGGGCTAATTGTAACTTTCCCCTTCTCCTTCAGTGCCTGAGTTATACGATAGCTCACGGTCAGATGTGAAGATGCATATGTGCTTACATGGAAGCACTACCCACACAGATGCACCGATGCTGTGTGTGCACCCTGTTCAGTTTCACTTTCTTTTTCTCAAAAACAGGGTTTTTCTTAATGCTGCTTATGGTATTTTTTGCATTATAGAGTGAGCTATTTGATTTTAATGACAAGAAGCGATTCTGCTGAACGTAATATAGTTATGTTCTCTGCACTTTATTCAGGTTAAAAAAAAAAAGACACTGAATCAAATGGTCTTTTGTTGTTTTTTTCTAATACACAAACAGCAGTTGAAAATTCAGCAGGCCATGTGTTAAAACTACTGTGTGGAACCTGCCAGCCACAGCCTTAAAGTCTCCTCCGGCAGTTCAAACCACAACAGTACAACCATGAATGGCATCCCAGCCTTGGTCTACACACACATCATTCCACACATTACTCCCCTTAGCTCCGCTTTTGATGTGTCAGAGAGAGAACCGGCCACTGTTCCACTGTTTTTTTTTATTGCTCACACAGCAATATGTGTTGTGTATATATATATATATAGATATATATAGATATATATATCTATATATATCTATATATATCTATATAGATGTGTGTGTGTGTGTGTGTGTGTGTGTGGGTGTCTGTGGGTGTGTGTGTTTGTATGCATGTGTGTGTGTATGTGCGAGTGAGAAAGTGTTTGCTCTTCAAAGGCAGCAAAGGGGGTGCTCTACTTAAGGCCTATTAAACCTGGAGCTCTGTTCATTGTAGCTGGAAGAGAGCACCGCGTGCTGAGGCAGACAAAAAGGCGAAGGCATACCTTTGAACTGGAATCATGTGGGAGCTCACATTTTCACAAGTGCTGCAAAACTGAAAACAATGTTTTGGCGAGTCCCTTGATATGTGTTTTTTTTCTGCTAAGGGCCAGCTAACAGAGAATCTGTTAGGCCTTTGTCCTGACGGTGTGATATTACAAGTCCACAGTACATAATCCAACATACTGTGAGTTATTAAAATATGACCATAGCAGCTCCCTGGGGCTATATAACTCACACAAACACTGTCTCTCTCTCCCTCTCTCTCACGCACACACAGACACACACACCCACACACACACACTGTGGTACACATTCCTGTGGCACACATGTAAGCACATTGTCCTTACCAGTTTCTCTCTCTCCCTTTCTCTTTCTCTGTCTCTGCCTCTTTTCTTCCTCTCTCTCACTCTGAAGCAGACACCAAGACATGGTGACATGGGTGTTTTATTTAAAGCTGCACACAATCCCACAGTGGAAGAGGTAGACTTCACCCACAAATCAAGACTTTAATGGAGTGTCATGCCTTCATTACACACCTTACACTGCAGTCATTTTGCCCTGCAAGGGGAAGGAAGGTATATCTCAGGAAGAAGACTACTAGTTTTCATGTTACTCTCTATCACCGAGGTACAGCAGATAACCATAGCAGACAGAGTTTTCTCTGGAAGCAGGAAGGAAGCGGGCGAGACGCACTAAATCTGATCAATGCCACAGACTGGAGTTTATGTACAGGGAATGTGAAAACAGAGAGAAATGATCATAACCTGCATGGTGGTTTGTGCAAAGCAGAGTGTGGCTGGATTGATTTCCCAAACTCCTTCCAAATAAAAAGAAGCAAGCTGGGTGCAAGTCCCATGGTAATGATAGATATGCCAGTATTGCTTTCATTTATGGAGTGGGAGTGGAACACTATTGTTAGATCATAATTCAAACAACCTGCTTCTTTCAACTATCGTAGATGAGGCTCCCAGGAGGATACTGCTACGGTTATCTGCATCGTGTGTGAAGCATGCATACATAACCTACACACACACATACACACACAGACACACATACACACACACACACACACACACACACACACACATGCATGTTCCATAGATTCATGCAGACTAGCACAACTTTGGTGTTCGTGCAGTCCCCACGGTACTGAGCAGGACAGGAGATTTATGTTCTCTATCGTCCAGACATGGTTCTCCAAGCTAGCTCCCCGCTCATTAGGGCTCCTACATGGTCATACGTGTTACTCTAACAAGCTATATAGAGCCCCACTCTAAAGCCTGATGGATTTGAGGGGTGAAGTGAGTTCCCTCCTGAAGAACCCAGAGGAGATGACACAATGAATGAAGTATCACAGACACAACGTATCTCCATCGAGGCAGGAAGAGGATCATGAAGTTGTTCAGCCATCAATCATGCTTAGCTGCATTTATGAGGCCTCGGTTTAATGATCCTTTTGTAGACATGAAGATGCACTGAAATTAAATTGTCTTGCTTTGCACTGACTATGTGTAGAACGGGAGCGCTGTTATCTGTGTGCTTCGATGGCCACTGAAGCAGGAGAGTGTGTTTGATAATCTCTGTAGTTACCTGAAATGAAATGAATGTCATTCTCATCCTCTGTTGGTTATAGAGACTGGAGTAAATATGAAGGCCAAATGAGCAAACAGATGACTCGTGTGTGACCTGCTCTGCTTAGAGGGTTTATCAGTTTGCTCCTTATCCGCTTGATAATTCACCCAGAGTATTTTTTGCAACACACGCCTGACTGATTTGTGTGTCTGCCTGTATTTGTTTGTGTGTTATTTACAGTAGCAGAGCTACTGAAACGTCTTCCTGTGAGATCCTTGCTTGTCATGGAAATTGACTGCATTGGAAAAAAGAGCTTTGCTCTGTTAGGATACAATTTCTTGTGAAAGTTCAGGCAATAGATGGTAATATCACTGCCAATAAAACTCATTTCATCTAAGTCTGTATCTTGGGATTTAATCAAAAATCCTGTAGCTGTTCACTCGCAAGTGGTGAAATTGGGCTCTCCATTATTCAGAATATATGATAATGATTCCTGTAATGAAGACATATAGCACATTCTCAGACTAACTGTTGAGGCTCTGATCAGAAAAATAACTGACCTAACTGCAACTAATGATCTCCGACCGGGCTTGTTCGTTTCTTTTTATTGCGAAGGTGACAAAGTTACGCACAGATGAAGGTTGCAATGAAGGAGCCAAATAGCGGCTAAAGAGAGATGGGAAACAAACATTATTTACAACCTAGCAAGTGTAAGATAAGCTCATGTTGAAGAGAAAGATAAATGCCCCTACAAGCACCACACTGCCCATATTTCAAGCACAGCTATTGAGAAGTGGCAAATAAAATGTCTGCAGTCAAATTTTACAGACCAGTAAAGTGTTACTTGATAAAGGTGGTGAAATGCCTGCTGTATTGGCCGCTTGTGCAACAATGTGCTGATTCCACTATGATGGAAGATGTCATTAATAGCATCATTAATGAGCCAGCTCAATGCACTTGTAATCGAATGATTCCGTCCAGACAAACTGGAGGAAGTGACAACAGTGGTAATAGCACAGGCATGGCTGACAGTACGGTCCTCCCAAGCCTTTCCTGATTAATCACACTGCAATTTTTGCCCGCTAGGTCATTCACCTCGGTGGTTTTGGCAACAGCCAGGAGTTTGATAGTTCTTGGAAAGTGCCATTTTATCATCGCACCAAGTACAGGCTTTTTAAATGTAGGACAGGTCAATTCATTCAATCTGAAACTGTTTGAGTTGGCATGCTGCATAGGTTTTTAAAGAGATATTTGGGTGATCTGGAGAGGGTTTCACTTTTCTAACACAACATCCAAAGTAAACCTTTTCACTTCCAATGATACAGAACCAGCGCGGCAGAGACAGAGTGTGGTGCCATTGTAAATTAATCTGCCTTGTGGAGAAGAAACAGGAAAAAGCATTCCTCAAATTAGACAAACCCCAGCCCCAGCTTGATGTGGGCAGGCCCTGGCTGTGATATGGCCAGCTTCCATTCTTCATACCCGAGCCAAGGCAAATTTAGAGCTGATAAAGTCGGCCAGGTCTGTTACAGTTAACCTCCATGTTATCAGAGGTCTGGCCAATTCTCCTCTGAGATGCCTCCACTCATGCATTGTCTATCACTGCAAATGAGCGGCATTATCTAGTATTGTTCATTTAGGGAAATAAAAAAAGTCATGCTGTGTCTTTGGGTTATTTTCCAAGCATTTCCACTGCTCAGTTGCTGTCAGATTTGTGCCTTTTCCTCTGATCTGGGAACACAGTGACAGGGGACTGTTGTGTAGTCAGTCCCAATCCAAGCCGCTCTGTTTGGGGGACACCAGGCCAGCCTGGCTGCCTGTCCCCTTCATGAAGTCAGTGCTGGGTTTAATTATCCCCAGCTGTGCCTCATCTCCCTCCCCAGCTGGGCTCTGTGTCCCTGTGTCCTCTGCAAGTACGCCGCAATTGCAGTGAAGTCAAGGTGAGATACACAGACAGACATACGGCCACAGAGAGAGATCAGTATGTGCATGCATTGATGAGAACAGACGATGGACACAATAGTATGAACATGCCAATAACCAATTTTTTTTTGCTTTCATTTTGGTGCTGTTGCACCATGCTGTATACACAGGGGTTACAAAATAATATGAACACTTTCCAGGATATTCAGTGGTCCATGGTTCCCCTACCAACTGTCTAGACTATATGTTTTCTTATCGTCCTGCTTTTTTGTTAAGAAAACAATTTTCTTAGGTAAATCTGAATTCTCTTTGGCTCCGTCTGTATACACCATTCAGAAACACAGAGCTTATTCAAATTCAAATTAGTTACCACTTCGCATAAAATATTTTACAAGTATGAAGATATTTCATTTTTGTTTAAAGTTTGATATGCATTAGGAAGTATTATGTAAATTACAAATCCATATTTTAACTAATATGTTGCCTAACCTTCTTCACTTGTGTTGCATTTTGCCTATAGATAATTCAAACTTCACAATATTAACACTATGAGCAGGGCCTCCGGACACTGAGGGTATGTTTTCAGCATTTTTTCTGTGAATCTGGGGCTTGTATTTGAATGGTGGAAGTTCATGGTTAATTAGGAAAAAGAGTACAACTGAAAATGAAAACTTGGTTGACCTCTTCTGTATCTGATTCCATATTTTTGGACTGTATATTATATTATATCAATACAAATTTACCAACCACTGGCTTTCAAACCCATCTACATTAACATTGGGAAATATACTGTAAATTAGAAACAACAGAGTAGAGCAGGGGGCTCAATAAATAAAATATGAAAACTAAAAATGTTTACCATTTTAAATATTCTTTTTGGTGTCTTGTCAAAACTATCTTGTGTTGGAGTTTGGACCACTTACTTTGACCTAACATCCAGGCTTGTTAGACATATTATAATATATTGAATATTTTATAAAGTTGTTTATCTTCTTGTGCCACTGATGCCTCTATACATCCATAGAAACAAACACATGCACCAGACACACACACACACACACACACACACACACACACACACACACACACACACACACACACACACATACATTTACAGTTGCATAAAACAGATGTGACTGTTGAGATAACACAGCACCACTGCCCCATGCTGCTTCCCGAATGAGACTAATGCTTATGAAAGCTGGCCCTGCGTGAAGCACTGGTATGGCAGTTTTGATTGAATCCCACTCTGACTGGGTTTGACTTGGTCCATCTGTGCGACTGTCCTTGGCCTCGGTTTAGGGTCTGGGGTAGAGGGGGCCGTGGAGTTATCACACTGAGAGGCTGTTAGGGTCATTACAACCCTCTGCTTCAATATTTCCACTTTTTTGATGGGAGCCAAATGTTGTGCTGGAATCCCTGTGTCTGTCTTCCTTTGTTCCCGTCTCTCACCATCCTGTCCAGGGCTATGCCAGCACAGCTGTGAGCGGCAGCGTGTAATAAAAGTCTAATGCGAGCAGCTGCTGGGGGTTTAAACTGTAATGAGATGGTGTGTGAGATTACCACACTTCGCTAGTCGCTGAGAGAAAGCTTGGCACCCCGACAACACTGTCCCCCCCAATGGTACAATTACACTTTAGATATGGCTAATAGAATATCCACACAACGCCTGTAAGCAAGAGGCATAATGAGCTTTAGCTTAGCCTCTTCCTTTTCTTTTCCTGTGTCTCTCCATCTCTCTCTCACATGCCCACAGCTGCACAAAGCATCCACCCCAAGGAGCTGCTGTAAACTGTGAGGGGCTGATGTAGGAAACAGAGACAGTGTTTCTGAAATCAAAGGCACGCCTAGTCAGAAGATTCCCACAGAGGGGGACAGTGTTTTTTTTTCTTCTTTTTTTTTTTTGTGTGTGTAGGGGGGGGGGCTGATCGATGGAAACACAGTTTGCCTGCTTGCATCAACCCAACAAATAATTCAGGCCTTGAGTCATGAATAGTTGAAAGGCCTGCGTCAACTTCATTAGTCATCATGTGGGAGTTTGTGGTACAGGGTGTAGATATACTCACATGGAGTCCCAACATTCAATAGCAGGGTTACAATGGAGAGGAGGCTTGCTATGGAGTCGCTTTAGGCCTGCTGTAGAGCTTTTGTCATGCGCTACTTTATCATGCAAAATCCTTTCTTTTTTCTGCCTTTCCTATTGTCTTGCTTATTTTCCATTATCATCTCTTATTATGCCTGTTTCAATTATTTACCCCTCTTCTCTTCTCTTCTCTTCTCTTCTCTTCTCTTCTCTTCTCTTCTCTTCTCTTCTCTTCTCTTCTCTTCTCTTCTCTATCCCGGGCATGATAGGATGGATGTAGGAACATAAAAGTCTTTGTTATGATTCTGGCACCTCTGTAGAGGTGCTCTGTAATGAAAGTTCAGCTTGTCTGGGTGTGAAGCGACTGTACCTGTCATAGCAGTGCTGCGATAATAAGCCCAAAGGTGCCACTGCCTCATTGCGGTGGAGGAGGAACTCTTCTGAATCCATACGGCTCTTCATTACCTCATGCAGAAGGCTAAACTCTAGATTCACAGCTCTGTGGAGCAGGATATTGTGAATGTGACCCCAGGGAGCAGAGTAGTGGAATTTCAATACACCATCCAGTCAGTATTATTCCATACCTGAATGCTGAGCCTTCAGACAATTAGTGGAAAATTATAGAAGGCAAGGCATTAGGTAATTTACAGAGCCCATCTCGCCTCAGCCCTAGCCTTGGCCTTGCCAGCCAGCGGGGACCTTTCACATTCACACAGCAAGGGGATGTGATGCCGCTGGCAGGGAGAAAGAAAATGGAAGCTCACAGAGAACTAAAATGGGACCAGACTCAATTTTTGCAGGTATTTAGGAGATGTCGAGTGGGGCAGCTCCAGCCATTCAATTTCTAAACGTTATTGTTAAGTGTCTTCGTCTGCGACACACACAACTGTCGACACAGTCGTATTCGCACTACATCTGTGTTTCACTGCAGGTACAGTCGTGAGATTTTATGTTCAGCAAATGGCTTGCCACTGTTGCACACTGTTGCCATTTTATCAACCCAGTGCAGACAAGCCCTGTCCCATTATAAATGCAAAGGATGATCAAGTCATTAAAGTAATATTTGAGTCTGGACTGTGGCTACGCAGCCTTATCAGTGAACTCCACCATCCCTTTCATTAGCCCACCTCATCTTGTTATTATCATCTGCAGCAGATATAGTCTGGTGGACAGTTGTCATTTAACTAAACCACAGCCCTTGATTAGATTGCTCCATTAAGTGACAGTCTGTTGTTATTTTGCCACGAATCCTTCTCTTCATCTACATAGAGCGTGGGCGATTATGAAGCGACATGAAAGCAATGGAAAGTTGAGCAGCATATCGGACATCGGCTGATAGCATCAAATTACAAAATACCTAAACAAATGATTCAGTTAATGCATCAGGCAGTCCACTTCTGTTTTCCTTGTCATATGCCTGTCATGCGATGCGGCAGCGCTCCAGCTTACTGCTCATTGTGGAATGCTTATTGCTACATGAGATCTTCGTAGTATCCCAGCTCTCTCCCTCTGAAACGTGTGTTCCAGCTGTTACCACTCTATGGAGTTGTGAGATTATAATGAGCATGGAAGCAGCTGCTTCCTCCTACAGTAGAGGCCCCAGCCTCTCTAATCCTGATCATTAAGAATGGGATGGGTGTGGGGGGCCAGAGCCCACAGACTTGTGGGCCTCAGCACCCCACGACACGCTGTGGAGACTTGGGTTACCCGACCGTTTTATTGGTCGGCAGACCGGCAGGTATAGAACCTTATTGATCTGCCTGAAGTGGTAAAAAGGATTAACTTATGCAAGACAGCTGTAGCAAAGACTACAAAGAAGTACAGTGGTTCTATTTTTCATCCGTCATTGTCCAGACTCTGGCCCGAGTTTAGACATTCAGCAAAATTTTGCCAATGATTTCCCTGCCATCACAGTGTGAACTTGCTTGGCTAGGATAAAGACACAGTAGCCTGATATTTCTGTATTCTCACAGCCTTAACGTCGACGTGCATAAACTCAGTCTTACATAGAAAATATCAGATTATGAAATATTTATGTTCTGACCTTTCTCAGTAATGATTTCATGATTTAATTTTCTCTGGCTTTACCTTAAAGTGCAGAGAGAATACAAAACAGAACCAAACATCAGGCACAGGGGAAAAAAGATGATCTATAGAGATGATGACATTTGCATTCAGCTTGTAAATATCAACAACACTTGGCCAGATTATTCATAGGTCTACGTTTGCCTATTCCACTACTGTCTCTGAATAAGCCTTCAGACATTGGCACAGACATTTCTCTCCGTCTTTCAATTTCCCGCATAACTTTGAGCTGAAACAGTTGAGTGAGTGAAGTCCAAAAAGGAATGATATCCAATACAAGAGTTGTAAATTGCCAACCATGAATGTAGAACCATTTAGACAAAATATATGCAAGCACATACCATGGAATGTACTAGTGTAAAGTTAATAGGCTAGTGTTACATTTAAAATAACAAGCCCACTCAACCTTGTCACGGTTGAGTCGACATGAAACTGCACCCAGAGCTGCGACTCTAACAAGACAATGTCTTTGGTGCAATTTTATGTAGATTAGTAATATGCTAATTTGAAGCATGACCTCGCTGTTTGCCAGGGAAAATCTGTCTCTTTTTTGATCTGCATATTAATGCCCAAAGAATAGATGGAACCTGAGACATGAAAAGGCTTTAAAAAATCAGCAGGTAAAAGGCAGCTCCACAATTAATCCAGCAAAGAGGAAGGCTTCCACAGACAATGGCCGCACCTCACATTCATAATTGGGCCCTTTATTGATATTCCACAGCCTCTTCAGCGCATTCCTGAAACAGTGATTAATCTTCCACATAAAAAAAAGAAAAGAAAGGAAAAAAACCACGTTGAGACGTGTTAAACTTCCTCCTACACCTCTGGCTCAACCGGCTTAACCAATCAGAGCCTAGAATTATCTCAGCAAGAATCGTCCCCCCAGTGATAAAAACACAAACTAGCAAAATTACTAACTAAACTCATTTTTCAACAAGAAACACAAATGTAGGTGCAGCGCAGGGGACAGGCCATGGCTTTATGCGTGATGGTCTGTCATTGCGTTTGCTCTACCTAACCTCCCCTGACACCTGGAGTCAGGGACCCCCCTCTAAATGTGTAATATTCAATCTTCCTGACAGCTCTGCTAATGACCAGGAGGAACCAAAACAGAGGTAATAGGTGAGCCTCAAAATTGCTTTCAAATTATCCCTGATAATGATTCCCTTCCAAGTAATAAACTCTGTGGTGCGTGTGTGGTTGCATATGTGTGTGAGTGGCTAGTGTGTTTACGTCGGGTGAATGTAGAATGGCAGGGCTAATTATCAGCACTATTAAAGGTAAGTACATCCAGCTGCATCCCGGACAAGTCTTAATGAAGGACAGCAGACAGGCTGGACTCTTTCATCTGTCATCTGTTGTTGGTCAATATCCACACCTCTGCACTGCTTTGCTGGTTCTGCTCCTTCTCCCACTTGGCTTTGAGGAGAAAGTTTAACATCTCACAGTGGGATTGGTATTAGTCTCTGGTTTGTTTCAGTTGCATGCTGCAGAGAGTAAACCCACTAATACTTATTTTACCCACCTCTCTGTGGGAACAAGCTTACCTCAATATGATCTGAATCTAGATGATAAATTTAGAACAGTTCAGGAAGTTATAATATTTTAGGATGATTAAATCTTTAATTTTATTTTTGAATCCAAGATAAATAATCTTGTCAAGCATCATTTGTCATGAATTATTAACACGACAAAATTGGTCTTAATTTGTCTTACTAAGATATTCAATCTATTTTTCAGCTACAGATGACAAGGAGCAAGTCTGGAAAGTTTATTGCACGGTTTGTCGCAGTTTTATCCCAAACATCTGTTTCTTTAACGGAAAACTTGATGGCTTTGCTTAATTTAACCAATGTAATCCCAATTTCTTCTCAGATATGTGTCCACATAAAGTATGCTCCTTAGGCATTTTCATGACAGTATATGCATTATACCATCATTTTTTTTAATGATTGGTCACAATTGTGGCCTGATTACTCTTTTACATAAAAAGTTAAGCAATGAGATATTATAAAGAATTTTATATACCTGAAATTTATATACCATAAACTCATGACAAATATAAACTTATTTTAATTGCAGAGCACAACATTATCATACATCACTTCCACATTGTGTTTTAGAAAGTAAATGTTTGTCATTTTCTTGCAGTCAGCATTGTTGGTGTGGACTATTCAGATGTTTTCAACAGCCCCACAACCTAAACAACCAGAAAGATCTTTTGTCTCTCCTCCCTAAATGACCCCCCAGTGGTTTCTGATCTGCTGCCCCAATCAACAATGTTCAGCAGTGCCTTTCATAGATGCTACAAATGATCCATATGAATGTTTTTGTTGCTAGGTTTAGGCAAAACAATGGACAGTCTCTAGTCTTATTTTTTTGTGGCGACATTGCATTGAGGGTTATCGTTCAGTACTAGCAATGTGTTGTAGATTATTCAGTATTTCACTTGTTTGTAGAAAGGAATTTTCACATTAGTGTTAACCTCCTTTTAATTACTCTCTCTCTCTCTCCCTCTCTCTCTATATATATATATATATATATATATATATATATATATATATATATATATACTGTATAGGAAGTCATGGTTGAACACATAATGAACCACTGCAGAGAGACCATAGAGCCTTTCCTCAATCTTGTTATACACTATGTTCAATGCCAACCACTTGAGAGTTTGGCTCATTTCATAGAGGCCACACTCCTGCATTACAGTTCAATGTATTTCAACACTTCACTGTATTGTGTTGTATGCCAGCATGCAATATATCATTCTCTATTTCTCCTCTAATGCATATAACATAACAATTTGTACATTTCTAATCAGTACAGCGTAAATAAATCACTGTCAACATGCAGCACTCCACCAACTTGCTTCTTCTCTCAAATTACAACCATTATAAGTGCTCTTAATTTTCCAGAGATTTTGAATTATGAATGATATAAAATATTTAAAAACCAGCATTTAGCAACAGCAGAGAGGGTTTCATAATCAAGCTAAGTACGCGGTGGTCTGTACTTAAGTAAATGAGCCCAGAGCTGTGCACTGCATAACTTTTTGACCTCTGTGAAGTACATTCATTTTCCAAACATATGTTGGCTATTTCAGCAGCCCTGGACTGTGAAACTGAGACAGGGAGGAGAGAGGTCCTTCGTGCATGTGAGTATGATCTAACTGGCTGTGAATATGGGGAATGGAACAGCGGTTAGTGGTTGGGGAGGAAAGTTAGCAAACTGAATGACATGTTTGTGTGATCTGATGCAGATTTTTCTGAGGAGCTCCAGTGGAATGGGGTAACCCGGGGCCTTTGGGCTATGAACTTCAAATCATTTCCAAACCTATATGAACACACACACACACACACACACACACACACACACACACACACACACACACACACACACACCGAGCCACAGGTAATTATGCCATCAACCCCACCAGCATAAACATTCCTAAGGTACAGCTGTTCTACTGTGTCTGATATTAAATGGCAAGGTGACTTGGTGTCCTGTAGGCCACCTGAGAGGTAGAGCTCTGCAAGGGGACAGAGCAATCTATTTTCCTCATTGCTCAGAGGAACTTACTCAAGCAGAGCAGCAGTTATTTCCCCACTCTGCTCTGCTCCACTCTGCTCCCAGTCCCTCCCCGTTTGCCTTCAAGTCGGCACCAGTTAGTAGTTTCTTCTTTGTGTGTTTGTCCGTGTGTGTGTAAAAGTGTGTATGCGAGATTGTACACCAAGCTAATTTCCAGCGCAATGCACTGCATTGTGCTACAAGCATTCTCCAGGATATTGATGTGCTGCATATTAGGCAGTAGAGTGAATCAGCTCTGTGGGCTGTAAATATTCTATTGTGACTTTAATGCCTCTGTCAGTGGCTTTGTCCAGGGTAATTCAGTCCGCTGGTGTTTCTGTGCCCTGTAGCTGCCACCAGCGAAGTGTCACACACATCTGCACACACATGCAGATAGAGAGACTGAAACAGAGAAAATGAGAGAAGAGGGATGCGAGAGATAGGGAGGACATACATATCTCGCACATGCACACACACTTTGCCTCAGGTTTTTCTTGCCGTCACAGATGATCAGGCCCAGTTTTGGCTTTAGCTCAGCTCTGACCAACCCCTGGTCCTGGAGCCAAACTGTTAAAAGACATTAAGTCAGCACAGAGATGCACCACTGCTTCCTCTCTCTACTAACCACAGGACACTAGAAGTGTGTGTGTGTGCATGCATGCATGTGTCTGTGTGATGGAAACAAGGTGAATGGGTTTAGATCCGCACACATGTGTATCCTAATGAGTCTTTGCATGTACAGGCGCATGTGTAGCCTTCTCCTTGGTGAGGTCAGATAGAAAGGGAATATTAGGAGCAGCCTTCCAGTCTCTCTTGGCGCACCACATGCCTGTCGCAGCTCAGTGAGCAGACTGTGAAAAGCTTATGTAAATGACAAGCCGCTCAGATGTGAAATCAGCCCTGTATTAAATTGTTTTGTTCCACTTGTCAGAGCTGATTAGACCAGAAGCTCTCCAGAAGCTGCACAGGTATTGTGTTGATTGTATTCATATAGGAATGTGTGCAAAAAAATCCATAGATCACCACGGGAAAGAGCATCTGTGTAGGTAGCAGGGTGCAATTGCTTTCTGAAGTGTGCTTACCAGTCAGTTATCCCATGACAGATTAGTGTGGTGTTTTTGAAGATGCTGGATGGCCCTTCACAGATGCACGCAGATTGCAGAGCTCCCTGATATAGATCCAGAGACACTTTACCTGTCTCTTCAAAGGAGGCCGTTCTCACTCAGTTACAAATACCAGATCATAGGTGCCATAAGTCAAATCTCAGTCCTCCTCTGTCTGAATGGCAAAGGCCAGGGACTGCAATCCCTAACCCCCCACATTTCTAGAAGGCAGCACAAGTTGCATGGTATGTTCAGTTATGAGATGGGATAGTAGGGGGGAAATCAGAGTGGAGGAGAGAGGGATGTGAGAGACGATGGGGGGGGGATAGAATGAGGAAGCGAGGAGGCGAGTTAGGGAGATGTGTGGTTAGAAAGAAAGAGATAGAGAGAAAGAAAAAAAAAAGCGAGAGGGAGAGAGGCAGAGAGGAGGTTGCAGCACAACGGCTGGAGGGCTCCCAGCATAAAGCAGGTCTTTGAAAAGGGCAGACAAAGAGAAAAGGTCTCGGCCAAATACCTGAAAGAATGTTGAGAGGAAAGAGGAGCGCGGCCAGAGGGAGATAAGGCATTTAGCCGCACACTGAGGCAGCTCCTGTGTCATTAGATCAAGTTACTTCAGCTCATATGTGTGTGTGTGTGTGTGTGTGTGTGTGTGTGTTTGCATGCACTCATCTGTGCGCTCGTCCATTTGAGCGCTTAGGTCGATACCTGCCCTGCCGACATTCCGGAGTGGTCTGTCTGCGTTCATGGTCCAGTGAGGTCGCTGACAAAGCCGTGATGGGCGAGGCTGCATGTGGCGCCTCCAGGGCGAGCCCAGGTTGGTGTGACAAGGCCCAGACCACAGATGGGAACTGCAGCATCAGGCCTAGACTACATACAGGGTACAGGAAGGATAACAAAATCTGAATATTTCTGATAGACTCTGAATTCAGGTTCCCATGCTTCACTTTTTCAAGCTCTTCTCCAGGGCTTCAAAGCATCTTAAGAGGAGAGCCTGCTTTGAAAGTGATTTTCAAGTCTGGGCTTTATCTGTGTGTGGGAAATCACCCTCTAGCTATTTTGTAAGCTTAGCTACCTTTGAATAGACTAACAGAGCCTTCAGATAAAGGGATCTACTGAGCTACGGTAGCAACAAAGCGAAATGAGGTGCAAACTAGCTGCTCTCTGTGTTGGTGTGGAAATGACAACAAATCTGTCAGGATATTAGAAATGGATAATGTAAGTATCGAAACAAATCTAAGCAGTTATTACTTATGATTGAGGTCTGATAGCAATTAGTCTTGCTCCGGCACACAGACTGACTCCTTTCTAATGATGTCATTGACCTTGTCACCTCCCAGAGGTCAAAGTGTCCATGTTAAACCATGCGTAATGGTTCCGTGTTTAGACTACAAGGGCCTGTCCAACTAAATGGTGATGGATCGCTTCTTTTTGCTGCTGGTGGTGTGTGTTGCATTAGATGATACGGGTCTCAACATGATACACAGTTGATTAAATCAATACTCCAAGGAAATGTGCAGTGGGCTCCATTTCAAACCAATAACACAAGGCTTTAGGTGTGCGTGTGCACACGTGTCTGCACATGTATGAATGTGTCTGCGTGTACCCTTGAGGAGCGTTTGCACACTACATAAAATAAAGGACAAGGACATTCTGTTTGTTTGCAATATGCTTTGAAAATGAGGTCATCAGCTGTAAATGCAAGCTTCTAAAGAGGTATACACGATCATCTGAAGCACATGAAAACAAGAATCTCCTCTCTATCAAAGATGACAGACTAGATGATAGTGGTCATTTACTACCCCAGGTCCCTAAATCATAATGAGAGATTGAAAATGACAGACAACCTCATGCTGGCTCATGCAAAAATGGAGGAATATTTTTCTATTTTCCTTGCCTTGTTTATTAGATTTGTTTGTAGAAAAGAGGCCATCTGCTGCTAATGGAGAGAAGTGAATGAGGCTAGTGGAGGGATGAAGGACAGCTGATGTGGATGTAGTGTATTATATATAAAAAATATTTCCACCCATATGGCCACTGCTTTCCACGTTATGTCAGGGACTGTAGCAGGACAGGTGCTGCCTTTGGGCTGTGCACATTAACAAATGCATACAGACTGTTCCTCTGTGTTCACTCACACAATCACAGCAAACACAGCAGAGCGACGCCAGAGCTCATGACGAGGAAAAGAATTTGAGCTATTTTACTGCCGACCAATTTTCTCCCCTTTTCTCCCTCTTTTTCACTCCTTTTTTCTTTCTGTCTCACCCCAGCAGTGACCCGCAGCAGCCCCCAGTCTAATGACCGCTGCAGTTTGACACTCATTAAAGGTGGTCAATTAACCAGAGGGCCCGGACGACTTGTAAAGGTCTGTTTCAGTCTGGCTTAAAACACAAGGGGGGGCAGCAGGACGGCTGATGGGTGCCCCGACCTCGGGTGGTCGTAGTTAGTTATAGATGCAGGGGAAGGGGGTGGGGGCTGGGGGCATAAAACCTGTAAAAGGAAGAAAAAGAACCTCTAGAGAGCCATTTGTTTTGTTTATTATTTGTTTTGTTCAACTGGGTTCTGTTGTCGTTTTATGGAAACAAACTCAAATGGTGAAAAACAGTGAAATTGCTGAACGGAGTTTAGAAAATGAGATCTCATGAGACTGAGGATGAAAAACAGAGCCATCTGCACTAAGTGTTGGCTCTCGAAAGACAATCTGATCTCATTTCAATCCTTTCTATCGCTCCTTTACAGTAAATCAGGAGAAAGACTCTTTTTACCATGGTTAAAGCTTTTGTACACTTCTGTCTGCATGTAGACATGTGCAAATATAGGTGTGCGTGTACAGAGGGGGAATGCTTTTCCCATTGTGCATGCTTCCTTCTGTAAGATACATCTCAGTGCGTGTGTGTGTGTGTGTGTTTGTGTGTGTGTGTGTGTGTGTGTGTGTGTGTTTGTATCTGGTTTTGAGCAGAAAGTGTCTCCTGGTCCAAGGCCTCTAGAGTCATCAGCCTGTGAAGGTCAAGTCTGATTCAGAAAGAGACAAGGCAGATTGGCATGGAAATGGAATCTACTGTCTCTGAGCCAAACGTCCAGACTGACTGACTGCCCTCAGCCTCTCATCACATTCAAGTCTATCCTCTCATCACACCGTCCACTCCTCCTCTCTTAGCCGCCTCTGCATACCAATATCAGAATAACACAGAGGGAGAACAGCACTGAAATGGGCCTGTTTAATAATCACGATGTCAAACAATGTCTGCATGAACAGGAAACATGAATCCAGCTGTTAGTTGCAGCTAGGAACCATCTGCTTAAAGCAGAGCTGTCTCTACTCATTGCTTTTTTGCATATGGCAGATTTAGCCTCAAGTGATTTTAAGAAGTTATTTTATGATGAAACAAAAAATGCACTTATTGAGCCAATGAATTCTGCAAAGAGATATTGTTCAAATGTTTATTATATGAGTCAAGTCAAGTTAGATAAATTGTACGAGGCCCAATGTGTGTGTGTTTGTGTGTGTATGTGTCTGTATGTGTGTGTGTGTGCTCTGCTGTTGTATGTAATGAGCATGCGCTTTTGATATGAATGAGTGCAGTGAGGCGTGAGATGAGTATGTGCCTGCTGGTATGGAACAAGTCCTTGCAGTTCTTGTGTGTATATGATTTTGTGGCTTGACTATGTGTATGTGTGTGTGTGTGTGTGTGTGTGTGTGTGTGTGTGTGTGTGTGTGTGGGAAATAGAGAGAGAGAGAGAGGGAGGGTGTGTTCATTGGTCTGAAATGGGTCCCTGCCCTTCATGAATATTCAGCTACCCCCTGCGTTCCACTGATGTCTCACTGATGTCAGCTTGCGTGTGGGAAAACAAGTTGCCCCGGTAACAATGTTCCCCAAAAGCTGTTCATATTGCTGAAAAAAAAAAAGAAAAATGGGAAGTGCATTGTAGTTCATACCCAAAATGCAAAGTGTGCTGGTCTGGAGCCAGTAATAAAAACACAGCTGAGTGAAATCTTCTTGATCTCATGTGGCACCCTTAAAACTAGGGCAGCACTTAGGTCACATGTTTAGGTCAGTCACCCTTCACTGAGGGTTTCTCTAATGCGTCCTGTCAACCGCTGTGCAGCCACAGCATCGCAAGGAGCACAAAGGCATGTCTGCGCCCGCTCATGATGCTTCCTGACTGCTCTTCTCAGTTTTAATTTCTCAGCGGGATATTTGCTGTGAATTTGTCTGTTAAGCTGAGAGGCTCCAAATATAAAAGGTCTGTTTTGATCTACTCAAGGCGACTGACATTGAGAGATCCTTCACCGCTGCACTGACTGAGAGATATTGTTATTCTGACACTGTCATCGTCAAACAGACTTGCAGGCACACACACAGGCATGCGCACAGACTCTCTCACACACACACTCACGCTATCTGTCAGCATCCACCATCTCTGCCCCCACAGATGTTGCTCAGTATTTAGGTCAGTTAGTTTGCAGATGGGTGGCCAGCAACGCTTGTATTAGCTTGGGTTTCCAGGAACTGATACAATAGACCAGTCAGCTCCCAGTGGCCACCCCAGAGAGGCCGGAAGTGCGGCTCTTTGTAATCATAACGGACAGCGTTCACTTACAGATACAAAACAGCATTAGGTTGAGCTAATGACTGTAGCTACGAGACACAGACTGCTGTGAAAATCCGGTGCACACATGAATGCTTCTACTGCATCTGTGGAAAAAGGATTGTTCCTGTGACTGTACAGTACTTATGTTACTACTATTGTCTGCCACCAGTCATCTTTCAGTGGCCACGACTAGTTCTCCATCGGTTATTTTACCGGTTTGTGCACATCATTGCTGGTTTTATCTGAGTATGACTGTTCTGATCTTGCACCAGTTATTTCAGCATTCAGCATTGAGATTGACGGTCAGCTCACAGAGTATAGGCTAATGCCATATTATAGTATTATCATGTATGTAGTATGTATTAAAACAGACACAAAAGACTATAACAGTATAATGTGAACATAATCTATATTACTGTGTATATATATATATATATATATATATATATATATATATATATATATATATATATAGTTCATTTAACAGTCTCAAATTTTTACTTAATATTCAAGTGCATTATCTTACACATTTATGCATTTTCAAATTTTCATTCCCTATTCTCCAGATTTTATGCAATACCCTCAGCTTTTTCTTTTTTGTAAATTTTTGTCATGCTCAACATTACATTCAATGTTTTAAAGTTTCTGGTCACCATTTTCAGGTTTTCAGTGTTCTTAAATTTTCATAGAGAATTCTCAGGTCAAATTATTTCCGGCTTTTGTTCAGTGTTCTCAGGCTGTAATTCAGTATTTTCATTCAATATCCCCAGTATTTCTTTCCAATATGTGTGAGGTTTGATATCATTTTTATCTTTTCATTTAATATTTTCTGGTAATTTCTTGTGTTCTTTCAATCTTCTTATGTTCTTATTTGATATTGTCAAGCATTCATTTTAGATTCTCCAGTCTTTATTTTATCAGTATACTCAGGTTTTTATTTTTCATATTTTCTTTAATATTCCTAGCATTTCATTCAATATTTTAATTTTTTTTAGCACATTCAGATTTTCATTCAACACTCCCAAATTTTAACTTAAAACTCTCAGGGCCAATTTTTGCTGGTGTTTGTGCCCCTATTCTGTAGTCTTCTTCCAATATTCTCAGCTTCTAAATCAATATCATAAAATTTTAATTTATTACCCTGAGGATTATGATCAACTCACATTTTCATCAATACTCTCAGATTCTAATTCAGTATCCTCAGGTTTTCTGTCATCATTCTTAATTTTTTATTTAATATTTATAAATGTTGAAGTGTCAAGTTTTTATCCTGCTGTGTCAGATTTTATTTTAAATTTACAGGTTTCCTGAATAGTGTATCAGTGACTTGGACAGTAGATTTGATTATAATTTAAAAAAAAGTTTTGGCATTTAATTAATTCTTGGGCTTTAGCAGATGTATCTACTGAGTTTCCTGTCCTTCACCTACCTATCAGTCAGCCAAGGCCAGCACACAAATCCTGAATATAGCTTAAGTACAGGTTGAAAAAAGTTTCATAAACATCAACAGTGTAAGACAGGAAAAAAAAGCCCATTACTCTAAAGTAGAAATGTGTGTCGGTATTTTGCAGGGGTGACTCTTTTGTAGTGTTAAACATCAAGAGCAGTTTGAGTGAAAGGGGGGAAATGAGAGAGACAGAAGGAAGCAAAGCTTCCAGGCATAATACTGTAATTGGAAAATTGTGCAAATGCATTTTGGAGTCATGTTATATAAATGGCCAACAGAGATAATGCCTGAGATTCGAAGCATGGCCTAATTGAGAGTAGGAGATGGAGGAGGAGAGGGGTGGGGATGCTGAGGGGGTGAATGAAGTGTGGGTTTTAAATTGGGTGAAGGAAATGTGGAGGGAAATGGGATGTTTTCAAAGATCTGGAAAAGAGGGAGGCAGTGAAAGAGAGAGGGAGAGAACTGTTTCTCTTTAAACGGGAGGAGGGAAAAAAGAAAGGGAATAATTCCCACTTTCTTCCCTGGTCTCCACACCTGTGACCCAGCAGCCAGCCGCTGGGGCTGTGTGTGTGTGTGTGTGTGAGTGTGTGTGTGCGCGGGTGCGTGTGCGTGTGTTCATTTTTCATGTGTGTAAGTCTCTTAGGTTCTCTCACTCCCCGCATGATTGATGAGTCTCTGTCGGACCTGGATCCCTGCCATAGCCCAGGCCTGATCAGGCATGTTCTGGTCATAACAATGCTATCAATATGTGGCTGATGGCTGTGTGTGCTTGAGAGAGAGTGTGCAATGAAACATAAAAATGAGGCACACCATAACCCCAGAGAACCAAGATGCTTTGGTGGAGTTTCCATTTCCTGCCCCTCTGAGGGATTAAAGAGGAACAATGTTTAGATACAGTTCCCCCCATTGATTGGAATCTGAATCACATTAATTAGCCCTTTCATGAACGATCCATATGTTACTGTTTAACTAATGAACTCTCCTTTCATGGTTTTTCTTCTCTCAGTTTCCGTTGCTCTGTGCCATCTCAGGTTTCCTCTGTAGCTCTAAGATTGACCAAAAATCTGTTTGATATTTGATGAGCAGCATTTGATGAAAGGCATTAGTGGGCCTGCATTATTTATGAACGGCGAGTGATGCATTAACTCATTAAATATGAATGTGTACATTACATGAGAAAGAACATGTCCCATAGTGTGTCATATTGATTGTGGTGTGAGTCTCCTGCACGATCCATAAGAAAAAACATTAGGAGATGGCACACCAAAATCACTTAAGACCTGTGATGACGGCCTCTCCCTCCGGATGCACGGTCGCAGCTGAGGAGTTGCAGAGTTTGAACTCACTTGCTTCAACGGATCAAGGCTAGTGTCTGCACATGCAGCAGATTTTGTGTGGGAGCGGAGTGTGTGAAATAACGTGAGGGGAAACTATGATGCTGTTCCAACTTGCACTGTTAAAGGAATCACACCGACCTCATTGAATTGTTTCTCTTACCTGATTAGCTATCACTTTGCACCGACAACTTTGTTTTTCCATCCATGGCTTCTTCACAAGTGGCTTCCTTGCAGCTGAGAAGGACTTGCCTTTCAGGTAGTCATGTATTAGAAAGTAAATGATGAGTAAACTGTGCTACTGCACAACCAGTTGGTGATCATCTGAGGCAAACAACCACCAGTGCAATTTAAAATGAATTACTCAGCTAAAATAAAACATTAATCTTATCTTTCTCACCTTAAAAGTGACCCTGTACTCATTTAGTTTATATTAGTTTGATAGTAATTACTATGACGGCAATGAATTCATGCAATGAATTTATATTATGAAATTTTTGTCATCTTAAGAAGAAAGATCACCATCATTTCATAAATTAAAATGCAACTTTCTACTTTCAGGCCTCAGTGCATCAAAAGTGACCCTATGATACTCTCCACTGATTTACTTATTTTCCATGTTACAAACTGAACTGGGTTGATAAAAAAAAGAGTTTCCTAAAATTCCTTTTCATAACTAGTATTCACGATGATGGAGGAAAATGAGTGCAAGTTAAATTGTTCCCGAGCCACCTCAAACTGCTGGCAGCTGTTGCTTTCCCAGGTGACTTTTTTCATCTATAAAGATATTTGAGCCACTACGATATAACCCCCCCCCCCCCCAAAAAAAAAAAAAACCCAACTCTCGAGGGTGTTTCCACTGCAGTTTAAAAATGTAACGGAGCAAATGAAATAAAGTCTAAGCTTGCAAATGCATAAAAACTGACACGGAATGGACAAAAATCTTTGCAATGAAAACATACACTCCTTTGATCATCATCTAAGCTGTTGACACTTCTTCTCATGATGCTGCAAATACATTTCAATATATATCTTTCTAGTATTGAAAATACAAAAGGACCTAACTGTTGGATATATGGAGCGATTGGATGTAGAGCTAAGATTAATTCAATATAGACTCAGAAGATGCATTTTCCGAAAATGAAGAGTAAAAATGCTGCAGTACATGTTGCAACAGTAATATCTTCTTACTCTCATGATGATGACTCTGTTGTAGAACAACAGAAGAACCCTGTGGCATTTTATGCGCTCAAACACACACGAACACACACACACACACACACACACACACACACACACACACACACAAAGACTGAGACACACAGAAAAAACATGTAGTCACTCACACAGTAGCTCAGTGGGGGAAGGTTTTAATAAACCTACAGCAACATGGATCTATGGGTTATCTTGGGACCGAGCCAGGAAACCATATGAACGTACCTGCCCTGGGCCACAGAGAGAAACGGGGGACGGGACGGGGGGGGGCAGTTAAGCCACAGGCACATTATGTCTCTCATTGCCCTGACTTTTACTCTCTCCTGCCATCAGTCTATTCGCTCGCCCACTCTGTCTCTGCTCACATTGTCAGCCACACGAAAGCCTTGCCCACAAACACTGATGTGTTTGTCAGAGAAAATGGCCAATCACTTTAATAACATTTCATGCCATCTCTGCTTTCACCAAGGACTTGGAGTTTGCTCCTCAGTCAGATAAATGCAGACTGTAATTTCAGACGAATGCAATGGAAATGCTGAGTGCAGCCAATCAGATTTAATCATGTATGAAGAAATGTAATTTTGGAGGACATCAGGGCAGAGCGGGTTGATACGGGTGTTAGTTACCAGGCAAAAGGCGTGTCCATACTCCCAGAATATGAATTTATGAAGCCTGCTTGTGATTTCAATCTGACTAATGTATCAGAACAAACCCATCTGTGCAGCACTGACCCCTGAGGTGAGGTTTGGGGGGGGCTGAGAGGGAAGTGCTGTGAGTGTGGGCGGCTGGATTATGCTCCCACCATGAACCAAGGTGGTCAGTGAGTTGGTAAATGAAATCATTTACACACAATTGTAGAGCTTGAGGAAAAAAGAAGAAGGAAGAAAGCAAGAACATTACTCTAGAACGAGTTCCATGGGAAAAATTTTATTTATCAATATGCGGTTGTTTCCAAACTGGTGGAACGTTATTTCCATTGTAGCTGGTGCCAATAGGTTACGCTGAGAAGCGGCGGAAAAGTGAATGGCAGAAAAAAAAAACGAAATAAAATAACAAAACTTGACAGTTATGATTCAAACAAAGGGAAACAAATTCAACAGGTTTTGCTTAAACATGCACATTGAAAAATAATACTGTGGCTTTGAACAATAGCAGAAATCAACCTACAATGAAATTCTTATCATGAGAGACCAACATCCTTGTGCTAAATCAGGAAAAGAGGGATGACAAAGGATAAGGGTGGAGTGAGAGAAAGAGAAGGAGAGAGAGTAACTTTAAAACAAAGGACCGCCTGGGAGATAATGAGTGGTGTAAACCGGATGATTTATTGGTGAGCGCAGTACGGTCACACTCTCATACGTGGCCCCTTTTCTTTTTTTCCTCTCCTTTACTCCCCCTCTCTCTCTCTGCATCTCTCTCTGTCTGGCCCAATAGACTTATTATAACTGAGAAAAGATTCATCTTTGTGGACCAAAATGTTTTTGTTACATCTTATAATGGAGTAGAAGGTGTAGGTAACTCAAAGGCAGTGGAATAACACAGTCTTCATATGCAGAGTTAAGTGCTTCCTCCAACAGGGAAGGGGCCTTATCGTTCATAGTTTAAACGACATATCCGTTTCAAAGCCGCTCGGTGGAAAAGCTCCAGTGCCGAAACAGTTTCTGAGCAACTAGAATCCTGTTGAATGGCGATGTAAAAACTCTGAACCCCAGCTTTTTTTTTTAACACGTGTGGTAACAAAGACTTTTTGACAATACTGGACACTGCAAAAAAGACAGCTAATGTGTCCGATGCAATATTCAGTTTAACTCTATAAGAAAAGAAAAGAAAAGAAAAACATATTGCAAACAGAGACAAAAATGCAAGGATTCATACAAAACACACTTTAAAAAGACAGCTATTTACAAACATCCTCCATTACAAAAATCTAATCTTAAATTTTTATTATGAGCAGTGTTCAGGTGACATTACATCTTAAATTGGGCTCTATCCATATATTTACATTTCTCTGTTATCTCATCTAAATTTTTTTTTCTCCCCGAAATTTGAATAACATTAAGTGGTCGCGAGAATGAATGGATATGAGATATGGTTTGTGGTAATTTGGTAACGACTCCCTTGGCTGGTGTAGGTGAACGAATGAGCACCGATCCGAAACAAAAATATTTGATCTAGATGTGTTTCACAGAGGGCCACTGAGGGCTGCATGCTGAGTTAAAACACAGGACCACAAAAGTACGAGCAGCTGTTCAGGTTGTTAACTCTTGGGTTAACGACATGCCAGAGCCGTTGGAGTCTTCCTCGAGTCTTCGAGCTGGGCTGCCTTTTATCTCAGCAGTGTATAGCTGTGGATGGCAACAGTTTGTGGCAGCAGATGATCGGCGTCTCTGCTGTTGGACAAACATTCACCGGCAGTGTGACCATCTGACTGGAGATAAACCTGGACCCACCAAGTCTCGGTGTGTCTGCGCGCATGTGTGCACATGTGCACATGTGCATCAAACGTCAGCTCAGGTTTGCGTGCTGAGGAATGGCTGTTCTTGTCCTCTCTCCTCTACTCTCACACATCATTAACTGGGACTGCGGTGCTCCGTACTTTGGCAGCCACACTGTTTGGAGCACCTAGATCCAGTCCCAAAACAAGTCTGTTCAGCTGCTAGACCACAGAGGCATCTGCTCACATGCACATACACTGAGTGAAAAACAGCAAATAAAAGCACAAATAAGCACACACAGAAGCACCTACATGTGCATGGCAGACAGATTCAAATACGCACCCCCCCCACCCCCCCCACCACCCCCCACCCACACCGAAAGGCGAGCTCCGTTGTGCACACGTGTACTCGTCCAGCTGCAGTAAATCCTGTCTCAGCGCTGCTGCCCTGGGCTGTGTGATAGCTGAGCTGCAGTGTCCTCGCTGGCTGAACACCTTGACTGTGGAATATTCTGCACAGCATTTTTATTCACAGCACAACTGGTGAGAGGATGGAAAAGTGAATGCTAAACTACCTCCACCTACCGCCTCCCCATCCCCCCACCCCCACCTCCATCCCCCCACCCCACCATCCCCATCGCCATATTCCTCTCAGGTTAAAGCCAAGTCACAGGAACATTTTCTCCTTTATCTGTCGCTCCCGCTCTCTCTCCTCCCCGGCTGCTGAGTGTGGGCATGGAGATGGCACATAGATTAGTCACATGCTGGCAACGCCACTGACTGCGCACTCCACTGACTCATCGACAGAATGAAGCCAATTGGCATATGACAATACTGTATCCCAATGTTTAGCCATAGCTCGCAATCCAAATTGTATAGGGCATCCTACTTATGTAGGCCAGCCAATCGGTGCCAACCACCCAATCTATGCCCACCTCGCCAAGGCAGCAGGCACCAAACTACCTGTTTGATGCTTACACTATAGCACCAGAAGCTAGAACAAACAAATATCAACCCGCCTGCTGTCTTAAAACCATCTCCCTGAAAGCTAATCAGACACAATAAAACCTTCAATCGATGCCAGCTGGAGTGCTAGAAGGGTTTTTTAAGATCTTGGGCATGCCTGCCTGTCGGCGCTTCAGTCTGTCTGTCTTGTTTTTAGAACTTATGATACAATAACTTACTGTTCTACCCCTAAGCCAATAAGTCTGCCTAGATATGAGACTGGTCTGGACATGCCCAAACACACACATACACACACACA
This sequence comes from Istiophorus platypterus, assembly GCA_016859345.1. Lineage (NCBI taxonomy): Eukaryota > Metazoa > Chordata > Actinopteri > Istiophoriformes > Istiophoridae > Istiophorus > Istiophorus platypterus. The sequence continues at coordinate 20,577,713 of CM029134.1, read as the reverse complement.
CACACACACACAGACACACACACACACACACACACACACACAAACACACACACACACTGGGGACACGCCCTCAGATAAACACAAGTGGGTCATAAATACCAGAGTAATGGTAAAGCTCACATCAGACCAGTGGAGATGGGAGTATTCCCGGAAACACACTCACACATACACATACACATACACACCTTAACATTAAGAGTCCAGGTCAAGGTACTCTTTGGGAAAAAAATGAGCGCAATGGATGACATGGGTGGTGAGAAGATGGAGTAGTAATGATAGTCTATTCAACTCTATACATTGTGCACTTTTAGGAAAAGTCTAACAAAATACAACTGCTTTGTGAACTGACTCAGGGTTCGAGGAAATCCTCCATCAAAAATAGTAAGTAAGGCAAACATCAGAGGTGCGTAGGGAGAGGAACACATTATTTCACACACTGTGTCTGATACCTGAGCTATCTGGAGAGTTTCCTGGCCCAGCACAGAGCCCTGTCTAACACACACGCACACATGCACACGTACACACAGACACACAGACACACAGACACACAGACACACAGACACGTTTTATGCTTGCTCACAAACTGCAGGCTGAGTGGTGTTCGGGGCCTGTGTCTACCTGTTCCTGGCTGGTGTGCTAGGATGGTGTGTTTAATTGGGTGTAGCATAGACTTTACTTCAGGGAACTGAGATAAGTTATACCCTGCCCATTAAAGGGGACAGCAAACCAGGAAGCTGGAGTTCCACCTGTTGGCTTGCTCCAGCCCCGCCCCCCTGTCAGAGCACAGCAGGCAGAAATAGAAGGTGGGAGTTGAGGGGAGGAGGAGGAGGGGGTTGGGGGTTGTCAGACATCCCAAACAAACAGAATAAACCTCTCATCATTCAGCTCACAGTCCCGCTGGTTACTGGTCTGTGCGTGTCTCTCCAGATTTGTGCAGCAGGTGGTAGAAAAAAGCAGGGGCTTGAAGAAGCATTAAGTCCCCAGAATGCAAAGGAAGGTGTTCTTCCCGAGAACATAAATCAAGCGCTCCTCTCATTCTCTCTCCTGGCTGTGGTGCTGGCTTTGCGGAGTGTGTCAGACTTTGTAGTAGATGTTGGCAGGGCTCTGCGGGGGCATCTCCTGGACAATGTAGACGGGGTGGCCATAGTCACCGCTCACCTTCTCATAGTGAGGGCAGTAGTTGTTCTCTGTCCGCAGCGGAATGATGATGTCACTGGGCTCTGTGCCAGCCGTGCCCCCAGGCATCTTGGGATTGGACAACGTGCTGAGCGACAGTGCCGATGGGCGGGGCTGAGAGTGGGCGTTTTTTCTGGCACGCTTGCGCATCTTGATGAGCAGGATGACGAGGAGGAGGATGAGCAGGAGAAAGATGATGCAGCCAACCCCGATGGCAGAGAACACTGCAACCCTGGATCTGAGGATGCTGTCCGTGTTTGACGAGGAACCCTGGTCCTGATTCATGTGGTCTGGAGAGGAATAAAAGGGAGAGCGGAGTCAGGGACTGTACAAAAGACACTATGGGGATAGGGAGGGTCAGAGAAGGAGGAGGGTATTGACAATTTATTTTCACTGAGGGGAGGGTAGACTAACTTTTTTGGAGAACAGAGGAGGGTTTTTTTCCTGCCATATTTATATTTTATGTTTTTTGAGATTTATCATATGCACAAAAGCCTCAAATACTTACATCAAAAAGATGGTTTTCACGTGCACCCTGGTGTGGTATTTTACCATGTGTAGACAATGTAGGACAGGGTGAAAAATCCCTTCAGCGTAGTTGCCTGTTCTTGTTTCAGTAATTTGATAACTATTTAGTAGATCTATATTCAGAAATACAAAGTGTCTGTGTTCTTACCACTTGCTTTAATAAAAATATTACTTCGAAATGTTGCTGAGAGGGTATTGCAGTTTTTTTCTAACTAAAGATGTGCGTCTTAAGAAAAAAAAATCATGACTCTGGGGATTTCCTTGCTTTTTTATAAAATAACATAAGATTTATAAGCACCCCTCCTGGCCACAATAATTTGCATACGGTGCCTTAGAGACTGCTAAACAATCAGAGGCGCAATAACATTTACAGTCCTGTCATATGTATCTTACTCCTCTGGTACTACATCAGCTATGATCACAGTCCTGTTTGTTGTTTGCTTTACATGACTAAAAGCCCCAATGATATAATCTGACTGAATTGGCTCAATCAAAATAACCTCCATGAAATCTGTAGTCATCACTCCACATAACTCTGCTCTGATAAGACTGGACCAGGGCAAGTTGTATGACAAGTCAGACCATATTTCTATGGCAAAGGCCAAGTGTTTTATCAAAAAATGAAGAGGGCATATCTGAACATCTGATTTTATTCATCCTTTTGTCTACATGGTTCATGGCGGGGGAAGAAAAGGCAAGAGGGGGTGGTGGTTGTTACTGGATGGGAAAGAGAATGACTGGGTCCTCCACTGACTGAAATCTGAGAAGAACCAAATCTGTTTTCCATGTATGCATGCAGCTGCTGCCAAAGAGCAGGACTCACCCCCTTTCCACCAGCACCACTTCTTTACTGTTCATGAACCCCCCCCCCCACACACACACACACACACACTCACACACACACACACCACCCCCCCCCCATCCCAGACACACAGGCACATAAAAGTCTCATACCTCCAGAGACTGACATCCCCACTAATGACTGTGTCTCCGCACTTGGCTGACCACTCTGCACTTAACTATTTATTGAGAAGGGGATAACTGCATCTTACCTGCCTGATCACAACTAAATGATATCACTGAAAGCTACTGATTCCAGTCTTATCGGTGAAATCAGAGGCCAAAGGAATTTTGTACGTTCTGGGAGCTGGAGAGAGCCTGTCAGAAATTTCATTCCTGAAATATCAGCTCCTCAAACCGCAGTGACACGTCCTTCATTCCACCCTCCATTTCTTCACTTGACATAATCACTGATCTAACAATAGTAGACAGGTAAAAGCCTGGGAATAGGGAAAAATGACATTAGGAAATCTTTTTATAGAGCAACTAATGTCAAATAAGCAATTATTAAATGAGGACGGCTTATCACATTGGGACAGGCGGAACAGTCCGTACTTGGAGGAAGTTTGTGGCATACAAAGTTGTTGAGTAAGTCAAAAACTTAATGTAGGGAGCAATCTAAAAAAAAAAAAAAAAGAAAAGCAGTGGGAAGTGGAAGCGGTCGCTCCTGTGGGAAGCAGCTATGTAAGGTGCTGGTGAAAACAGGAAACAAGGAGGGCCCAGAGCATCCATTGAGGCACAAATGACTTCTTCAATAATCTCCACTTTTAATCTTCATTGATCTGCAATTCTAATGAGGTTTGGAAAGATATATAATAAAGTACATCTTTGAGTCTACTAAGTTGCAGCACACCCTTTGTGTACAGTGTTAATAAATGCAGTGACTGTGGGTGTGCTGTATTTGTTTTGGATGAGGTTCTATATTGTTTAATTGAAAGAGGCATTTCAGTGAGTATTATCTTATTCTGTACAACCTTGGTTCTACACCCGTTTTTGCAATTTGACCCACAGCAATCAAGGGAACGCCTGCGGCATGAAAGAGCCATACGAAAGAATACATATTTTGGATGAGTCAACTGTGATTTTTATTTTCTCTTTTCGGGCTAAATGTGATTAATTATTAGTAAAACCCTTGAGGCTGTGAATATTCTTTTTTTTCCATTTCAAAAACCTTTATCTTACTAAAATATTTGCACTCCAGAAACTAGAAATCATTCTGAAAGAGTCTCAAAAGGCAGATTAAGGGTGTACTGTTGGTCGGTCATTCTGCTCACCAGGGTTTCCTGGTATCTCGGGTCCAATCCCACCCTGGTCAGGTGGGCTCGGAGTGGACTCTGGTATGGCGTTGTCTTCTGGAGTCTCTGGCGCCACAGGGTTCGCTGCGTTTGGAACTGTGGGAAACAAAAAACACAGAAACTCAGCCTTGGAAAGCTGCACGCGCTGAATTACAATGATTCTTTCCACTGCATCGGAAAGGATTATTTTTTACTATCTATTGATATATCTTTTATAAACAGAGAAGGTTATCTTTGCATGTGTTGAAAGCATTTCAGAAGTGAAGATGAAAGCATAAAAAGAGGAAGGACAAGTTAGCAAACGTCTGTGAAACACAGCAGTATCCCTGTCCTGTCATAAAAAATGAGCTCACATCTACATCAGCAGCTCCTTCAGCAAACACTCAGACAGGCATTCCAACACTGACACTTTCATGAGAGCGTAGGGCAGTCGCTATTGCATGCACACACACACACAAACACACACACTCACTAGCACTCACAGATACACGTGCACACACCTAGAATACACTTACAATACACTTAGGCATGGCAGAATGAGGGTAAAGTAGGTATATATTAACTTTTTATTGTTTTACATTATTCATCACATTAAAAGGCCATAATATGCCTTATTTATTGCTCTGGCATTAGCTCTGCCTGAAAGACGCACACTTCTGAAGAGGGGAGAATAGGAGGACAGGAGGAGAAGGGGGGAGACAAGGAAAAGAGGAAAAGAAAGGGAGGGGGTTACGTAAGCTCGGAGGGAAAAGCAAAGGAAACAGACAGTTTATCTGTCTGTCTGTTGTGATTTCAGCACACGCACTTTGAAGTCTTTGTGCGGTAAACACTGGTGGGTCCGCGGCGTGGCTTTTACGAGGGCAGGGCCGGCAGACAGAGGACTGTTATAAACTATTACCGAAGCTGGTCAGATGGATTCCACAGTATGCTATCAGATGCTTCTCCTCTATCAGGCCTTATCTGCATCTGCCCAAAGGCCTGCTCAAGGCGTGTGTGTGAGAAACAGAGAGCAGGGCGTGTGGGGAGGCAATTTACATTTGAGTCCCTCATGGCAAGTTTGTGTGGCATGTGTGTGACTGTGAATGTGTGTGTGCGTGTGTGTGTGTACTTGTGTGTGCGTGTGTGTGTGTGTGCGTGTGCGTGTGTGTGTGTGTGTGTTTGTGTGTCTGTGTGATAGTCTAGTAGTCTCTTTTCCAATTTAACCTCGGTTTGGCCAAGACCCTTGGAGGGAAATGATTCGGGTGTGGGACGTCTAGCAGATTGAATGACAGAAAAGATAGCGGAAAAGAATGAGGAACGATTAGGAGGGAAGGGAACATAAATTAATGGCAGTGTCCACTTCGTCTTTCTTTTTTCAAGGTATTTGGTGGTCATAACCATGCTATTAACAAATTGATCTCCTCTCCCCCTTTATCTTCTCCATGGTCAGACCGTCGAAGAGCCCCATACTGATTGCACCAGTGGTGAACCTAGCCGTGAGCTGTTGTGTGCCATCAATAATTGATGAAAAAAGACAGGAGTGAGAAGTGGGAACATTCACGCATGGCAGAGGATATGAGAGGACACAGTGATCTGATTCACTCCATGCATATAGCCCCAACACTGTGTGTCAACCACTGAGCATGTGCAGGGAGCGTTGTAATGTTCTGACCCATTTTTCTGTGTGTACTGCTGACATTTCCCTAAAGGCGGGGGGAGGAGGAGTGAGAGTGAGTGAGACAATGATCGAGCGACACTAGAGAGAGAAAGATACGTTGGGAGAGTTAGAGGAAGAGAAAACGAGGGGATGGGGGTGGGGGGGTTGTGTGTGTGTGAGGCGGTGAGTCAACATATTTCTAATGAGCACAGTGACATGATGTGGTGGAAAAGAAAGAAAGCACTGAACAGCAATGGATGTGTAAAATATGGGCTCTGCATATTTTCCGTTCATTCAATTTCTCTTCAATTTACTTCCTATTTTACATTAAGACAAAAGACGGAACACAAGGCATTTAAAGTGCAATTAGATAATGACGTGTCGGGGCACGTAAATTCCCACAAATGGATGATTCAACATGATTACACATGGGAGTGTCTGAAAAATAAGGGAAGGTAGCGTTACAAGAATGTGCATATATTGCACACTGGGATGAGTCACCAAGATGTGTTGCGCAGTGCAAAGTGCAAAAGAGTAAGAGTGGACATATGGAAAGATCTTGGGGACTTGGCTAGAGACAGTGCTGGCATTCAGAGGCAGAGATGGAGGAAGCGTGGCTTGAACACAATGGCATCTTGGGTCAGAGCCGAAAAGAACCCAGGTTTATTTATTTATTTATTTATTTATTTTTCTTTGTTGAAACAACATCACGTGTGCCTGCAGAAGGTAGAGTCCAATGCTACAAACAAAGATTGTTTTCATCACTGATCGGTCTTTTGAGGGTTTTTTCAATTAATTGTTTTAAATGTCAGGAAACAATGAGCCTTTCACAGTTTTACAGAGCCCAAGGTTACGACTTCAAATTACTTGTTTTGTCTGACCACCAGTCCGAAAGCCAAATATATTCCATTTATGAATAAATAATACAGAAAAGCAGCTCATTTTCACTTTTAACTCTGTCGCATAAATGACAAGCAAATTAATTTTCTGTTGACCCTGTAGCCAGTTAGTCAGCAAATCCTTTCAATGCTAATGGTGTCACTGAAAAATATCACTCTTTCTAAATGATTCGTTGATAAATAAGGAATCAATACCTTTTTTAGTCTTACATGATTGTAAATTGAATAACTTTTGGAATTTGGACAGTTTTCATTGAATTGTCAGATAACAGTGGTGGAGGAAGCATTCAGACTCTTTACATAAGCAAAATTAGCAAAATGAAATTGTAAAACCACTGTAAAAGTACAAGCAGCATTTTGCTGTATCATTGTAATTAGTCAAGGTTGAGCCAATTTTTAAAAAAATTGTTTTGTATAGTTGAATTGTTTTATCTAGAACAAAACAATATAATTCATATAAACAAAATATTTTTTAAACTCAATAGTCACTATAGATGGCTAATAAATGTGTATGGTGTAAATAGTATTTACTCAAATAAAATAAAATTACCATAAAATTGCACTTAAGTACAGTATTTGTGTGCCAGAAAAAAGTATAAACCCCAACTTTGTCCTATAAAACAAGCATTTTAAATCTGTCATCTTAGGCTTTGGGAACTTACGTAATTTATTTTGAATCAAAATAATTTTATAATGAAAATAATAATTAGTTGCAGCCTTAATGCTACCCTCCATATGTTTTCACGGAAAAACAATCGCCTAAAAAATTGTCCACAGCAGCCAAATCTAAGTTTCTGTCAATGCTCTAATTTCTCACAACCCTTCTTCAAATAGTTACTGGGTTGGATGGGCACATGATGCATCAAAAATTCCACCCACAGAAATAGATTTAAAAGCAGTAGCAGCTAGGCCAGCAGCATCCTTTCCAACAAGGTTTTTAGGGCACATTGATTGTGACTGACAGCTCGCTTCAGACCGTTTCGGGAAATGAGCGCATGGCTCTGGTGAAGTTGAGGAACAGCCGGCAGCCAAAAAACAGACACGGGCTGAGAGGAACTTTCCTAGAATTTCCTTGAATAGCTCATTTCCCTTCAAATTTCATTACCGTGTTCAGGGAGTTGTTTCTTTTTTCCAAGGTAATGGTTTTGTATAAAAATCTGTGTCGCCTGCACAGAAGCAAAGCAGCTGCGTTGTCGTTTGGCATTGGTGTCACAGTGCTGGGCTGCCGGATGCTCTAATTGACCTACATGGAAAGATAATGCCAAGCCTGCCTGTTTCTGAGATGGTTGTTGGTATTTTTCACTGTATCTGCTGAATTTGTTTCGACTCAGACCTCGCTAGCATCAGCAGCTTGTTAGCTTCTCCCCTCCCACCGCCTGCTAGGATAAACTATTGTCATTCCACAACCCAAAATATCTGCACACAAATTTGCAGAAATACCCATACACTCACACAGTCACACACACACACACACACACACACACACACACACACACACACACACACACACACTCACACACACACACACACACACTCACACACTGCAGACTTCTCAGTTAGTCACAGTTTATTTTGACGTGCTGAGATCCAGCTTTTAAGCTGGAATCAGATCATCGTAGCGGGCAGATGTTCCTCTCAGATGGTGGTTAGTGTCTGTTTCGGTCAAAACAACCATCCTAAATAAGGGGGAAATGTTTACAGAGCAACACATCTGTGTACTGTACTCTGTCAAAATCAGAGTATGGATGTTCATATATCGAGTAAAAATGCGTCTAAAAGCGCAATGTATGATGCAAACCAAATGTCGTGTCCAAGGATATCTAAACAAATTTAGTTTGTTTACTTCCAGCATTTTTAGATGACTTACCCCAACCATGTACTTACAGTCAAATTTCAAACACATTTCATTCGGTGATTAGAGTATGAGAAAAAGGTCGAGAAGCAGCCGAGGGCCATCAAAAGTTGAAGTGGAGTCATTCTTCAAAGTCGATTTTACTTAGTCGGTTGTATTTTCTTAGTGATCCCATTCTCTACAGTATTTACACAAACTAAGTTTGAATATGAAACATTTTATTCCAAACTACTGTATATGGCTAATAGAGGTGGGCAATTTGATAACAATAATAATTACAATCTATTCATAATCTACAGTTATTTTACAGCATGATATTGAAATCTATCATGATTAAATAGAGGAAAAAAGTCAGATGGAATACTCTTTCATGGTAAACTTATGCCTAACAGATTCCCAACAAATTAGTGTACTTCATCATGTTGAAGCAAAAATCCAGTAAATCCAATAGTGCAGTCCATAAAGCAGTCCCACCTATTGATTTGCAACGTTGCCTGCAATGACCTAACATAACTCCAGATATTAAAGGTACAGTTACCTCAAAATCAGCCCTATGAATAGACAGTCTCTATCATCTAGACAATATATAGGTCTAACACTGTATCAACCAGCTTTAAAGACTAACTAAAGACTCACTGATTTGAAAGTGAAATTCAAAACTAAATATTAATTTTTTTGGCACCTATTTGGAACTATTTTCATTTTTGAGGGCTACTTTTTTAAATGCTTTATTTGAAATGCCTATAACTATAACTCTGAAATTAACTGTAACTGGGGATTACAGAGCCAATCAAATTATCACACTTGTATTATGTCATTTTATTTTATATGGATATAGAATAGGAAATATTTATTTATTTTACATACATATTACTGGTATTAATTACAGGTATATATATTTATTAATGAAGTGCTTCTTGTATTTATATTTATTGTATTCATTTGTTCAAAGATACTTCTTCATTCACAATGTTGACTGAGCAAACTGTTATTTCTTGGTCTAAACATTTTTAAACCCGCCTGTGACCAATTTGAACATGTGTATAAACAGTTTAGAAAAAAGTCTTTTTACACACTGGTTATTTTTTTTATGTGTATAAATAATGATAAATCAGTGTTACACTGTGTTATTAATTACTCATTGGTAAACAAGTTATGGATGCTTCAAGAGAGAAGTAATACATTTACAAATTCAAGATCATCACATCTAGAGATGCAAATAGAGATGCAAATATATGCAATTTTAATATAAAAATAATTTAACTGACTTTGTTAAATTTTGATTCGTGCATTTTGCTGACCAAATTTTTTAAAAATTTGAGAATTATTTAAACATATCATTATAATCACAAAACTATAATACTGAATTATCACCTCGCTCCTGGCAATATCACTAAAGAAGTCATAAAATAATTTTTAAAACCCACAACACTGGTGGCCTAATAATTTCATAACACAACTTTATAGTTCTAGAAATTAAGACCAGTCAGAGGCTGGTGGCGGCCAAAATCACCTTAGGCACACATGGCAATAAATGAAAGTGTCACACCAAAGTGAAACATATCTTTAAGGCAGCAGCGCTGTATTGTGTTCTACATGTGAGGGGAGAGCACATTTACCTTGCCCGACTCTCATGATGACTTTCATGGCTCGGCTCTTGCATACGCCTCCCTCTCGGTTCTCCAGGCCCTCGACTGTACCGTTGGAGGTTGCTGGAGGAGGGGAAGGGGGAGACGAATAGACAGAGGGGAGGGTGAAGGACAAGAAGAGATGGAGGGTAAAGAGAAGAAAAGCAGGAGAAGAGGAGCAAGAGGAGGAGAGAAGATGACACACTGGTTAATCAGCACGTCCATAACACACAGAACTAATCAATATTTACGACAAGCACTGATTAGCTGTTCCAGTGATTAGCCGTTCTCACCCTCAATCAACCGCCAGCTCCTCTCAACGGTATCTCTCATTAACACAGTAAAGTAAAGTCAAATGAATGGAACAACATTAGAGTCCGCTGAGGGAGGCTGGGCGCTGAGGTGTAGCGGAGGAACATGGTCAGACCTGTGTGTGTGTGCGTGTGCGTGTGCAAGACAAAGTGTGTGTTTTCAGTCTGTGCATAGTTTAGCAGTGAGACATGCCAGCAAGAGTTCCAGCTGCTTGCCAAGTCCTCGAGCAGCTTACTCCCTCTGAGCCACATGTGTCATTACTCGCTGGTAGTGCTGAGAGCTAAATGCCTCCCTTAATGTTCATGTGAGCATGTGTGTGTGTCCATTCGTATATTAAGAGCGTGTGTGTGTGTGTGTGTGTGTGTGTATGTGTGTCAGCTTCTCTCCATTTGTTTTAAAGTGTGTGTTGTGCTCTGACTTGAGTGAAGAGCTCAGGGTCGAGGGTTGTTTATTCAATGTCACATTCACTTCAGACGCTGTGACACAATTGGCTGCCTATTTTAGGGCCCATGATAATGACCTAGGGAGACAGAGTGTGACTCTGACCTTTACACTGAGCGGCTAAGCATAAGGCAATTGTATGTGTGTGTGTGCATGTGTGTGTGTGTGTGCAAGTGTGTGTGTGTGTGTGTGTGTGTGTGTGTGTGTGTGTGTGTGGGCATACGCCTGTGTGGGCGCACGTAATGGCAGCTCTAATTTTGGAATTCCCCAAATACTCTCCATCTCCGCTTAGTCTGCTTTTTTAACTGACTCCCTTCCTCTGAAATGCTTTTGTTTCTCTTCCTCGTATTATCCGTCTTGGTCTCTCTCTCTCTCTCTCCCTCTCTCTCTGTTTTTTCGCTCACATCATTTAGTTTTTTATCTGCGCTATCTGGCTCTACCCCTCCCCTTCCCTCCCTCTTAACTCAATGACCATCTCCCTGGGTGATTGCTTCAGATGGCACCCTCATTACGATGAGATAGTCTTGGAGAGGGTGCTTATCTAATGATGATACAATGAGAGGCAGACTCGGCTACAGATTGGGGGTTGGGGGGTGGGTTGGGTCGAAACAATGCACTACAAACATTGAAATATTTAACTTGCTAGCATTATGTATCAATGTTTCTACATGCATTTCCCTGATATAAACCGATGCTGATTCAAGCAGTGTTGAAGTGTGTCTTTGCGGGTATGGAAAAGCTCATCTAGTTGATTCATGCCTTGTCATTCTTAAGTTTTATTAATGCTGACATTTTGTTGCCCCGTGGGATTTCAGCTGTGTACTCCGGCGAAACTGAAGAAAACTAAATAATGAATTGCACTAATATTATTTTACATTATCAGATCATACTCAGGCTCTAAATTAAAAGGGAACCACAACATTTTGTTAGTGAGGCTGGAGTACGCGATAATTTGTGAGAATGATTGTGATAACATCATGTCAGGAGCTCTTTGGCAAATTCCCCAGCTGTAGACTCAACATGACAGAGTGAACCGGACACTGAAATATATACAGGCGGGCCGGCGGAGCCGAGTGCAACACAGAAACAAAAAGATTTGTAATTTACGTGGGACATTAAGATACTCAAGGCTAAGTGAGTCTTATGATTTATGTAAAGTCTATGCAGGGTGCATGTCTCTGCTAAAGGGAACATTCAAAGACAGTGAGGTGAGCAGGCCTGTTTCCTGTCTTAAAGGTGCACCGACAGTCAGCCTGAATGGCCCAGACTGTGCCACGAGTGCTCACCTCATCCTGAGATTTCCCACCCAATTTCTCCTCTTCTTTCAATTTTTAAATTTCCAGGGCAAGGTTATACAAAAATGAGCTCTTTGAAGATTGAGCTCAAAGGCACTTGAATAATCTGACTAAAAGTGAGTGTCATGCTATGAATTTTATATCCACTCAGGGAGAGCAAATCTTCTCAGTGTTAACTTACTTCTGTCATCTAAATTAACTTTTCCTTCAAGCTGGCTGAACAGGCCCCTGTATTACTGATGTGGCATGATGATAACTTGTCCCTTAGAGGCCTCTGTTTAGGCTAGAAACTGAAAGAGCACTGGATTTGTAAAGAGATGTATGTTGTTTGCATTCAGGCCATTTAAAATGTCAAATAATTCAAGGCCTTTACTGTACCGCTGGAAATTCATAATCCGATTAACTGTGTCCAATTTTAACCACATTTCCTTACGTGAATCCATCTTTTAAGTAATATTCAACATGGGAATCAACTACAGAAACAACTGTTGAGTGCATTAAAAATGTCTTTAAAAATCTGCTAAGTACTAGGCACTCCTGTGTTTGTCATTTTAATCCCTGTTTGATATCAGCGTATTTACATTCATCATGTCAGAGTTCCCTCACAAAAAAAGATGATTGCCAGCCACGTTTTTCAAACTCCCTAACCCTCCACTAAAACAAGGACACACTGCCAGTTTTTTTTTCTAATCTAAAAGCTTCTCACTTACTCTATCTCCTCTTTCTCTCACTCAATTTTTCTCCCTATGTAACGCTCTCTCTCGTTTCATCGCTGCGTACTGACGTTAATCCAAATCTGGATTTCCAGATATTAAAAGGCCGACGGTCATGTCATGTTTTGGAAAAAGGAAACTGGGGAATTGGGTCTTCCTGTGTGTCTCTGCGGAGATAGAAACACAAGGGGATAAGGCAACAACAGGACGAAGAACAAAGAAACTCCCAGTCTGCTGCTAATGATTTAGTGGAGCAAACCGGTTCAACGTTAGCAGTCCAGAATGCCAAAAGAACTGGTCATTGCATGAAGGAATGTTGCTTTTTTTTTTAATAAAGTGGTCGGCTCCAAAGAGGGTTTTGTGGATGATTTAGGAACCTCTTTGTGGGTGTGGATCACTGGCCGCGGAGTGACTAGTGGGAGAACAAAAGATCTACAGCTGCTGAAGTCATAAGAGAAACCAGGTGCCAAATGTTGATGTTGGGAAATATCTACAGTACAAATGTATCAGCCAAGCGAAATCCATACAAGGGAAAGAGCTGGCCTGGAACAAAAGCTCCTGTTCCAATACTACACACACACCACTACTGCTAACACATTAACATGCATATATGAGTCCACACACTTACATATACACAAATGAACACAGATTTCACAAGGACATTCCGGGTAGAGGGGAAGGACAGCTCTCTGAGGTGCTCCGAGGAGAAGAGTGGGAGATGTGTGAGAGATGCATTGCTGACTGACCGAGGCGACACAAGCGAAGGCTAGAGTCCGATGTGGTGGTCTATATTTATTCTCAGGTCTGCTAAATGAGGTCACTCAGGTGGTCCTGCTGAATACATTCCCCATCTCCATCATGAATCATCTGCTGCTTATTATTCCTGTCCAGCCCAGGGGGCTTGCTTTCATACAGCGCAATGGGCTGCATGTGCACGTGCTTGTGCGTGCACGTGCCCCGGTGTCTATGCATGCGCGTGTGTCCGTGTGTTCAAAATCTGCCCAAAGCACCAAACGAGGGGATAAATACAGCCCATGTGACGGACAGAAAGCAGGTTGTTTAATGAGAAAGTGGATGAGAGGTGACATTCATTGGCTACCTTTCACACAAGGCCCCCCCCTCCCGTTCTCCACAGCATTCAGACTTCCACTTAGACGAGCCAGGGGTAGTCACAGTAACCACTAGTAATAATGTCTACATTTTCCAAAAAAAAAGAAAAAAGAAAAAGCTAAATACATAAACAGGCACAACCACGGCCTGATCACTCACACTTAGCATCAAGGAAAAACACCAGCACACAGAGCTGTTTCATCCATTTGAGGCAAAGCAGGGAGCTAAACACTGCCTGTCAGGTATGTATGCCAGTGTGTGTCTGTATCAAACAGAGTGTCACAACAGAAATGGCTATTTCTCACTATTTCTCATACCTGCAATATTCCTATCTCAGTTTTGGTTTATGTTAGCAAACCAGAGTTGAAATGGGGAGAAGGAAAAGAGAGCCTATTTGTACAAAATATTTCACTCCTGAATGAGCACAGAGAGGGTTAGATTAGGTTTATAGGCCTGATTCCAGAGATAACCCATGCAAGCGTACACACATGCACACACACACACACACACACACGAACACACACACACACACACACACACACATGCAAACACATACAGAGTGAGGTTGGCAGACTGGAATAATGCAGGGGGATCTAGATGTTTGCACTTTGAACCTTTTCTAATCCTGAGTATTAGGGCATGGCTAAAGCCTGATTATGGCAGAATGAAATGGATCTAAAGAGATGTCCCAGCCCATCAGCCCTCCATTTCTTTGTCCTAGAAATAGAAATGAAAATCAGTAATCAACCTCCAGCCTCTCGCTTGCCATCTCTTGCCTGTGGTCTCTTCTGCAGGTTTAGCATCGGCATAGAAAATTCATTCAGACTTTTCATGTCAATCTCAGATGAATTAGGCACACTCATGATTCTGTATTTTTCAATAATAAAAGTAATTTCTTTGACTCTAGTGTGGCACATTTTTCTTGGTAATCTGAAAATACAATATTGAGTTTAGGTTAGAATAAATGTTGTTTTGACTACTATGCATGGACGCAATTGAATTTCCATTCTTCATGTTCAATAATGGGGCTTTTTTCCCCATTTTGTTTTGTACAGCATCCCCGCGTAGCAGCTATAACATCACTGCGTGCTGCCTGATCCCAGGAGCTGCTTTGCAGCACGTACAGTAAGAAGGTAGCAGCATTAATGTCAAGGTTTAAGGTGGTTAGCACACAACTGTTGCTTAGCTCACTGCTTCAGTATACAGCCAGAGGGGGAGCTCCTCTCCTGTGTCCTGATTAGACTGCTCTCTCTCTCTCTCTCTCTCTCTCTATTTCACACAAACACACACACACACACATACAAACACACATGCAAAAAGCAAGACCATGCATGGGTGCACACACACACGCAATTACAACCACACTTGAAATGGTTGCGGAAAAAAATCCAGACATGTAAGCACTTCGACACACAGAAGTGAACACACACTGAAGCACGCACTGACATGTGCATGCAAACACACAAATACATATTCACACAAACACACACACACACACACACTGGCTGCCTGTGTAGCCAGAAGATCAGCCAGGACTTAAGAGCTCCTCCGGCACCAAAATTACAGGGTACCTCTAAATCCTCCCAGCAGAGAGCTCTATGGGATAGTGTGGGGTGGGGTGAGGAGGGGGTGGGAGGTGGTGCTGAGGAGGGGTGAGGGAGAGAGGTGAAGTGTGTGTGGGTGTGTGGGGGGGTGCTGGGGGTGTTAGAGAGTGAATGGAAAGAGGAGTGCAGGGTGAGGTAGGGCAGGATAGGAAGCAGGAGATTCCTTTTTTTTTTAAGACAGGAGAGTGTGCAAGCCGGGGAGGAGTGAGACTTGATCTGACTGAAGTGTGCTTGCGTGCGAGTGTGTGTGTGTGTAGGACGTGTGTGTGGATGGGGCTGGTCTGTGCGTGCATGCATATGTCATTGAGGGAATATGAGAGGAGGTGATGAAGTGAGGAGTTGAGAGGAGGGGGAGGGGGAGGAGGAGGAGAGCTCAGTTTAGATAAAGAAGAAGTGGGAGGTGATCTCTCTCTGTGAAGAAGAGGAAGCATATGCGTGTGTTGGACTGTGTGAATGTTTGTGTGAGTGTGTGTGTCTGCCAGTCTGCTTGCCTCTCACTCACACTCACCATTTCTCTTACATTGTCCCCTGAGCCTCTCGTGCATGTTTTGGCCTCTGTGCAACTGTGCGGATCCGAGCGTCTCTATTGAGTTGTGTATATTTATGCGTATTTGAGTGTGTGTGCCTGCTTGGACAGATACTGTGCATGCATGTGTGTAAATTTGTATGTCTGCATGTGTACAAATGTTTGGGAATATGTGAATTTTCCTTGGTTATTTTTTTAAATTTTGTGTGTGTGTGTTGTCCCTGCAGATCAGTCAACAGTCCCAGATTACCGGGCCAAAGGTTGAGCATTATGGACTTCCAAGGCCAGCACCACTGGGCTAGTGCTTCAAGACTACTTAGGACAGCTTTTAACCTCTGCAGAGCACCTGTCAGCGGCTCCCAAAGTGTGTGTGTGTAGTTGTGAGTATGTGTGTATGTACAACACTCATAGCCTGCAGAAACAGAAAGCCTTTGCATCATTTAGCTGCAGGTGTCTGTGTGTCACCTCTCCAGTGAATCCACTGGAGCTGAGCCCTTACATTGCTGCACTTTCCACTCCCCGTTTCCTAACTCAGCAGGTTGCTAAACCCTGTGCTCCTGTACACAGCACAAAACTTCCCTGTGTGTCCGAACACACACACACACGCACGCACGCACGCACGCATGCACACATGCACACATGCACACATGCACACATGCACACGCAAACATTGTCCTGTAGGAAACACATACGACAGGACATGGGCACAGGGGGAATTTTCACACACACACACCCACATCTACACACAAACAAAAGTACACACACGGTGCAGGCCGTCTGTTGGATCAGTAGGAGATAAAGGATGCAGAATAACACGAGGACCTTGGGGAGCAGAGCAAGTCATCTGTCTCAAACATGAACAGACTGAGCGCACTCCAACATGACAGATGTAGACAGACTCATCTTAGAGCACATCGCTTCCTCAACCTTTCTCCTGCACTCATGCACCCCCAATCCCCACCCTACCCTTCCACACACACACATTAACACTAAAAAAATTGAGGGAGGCATGTTCAAAATGTGCATGCACGCTTCTAAGCCGAAACCCACATAATCTGACAGGTGTGCACTGGGGGAGTGCAGATCATGGAATTCTTAATGCCGTCGATTGGCACAATAAAACTGAGTAACCTGAGGGAGGGGGGACTTAGAGCTTATAATACTATAAGCTGTTACATATAATATTAAAGTTATGAGAAGCAACGACAGCAGCCAAAGCATCCAATATTAATTTCATAACTACACTGACTGTAAAATTCAAGCATACCATGACCCTGCTGTTCTCAAAAAGGAACATTTTTAGACATTAGCTTTTTCAACTTTACTAGCTATTTCAGCTATAATGTATTCTGTTGTGTGGAGATGTTGCCAGTAGCCCACACAACCCTCCCTAATGACAGAGTAGCTAATTGGCTGTAATGGCTCTTTTCACCAATATCACTGAGCTGCAGCCGCATAAAACCTAAGCAATTTTACACAAATCACGCGCAGGGAAAAACAGTCTAAGGAAGTGACCTGCAGTCACTCTTTCTGCTTCAGCTGACCAGCAGTTGTGCGCAACTAAATGCAGAGGCTCAACCAAGAAAGGAAAAAGAATCTTTCAGACGGCTGTGACTGTTATTTTTTCTTTGTTTGCTGTTAACGCCGTTCCCCATCAATTAGACGATCACTTTTAAAATCTGGCACAACCCAAGTGGGTACACACACATTAACACCCTTGAATACGCAGAACTAGCCGGTAAACAAACATGACCTGAGAGTTACACACACACACACACACACACACACACACACACACACACACACACACACACACACACACACACACACACACATATAAGAACACTTACGCCTCAACTCCCCCCATAGACAGTAGGCCACATCATTTGACTAATAGCAGCTGAAATGTTGCGTGTTCAGAGAAATAAGCAGAGGGGAAACTGGGTCAGTGAGAAAAAACTGGCATTTCATCTTCCTAGTGGTCATAGCCAAAGGTTGGAAGAGATGCAACACATTCTGAAGTGTGCACATTCTCGCGCACACAAGCTGAAAAGCTGAGGGTTAATATTGTACATTTGGGTGTTGCTGAGTTACTGTTTATCTGGCTCTTAACTGGTGTGTGTGTGTGCGTGTGTGTTTATGGGGCTTGTTTTGTGAGCTTGTGTGCAGTGAACAATGAGTACACAGAGTTTTATCCTTGTTAAAGACAGATGGGAGTTACACATTAGTGTTTCATTAATCCTATCACTGGCCGAGTGCTTCCCTTACCACAGAAAATAGTGGGCATTTTGCCCACACTTGTCGACCAAATGGCCATTAATCTACATCAACAGCCAGTCAACACAGCTTCTTCTACTCCAGTATTTTCTCACTAATTTCAAATGTACCGTCATTGCTTTTCCACCCATCATGGTACTGATCACTTCCTGCTGCTACTTAAGATTAAAAGCCATATACCTCCGACCTCTCCTTTGGTCATGAGTTGAGAGTTGAGAGTTGAGATTATTCTACACAAAGAAATGGAGCATATTATTCAATTTTGATTCTCTGTTAAACATCATTTTAGACTGGACTTTATAGTGAATGGAGAATGCCAAACGAAATGAACAGGAGAGATGAGTATCGGTTGACAATATTAAGACTATCTGCACTGAAACTACTGAAGTGGCTGCAAAAAATATGTCCATAAATTTCAAAATGATATATTGTTCAATGTATTGAATAGATACATAAAAAAGATAAAATAAGGGCAACCTTTGTTCATACGAAAAAAGATGGATGAAAATTATTTTCTCTACTAAATAATAAATTAGACCTTTAGTTATGAATGTATGTATTTATTTATAAATTTTTCTTTTATCAAATTCATTTTTCGCCCTTTCTTTGCTTCTTAATTACAACAAAAATTACTACAAATTGGTTTCCATATAACTGAAAATTATGCAGCTGCGTTTGGATTGATGATATGGATAATGTTAAAATTGAACCAATGGAGGACAGATTTTCATCAGTGATTTCCAACCCTTCAAGCTCGTGACCCCTTAAAACAAAGCTTAGTCTCCGGTGACCCCTCCCCACAAATTATAAGTGATTTTCCTGTCTCAGATTGTTTCATTTTAAGAGGCTGGAAAAGGTGAAAGTACTGATTATTCATAAGAGAAAAATTGAGAAAAGTCAAAAAGATATCATTTTTGTGTAACAGAAATATATCTTTTCTTTCTTATACCTTTAATCATCTTGTGACTCCTCAGATTTTTCTTAGGACCAGCTCCTGAGTCCCTGTCCCTTGGCAGGGAATCACTAGTTTAAAGATATGACATGTTTCTAAACTTTTTGTTGAAAACTATTTTGCTCCCAAAGTAAACTCTTTTAGATTGCTCTCATAAACACTAAATAAACGTTTAATACAAAACAAAATACAGTTGCCTGAGCTCCTTCTAATTGTAAAAAAAACCTGCAAAATTAGAGGATGTCAAGAAAGAAAAAAGTGAGTAGAGCTCTGATTATCCTATTAATTTGTCCATAATTATGCCTTTATTTTAAGATTAACATATTAATAATCTAAGTAGTTTTCCTCAAAAACATCTAGTAACATCTATATTATTAGGTAATATTGGTTTTATCAGGTTACACATGTGTAATCAGCTGCCAGATGCCCAGAGAAGGTCTCTTTTTTATGCTTGTCCCTCGTCTTGCTTCATTTGCACTGATAATAACATGAGGTGAACCATGGTTCACTTGCTAAATCCGAACAGATGATAAAACTGATCCCCTCCATCTTTCCTCTGGCCTTTGTGATCACCTACAAAGGTGGTATGGGACTCTGGACCCTGGAAAGGAGTCGCCCTGCTTGATCTAACGGTCCACGAGTCACAAATCAGCCTGCGCTGCCAGATAAAAGAAGCGCTGGGATGGATCAAAATGCAGTTGGAGATAGTAGTGGCATGTCAAAGGCCACAAGGCTCTAGACTGACTAAAGAGCTAATCTGTGAGCAAACTCCCCCCTGAGGGAAACCAGAGCTGGAGCTCTGGAACAAGTTAACGAACATGAACAGCAGAGGCCAAAATATCCTCACTGCTCATGCCGTTGCATGTAGAAAAATGTGCTCACAGGGACTGTCCGTGTGTCTGTTTCTGCATCCATTTATGCAAATGTATTTATATGTCTTGGCGTGTGTACATGTGTGTAAGGCTCGTCTGTGTCTGTGTGGAGCTCCTACACTGTGTCCATTCATCCTCCGTGTAGAGAGGAGCTTCATTTTCACTGACCTTTTCCATCTGGCCTCCAGAAGAGAGTTATGACAACTGAGCCGGCCCTGTGTACCTCGGCACAATAACACCCATCAAAGATGGGAAACAAACAAACAAACAAACAATCATTCTTACCACTGGCACAGCACTTCCAATCTCAAATAGGAAATGCAATACAAACTGAATGAGGTATTCTAAATAAGTGGGAACTATACAGTGACGTGATGTGTGAGGAGAGACAAGGCAAGTTGTGAGGCTCGGGTGGGAAAACTGCCTTAAGGCTAATGAAAATGCACGTCTGAGGATCAGGTCAGATAAAAACTAACAGGGAAAAATTTGTGGCTACAGCTAACTGTTTTTGATATGTAGATTATTTTTCGGATTAATTGATTTATTGTTCAGTATATGAAATGTCAGAAATCACGATCTTCCAGAGTACACAGTGATACTTCAAAATGTCTAACCACAAGTCCTAAACCCAAATATATTCAATTTGTAGGGATATCGACCAAGAAAAGCAGCAATTCCTCACATTTTTGAGGCTGGAGTGAATGTTTAGGATTTTTGTTTGATAAATGCCTTTGATGAACAGTTGACAAAAAGTTTCAGCAGTTAGATTACAGCGCAGGCAGGCGGCAAAAACAGTGGGATGGACAGAGAGAGACAGCTAGAGACAAAGACTGTACTTGTTATGGAGGGGAGAGTCTTTGTCAGCCCATCTGTTGTCTGAAAAATACAAAATCTGTTACAAACACTACAGTGCAAAGGAAGAGATGCAGAGCAAGAGAGAGAGGACAGTGCACAGGTGTGTGCGTGTGCATGTGTACCTGTGACCATGCATATGTGTGAGTGTGTGTGTGAGTGTGTGTGTGAGTGTTTGTGTATGTGTGTATGTGTTTGAGCATGCGTGCCTAAACCCTGGGGGAATTACCTGTACCTGCTAACATAGAGGACACTGAACCAAGCTGACTGCAGCCAACATGGGACATGATACGTTGCAGCTCTAATACACACACACACACACGCACAAAGACACTTAGGGACACTTGGTGACACAGACAGGCAGATATATAATAGATAGAGGGTCTGATGTAGCTGATGTGTAAAATGCCAGAGCTCTGAGTGCAGTTCCAAACCACAACGAAGGCTTCTCCAGCTCTGAGGCAAAGCTGCAACACAAGAAGAAGAAGAAGAAACACACTTTTCCTCCCTTCCCCTGTTATTCGCCAAAACCCCAATCAGGGAGCGCAGCAGACCACAGAGAAAATGCTGCTGATTACATCCTTATACACACAAAGCCAGCAGCTGAAACACATATACAAACATGCACGCACGCACACACACACACACACACACACACACACACACCCTGATTACATCCTCTCTGGTGCTCTTCTATCCTCATCCCTGATATCGGTTACACGGTAAAGCCACGCTGATCGAGGATCAGTGTTTTTTGGCGCAAGGCGGTGAAAGAGTTCAGGAGCTTAACCTCTAGCCTGAGAGCGGGGAGAGACTGAAGCTCCGGACCCCTGTGCCCCCAGCACAAATAAACAGCTACAACACAAAAATGTCTGGCAGACTCGAAACAATTTCCTGAAGGATCTGTCACTGTGCAGGAGGAAGGAGGCAGACGAGGAAGGGAGGAGGGGGGTGAGATCTAAGGAGGAGAGAAAATAGGTGGGATGGCAAGGCAGAGGGAGAGAGAGATTAAGTTGCAGGAGAAAAAAGGGTAGAGAGGAAGAAATTGGACTTGTGGGTTTGGAGCGGGAGGTAAAAATGTTCCGACGCCATCTACGAAATCATCAACTCTCTGTGAGAGGCAGCACAGCCTGAACTCAAACGCATCATGAATTTATTTGAAGACATGAAGCTTTCTTTTTGGCAGCCATCCATCCAACCATCATGGTACGCAGGCACAAACCTGACAGCGCACACGTTCATACCCATGGGACTGCTGACTGAAAGTACCTTGAGCACATCTAAGCTACAGTTCTCTTGAATGTGCATTAACAAATGCACAATGCATACAGCAGCTCCTATAATGCAAGCAAACCTGTGCAGAGAGAAGGAAGATGGACGTGTGCGAACGCATTGTGTTTTTTGTGAGAGCATCTATTCGCATGCTTGTGTGAGCTTATGAGTATATATTTATATTTGAATTTGCTTATGTGGCTTTGTGCTTATTTATGCCTGTGTGTTTGTGCACACACACTTCACTTGTGTGTTTGTCTGCTCTTGTTACTGTGTTTGTGTGCCTGCGGTCGTGCTGGAATGGAACATGGACATTTTGCCACTGAGCTGAATTCACAGAAACGGGCTTGGTCCTGGCCTGCAGAGCGGTATTTAAACTCTGTATTTATGCGTTGGACAACCACAGCAATCTCTATCACCGCCTTGTGATTCATGTTTGTTTGCTTTGCTCAGCGTTGATTCGATTCCATCAAGAAGCTCCTTTTTCTCTCTCGCTCCCCTAAAACGTTTTCCACAGAAAAGTTCACGCCATACCCGGCCCGAGTTTCATCAGCCACCTCTCATCGTAGCTGACCAAGCATGCAGTGGTTTTCATAGCAAGGATGCGACATTAAAACTAACAACCTCTATAATTATACATCTATATTTCTCCGATGAGTTTGTGTAAACAAGTCCGGGCTCCAGCTCGGGGAGGCGGACTTCTTGGCAGGCCCAGGCTGAGGGTGCCACTGAATGGCTGTCGGAAAACAAAGCCATTTCAGAGTGTGCCTTGGAAAAGAAAAACCACTGTTCTAGGGATGGTGGAGAGGGAGAGCAAGTTCCATCTGACAGACAGAGAGCTGTGATTTGAGCCTAGCTGTTGGCCAGAGAATAAAGACATCCAGAATATGTGCTGTTGGCAAAGCAGAGGGCAAACAACTTCAGACATCTCAGATGGAAAGGGAAATATGCATTTCCAGAGTGTTTAAGATTATGGGCTGTCATTGTTTTACCCTTTGCTTATTTTTTTTAAACAGTGATACCCCATTGTCCGAAACAATTGTGTGCCTTATGGAAAACGATGCTCATCTTCTCCTGTCCTACATTAACTTTTCCTAATCACTATGGACTCTACTCCAAACACGTATCTTTCCAGCAGTCTTAAGATGTCTCCTAGTCTTTTGCCTGAAGCTATTTTAGGGTTGCAAAACCACAGAGATGGTTTCTGCGTAGTGGATGGAATCAAAGAAAACCAGGAAGCTACTTTCAACGACTGAAAATCGCTCATAGATAAAAGAATAATTCAGCATATGAGTTTGTGTTAGTTGAGAGGGAAAAAACCGAGTA
This sequence comes from Istiophorus platypterus, assembly GCA_016859345.1. Classification (NCBI taxonomy): domain Eukaryota; kingdom Metazoa; phylum Chordata; class Actinopteri; order Istiophoriformes; family Istiophoridae; genus Istiophorus; species Istiophorus platypterus. The sequence continues at coordinate 20,554,307 of CM029134.1, read as the reverse complement.
GTAGAAGTAGTCGAAAACAAAAATCAACACTGTTGTTGTTGTTTCACAGAGTTAGCTCCGTGGTTTCTCGGGGTCTGTGTGTTGAGAGGAGATCTAAGCTATCAGTTAACAAAAATGATTTGAACACAGACTTCCCACAGTACCCACACAGATACATGAACAGCCTCCAAACCTGGGAGGAGAATAATGGGAGGAGGAAAGAATGGTAGCGGGAGTGTGAGCGGGGGAAAACAGAAGACGAGAAAGAAAGAGGGAGGGCTTGGACACGGGATAAAATATTCTAATAAGATAAGCATGGAGCACAGCCGAGGAAGGATGAGTGTCTGCAATTGGAGATGCATGGAGCGGACTAATTGAGATGAATAAATGAATATATCAGCTTCATCTAGCAGCGACGGGTTCAGTCGTAACCAATGGTTACCATTCCCTTGTACAGCCACGTGAACAGCCGTCCCTCTAAAAGAAAACCCTCGTGCCCCCCCCAGCCCATCGTACACCACCCCCACCCCCTAGACACCCCCCACCCCTCCACTCTAAACAAACTCCTCTGTAATAAACGAAAGGCAATAACCAGTGACAATAACGCTGTGCCTGCTAACCCTCTCTGAATGAAATATCCAAAGGAGAAGTAGCAGAGGCAGTCTGGATAGATTTGCAAAGCAAGCAGAAAGTCATATATTACACTGGCACTCTAATAAACACTGGGCTATATTCCCTCACAGGGGGGGTTAAATCTCCTTATCCCAGGCCATGCTGCTTCACTGTTGCTAACCTGACCTGTTAGCAGGGTTTACTTTGAAAATGAATCTGTTAAGGCTTCCTGATTCGATGCTTAAAGCTCTGACAGGTAACATCAACAACAGCTACTCCAAGTCAATCCACAAATGACTTTCAGGGTGAATCCAATTTTTCATGGAGTAATTCAATCATCATATTCAATACTTTCACAACAGAATATTTGAAAAACATTAGATATACTGTAACAAAAATGATTGATATTACAGCAGTGACAAAATTTATATTTTCAGATAACAGTATCCTCTAAAATCATTAGGTATAAAATCATAACACTGATTCTTTTACCACTTTTTGAGCTTTATTGTTTCTTTTAGGATTTCTCTATAAATACCATAGCATTTAAATTAGGAAAGACAGGAATGTTTTCCAACAACATTAATCATCTTTCAGCTTCTGTAAATGATTTTTTAATGCTTTAAAACAATGTGTCCTTTGTTCTTTACTGATGACAAGCAAGTCCATAATTGATGGAAGAGGAAAATCCTGCACAGTGTCTCTCGGTGTAATTCAAATATTACAGTGTGATTTTAAAGAAGGAGGTTACCAGATGTGAACAGCTATTGTTTCTCAACAAAAATTAATTTCTGATTTCAAAATGTTTGAGTTATTTGCGTCTCTGTAATCTGACAATCAAAATCTGTGCCTTATTCAAATAACTCACTGACAAATGCAACTATCTTTTTGTAAGCAGCTGTGATTTGATTATGGTAATTTTATGTTTACTCTAAAAAATGACACTCAACACTTTTTTTCTAATCAAATTAATTTTGGACTTAAATCAAGCTATGGACCTGTAAGCGTTTCTAATCATTTGACGGTGTACAAGCTTTCAGTTATATGCGTGTTTGTGTGTTCATGTTCTTGTGCTCACTTGCATTATTACCGTGAGTATCTGTGTGCGCACATATGTCGGAGTGTTTACATCCTCACAAATCTAGGGCAGGGGAGGATCTCGTGATCTGACGCAGCCGGGCAAGGGATTTCAACTTGACCTTCGATTCTCTCAAGGACAAATAAGAGAAGAAGCTGACTTGGAATGCAAAAGTAGATGGTGATGGATGCTTATTGCCAAATAAAATAAAATTTTCTTTTTTTGGGGGGGTAGGGCAGTGGAGGGGTGTATAATGTGTAGGATGTTAGAGCAAAAAATAACAGAAATACAGAATAAGAGCCTACGCTAAGGAGCATGGATGTCAGTAATATGCAAACCTCCAAACCCTAATCCTGTCAGGTGTAAGCACCACAGCAAGATCATCCTACAGTGTCAAATGCAGTTTGTCAGATATATTCTCAGGCATTGTTTTTCCAAGACTATCATCCGTGCTAAAACAAGTCACTAAATAAAACACAGCTTTTCCATTACCAATTTATCCTTGAATAATACAGTGCTTATCAGTCACTTGGCGTTTCCAGACCAAAAAATTGGAGGAAGATCAACTGAATTCACCTGCAAAGACAAAGAAACTAAGCAGCGAAAATGAAAACAAGCTTTGCGAGCTGGCATTATGTATCTCTCTGAGGCTCATCTGTAGGTGAGATTGCGTGTACTCCACTACAGCAGTATTCTGGTGAGAAAGTCGGTGTGTCAGGGCCCACGATCGTACACTGAGATGGAGAGTGACAGCTGTCAGCAAGGATCAGGCTTACCCTGCCCGCTACACAGGAAATCAAGGGAGAAGAGTACATGACGACATGTTGCCTCTGTTTAATGCCTCGTGGCCTTACCCTTATATAGAGCAGAGACTCACCGGCCCAGCTAACCATCGAAATCATATCACAAAGCAGTCATAGTGCATTATTTCAATGAGCGGCGAACTGGAGAGAAAATAGAGGGACCTTTGGCTCCAGTGGGGACATATAAAGATTGTCTCTCTCTCTCTCTCTCTCTCTCTCTCTCTATATATATATATATATATATATATATATATATATATATATATATGTGTGTGTGTGTGTGTGTGTGTGTGTGTGTTGGTGTGCGTGTGCAGATAAGTATGCTTGTCCCTTCTCTCTCTTTCCCGCTCTGTTGCTCATTTTCTCCATTATATTTCTTTCACTTTAAAAGCTTCCTGTCTAAAATCACTTCTCTCCTGACTCTAACCCCTAAACACAGCACAGCCATTTTCCTCACAAACAGCTCATTCCATATCCTGTGTTTAGACAACGCAATGAAATACAACCAGAATGTTCGCTCATACAAAGTGGGGCGGGAATGTATATGTTCAAATGCATGAACACGGGTGTCGGGGGTGCTGATGGACAGCACAACCTGGTGCGTCTGGGGTAACGATCAGTGCAGGGTTATCATTACTGACCCCCTGCTGTTTTTCCGTGACCCCTTGTCCATGAGTTTTGACCTTTAACCCCCCACCCCCCACCCCCCCATGACTCCTGTCAGAGTGGGGCTAGGACGAATCGGACGAGTGGACGGGACCCCCTATGGTGACACCAAGGCACGGGACACACACATAAACAAAAACACACACACCATTTGTTGCTTACTTTACCCCACACCTTTTATTGCTTATTCTATTCCTTGGAAGGAGCAGAAGTATGGGTGGGGGTGGGGTGGGGGGGGTGAAAGATAAACGGAGCCGTGGAGTCAGAGTTGAGACCGGGGGTGGACAAGAAAAGGTCTGCTGGAAGATTCAGTGGAATGTCCACTCCCTATGCATCTCCTTCTTGTCTCAAACGGTGTCTGCCACATTTGACCGTTAATCAGGTCAGATAAGCTGAGTCTTTGTAGGCTGAGGAGATTTACACTGCTCTGCCGGCCGGCTGGACCGCATCCCCTGCAGAGACATCTTCTAGGCGGGGATAAGCTGGCCTAAAGGGGCCTCCACACACAAACACACATACATACACGTAAACACACACACACGCATGCATAAACACAGACACAGACACTGTGGACTTTACGGAACAGGAAAAGCAGGAACAGTGTGTAACGTAGGTGCTTGCTTTCCCTCTGCTGCTCTCACAAGAAAGCACACACATATGACACACATACAGCAACCATGGCCATTATCTAAATGATAGATGAAGCAGGTCATAGTGTATACACAAGCTGAGGTGGAATAAATAAAGCAACGTCTTCCTGTTGCAAAGGACAACAGAATTACCATAATACCAAGACAAATACCACATCTGATTACTGCTGACGCGAGAACCTTACAGTGTATGAGCCTAATAATGACCCACCATCAGTCTGGATCCTGCATTACCATCTTCCCTTGTGAGGGATTTCCAACTTTCTCTAGTTATGAGTTCAGTCTGAAACACTATGTAGCACCTAATACACATATCGTAAGAATGTTGCCATACAGCAAAGACACAAGAGTGTTGTATAACAACAAATATAACCTAAAGTAAAGTTGATTTTTTGGCTTTGACGTCCGACCATGTTGTAGCAATGCCCACACACATGTCACTAATAGAGTTAGTTTAAATATTTATGATGTAATCAGGAGACAATATGTGCCCCGCTAACAGCCGGCTATGAAAAGTTTGGGCAGGCACCATAGAATGCCCCAGGTGTTTTCTAAAGACATGTGGGTGTAATAAAGCTCAAAGAGATATTTCTTAAAGTCCACATGATATGTTGCCACAGGAGCAGCCCCAAAAAATTGTCGCTTGATAACATCACAGGCTTCATGCTCCCCAGCATTCTGGCTTTGAGGGAGAGTTCACAAATATCGATTGAACTGCCGCAGATCAAAAGAAACATATGTGAGATTTAATTTAGTGTGGAGATCACATTAAGAAGCTATTTTTTGAGTTTAAAACATAAAGTAGCTTGCCTTTATTCTAAAATGGGAGAACTGTAACTTTGAATCTTCTCAAGCATTTAGAAAAGATGTGAAGTTAAATCATCAAAAGAAGCATTGCGCATATTCGGGAAAAAATTAGGTGTGATGAGATTAATATTCTTTGAGTTTTAAGGATATTTTTACATATTAAAGGGTAAATTATGTCATAGTAGATGTAACGGTATTATATACAGTATAATGCTTAAAAGAATAGACTGGTGGTTGATCAGTTGTTTTTAACTGACCTGCAGAGCGTCTATTAAACTCTCACTGTGCCAGCATCTTAAAGAAAAGCTTTTTGCATCATAGGTCAGAAAATACATGTGTGATGTCAGGATCATCTCTGATCATTTTATTGATTTAGAGAGGAATCAATTACAGATTCAGCAGAGCCCCCAGCTGACAGTATCCTCAGACCACATCAACCACAACACATGTTGTGATTTTAGAAAACTGTGCACTTCACTGCAGGACATGCAGGAAATGACTAACTAAAATAAAAATTAGTGAAGGCCACAGAAACTACTAGAATAACACTGTCTTTTTCATTATTAACTCGAGATACAGTATATGGGCTTCTACCGAGCTAACAAGATGGATAAACAGCTTTAACAAATCCCATTAAAAGACCAAAACCAACAACACATTAGTCAGTGTCTTAATGCTTTTTGAATTCCCTACCATGTTTGGGGAACCTCCAAGCCTTTTTGTTCCTGCTGAAGATCTAAATCTTTCTAAAGAGGTTAAAAAAGTATTTAGTATAATCTTTAAAAAAGAAAACAGGGAAGACACCATACTTTCTAGCAGACATTTGGAGTAAACAACGCTTTTGTTGAAGGCTATGAATGTATTAATTCAGTTACGCATTAATACATATTTGGTGCCTTAGCAAGTATTTATGGTGCCACAACATTGTGTGTGGGATTCATTCAAAATAAAGTTCATTTTGCCGAAAGTACATATCACCCAACAGTTTGGCTCATTAATGTATATTTAACAGTTTTTGGACAATCATGAAACTCTATTGCAAAGATAAGAATAGTAATATGTGTTAGGCGGATAATCGTTGTTGGTTTTGCTGTTTTCATGGGATTTATTGAGAATTATAAAGGTATAGACCACCATCAGCCTTATCCTTTACTTCAAAATATACCAGTGGATTTTTTTGCTGGGTAAACAACTTTTGCTTGCAAATAATATGGTTATGACGACCTAAGGTGTTTTTCTTAGAGTATCATGTATATATCATTTCTAAGTACTGTTCAAAGGAAGGTTTTATATCTTATGCCTCATTTAACATCAGGATATTTGTAGAAAGCGTTTCTTAGAAGACCTACCAGAATGTTTGACATGACGCGATCACTTCCAAAACGGTTTTTCTGTGATGTTACATTCAGAGTTGTACCTCTGCCCCACACGCTCTCAAGTCTGAACTCACTCTCTTCACTTGTGCCAACAGGATCAACCCTTTTTGCTTACTCTCAGGTCTGTCTTTGAACTCACACTTGTGATATTTTGGTTATTGCTTTGACGGTTTCTTTTGTTCTGTATGGTGAAATACAGTAACTACGTATTAATGGAGTTTCTTCAAGGAAGCAGAGGAATCTACAGACCCATCAGGGCATATCAGGGAAAACTAATGAATGACATTATCTTTTTTGATTTGAAGGTGTTGTTCGAAACACCCCTATGTGATCGGGCTTTGCAGATCTGCTGGCATTTAAGCAGCTAAAAGTCTCAGGTAAGACCAACTCTTCTCCCAAGTCCACACCAGTAGAAAATATCAGGTAAATTTGGATACACTTTGTCTTGTCATGCTTAAAGATGACGGATCAACTTTATGTTTTTAGATTGCACTTGTGATGGAACTCCTAAACCTTCAGCAGAAGAACCAGATCCCATGTGAGGTGACTACTGACAACATGACTACCCTCCTTTTGGAGAACGGTGAGTTACTGAGACATAAACAGTCCACCACTACACCTTGAACTCTGCTCATGCTACATCAATCTGTCTCTAATGAGATAAATTGTAACAATAAAGATGAGGCTTCTGTTTTGTGTCTGGTTGCAGCCTCTGGGAGTTTGAGCTGGAGGATTTTGATAAGGAGGGTGCCAAGCCTCTTCTGATGCTGGTAAGACTAAAAACACAGTTTGGAGCAAGTTGTTAATTCAGTTTTAATCTCTAGATATGTCAAAAGTGCACTTCATATCTAATTTCTTGTTTCAGGTGTGGGCAGTGAATGTCAGCAATAAAATGAGGGATGTTGAGTTTGAGGCCCGAATGCTCCTCAGGTCCCCAGAGACTTTACCTTCTACATTTCAGTGAGTCTCATTTGACAAATATTGTTTAACATTTTAACTGCACTGGTTTTAATATCTTTAATGTCTCTTTTAAGGGTTTTGAAATGAAATTGTATTGACTGTAACCCACCAGCTCCTGGGACACCCCCCACTGAAACATCTCCCACTACTAATGTCCAGGACAGGGGAGATAGAAACGAAAGGCCCAGCCTGGAGGAGGACCAAAAGCCCACCAGAGAACCAGACTCCGCAGTTGTTCAAGCTTCCCCAGCTCCCCTGAACCCTTCTCTTAAATATGTGGTCGTTGTCATAGATGACTCAGAAGTCAACACGACTAAGGTGAAGAAAGTGATGAGCTTCCTCCACTAGCTCCTTCAACCGGTTTTCTGTTGCTTTGTAAACAAAAAAAAAGTGAAACTTACTAATTATCCTGATGTAAATAAATAAATTCAAAATGATTATTAAATAAAAATATGAAATAATTGTGGTCATATATCTGTTTATATTATGGACACTTTTTTCATTAACAACTATAAAGTTCAGGGGTAAATAAGACATTTTACATTATAACTGCATTTTTTTTTGCTGTTGTTTGTCTTCTTATACACCATCTACTGGGGCTAATTCACAAATATAGGTAGAGAATATATTTGAACTGCGAAAGTAATATTCAGTATTCACACAAACAGACACAGAATGTTAATTAGTTAGCAATAATAAATCACTCACAAACAGGATCTGTATAAAAGTTAAGGGAGTGTTCACCATGTCTTCATATTTTTTGAAACATGATGAATTTTATACATTTTACTTTCAGCAAATATAATAATACAATAAAGCCAAAATACTCAGTTTTAAGTAAAGATGCTTCATTAAAAAAATTACTTAGGTAAAAGAAAAGGTGTATTATCAGCAAAATTTTCTTATATCGTCATAAGTAAAGGTAATCATTATGCAGAATAAACTCTTTCTAAATGGTATTTCATTTTACAGTTCCTAAACAATTTCCAAGTAGTTTTCCAGGAAATAACAATATATTTTGGTGCTAATCTCAAGGAGAATAGGAATTTTCCTGAAAGAAATGCTATACTTAAATCCAAATAAATATCTGTTCATTATTATATATCATAGGACTCTCAAGTCTCCATATATGTCAAACTGCATCCTGCCCTTTTACAATTTTTACATTATTGCATATTTACCTTACCTGCTGTGCACTGACTAAAATATTTCCAATTAATTTGAAGTATTTAATGTGTAGAAACTAGACCATGTCTTTATTTCCCTTAAAGTAGAAGCAAAAAACATAGTGCTTCTCGGGTAGCTTCAATAAAATTATAAGAAACTTAAATTACAGATGTGTGAAATGAAGAATTAACTATTTTATGATTTTACATAATTCTGTTATTATTATTATTATTATTGCAAAAATCAAATTTAAAGCCAGTTGATGCATAACTAATAATAACAGCAGTTCAGCTGTTATCAAAACAATATTTGTTCAAAGACTTGAGGCATCAAATGGCAATACTTACAAGTAAAAGTACATCAAAAGTGTACTTTAGAACAAACTGTACTTGAGTAAATGTACTATCACCACTGAAGAGGATGCTGTTTTTTTCCCCAAACAAATTCTTCAAAATGTAAGAAAGAAAACACTGAGCATGCAGTCTGGGTTGCAAGGTTGAGTCCTGCGCTGAGAGGAAAATCTTCCACCCTAAACACCTAATACCACTGTGCTATGAGCAAGGCTCGTCATGTCACAAGCCACTAGCTGCTGCGGAGCATTGCAGAAACCAGCAGCAACCTTTAAAATATGGTTTTACTAGGAATTACTATGTGTGACTGTGAGTGTGAAAAGGAGATTATTATTCATCTTGTTCAGTCAGGATTCTCTGGTTAAATCAAGGTTAAAAACTAAATATCGACAACAACTCATCTTTTATGATAAACTTACAGGTGATGTAGTAGTTGACGTTCCTCTTGAACTCCAGGCCCATGTAGTTGGGGCTGAACTCCTGGAATTTGATGGTAAACTTGATGTCCTTCTCGGGCTTGTTACAGTTGACCAGGACATTAGGATCAAGGACTGTACTACAGCTCTCCGCCTGCTCCCTCTTCACCAGGTACAGCTTGTAGAACTCATATTCTCTGCCTTGGTCTGCTTTGGGACAGATGATGTCCAGCTTGTCCCCAATGTCTGGGTAGATCACCAGGCCTTTTCCAGCCAGAAACCTGGATGACAAGAAAGAGAACAAACTGTTACAAACACATAATAAAGGAAGTCTGAAAATGTAGCCACATAATTCAAAAATAGTTTACACAGTCTTAATACTTTGAGCTATAAGAGTTATGGGTTTAGATTTGTCTGGCATGGGCTTTAAGGCAGAGCGTAGTTAATTTGGCCCCACAAAAACACTGCATGTTGCTGCTTGACATTGTTCAGTGTTACTCGACAGAGCATTTCACACAAATCCTCTAAAGTTCCTTTTCATACTTGGATCCGAATCAAAGCATACCGAAACGTTTGCAAGGGGGGAAAAACAAAATGGCCAAACACAAAATGGCTGCCACGGAAATGGCTACGGATAGGATTTCATCCAAAGAATGCCATAGATTACTTTTTCATATTTTTGGAGTTCCATGTAATACCTGTGCCTCAACACAATATCTACACTGTGTCTAATTCAGAGGTCAGAATTTCTGGAGGAAAACAGTGCACGGGGGTCAGTCAGGAGGTCAAGGCTTCCTGGTTCATCTTCCCTCTGCCATGATCATCTACTAGAGGATTAAGATAATCCATCTGGCCTTACTGTACCTCTCCACCTCACTCTCTGCTGCCAACCCAATCAGATCAGCTCTTGTTCTCTTTTATTCACTAAAGGTGGGGAACAGGAGGAGATCGAGTGTGCGTGTGTAAGTGTGTGTGAAGAGAGGGGGCGGGGGTACACTGTGTACTTGCAGTGTGTTTGGGCAGTGGCGTGTATGTTTATGCAAGTCTGCATGTGTGTGTATGTGTGCTAGCCGGTCAGCAAAATGGGCTGAGGTTGCGGTCTGATGGGGGGGCAGGCGGGTTGAATCATTGTTCTGGACTTGTTTGAGGCTTAAAATGTCAACATGGTTCAGCTCTGCTGTCCCAGTTAGCCAAGCATTAACCCAGACAGCCGGACTGACCACGGGTGTGTTCATGTGCGTGTGAATGTGTGTGTGTATGTGTTGTGGTTGCAGACAGTGAGCACAGCAGCGGGGCTATCTGCTAGATCTGCCCATGCCAGCGGATTTAAGCAGGATTTAGCAGCGCGCAATGCATTTGTTGTTCTTTCTGATCCCTCACGCTTTAACAAGACATCAGGGGCTGGGCCCCTCTCTGTCTCTCCCTTCTTTGTCTCGCAGAGTGTAAAGTCACCTTATCTACAACCCCTCATTTCATCATCACACACATCATTTCACCACTAAATAACTGACTCTTCAGACTGGCCAGGGAAGGGAGTACCGTGATGCCTTTTGATAGAGGGTGATAGAGGAGTGCGTTGGTGGTGGTGGTTGTGGTGGTGGTGGTGGTGGTGGTGGGGGGGGGGGGGGGGTCATGATCGCCAATTCTCCTCCTCTGATGTTAAACACTGGCAAACAGCCAGCCATTGTGAGAGAAGATCATTTAAAAAGTCCCATTTTCTGAAGAAATACCCCCCATGAAAATGAACATGATTGGATTAAGCCCTTTTCAACATTCATGGGCATTATTCTTGGAAAGCGGCATTACCAAATAAATGACTTCATTCAGTAAAGAGATAAATGCTAAATGAAATTGACAAAACGGTCAAAATCCTGTCCGTCAACCACCCCCCATCTTTTTTTTTTTGCTGAATATGATGTCATGAAAGCATGTGCAGATAGGGGCTCTTGTAAAAGGCTTGGAAGCGGGTGAGACGTTATTTCCCCGCTATTGTCTGATGCTCATGAGGGTGCGACGGGGGCTGAGGGTGAGGGGAGGGGTTGCGCTAATTCAAGGGCCGATAAGAGAGAGAATGTGGGGTATCCTTTGTCCTACGTCTCCCAACAATTTGCCGGTTTTCAGCAGCAACACGGCATGTGCTCATATGTGTGTGTGCGTTTGCGTGTGTACATTTGTGTATGTCATATGTTTTAATGACTCCTCTTGTGTGTGTATGTGTGCTTGCGTGCCATGGCTGGGTACACGTGCATGTGTCTATGAAGACATGGACACAGTCAGTCTCTAATTGGATCTACAAGATGCATCAGTGAGGCATAAACAAGTTTCCATGGCAACATCAGGCTTTGTTGCTGACCATCCCCTCTCCTCCCCACCTTCCCTCTATCCCCCAATCTCAGCCCCCTCTTTTTCCATTCCCCAATCTCATTCCCTCTCGCTTTATCCTTCCCCCTCATTCACCTCTTCAACATTTCTCTCATCCTGCCACCCTCCATCAACCCCCACCCCAAAACACAAAAATCACCTAGAGAAAAACAGGCGAAAAAACAAAGGGAAAAAAAAAGACCAGGCAAACATCACAATTAAACCTTGATTTATTTCACTCAACAAGTAGGTGTTTTCTGTTTCTTTGTAGGAGAATTGTTGGCAACTTTTTTCATCATGCTCTTTTTTAAAATACTTAAAAGCATACCTCTCAAATAAAACAATGAGCCTCACACCCAACTTCCTAGTTTTCCAACCCGTGTATTTGATTATCAAAGCGAGCTGCAACAATTTAGATGAATAATTAAGATTTCCAAAATCTTAATATCTTAATATCCCTGAAGGATTTAATCACAAGCCGGCCCCTGTCATTGATTCAATTTTCCGAGCAGGCCTCCTATTTGGCAGTTAGATAGCTATCCTAAGTGAATTCTCTGCTTCTGCTTCCCAGCCTTTGTTAACTGTCTGCTATAATGAGGCTCTGGCTGCTGTGGAGGTCTGGAAGCGCCATCGCAGATGGGAAAGAAGCAACATAAAAGAAATAGGGCAGCAATTAGTGTTTAGCCCAGTTTAAAAGCCCTCCACTTGGCAAGCTGCAGCCCAGCTCCAGTCCAGGATGTGAAACTAAACTGGTGGGCTGGGACTTTGTCTCCCGTTTGTCTCTCTGTTGGCTTAATCAGCACCACTCCGGTGCTACACACAGCCACGCAATGGAGAGGAGGAGACGAGTGACTGAAGATTATTGTACTTTTGAGGGGGTCGAAAGGGAAAAAGGGGGGAGGGAGGGAGGGAGGTTGAATTGCATCTTTCATTCATGTTGTCTGGAGACTTTATAAGACCTGTTGATGAAAGAAGTTTGAGTGCACAGAGGAAGAGCCGTGCAGATACAAACGATGTTTCTGGGAAATGACCCTGAACGTGAGAGAGCCTTTATTCCCCTCATGTCAAACGAGGTGGATCTGCCCGGACTAAACCAATAAAGAGAATCATTTTCAAAACAACCAAATGAGGTTGGTTTTGTTTCATCTGGATAGCTCCACAGCATGCTCAATCCTGTAAAGAGCTTATACAAACAGTCCTACGCTACAGCACAGCCGAGCGAGAACAGAAAACAACGAAGCAGAGGAAAAGGGAGGCGAGAGGAGAACCCCCTCCTCTTTCTTTTTACATTCCACTGGTGAATATGAGCACATGATCTCACATATGCTACCCCCCCCCCCCAATACACACACACATGGATGTGAGAGCACACAAAAGCACTGTGGGGTGCATCCTGGACCTTCCCAGCCCAACTTCCCAGCCACCCCTATTCAAGCGCCTTGCCCTCACCGACTTTCATATAAAACGCCGCCTACACTAAGGCCCACTCAAAGCCCCTTACAGAGCCTCAAACCAGCCCTTCCCCCCATGTTCTCCACCCCCGTCCAGTCAACTCAGGCCTCTGCCCCAAGCATTGCACTGGCAGGCAGCCTCGACCGCTGAATGAATGGACCCGAGACACAGGAACTTTGAGAGAAAGAGGCAGGGAAGGCTCATATCAACAGACTGGTGTCAAATTGATTTGTTCCTCCTGAGCAGCGGCATGAACATGCCATACATATCAATTAAAATCAATTATTCTCAACTACATATACAGGGCAATCCATCTCTACCAGCAGAACATGCCAACGGCCTGGACGCAGGTACCGCTTCTTCTTCCTGTCTCGCTTCTGCAGCCGACCTGTCGATCTTTCTCTCTGGCCTTTAAAGCACACGAGTGCAACATGTAAATCAAATGCGCACACTCACATACACAATCATCGCCACAACAGGTATTCTATTCCCCGTGCTATCAGCATGGTAATTATCACGCTAGGAAACGTGTTCCCTCACCAATTATCATTTCTCACTTACATTATCCACAAAATCAGTGCGGATGCTTCCCTCCTGTTATTACAGATGCCACTTTCCATACGGCAGCCATATTTATAGCCATTTTAATCGATATTCAATAGGTTTACAGTACGGACAGATTTTAAGGTGTCTCATGAAACATTCGAGTAATTTGCCCACATGACAGCGTTACACTTGGGTCTGTAAAGAACAAAGCTCTGTTATGCAAAGAGTATTGTAGCTAAGCTCTTGTGTAACATATATAGTGGTGGGGATTTAAAGCTTCACTCGCCTGAGGCAGTCTACGTTTTGTGTAATCACAGGCTACAAACACATCTCGGGCTCATTCAAGTCAATCAATATTAAATAATTGCTAGCAGGGACTGATACTGTCTTAAACTGCTTTCAGATCCATCAAGATGGAGCCTCGTGCTTGCTCGGGCTCACAGTGGAAACATTCAAACAGCGGCTTCTGAAATGGCTTCACTCCTGATATGCGGTCAAGATCCAATGAATGCTGTTGACACAGTGTGATCATCCCAGACTTGAGAGAAAGACACATATCATCAAACTATCAACGTGTTTGTATGGCTCCAGAGATATTCGCCACATCTACAACACTGTTGGGCCAAGTGAAATGTCAGCTATATGACGAACAGATCTGAATCCAGTCTCAACTGTCTCCCTCTAGTGTTTGAAGCGCTTTTGTGAGAAGGTGAACTGGTCGTGGGTCTGTGCTCGTTGCCAGCAGCTCAACCCGAGCGCTTGTATACATAGCTGGCTTCTGTCAGGCTGTCGCAGGGGCAGATGTTCTTAGGAAGGCCTGACTATAAACACACATACATAAACACACGTCCCGAAGCGTACACACATCGATTTCCTCACATGTCAAACACAGTAAACAAGTGGCCTCGATGCTAGTGCAGGCCACACACACTTAGAGAGACACACGAACAAACACAAGGATCCTGAAATTAAGCAAAACAAGGCCCATCTGGCTCCAGCACTGTTTAGCGAAGCAGGAAGGATTTGACCCTCATTATGGAGAAGCAGGACAAACTCGCCAACGGGTAGTTGTACTGGATAAACTAAAAACTCAGTCCAAGTTTCATTTAAACTCCAGTAGACCAGACTTGGCAACAGTGACTTGCTGAAATGCAGAAAGCTTGGTATTTTCCCCCGGGCTGTCCCCATTAGAGGGACATAAATGAAGATGTCAGAGGCAAAAAAGACAGACAGAATATCCTGAATTCCACCCCGCAGAGAACTGCTTTTGTACGTGTGAACACAGACACCCTCTCTCTCTCTCTCTCTCTCACAGACACAGGCAAACACATACTAGCTTCAGTTAGCTCAGTCAACAGGCTGGCATGCACAGCAAATCAGATTCAGCGTGACTCATAACAGTTGCACACAGGCGTGTTTCAGCACACATGCACACACACACACACACACACACACACACACCTCTCATGTTCACCAAACAAGCTCAGTATGCTTGCCCTCGATCACTGTCACATGAGGGGTTAGCATCGCACCGTTGGCGGCCATAATGAGCTAACAAGATGACACCCAGATGGCCTTGCCACAAGGAGGACAGAAGTGGACGTTGTTAGTAGACCAACAGGCTGAAGAGCACTGCTGAGCTAGAGGAGTGACAGAAGTCATTAGAGGGGAGAAAGAGCGTAATCTGTTTCTTCTTATGGACTTTGTGGTTTCCGTCAAAGCTGAGCCCATCCCTCTCTAAGAGCAGGGGAGTTAAGCGAACATGGGTGTATGCGGTTGTGATTGAACGTCATCCACGGTATCACTGACAGCAAGAGAAGGCCCAGACTGTTGCTCTCTGTGTCTCCACTTATTCATCCTGGAGCCCAGGGACTGAGCTCTTCCAGCTGGAGGGCTGGGGGGGAGGAGAGGAGAGGATGGGAGAGGAGATTTGGCTTGGCTAGACGGGCTTGGGTCAGTTTCAGCTTGAGTTTAGCCCTGATTCTGGGGTTGATCTGTGACCCAAACACACACAAGCCTCTTTCCTCCTACCCTAGTTCCTTCCTTGGCCACAACACAACACACACACACACACACACACACACGCACACACACACACACACGCACACACACACACACACACACACACACACACACACACACACACACGTGTACAAATACATACACAAACACATGCACACACAGCCAGCTGCCTCCCATCACTGAGGAGCAGCCACAGATGGGCGCTGCATGCTCTGTAAAGATCTCTCCACAGGCCCAGTCTACAGTCGCTGCCAAACCCGCCTGGCCTGAGCTCACTGTTTGTGTGAGTGTGTGTGCAGATATACGTGTGTCCATACGGGCCTGAGCGTGTGTGTGTGTGTGTGTGTGTGTGTGTGTGTGTGTGTGTTTGTGTGCGTATGATGGTCGGGAAACTGGACAGTCCTAGAGAGGGGAGTCCCCCTGGACTAAGAGCTGCAGAGCAGAGAGTCAAGAGCTGGACCGGGATGCAGGGTTGTAATCAGTACCGAGCAGAGCAGGAGGGGAGAAAAAGCAGGAGAACCTCCCAGACAAACAATAGCACCTCTCACACTCACCGGATTGTGTTTCACTCCCACTTCGGGGAGTGAAGAGGAAACTAGAGAGAAGAAGAATCATCACCATTATCAAACCCACGCAGCTTAGCCGGGTTGTTAACCAGCAGCCAATTTCTATTCTGTATCTCCAACCCCATTGATAAGCCCTCAGAAAGCATTCCTCAGAAAGACCAGCCCATTAATGTTGCTTGTCACATGTAATAAACACGCACAAGCATGCACGCACAAGCATGCACGCCAATGCCACAAACTCACAGCTCCGTGTTATACACTGGTTATTTATATTCTGTTTGGCTTAGATAGAGTCAGTCATGGTTAAACTCAATTTTAACAATTGCCCCTCTATCTCAGCGTGGTTCAGAATTAGGCGAGGCATCACGGTTTTAGACTGAATAATGAAGCATTGAGAAAGGCTCACTGAGGATCAATCCTGTAAAGACATGCTACAGTGTGTAGCTAAAGTTAGAAAATTTTTCTAACTTGTTGACATTTAGTGTCCAACAGAGCAGTATTTTGGCAACGACATATCTGGGAATCCAATCGGCAAAGATATCTCCCAAAAAAAAAGAGGAATCCACCACTAATGAGGCTTTTCTAGTAAGGAGTGACTGAGGGTTGTGGGAAATATATCCCAAGAGTCAGATGAGAAAATTGATATCGCTCTCATACCTGCGGCTGAAGCCAGCAGCCGTTTAGCTTAGCACAAAGGGGTAAAAAGCTGGCCTGGCTCCACCTTTACATAAGAGAACTCACCTACATGCACCACCTGTGACACTGCAACGTGTTATTTTTACACTTTGGTTTTTGTACAGAATTAAGAAAATGAGATATAACATGTTGGTTAGTAAATTTAGAGGTACTGATACGTAGATAACTTTTGACAGAGCCAAGCTAGCCGTTTCACCTGTTTCTACTCTTTCAACTAAGCTAATCTAAGATAAAATAAGATTAGCTGAGATAACTTAACTTTGGCTCTAGCATACAGATACGGCAATTGTAACAATCTTCTCATATCAATTTTGGCAAGAAAGCTAATACGCACATTTCCTTGAAAATATTTGTTTTGCCTTCCCCCGTCCCGTCAGAGACCAGGTGTTGCTACATAGAGTCGGGTTTGTCTTATAATATAGAATATTTATAGCATTTCCTAACGATCAAAGGGAGTTGAGTCGTCTGTATGTTGTTAACAGGTGTTTATATGACTCAGCTACAGAAAGTCTAGAATACGGGAGAGAAACCAAGGCCTTCCTTGAGGAACAAAGGGAAGACATGGTAGAGAGAAAGCAAATCAATCAATCTCTGTCAGAACACGTCTGGCTTTGACAGCACTGTTCTGAGCCCAGAAGTAAAAGATAGCACGCAGCAAAGTTCAAAATACTTTCATTGTTCATCTGTCAGTATGAAAGACAATTGCAAGGGCGAGGGAGGGAAAATCCTAACACAATATTTATCTTGCGTCCCCTTCCCTCCTGACTCACTCTTTTTTAACGTATTCCTGTTATTGTGTGGACCACGAGGAGATGGATGGGTAGAGGAGTCCGGTGGGGTGATATGTGTCTGCTACAAGCACAGCGCAGTCACTCACACATTTCCCCTGTCTCCAGTCTCAAGCAACGGCAATAATTCAGTCACCAACAAACAGTGTGTGTGTGTGTGTGTGTGTGTGTGTGTGTGTGTGTGTGTGTGTGGGGGGGGGGGGGCACATTTCAATTGTCGGTGGTTGGTGGTTTTTCTTCTACATTGTTCTTAAAACTGCTTCCCTGGGAAACTGGGAAAGTCAAACAGCTGATGAGATGTCACCTCGTGAACTTTCTCCTAGGTTTCACACACTCACAAACAGCCACGTCGGCGATCTGACACAAGCTCTCTCTCTCAACCATTCTCTTTTTTCTCCTTACACACACACACACACACACAATTCTAAGGATCTCTACTCAACTGCTTGTCAAGCTCAATGGCACACAGCGCTGTCCAAACAGGTCATAAGCTGCAGCTACAGCCTCATATGCACTGACTGTTGCCTTTCAAGACCGGTGACTCTTGATCATATCATGTCAGACATGTGAGTCTTATGACGGCTTCTGGCCGTCTCTTTGCACAAAAGTCACCGTAAAAGCTCAAAGTAAATCTAAGGGATTTCCGCAGAGTGTGAACACATTCCTCTTGACTTAGTTCTTCATTTAGCCTACAGCAGCTAGAACTGGAGAGAATGTGTGTGGTGCAATAAAACTCAGCTTTAACAGTCATTTCCCTGCAGCAATACCTGTTCACTGTGCTTGCCCATACCTGGGCCTCACACATGCCTGTTGTGACTGGTCATGCGGTGCTATATGGGGAGCATGTATGACCTGAGGAATTATCCTGTGTTCAAACAGGGACATATGCATGCATCAGTAGATATGCACTCACACACAGACACACACGGACACACACACACACACATTCTTGCATATGTATGTACATTATACACACACACACACACACACACACACTTTAAAAGTCAGCAGTAGCGAAACAAGAGAATTTAGACCTCTGAGTTAATTACATGGTGAGCTAAAACACTAGCTTCATGTCTCACACAACAGCACTAGATGGCTTTCAGATGGATTTTGCTAAATCTTGTAAAAACAGTGAGTCAATATCATAAAAATGCCAATTGTTGAGGACAATTGTGATTTGCAGGGAACATGTGTGTTTGGGACACTTCGCACCTCAGTCTGTCACCCAGCCATAACAAGGGCATTCTGCCAATAGGTTCCATTTGCAGGCCCGGACAAAAGAACTGCAGATACAGATATCCGCATATTCCTGAGCCTTTACTATGTGCAGTGACTCCATATTCCTCATCACAGACAGGCCGCAGAGAGGAAAAAAGAAAAAAAAGAGGGAATTCTAATGATGAAAAGCTGATCATTCTGTCTCTAACGATTCAGGATGCCATGAAATCAATGACAAATTTGTGTTATGAGCAAATGTACAAGACATTTTAATCCTTCAGCACTTTGCCCCTGATATTTATGTCTGTCACCAGCACTTTCATTATCATAAAGCGTGTTTAATATTTCTCAGCTGTGTGAGAGGAGCACCACACTACAGATGATTGAGTGCTCTAGATTTAGTGGCTCTTTCTGCCTCTCCCTCGCTTTCTCCAGCTGTGTCCACGTACTTCAGGACCTATACACAGGGCACAGTCGGCTGAGAGAGGAGGCAACGGAGAGAAGAAGAGAGTGAGGGGGGAGGAAGCACTGTGCAAGCACCGAGGACATGGTGCCAACCAGAGAGGCCCACCGTGCCTCAGTCCCATCTCTCCAGCTGAGGGCTTTGATTCGCCTGATTGTCTCCAATATTGAGACACACAATAAACACAACACTTGGCGTCCATTTGCAATTCTAATCAGTCCCACTCAACTTGCCTGGACAACCAAGCTACAGCCCTCTGGGATATCACTCATCTGACTGCAAAATAATGACACAATCATCGCCATGGCTACACTCCTACTGCAGCCTATGAGCGGCAGCACAGAGAGGATATTAATACACAGGAGTGCCTAGCAGACTAAATGAATTAGCCAGGAGATTAGCTAGATACCAGGTTAATGAATGTGCCACACAGGCAACTTCCCCCGTCTAGCTTTTGGGGAACGTTCACACACCCCCTGCAGAAGTCACTGGTGGAGAATAGGGAAGCTAGCAGGTCCACACCTGCTTCAGCAGGGCATGCAGCGACAGGATTTCAATATACCATCTTCTTTTAACATGAAATCGGACTATATAAACTCAGGTTGAATGTTGCTTGGTGATAGGGTTGTGAACTTCAGTATCTGGTTTTGATATGTCTAAAGTGGCAATAAACCAGCACACAGGCCATTATTTGATCACTGTCCACCATTAAAGTCTGTGTTTATGTTGAACCTTGTGATTTTTTTTATGTGAAGAATCATAAAACTGAGTCGTACGTTTTTGTTTTAGATTAGTTGGCAAGTTTAAGATAAGCAAAAAAGATAAGTGAGGTTTCATCTTTATAAAAACTGTACCAAAATGATACATCAGTGAATTTTAAAAGCCCATCTGTTGGTTTTTTTTTGGTGCTGTTTTCATTGACTTGAAAACATGATGGTAATAGATGCTTGCAGATAAATGAGAGCAAAGTGACATGCAATCATCCACGTTTTAGTAGCCTTGATGTATTTGCTTTAACAGTCACCCAGAAGATGAGAAACTCAAATTTATTTCAGAAAATAACAGGCACATCTTATGAAACTGGCTATTTGACTTGCAAATCATTCAGATGATTCATAACGGCGACTGTGCTTGTCTGCTCCGGTTTTCAAGCGAGCACGAGAGCATGCTGCATGCATATGTCCAAGTGTGTGTGTCGCCACTTGCACAGGCACGTGAATGACAGCCTGTCAGTGAAAGATACGTCATAATCTCGCTGATGTCTGTGTGAGCTGTGACCGCGGGCAGGGTCACATCACTAGTGGGGAGCCGACACTCTGCGGACAGGAAACATTATTTTCTGATTTCCCTCTAGAGGGGAAACACTCTTGTCACAATCTGCAATGCTACTGTATGACCTCATTTAGAGGTTATTCCAATATGCTTAACAGAAAATTGTGTGTGTAGGACACACCTAACAATAGCATGAGAGGTATTTATCTCAATGCCGTTTTTTATAGGGGTTATTTCTTTAAAACAACATAGAGGGGATTTTTCTTCTTTGTTCATAAGGCCTTGAGGAGAGGGGTTCTGGTAAAACCTCTCCCCTCCCTGTCCTTAGCCTTTGACTTTTTCTGTGTTACAACAATACAGGGGGTTTAGTTCAGTGTCCTGCAGTCGATCTGTTAGGGCGCTGATAAGAGAAGCTGATGGATAGGTTTAATCAGCCAAGCCCAGGGATCAAGACCACGGGACAGATCAATCAAATGCTGTGTGGTTTATAAAAGAAACAGCTTTTCAGTGTCACAGGGGTCTCTGCTGGTTCTTTTTTTCCACTAAGGTAAGACACCAATATTAGAGTGAGCTATAAAAGAAAAGAAAAGTATCTCGGGTAACTGTGTTGAAAACTGTACTTACCAATGTGACTAAAAATAGTAGGCAAAAGGCAATGAAAAAAGATTGGTAGAAATTAAAAAGACACATCTGCAATCACTATATGGAGACAATTAAACTTCTACGACAATCCACTGACAAAGCGTACAGTTAAATTTCCCTGGGCTCTAGCACACGAAACATTTCCTCTCATGAACTGAAAAAACTCCCCTTCTGAAACATACAACTTAACTGACAGAAGACCTGCACTGAAATCAAAAAGGAGCACAATGCAAAGACAATTAAAAAAAAAAAAAAAACTTGAAAACTATCGACACCAAACAAACAATAGATCCTCATATAAGAGAGCACCGGGCGCTGTAATAAGTAGGACACTGTATTTTTAATACACAGCTGCCTTCTGTGTCTTAAAGCAGCTTCTTATCAGAGAATTTGAGTGACAAATCTATTCTCTGCTTACAATCTCAGCTCATGATTGTAAAAGACAGCTACATGTGTCTCAACCAATCCAAGACAAATTAGTTGCTCTTTCTTTCCTCCCTTGGATGGGAGATCTTATCCAGGCAGACATGCTTAAGTTGTCAGTGGGTTTCTAAAACCCATATTGAACAGCATATTGACTGATGCAATCGCAGAGACACACATCATTAGGCTCATTAACAGGGAATGTAAAAGGGGGAGGACGGCCTAACTGGTGTAGCGGGAGACTGTGTCTCCTCTGATAACACTCGCCTTTAACAAGCAGAGCGCAGGCAAGATGCAGGCTGTTGGTATTAAAATGAAATGATGTGTGTGTGAATTGCGTGCTAATAAATAGCTTGTTTGACATGATGCTATTCTCATTCACACAGTTTGCTCTGTGATAACTCGGTGGATTGTGGCCTCGTAAAGACACTCCATGTGTTGTTTTAGGAAGCCATTACAAACTGGGCCGTCTCCATTACAAGGGCTATCTGATCATTATTACCGCCATCTGTAAGGCACACTCAAACCTTAATCTGCACAAGCCAACCACAGCTGACTCCTGAGCTAGTGAGTACACACACATCCACACTACCTTCCGCCGTGATATATGTGTGCGAGTCTATATCCAAACGTGACAGCAGCTGTTCCCTCGTCACATTGCGGCTTTCAGGTCAACACGTTTTAGTCCAGCCTACTTAAGCGACAATGAGTGGAGTGGAACAGTCCTGCTGAGGCCACTGAGTTGCAAGTCTCTGTGCAAGGCTGAACCCCAACACCCATGCAATGCAATCGCAATCTCCAAGCCGGAGCTGCCCACAGCCTTCAAAGGCTCATCACAGGACACACAACTAATGCAGAGAGAAGGCCGGTTAAAGTCTCAGCCAGGCCCACTGCTTTGAAGGGACTGCTCCGGCCCCTCCAATGGGAGCCAAATGATTTCCCTTGCCTCCACCATTCCATTGTGTGAGAGGCTCACCAAGCAGCTCTATTTGGTGGCCACATGTGGGGCGCCTTTAAGGATCACGCCACTCCATTCCAGAGCAGGGCTCCCACAAGAAATGAGACTCTCCCAGATGCACAGGGGCATCTCGACAATAAATATATTCATGCATTCATGTATATTTCAAATAAGAATTTGACTTAGCCCGCATAATGCACATGCAAGGTTCCGACTTTGAGATTCTTGACATGCACAAGGTGCTACAACAGAAGTGTATAAATAAATCAGAAAATGCAGCAAACAGAGCTACTAAAAGCAGAAACACACGCCTGAGCGTGGCGCGAAGGAAAGGACTCACAGACGTTCGTCTGCGAAGGAAAGCTTTCAACTCTGAGACGGGAAAGGAGAAGAGAGGAGTGATGTGGTAGAGGTCTGGGCTGTCATGTTTCACAGTGGGGGACTTGAGAGACAGTCGAGAAGAATAGCTAAAGGTAGTCAAAGTTGTCAGTGCAGGGGGAAAAGGGAAGATGAGCAAGCAGAGCTTAGCACCACGCGATGAGTACAGAGATGTGTGGCACATTAAGATTAGCGAGTTAAAATCACAGTGTGAAATATAACATTACAGAGGCTTTGGAGGAAAAACTATCACGGTTACTCATTAAATCAAGTCAATGCAATGTCTTTGGTCTTATCCTCTGCATAGTTCATAAAGCGAGCGGAGAGGTTTAAGATACCGTGTTTGCTTTAGCAGACCTTCACTCCTATTTCCAATATCGGAGAGATGAGAGGCTTCTATGGCCAAGCACACCATGGGGGAGAATAAACACACATTTAATGGGAAACATGTGTGTGGAAGATGAAACGGCCTCCCTCATATGAATGGGATGAAATATAGACCCGTGTCCCGCCGCGCTCCAATCACCGCCATAAGACCTCGGTGTGGAGGGGAAACGGCAGACCCCCAACAGGCTCTCTCACTCAACACACACAAGCTGCCAATATGGCTATTCTGGAGCGGATTCGTGCGGAGACCAGAGTCTGACAGTGACATCTCCATTCACTCTTAAATTCTTTTTCTCTTCCCAACATGCATGGACACACACACAGTCACAGAGAGCCAGAGGCCATGGGAGGAGGAGCAGCGCAGGGGCATAAAAAAGCCTTTCTCCCTGACGTGGGTCTCTGTGGGGTTTAGCATGGCATTATGGGAAGATTAGACTTTAGAGTGCTTTACTATCTGATGTCATTGTTGGTTTTACGTTGTCTGGATGGCTTGTGGAACTCGGAC
The DNA here is from genome assembly GCA_016859345.1 of Istiophorus platypterus. Taxonomy (NCBI): domain Eukaryota; kingdom Metazoa; phylum Chordata; class Actinopteri; order Istiophoriformes; family Istiophoridae; genus Istiophorus; species Istiophorus platypterus. The sequence goes on along the minus strand of CM029134.1, from coordinate 20,530,763 downwards.
CTGATGGCAGGCACATTTCTCTCCAAACAAAATGCTCGAGGTTGCAGTTGTGATTGATTGCAGGTTCCTATTGTATCTGTCTGGCATGGCTCTATTGAAAGAAGAATTAGTCAGACAAAAATTCATGGAAAACGCTCCACATCTGACTCCATCAATCAAGTCAGCAATCAAAATAATTCAATTAAGAGTCTTAAATCCCACTGGCTTACGAGTCCCTGTTCCAATAGCCCAGAGACAAACTCAATTTACTGACAATCCATACATGATAGCATTAACTCCACTTTAAGACTCAAATCTTTTTCCATTACTTACATTTTCTAAATATCAAGGGAAATACAAAGGAAATAGCTGAGTTATACTGTTTACTTAGGGAGAGGACAACTCAGAAGAAATTAAATAAACAGGAGCACCTTCAAATTTAAAATGAAATTGCAGAGAGTCTGTCCAGACTAGTAAACTAATTTGCAATTTGTTTAGGAGACTTATTTGCAAAACACAAGAAACTTTAGAAATGTTTTTTTTTAATAGATGTAGTATATGGCCATGCATCAGAGATGCAGGATTGTGGAAAGACTGGGAGAGGGCGGTTGCTGAATATGTGTGTAATTGTCTTTTTCCCCCGTTTCCGAGGTGTGAAAGGGAATGCAGGGTTGCGCTGGGATGTCCCAGGGAGAGGCGATTGAAGCGTCAGTCACAGCTGCCACACAGAGCCCCGGCGCGCAGCAAATCCCAGGCCCGGCCCACGCGGGTGGAGGGGCCGGGCCTGGGCCTGCGAGCAGCAGGAGTTCCACAGGCCTTTTCTTCCAGCTCCTCTCACCAGCACAAGGGGGACCGGGATCATGCTGGGAGTTTGCATAGAAAAGGCTGAGCCAAGACTTGGCAGAATGGGTTAACGGAGGCATGCATACACACTCACACTCACACACACAAACTCGAATGCTTTCTGTGCTGTCTGTCTTGCCTGTGGGCATGGTGGGAAAAAAGATGAAGTAGGAGGGAAAAAAATTCAAAGATAAATCAAACCTCCAGTTAACATCTGAAAATTTGAGACACACATTTACAGAGAGACACACCGAGTATGAGTAAGAAAGGGAATGTTCAAACTAGATTACCGGAGAAATTAGTGGTTTTTGCTCGATGCCTTGGGAGCCTAATAGTGGCAAAGTCCTGAGGATTATACACTGTGCCATTTCCATGCTCCCCCTAATAGTCTCCATGTCCTGCCTCTGTATGCCATAGATGGATTATGATGCATTATAATTAACATGGGGGAGGGGGGTAGTTATAGACCGCCCATCTGCCATGCTGACACACTTACAGGGGGTATCCCTTGGGAACAGGGGGCTGCTACCACACTATTTCATTACTTTATCATTCTATCATTCTATTATCCTACCACTCCATTCAATTATACTGTCACTCCATTAGTGCACTCATAAGAGTGAACAAAGAGCTCCAAGATGATCATTAATGATATGTTCTGGGCTGGTCTGGCATGGTCATGTTTCTTCCAGTCTGTACTTGTAAAATACTGTCTGTTACAAAAGTAAAGATCACTTTGGTTCCACTTAAGGAGCCATAGGTACAGTGGAGAAGCTCAACTGTTCCCACAAATCATATTATATTATATTATATTATATTATATTATATTATATTATATTATATTATATTATATTATATTATATTATATTATATTATATTATATTATATTATATTATATTATAGTAATGTTTAATTCTAGTAAATTATTTTTGGAACAGAAGATAATACTTTTCATAGAGAAGTCCATTTTTGAAATTCTGAATTTGAAAATAAATAAACTCAAGGGTGACTTACAAGCTTTTTAGAACAGATGAACTATGCTCTGTAAAAAGCTAGAATTACAATTACCTGTGAAGCTAGTAGGTGAACCTTGAGATTCTTTTTTTTTGTCTACTACTTTTTTGTAGTTTCATAGATGTGAGCAGGTCCCAGAAAAGGCTAGTAAAATTTCAAGTCAAGCTTTTAAGTGGACATTAAGTCCAGACTTTTTGTCTAATATATTTCTAATAATGTTTTTCAATTTTGTAGGTGCACTTGAAAACTTGAAAAAGTTAGTAAAACTACTCATGAAGCTAATGTGTGGACCTTGAGTTTTTTATTTTTAAGAAAATAAGCTTGTTTAATTTTGTAGATGTGGTTGCGAGCTCCAAAAAAAAGTAGAAGTAGTAAAAACTGCTAATAAAGCTTGTCAGAAAACGCCTCCTGTTGTGTCTAATAGTTTCTCGTAATTTTTGTAAATATAGCTGACAGATTTTTTTCTTTCTGTAATATATTTTTTTAATTTCTTTTTTGTTGCAGTTTAAAGCTTCAGACAAAGCTAAAGAAATAACTGGTATTGCTAGTAATAAGTGGACCTTGAGTTAAGATTCATTTTGTTTCTTTGTTTTTCAGCACCAAAAAAGCGAGAAAACTTGTCTACACTTGCCAAATTAGGACCACTAGCCCTGTCCTAGTCAATTTTTTGTAATTATTTATTAGACTTCGTCATCCTCTTCCCCTAAGTCCTGACACACTAAATTCAAACTTTCCCACTAGCCTTTGGAGTGCCACAAACTGTGGCAAAACAGATCCCTCGCCGCCTGTTTGCCGGTAACAACTCATGACGTCTTAAAAAACTTGTAGTGCAGCTGGCTGTTAAGGTTGCCTGCCTGCTGTTTGCGCCTGGCGACTGATGAGGTCTGCCTCCACAGCACAGAGGGGTTCTCTGAGAAAGAGTTAAGTCTATGAGGTCAGTCCGGAGGAGGAGGTTACGAGTTCCCGAGTCGGAGCCGCAGGGGTAATGGTTTTAGAGATGGCTGTCACAAAGATCCGTTCCACTGTCCAACACCAGCACTGATCTCCACCAATCCAAGTTTGCTTGCTTTTCAATTGCTCAACTTCTCTCTCCCTGTCCCCCTTTCTTCTTTTCTCCCTCTCTTTCCCCCTCACACTGACACATGGAAGTAATCTGGGAGCTCTATGCTGGACTGAAAGGATGTGCGGTTGAGACCAGAGCTGCGTTTCAACACTCTATATTAGCTTCCTTTCCTCTCCTGTTTAATCCCCTTATTTTCAACTACTCTTATGTGAAAGAACCAAGATGGCAAACAAAAGGCAGACTTTGCCCATTCAACTTTTTTCCCCACTTCCTGTAACTCTGCATCCCGACATTTTCTCTTGATTCAGCTAAAGCGCAGTCGAGGCGGCACGTAGAAATCTTAAGGGAAGCTTTCCAGCACCAGCGCCTGTGCCTGTGCTTGGCAGGGCTGGAGCTGATGGGAACTTCCTCGTTGCTGCCAGCCAGGCCTCCGTCTAATGAAGCCCGGTCGCTAACTGCCTGTAAGGCAGCCACTGTTCAGCCACTCCACACTCATCCACCACTCAGCCCTCAACACTTTCACAGGGGCACACTGGCACGCTCCTAACACTTCCTTAATGCTCCACTGTGGCTGGACAAAGAACAATAGCGCACCGGCATGCACTCTCAAGCATTCACTCATTCCCATAAGCCTGTACTTGTCCCTTTCATATGAGCCATTAATTGCGGTATGAACATAGAAACTGAGTAAAGAATAAACAATACTCCTACTGATCTGCAATTTAACTTAAGAAATAATTGGATTTGCAATTATTGGACCAGATAAAAAATAAGTATATCATACTTTGTGCTTGTTTTGGTCCATTTAGGTAATAAAATAATGTGGTTTTCTTTTTTTTAAAAAGTATGTTGAGTAATACAAAATTCCCGTTTTTTTATGAGTCATCACAGAATAATTTTATTTCTATTACTTTTTTTGGCTGACTGATTAATTGTTTAGCTGTTAAAAAATTGAATAATGCCCATGATTGTTTCTTGGAGCTAAAAACCTTGAAATTCCCTGTTTTGTCCAAGAAATGCTCCAAAATACAAATATATAAATTAGAAATTAAATAAAACAGAAATGTTGGAAATTTTTTAAAACTTAGAATGTCAAAACACAGCCTTGTTCAATTATAAGCATTGAATCGGTTATAAGTGTCAGCAATATGGAGATATATACTGTTGACAATATACATTTCTCCACTGTCAAAAACATGTTATTTTCTCTGTTTTGGTTACTATCCTTTTTACATCCCCAGCTGTATAAGATCGTTGTATCAATGTGATGAATCATCAGTATCTTGATCTGTCAAGTTTTAATTCCCTGGATGAAATAAAAAAAAACAAAAAAACCTCAAGACATTCCTGTCTGGTTAGTTAAACCATAAACATTTTCTCAGCTGAAATTCTAGCAAATATAGTAGCCCACACCATATACTCATGCTACTATAACATTAAACCTTCCTAAATATAAGATTTTATCAACATGTGATAGATCTGTAGAGTTGCTGCTGACTATTTTTGACCAGCTAACTGATTAAGAGACTAATCTTTTCAAAACTCTGTTCTTCCAAGTGATTCATTGCATTCAGCTGTTGTCCCAGTTGTGAATCATTCCCTATAATATGCCTTGAAAGAAAACCAACTGTAACTCTGGGTCATGAAGAGCAGTTTTGAAGTCATGCAGCGTCCCATGATCATGACAAGGAAAAAAGCTAAAAATTAGTTGCAAGCCAGGGAATGAAGCTCAGTTTCATGAGCACCACCGCTTAAAAATAAAGAAATGATTGCATCAATAACACACAAAAAAAGCACAATGATCAGTTTTCAGTGATGTGGCAGCCAAACCACCAGTGGATAAAGTGAGTCCATCTGGAGCAAAACCATGATGGAAAAACAGCATTTTTTCCCTGAAATATCCTAAAGCACTGCAGCCCCTTTCTGAACCCAGGTGCCTCACGTAGATAACCAAATGAAGAATCTGTCGTTACACACCGCTGAAACAACAGTCACGTCGACAAAGAAGTGCACACACATAAAAGCAAACGCAGCTGTCCTTATAGTGAGACACAGGGTGCCTTTACGGCACCATGGGCCAGTTGCTTTCCAGAAGTATTTCTTATTGGTTGGCCCTCTCTCTTTCTCTCCGAGAAGGGCTCAGGCTCTAAGTCCTCTCTGAGTGTAATGAGATCTGTATCAGGGGGAAACATGATCAGAGTCTAAAGGGGGGAGAAAGGGGAGAGTCAGGGAGGCAAGGAGAGAGAAGGTGTACATCGCAAAAAGGGGTAAAGGGGGCAACCAGCAGGGCGCGGGGCAGGAAAGAAACAAAAACAGGCCCCTGACCCTCGCTGCAGCGAACTTCAGAGGGGAGCGTTCAGTGGACTCTTTGCAAAGAACCAAATCCTGTTTCTGGTCGAGCCTTGAAGCTTCATCCGGCTCTCGTTCAACAGGTTGCGGCAGTTTCAAGTTTTGCAATTGCAGTTTTTTTTTTTACCTCCTCCTGAAATCCTAGTTGAATTTAAATGTCAGTGTTGTACAGCTTTTGAAGGCGTCACTTTGCAGGAGTCAAAGGTTTCTCACAAGAATAAACTTTTAATACTGTTGCTTTGATGACCGCAGCTTCTAAAAGCAAAGCTAATGCAGAAGTTTTTTTTTCCATAATGACCTATTTTTTCCTCCAATTAACTTACCAAAAGAAGCTAATCATGAAAACAAAACTAAAACTTTAATTAGGCCTTCTGTGCACTTATTCTACTAACAGTAGACAAATAAAATTATGTTGTTTTCGAAAGGTATTTAATAATAAACTTGCCACCTCATCATCTGTAACTACAGGGTTTTTTTTCCATGAAAAAAAAATTACAACACAAAATTGCTGTTATATTTAGGAAAAAAATAAACGCTTGCTAAATATCACAGTGGTAATCAAATCCAGTGTAATCATTGAACTCACTGAACCTTTAAACCATGCAAGCACGTTAGAAACCAAATTGGTCAACTGTTCAACTGTGAGCCAGGCGGCTGAGGTCAACAGCAAGCAAAATAAGATGAGTAAGTAAAGACCCACAGCAACAGAGGTTTTAGTTGACTTCTATCAACACAGACGCCTTTTTCTCTGTTAAGCTATTTTGTGTGCTTTTGTGGGCTTAAAAACTAATACCGGCCAGAAAATGTCTCCAAACTCTTTCCAAACCTCACCAGAATGTGAGGAGTTCAACATGAGTCCAGCAGATTCCTGGCCAGCTTGTGGCTGCTTTCTCGCTGTGCCAGTGTGTTTTCCAACTCTTTCCCATCATCTTGTTTGTCTCCTGAGTTGCTGTAAACAGGCTGCGGTAGCTACAGGTCATGAGGTAAATATTAGCTAAGGAGGGTTAGAGGACATGCAAAAACCACTCATAGCAACCTTGTCAGATTATCATTAAATTGGCATCACTGCAGCATTCCAAAGCTCACAGGGAGCGGGCCTGTGTATGTGTGCACTATGACTGTACGTTGTGGTGCTAGCTTCAGCCAAACCGATGGGACGTGATCAGTCATAACAAAGTGACATTTTCAGGCATAATCCCACTCAGCTAAATGAGAACTAATCCGATTTGCTCCGATCAAATGTTAGACGGTTCTTCACCGGCTCGGGACATTGACACATCCAGCCCTCTTCTGCACGGCTGCTCCTCATCCCAAACGCCCGACCCCATCCACCTCACTGTTTCACTCATCCAGCCTCAAAACAAATAGCAAAAAAAGGTTTGATACACCCTGCAGCAAGGCTAAAAAAACGCAAGGATGTTTTTTCTTCTTCCCAGATGGCACTACAGTTATGATGTATGTTGCCTGTTCAAGCGTGCTGGGTGGAAATCAATTACGCACACCCCAGTTATTGATAATGCAGGAACGGGAGTGATAGCATCCTCACATGGAAATCCATAGCAGAGGAAACGCTCTGAGGGACCCGCACATAAACCTGCACACGCACGTGAAAGGGAAAAAAAAATTTTAAAATACACAAACACAGCATAGTGGCCCAAACCTGCTGCTCTCCTATACCTTGTCTCATAACTCATGGCCTGTAGGGAGGCGCTGGTATGGTTATATTTTGTGTGTATGTGGTGTGTATGTGGTACAGTATGCAAGCAGAGGGCCAGATTAATTTATTAGCTGAGGCAGCAGTGCTCCCCAAAGTGGGAACAGGAAGTAAGACATCGTAAATCTAGATAAGTCACCAGATAGTGTACTGTACATTTCTATAGGCCTCTCGCTCAGTTATCACTACGGAGCAATATAGACCAAGACACAGAGATGGAGTTTAAAACAACAAACAGCGAAGGCAGATGCAGTATAAAGAGTCTTTTTTATTGCCTATCAAACACTGAAAAACAGGTTTGTCTTTTGTTATTGCAAAGCCTGCACACAGCAAGATAATTGTCTATTGTTTTCTAAGTGCAGAGCAGCAGGATAATTAGGTTGAAAGAACACTTTGCAGAGTGCATTATTGTTCCACTGTGAACTTTATGAAATATTCGACCGGCATTGGGATTTTACAAGGAGCAGATTGGAGGAGCAGATGGAGAAATGATCTTCCAATCCCTAAAACCAGACTGGTAACCTTCTAAAGCATTCCCTCTAGGTGACATCATCAATCAATAAATGCCCACCCGACCTTTTTTATTTTAATTTTTTTTTCATTTTGCTACACATAGCTGACACAAGGTGTGGGTTTTTATGCATGGGCAAAATATGTGAATATCTCTGGTGACGCTCATTGTTCCACTACCCCTGCAGCTATAGTCAAATAAAAGCTGATGGGCCGTAGTCTTACCATTAGGACTGGGCCACACACACGCACACGCATCTACCCACACTCCAATGAACATGGCAGCAAAATTCATACTCACTGACTGCACAACGAGCTTCTATGACATCTGACATTTGGGGGATAAATCATGGATTCACTTGAATGAGTAAGTTCTAGTTATAAGCTGGTTGAGCTTCTCTCCATTTCCTCTCGGTGCTGTGAGCTAAAATGAAGGTCAGTTCCCCAGCTCCAGCCACACAGGAATACAGGAGATTTTTTTTTTCCTCTCCCTTTTAGTTTATTTTCCCCTTTTATATATGCTTTCCAACATCATGCAAATGTGGGAGTCAAGTCTAAGTGGGTGATAATTGTTACCAGAGCGCATTTTATTATCAGCAGTCTGGGCTCACTCCGCTCGTTTTGTTGGGAATAATATAAATTTTCAGAAAAATGCCTTGCCTCAGCTGCTTGCTTTTGTGAAACTTGATTTTATGTTGAGAAATTAGACTGGATCCAAGCCAGGGCAATTACGAAAAATTAAATTCATTTCAACCATTTGTTCCTCTGATATCTGAAACCATCTTATCACACATATTTGTCAGGAAACTGAATTCAAACTTGGAGAGCAGGGAGGCGGTGTGGCCTGGGCCTCTCAGGGGCCAGACAGAGCCCACATTCAGGGCTCCTGAGACGTGCTGAGAGGAGAAATATCCTGGACTTACACCTTGACATGCTTGACCAGACTTTTCTCTTTCATGCTTCACTCGGAAAATCACATTAGCTACAAGAAAACTGCTGGGAAGAGAAACTCGCGAAACTCTCGTAGCCGTGACTGAAGTGCCCAAGCAGACCTTTGGCCTGGTAATATAGAGGTGCGTGTAATATAATCATAAATGACCGTAATTAACCGTCTATTATCGTGATTTAGGTGAGGCCTACTGTAGATTGTGTAAGCCTGTATCTACTGTGTTTCTTAGGTGTTGGGAAATTCCCCACAGAGAAATAAATCAGCACAAATCTCTGGGCGCAGGAATGGCAATTATAACTGAATAAATTGTGTTATTTTGTAGATAATTGCAACATTATACAGAACATTTAACCCAGCTTGCACACAATGGCAACTTTTCCAGTAATGTTCGTCCTCCATTGCGCACACACCCAGCGAGTTTGGCATGCTTGTACAAATGAAATACGAGACTTACTTGGGATTCTGCGAGCTCCAAATAATGGTCTCCAGCGATTTCGCCGAAGGTAACGCCGACCTGCACATTAGAATAAAGATCCAGAGGTAATACTTCCAACATCCGAGTCCCGCCATTCTGATAAAGGTGCAGACAGTGAGCCGATAACTCGGAGCGTCGGACGGTGCGCCTGGCAGCCTCTTTATCTGTGGTACGCCCGGGGAGAAGGTGAGCTACGATCAGTCGGGAGCATGTGAGGTCGATATCAAATACATGTCCCTCTGTCCCACTTCTTAAGAGAAATTCTCCAGACCCCCGTGTCCTTGAGTGAACTGTCCGCAGGACGAGCGACGGGTCCTGTGGTTCTTGACGCGATTCTGGAAGGGAAGCAGCCCCGAGTGTCCTGGTTGACCTGTGGCCGAGACGAGCAAAAAACAACAACAACAAAAAAAACAACTAAGAAGAAAAACCAGCCCTCCGCGACCCTTTTCTCTCCGAGGAGACGAGCCGATCTGAGGCGTGGAGACACGGATCGAACCGGTTCTGGAGATACAGTCAGTGGCGATGCGGCCGCCGATGAAGCGCCGCGCCGTGTCTTTGTCAGAGCTCCCCCGACGGCGTCTGTACCTGTCGCTGTTTATAACCTACCCTACAGATGACCACATTCATCCATCAGTCACAACTCCGCAGCACGCTGGGAATCCAGAGGTCCGCTTCATTCCAGTGTTGTCTTTCACTCCTCCTCCTCCCCCTGCTATTCTTCTCCGCAAAGGAATTGAGTTTCTATTGTAAATATTCCTCCCGACTCTCAGCGCCGTTCCGTGTGCGCGTTGCGCTCCAGCAGGGGTAGCCTCTAGTCCGACTCCGGCATGCTGCGTGGCCAGTGCGTAAATATACAGCCGCCCCCGCTCGTCTGTCGCCGCACGGACGCAAAAAGTGGCGAGGGAAGGTCGGACCCGCTCGCCAGTGCGCTCGATGGCTCTAGATCCGCCTCGCCGACATTCCCGAGCCGGTACGTCTGTCCGAACCGTCTGAACAACTCTCTGCGCTCCGGGTTGTGCAGCAGCTTGAGCTCAACTGTAACCGGAGCCGAGCCGAGCGCAGGAGGGGGGTGGGGGGTGGCGACAGCCCACAGTGCGAGTCGCGGCCAATCACAGCGCTCTGTCCGAACTTGGAAGCAGGAAGCGAAGGCATTTATGGGGACGTGGAGGGGTGGATGGTGGATGGAGGGAAGAGGGGGGGGGTGAGGAAGGAGGAGGGGATGGGGGGGGGGTTAGGCGCGGGGTGGGGGGTCTGTTATTGGGTTGACCCCGCATCTCCACCCCCACCGCATCGGCCCGAGCCATCGACCCAAATTGAAATGGACTTTGGAGCCCTCCGTCAGACTGAAAGCTCTGGAGAGCGGGACGCGCGTTGCGGGCCGCCGGAGCGTGCGCCGAGCGCTTCCACCGGCTCCACTTCGGCCTCTTTAGGCCCAGAGCGGGGCGCGAACCAAACATTCATGCCACACCGTCAAAATCCGCCTCTAGGGAATCATGCTTATACCGTGTGGCAGGTAGGATAAGTGAATTTGTAATATTTTCTCGTTATAATAATATTATGACCTCTCTAAATGCGTGTGTGTCTTAATTCTTTAAAATTACATACTTCACTGTATATGATTACAGTATGTTATTTTGGCCCTTTCTTTTTCCCTCTTTGAAGGGAATGATGATTAATGGTCTCTTTGGATCTCTTCCTAGTTGTCCCCCTCTGGGATAATGAACTGCATGAGAACTTCGTCTCCAGTGTCAATAGACAATAGACGGTCGGTAGCCTATAGTCATTGGGCCATTCATTCACTGAGGAAGAAACGCTTGACACATAATTGATCATGTCCATGTCTGTGCCCCCTTTGTGTATATGTGTGTGTGTGTGTGTGTGTATGAGAGAGAGAGAGAGCGAGAGAGAGTTTGCCTTAATTTTCTTTCATTTATTCAATCAATGCCGCCCCCTAATGGTTGTGGTGAGACCGATTCAATGTAATGCTGCATTCATTGTAATTCATTGTATTTTGAAAGGAAAGATAACAGAATTTTAAAGAGATGTCCTTTCGCTCCCGATATTATATTTATTACATCCCGTGGTGGGTTGAAAGTCCATAAGTCTTTATGAAACATTAAGCTCAACATCATCTTCACACCCAAATGAATGTGCACTCTAACCTGGGTTTATTTATGGTAGTGTGGGTTTCATGTGTGTGTTTGTGTGATAACGGGGGGGCCCGCAGAAGTTGGAGTGCCATAGCTGCATCCTTAGGAGCCTGGCGACACACCATCAGAGTGTTGTTATAGTAACAGCAAACACAGGCCAGTTGCCACAGAGCTGGCATGTCCCATCTGATGCCCGGGACATATGGGACAGCTGATACCTTAACAGCCAATCAAATGGTCACAGATAGATACCTGATCTGCTGCGAGCCAATGAGATACCTCCTGTGTACAACTTTGATGGCTGCCACAGCTGCGGCCAAGGCTGACTGACCAATGGCCGCAGGATAGTGATGGCGGACATACCAAGCTGTTGTTGTAAGAGTGTGATCAAACCACAGTCTGGGATCAGCAGAATCAAAAACACTTCATTAGCCAAGTACAATATTATACCGAGATTTGCCTTGGGAAGGAATTGAAACTAATTTTATGACTATATATACCAGTAAATGTTGCACAAGAAAAAAACATCATCTAATACAGTATAAGAGGAGTATAGAGGACATGTAGCAGATACTGGACTCTCCAGATTACTTTATATAAATGCAAAACTTTATGCATTTTGACACAGTGCAGTACATAAGGACCAGGGAGTGTACTGAGCACAGCATTCACATTCAGTCACGCGTTCCGGGGAAGGCAATTTGATTTTTTTTCCCCCCTCAGACAGCCACCTATGAAATAGTGGCATTTTCAAGGAATGAGGTCATCATGTTAATCTGTATAGGTGGCTGATTAGTGCTTCTATAAATAGCCTGAGTGTACTTTGATACCACAGAGGCTCATACACAGACACTCTTCACATACTTCAGAATGAAAAATGGGCTGCAACTAAAGATTCAGATTCACTGTTCCTAATTGTTTTGATCGATTAAAATATGACAGGAAATGCACCGTTTACCAGAACCCGAGGTGACATCTAAAAGTCTATAGCTATGCTAGCGCTTCTGTGAAGTTGGACATTCTATAGAAACAGTGATGCTATGAGCTAAATGTTAACATCAGCATGCACGCGAACATTTTTACAATGACAATGTTAACGGGCTGGTACTTCAAAAAGGTTTCCAATGTACACCGTCTTAGGATCTTGTTAGCATGTTAACATTTGCTACTAAGCACTAAACACAAAGTACAGCTGAGGCTGATTGGAATGGCATTAGTTTAGCAAGTATTACAAACTGTAATTCTGACCTGATGAATGCACTGGAGGAAAAGTCAGGGGATCACCAATGTTATTGCAGTTCATTCCCGAGGAGGAAATGAATGTCTGTACAATCCATCCAGTAGTTGTTGAGACATTTCAGTTGAAACCTCACATATCAGCAACATGGTGGCGCTAAAGCAAAAGTCAGCAAATCATCATAGTCATAGGGGTCAGGTTATTCCTGCTCAGAACCTCCTTCATTCGGTATGTTGTGGGACCGCGTCAGAATAATGGCACACATTTCCAGACTGTCTCTCCTGAAGGGCATTAATGGTGATGGACATGAAAAGTGACAGAAAGAGTTGTCAAGGATGTCAAGGAGAAAAGAGCTAGAAAGAGAAGTTGAGACCCAGCTTCTCACCTCTGCACAGCTGACCAATCACGACTTGAACAGGGTATGAATGTCGTATTTTCAGTTTTAGAAAGTTACGGAAACATTTGGACACATTACCCCCCAGTCTGCTGTCAGATAGGTGCGAGGGGAGTATTCTCTGAAACAATTCAACCATCTGACAAACAGTTCTGAGGAAGCATGCTGGCCTCTTAAGGATTGATCCTCTGGGAACAATGAATGTCTTCACAAAATTTCAAAGCAAATAATGAATTTGTTGAGAAACACATATACACATCAGTCTGGTGGTAGACTAACAGACCAACATGCCACTAACATGGCTAAAAATATTCAGTTTATTACGAGAAACAGGAAATCCTTTAATCTTCTGGGGGAAAGCCAGAGAGTATATAGCTATTTTTCCTGATAAATGACCAAAATGATTATGCCATTATCAAACCTGTTGCAGATTATTATACTCCTCATCATCTAATCACTTGTTTCAGCTCTAAAATGGACAATATTTAGTCATTCGTTGTAGCCTTTGCTTTCTTCTCTCTGAAACTCAAAGATGAACCATGCTGCAGAGGACATAGCTTCTTCCATTTCTGATATTTACACTTAGCAAACACTGAAACCATGACATCATCATTCTGGGCTGAAGCCACTGTGGGCTTGTAGTGTGTCCAGCAACCTCACAGTGAAAATAAATCACAGTTAAAGTGGCCTCCTCGTGCTTTTAATCTGTCCTTAATGAAGTCTGGCACATTTCTTTCTGGTGTGGCTCCATGACACAGCCGTGATCTACGGGCCAGGCTGGAGACCAGAGGGCTGCGGCCTCGGTGGAGCTGGGGGAGATGTGGCTTCAGCCGGTGGTTCGGATCCAGGTATGAGCGGAGCCCCTTTGGCATGCACAGGGTCAAGTGGTTAACCCTCGTTATCTGGAGAGGACGAGGAACATGTGACTCAGAGGTTCCAGCTGTAATCAATATCGAACAGCCATTAACCAATGAGACAACACATCCTCACAAAAACACAGACACACACACTTATACATACACAAGCACTTAGCAGCAAATGTTTCCCGTCCCTCTCAAGAACTGTAAAGGGTTCACCAAAGGAAACACATGGGCATGAATGCAAACAACATGGATTCACTCCAAACACTGAGCCAAATGAAACAGTGGGAAAACTCTGTTAATGTAAACAGACTATTTTCGGAGGCAGATACTTGAAAAGTTGTTGTATGAGCTATTCATGCTGCTTTGATTTAACTGTAACGGCAGCAAGGCCAAGCACAACAGCTTGGGCATCCGCACATTTACATTTCCTGTTTGTGGTTGACTGCTGTCCAGACGTCTTCCTCTGTTCTCTTCTTGTTTTGCTGCTTCACTCATCTCAGCCATCACAACTGACAGGAAAGCGCTGATTTCAGACAAATAACAATCTGCGCTAAACATGTCCTCAATTTAACATCCCAGCAGGAGATGTAAGCAAAACCTCCTCTTCTCCACTCCTCTCCACTTCTCTCATATCAGTAATTAGGTCTGATAACCAGCCGAGACAATAGATGTTTCACGTAGCCATCTTTGTCTACATATAAACATTGTGGATTCTTGATAACAATCCTGATTAGTAGCTGGATGTATTCTTCCCATCATCACTCACCACAATTCCCTGCATTATACCTTTTTAGCTTCTCAGATGAGATTAGAATTTGAAATTGTGTCTTGATGCTTAATATCAAAGAACTCAACACCAAACAATTTGTCCTGAAAAAATGAGCAGGAAGTTAGGAAATGCATGCACAAAGACACACACATGTTATTAACTCACTGTGATTATTTGTTAGCATAAACTGCATTTTGTAGGCCCTTGGCCTGGAGGGTTTAGAGCAGAGCTAAAAAGATGAAGAGAATATGCCAAATGCTTGCCCGGGGGGGGGGGGGGGCTGTCTATTCTAATAGAATTACAAGCCTCTGATAGATGAGTCTTTTCTCCAAGGCTACTTGTCTGTCAAACATTAGGTCACACTCAGTTTCTGGGTGGGGGAGTGGGGGAGTGGGGATGGGGGTAGAAGGGGGCTCCAGGCATAGAGAAGAAAACGAGTGGAGAGGTGCCTCACTCCCCTCCAAGAAAAGGAGGGCAACAAAAGTGAAAAAGGGTTAAGGAAGAGAAGGAGGAATGGGTGAAAAAGAGAGGGTGGGAGCTGGTGAAAGAGAATGAAATGAGTGAGGGTGAGGGTTAAAGAAAGAGGAGAGAGTGAGAAGGGTACAAAGAGTGCATTCGCATCCACTCTAATCAAGGCCTGTGTGATGGACAGGACCTGCGGACGTGCCTTCTTTTCATTTTGAGTGTGTGCATGAGTGTGTGTGCGTGTGAGTGTTTGTGTGGACGTTGTGATGAGGGGAGGGGCGAGGCCTCTAGTAGAGATGTCTACTGCCAGCAGCCTGAATGGTACAAAGACCTGAATAGAAACTTCAAAGCGACCTCTGTGAGCCCCCCCCTCCAACTTCTTCACAGTCTCTTGGCTGTGTGATGGTCAACAAGCTTCTGTGCAAGTGATGTGTGTGTGTGTGTGCGTGTGTGTGTGTTTTTTTATGCACGGCATTTGTGATTCTGTTTTCCAGTCTGTTATTTTCTGACTGCGACACGCATTTCTTGGCAGCTATGCGTGCAGTGTGGATTTCTAAGTGTGTCTGTCTGCCTGTGTGTTTTTTTCTTATGTGAGGATGTGTGTGTGTACTTTAAAGAGCAGACTGCAGGATGCAGATATAATTGGAGCAGAAGATCTGACTCACTGCCCCCCCCTCCCAAACTGAGATCTCTGTGGCAGGATTGGAACTGAAACAAGTAGCCTACAGAGCTGACGTGTTGAAGAAATTATTGTTGCTAAATGATACAGAGGGATTTAGAGTCTAATTTGATCCCAGTGTCCTTACTGATTCTGGCTTGTGTTATGATCGTCTACTGTGCGTCATCTAATTCTATTTAGCTGTGTATCAGGGCTTCTAATGATCTTCCGCTTATCACCCCTCTCTCTGTATTGTAGATACTCCTAAGAGCGTCTCTCTCAGCAGAGCTAATATCTTACAAGACTCCAAGGCCTGCAGCACAGAATCTTTGGGCCCCAGAGAAAAACAGGAAGACCAAGGGTGATGGCCAGGGCAGCCGAAAGATAAGATTTGTCTATGTATGTTGTGGACTTTGGCTTGTGTGTGTTTGTGTGTGCGCGAATGTATGTGTGTGTTTGTGTGTGCGCGAATGTGTGTGTGTGTTTGTGTGTGCGCGCATGTGTGTGTGTGTGTGTGTGCGTGTGTGTGGGTATCTGTGTGTGTGTGGGTGTGTGTGTGTGTGTGTGTGTGTGTGTGTGTGTGTGTGTGTGCGCGTGTTTGTGTGCGTGTTTGTGTGTGTGAATGCTTCACAAAGGTATCTGTCCTGTCCGAGCCCACTTGCACTAGTCAAGAGTCAGGTCAGGCTCCAAAGCCTCTGGGATCAACATGTCATTGTTGCTGCCTGGTGTCACTGACATGTCCTCTGTGACATCATCACCTGGGGCCACTGAATAGATGATTAAACTATCTTCAGAGCTCAGCTGAAGAGCCATTAAAGTCCAACTCTAATCAGAGTAAAGAATAAAGCAGCCATAACAACCGCATTGCCTTTTGTCCCCTGGCAGGTGCAATGTGATGGTGTAGGCTGCTGCAGCTTTGATCATATATTTAAATTCTAAGAAGCAGTACAGCAGGTCTGCATGAAGGCCTTGTCCTCATGATGAGAAAAGTCTATTTTAAATCTAGCAGTTTCCGTCTTCTGTTCCTGGGAAAATACACTCATATTTGAACCATAGAAAATCACATTGAGATAACCTTATCTGCAAAGAGAATGTTATCTGTCATCCTGATTATGTCATATGTTTTCAGCTGAGCGTGATTCTATGCAGCTATAAATAAAGAGGCCATAAAAATCCTGGAGGAGGTCTGTAGTGTGTAATGCCCACACACACTCACACACACACTCACTCACTCACACACACACACACACACACACACACACACAATCACACTCACACACACACACACACACTCACACCCTCACACACACACAAAACGCAGCAGTTGTGACATGCCTTTAAAACAAAGAAGCAAAAATAATTACAGCTAATGTACACACAGCTAATGTGAATATGCCCACATACTCATTCTGTACTGATTGAAAAGGGAAGGGTTGCACCCTGGCACTGACTGTGGCGCAAACACACCTATGGCAACCAAAGATATACACCTAAAAAACACACTTTAAACCCAGGGAGAAAAACTCCTAAATCTGAGGGTGTCCTTGTTAGTAAGCAGCCGAGGGTACACGAGTGCTCTCAGCCGCATCATCAAAGCCTCAGCAATTACTCCCATGCTCCCTCACTCTGGCATAAATCTGCTCTTATCTCGGCTCGCTGCAGGATCAGGGAATATCAGATCCAGCATCTGCTCCATCTACAAACCCAGCCACTAAAAGCACAACAAAGTGGCTCTGCAGGCATAAATAAAGGAAGGAGGGGCATTGGAAGAAGCAAAGCAGGGGCGGGGGGCGCACAGAGAAAAACAGAGAATGACAGACAGGCAGAGAGAGGAACAAGGGTGGGTGTTCCTGGTTGTCTCATTTGCCTTAAGCATTTAGGGTCATTCACACTGTAATCTGTCAATCAGACAGTCTAAAAAAACTTTACCCCAACTGATTTTCAAACAGCTCAGCTCAGCTCAGGATAATATCTTCACAGGAAATTAGGACATATGAAGAGAGGGAAGGTCAACAGCTCTGGTTGGGGTAAAAGGTCAAAGTTGAAGATTTAGTGGTCAGTTGCAAATGTGAAGTTAAGACCGGCATGTCATATTTATTGTAGGGGTTAAGATAATCATTGACTCTTTGTATGAACTTCAGAGAAGTTAGGATCAAGACCCCGGAACAGATTTCACAAAATTGTATACCCGGTTTGCCCAGACCAGCAGATTATAACTGTTATGAACACACAAATCAGGTCGCCTCCCACGAAAAAAATTCTGATCTATTAAAATACATTCGACAGGAGAATGTATACACCTGTGCAAAAACTCTGGCTCATGTGTACCAAAATTTGGAGACAGGGCGAATTGGCAATGCAGATGGCAAGGTGGTGAATTGAAGCCAGACTGTAGAAATTAAATGTGAGAGGCATCATAATACATATAATGATGCCCCTCAGGGGCACTGCCAGGGATTTGGGATGCAACACCACAGGCCATTCCAACCCTGAAAATATAGCACAAAGTGGAATTCACTATTTGATGCCAGACTGATGCCCCATATATAAAACTCTAAAAGAAATCATATCATGTCACATCGAGGCCATGGAGACACACAGTTTACCTTGGCCATATGACTTATTATTGACTTTAGTGTCTCAGTGCTTCAAAATGTCCAGTATCCAATCCTGATTATTGGCTGTTTAAAATCTCATAATTGAAATTGATTTAATCATTTTCATTTTTTCATATTAATAAAACAAGAAATTCCCACTGACCCCTTCAATTATAGCAGCTGACATGTCATTCAACACCATGCTGCTCATCCCCTCCTTCAGCTGGGAGTGGGGCTGGTTCATGAGGATGGGGTAACAGGGTTTCTGAGGCTGAAGATTCATCTGTATGGCCTGAAACGGGGCAGGGGCAGGGGCAGGGGCAGGGGCAGGGGCAGGGGCAGGGGCAGGGGCAGGGGCAGGGGCAGGGGCAGGGGCAGGGGCAGGGCGAACTGATTTAGTATGAACAGCTTGATAAAACTTTGCCTGTAGCGATTAAATGCCGGCTAAAAGAGGACGGAAATATAAACACGCTGAACTTTCTGTGAAAATATTATCTAACTAATGTTAGGGGAGCAACATTAGCTTATTTCACTATGGACTAAGATAACAGGTTAACACTCAACTCTCGGGGACGACACCCACCTTCCTTTGTGAAAAAACTGGGTGACATACTGTCTTTTCTTTTCTCTCTCCTGTCTTTCTTTTCCTTTTCGTAATTGAGAGCCAGATTTTACTTGAGGCAGCTGAAACATGATGCTCTTCACTCGCAATTCACTTCTAGCAGACACAGTTCCCGCCTGTATTGGGGGCAGGACTGAACCATTTCGTGAGTTTATTCTGGATGATCATTTTTTTGCCAAAAACAAATAAAGAAAAAGAAACTGATTGTTATTTGTATGAAGTAAATAAAATATTATCTCCACCATGATAGGTTAATAATTTGATATTGAGAAAAATGTATCCAATATTCATATTTTTTTTTTAGGTCTCCTGTCAGTCATATGCCATTAGAATCATCTTAACATTTCTCCCAGATGCATTTCACACATTTAATTTCACTTCATATCACACGTTACTTCAGCCTTATTTATACATAAGTGAGCCATAACTATTTCCATAAGAACTTTGTAAAAGCTGGATAAGCCAACTCAAATCCAGAAAATCAAATTCCACTCAATATTCCATCAGCGCCGTCTCACAATCACATGGCCTGACCCCAGGCCCCAGAGGAGAGGGTCGGACTGTATGCTATACGCAGTAAGTGCAGTCGCTGCAGCCTCACTGGGCCGCTGGAGACACAAACACTCTGTCTTCCAAACCAAACACCACCTGCATTCATCATCACCTGTGGCAATGAGAGAAACACTTACGTGCTGGATTCTGCATTAAATGCAGTGTTTATTGTGCGGGTGTGTGCGTGTGTTTTAGATATTTAGTGTGTAACAAAGCGTTTAAGGCCCCAACCTCCATGTCTGATCCCTGTGACTAATCTCGGAAATCGTCCTATTTGTTGCTTTGACGGCCCTCAGACTTTGTTGTGTTCGTCACACTGCCTCCATTCTCCACAGGAACAATATGTATATCAATATTCATGGGGGATTTCATGGGGAAATTGTGTGGAGATGCACACACACTTTCCTTATGGATCCATAAGTACTGTTTTATAAATGAGGCTCCTAGTCTGCCCGAGTAGCTCACACCTGGCCGAAGCCACAGCCATGACAGATGAACTAGTCTCCAAAGTATTTTTAGGAGGATGTTGATATTCCTCGCAGGCCGGACTGAAGCAACATCTTTCATTCTGACCTCTTTATTGCAGCTGTGACCCTGACCTCCCTCCTCCACCTCCTCCATCTCCTCCACCCCTCCTGCCTCCTGTACCTCCCCGTCCTCTCTGCACTTCCTCCTCCTTCTCTGTGTTGTCCACTCCCATTCGCCCTGGGTCAGCCACTCCCTGGTCTTCAATCACAGACACGGAGCTGGCCGCTATGCCGCGGACTGTGCAGCTCGTGGCCAAATTTACAACCATTCAAACGCTGTTAGGGCTCGAACATCGATAACAGAGACAAAATCTTACAAGTAAATTTTTATGAGAAAATACCTCAGCTCCAGGTGCTGGCTGGGGGGTTAGGGGTGAGAGGTGATGGGTCACACACCACCCTTCAGGGCTCCCTGATCCCTGACCTCAAAAGACTGATGAATTGTGTGCTAATGGGGACCAACTCTCTCTTACTGTGTCTGCACTCTCTCTTCCCGTCTTTGACTACCTCTAATTTTTTCCCTTTTTCCCCCTCTCACTCTCCTGGGCACTGATCCGGCAGAAGCAGAGTACTAATACTTGCTGAACCTTTTAAAGTACCTCGCCATCCGTCGTCTCCCTTGGATTTAAAATTATCATCATATCACATTCAAACTAGGTACTGTCACACTCTTACATAACCTAACCCCTATCTAGTAGCAAATGCAATACTTAAGAATAGATTGAATAAATTATTATTGGGCGAGGTGTTAAATCTTGGCTGGCAATAGAAGTGCTCTCTTTCTAATGAGGCTCCACGGCTTCCTCTCTGGCAGAAGGGAAGTGAGAAAGCTAATAACAGGCTTATGAGCCACCTGCCCGAGCATACTCATGCAGTCACCCCCCCTTCCTCACATATATCCACAAATGGACATAAAGCAGACATGGACATTGCACTCACATTTAACACACACACACACACACACCTACCCACACCCTGGGCCATTTGCACAGTCATATCATGGAGCCAATTAAAGAGATGAGTCTTATTAGCAGAGGTGCCCTGGCCCTCGTTAATCACTGGGGTATTCTGGCAGGGGCTGGTGACATGCAGAGCTCTCTGTCATCTTTACGAGACCTGTCTCATCACGCCCCTTATAAGACACTCATCCAAACTTTACTGAGACTCATGATTTAGCAGAGCTTGCTTGGCCCAGAAATGCGTTCAGTCATCAACGGGTCACCTTTGAATGAGCTTCAAGGGATTTGAAAATGGAAGAGTAGAAATGTAGGCGCCTTGTGGCACACGGCTGCCTCGCTAACTTGCATGTTTTTCGGAGCCCCCCCTCCAACACACACACACACACACACATACACATACACATACTCCTAATTGAAAAACCATAATCTTGTTTCCTCTTCCTGCAGGGAAAAACATTATTATCCTCACTGCAGAGCTCAGGCCCACTGGGACAAGCGAAAGTGGCTCCAGAACAATGCCTGTGAAGTGAGGAGAGACGGTGGAGAGAATCAGATTCCAGGGTAACCTGGGGTAAATATCACCTTGCTCCCTGCTGAAAACTCGTCTTGTTTTCTCACTTGCCCTACCCGGACCTCTGGACCACCTGCAGTCCCACTGATGACAGATTCCCTCCACACGCTGGCCCATCAGTGCCAGAGGGAGACTAATCCTCCTGCTTCTGTCCTCTAAGTACAATAGCCCTGTCACTCGCTCACTCACTCAGCATACCTTTAGCCGCTCTGCCTGTGTGTCAATACGAAGAAAGCCCGACAGGAGGCAGACGGTAGGTTCCCACGGCACTCTATTCATAGCTTTCCATTGGAATCTCTGACCTGTTCTGGCCTGTCTCATGAAACTTGCTCTTCATAATGAAGGGCATTGATCCTTTCCCTCATTTCACATTCATCCTGACATCTCTGTTACGGCCCACATAGCATCTCCTCTTAATCCAGGATAGATTCTTTCCCTTTTTTGGTTACCAGATATTTTGTCGAATGCAAGGTGCATTGTTGGGATGATACGGGTCAGACATGTCAAGGATGGGGAGTACAGTAGCGCACGATGAGGCTCTAAAAGATGAGTCTGGACATTTGAATGTCAGTGGGCTTGGAGTCTATCTGTGCGTGTGTCCCCTTGCCTAATCTGAGGAAGGTTCTGGTAAATGATTTTCCAGGGTCAGCTGCTTTCCTCTGCCCTTACAAGCCAAGGAGATTACAACCAATGCTCCCATTAATGATTTATCCATGGATAAAATTCCGTGGGTTTATCTAATTGCAAAGCACTGGCAGACTCTGGTCCATCATGCACAACGGCTCTTCTGAGAGCTGTAATCAACCATATTAAAGATGTAGAGCAAACGTATATTTTAAATTGCCATAATATACTTTTTAGATCCTGTTAGATGAGATTCCTCCGAACTCTGCACATGTATATGTGAATCATGGTTCCCAGTCCTCCTTGACCCTCTCTGAGATCTCAACACCAGCTAAACTGATAGGGCCTGTGGAGACCTGTGGGTTATCAGGGGTAAATAGAAGCTGGAAACCTCACAGAGGCTGTGGCTCTGATTTTAAAACTCAGCAGCCCTGACCTCAGCAACACAACTTAACCGAAGTCAGGCCAAACAGATTCACTGCTGTGAGAACAAATCATTGTGAGAAAATAATCTTTTTGGCACAAAAGTGTGAGATGTGGGATATTAAATATACCCCTCAACTTTCATGAAAGGTGGTTAGAAAACATAACAACAGCTACAAACTCATCAAAAATGTTTCCTTTGGTTGCTTTCTAACAGTGCGTTAGAAAAAGGGCTGACAGCTCAGAAGACAACGAAGCCCGGCCAGCGGCATAAGGGCTCTTCTGCACTCTATTCTGACAGCCAACATGTGACAAGCAGACTGACATAGTGATAGATGACTCTCTGCATTTATTACAGGCTGGACATGAAGGGGAGCTCTCTGCCAGGTCCTGTTCTAATACACTTGCATTGATCTGAGCTCTTTAATAATCACGTTCTTAACATAGAAGTCTATGTAGCTCTCATCTCCTCCTCCGCTCCTGTCCTCACTTTTATCATTATAGCAGCTATGGAGCTATTTATTTTCGCAGAACAAGACATTATTCTTGCTACAATGGGCCCTTTTGATAGTCAACACAAATGTAAAAGCTGTCACATACAGCGATTTATGTGCATTGAAGAGGTGCTGCAGGGAGCCTCAAAACACATATTCATAGCCTTTTCAGCACAATGAAAAAGATATTATATTACAGTAACACCATGTACAGTAACAACACTACTATTGCTGGATTTGATACCTGCCTTGGATTATACTGCCCCCTTTTGCCATTAAAGGGAATACATTTTTATGTATCACGACAACTTTAATTATATTTTACTCCAAACTGCATAAATCTGCAAAGGAAAAACCCAGACTAAAGATATACCATACAGCCTGGATTAATCAGAGTAAGTTCTGTGTGGTGAGTAAAAAGTACCAAAAATGAAATGTATTGATTTTTATTCAAAAGTTACTGTCTCCAGACAAGTACAAATCAGAAAACAGAGTGACTGAAAGAGGATGGGATAATAGACAACAACTTAGAGTGTAGGCAAGAGTGCATGAAAAAAAAAAAACAAAAAAACAAAAAAAAAAAAACACAGAAATGGCCAAAAGGAAGGAAAGAAATTAAATTTTGTATATATATACACATGATCTAATAAGAATTTATACCAATGTAGTGGTAAGTAACAAACAATAAACAGTACTTTTTCCTTAAAAGAATTTTCTTTTTTTACTTACATAAAATAATTAGGCAAAACACATATAGGCTGTTCATCTACTTTATCACATTACATCTGACCACCTCGTGTTTCATGTTCTAAGAAGCCAATTATCCACCTTTAAACATGACTGATCCTCTGACATGGAAGATTACTGTGAGAGAAGGTGACCTTCACAAGCATGTTTAAGGCTTAAGCATGGAATGACTACAAAATAAAAACCTCAGTAGACAAAACATTTCATTAAAACTTGTGTGTGACAAATATATGTCAAAATCTAAGCTTTGTCTAGCTGCCACAGCGCTGCTGAATATCTTTCATCTTCAGTATTGTCTGAATGACTACCTTTCACTTTTAACATTTGAAATCTGTAAGTATTTTGTGACAGGACTTTTCATGTTGAGAAAACCTTAAAGCTGAATTTCACAAGTCTTTTCATTAGTTTTATCCAAACTAATTTACATGTAGGAAAAAAGGTAGAAACCCGAGGACATTATCAAGACAAAAATAAAAAAAAGAAAAAGAAAAAAGAGGAAAAAAAAAAACATAAAAATACAAATTTAAAAATCTTCCTTGATGCATGGCTTCACATGCTTTAATTTTTTTTTAGTTTTACTTACACATTTCTCAAACTTTGTGACTGAAGGTTGAAAAGTTGAAAATAAGAAAACCAAAAGCACATATATAAAATCAGCACCGATTCATATATAACTTTTATTTAAAATGTAGAGATACCCATTTCAACATTATGCTGCTGAATTTTAAGAAAAAAAGATGTGATTTTCTTTGACCGAGCTGCTTTCTTTCCAGAGCCCACACAGTGGCACTACCAGGATTAAACTCTGCTCATTGTTGGGGACACATTTCCCTACTAGATGGTGGTTAAGGAGTTGTCCAAATCTTGGGGTAAGCTCTGGGACTTACTGCGTAACAGTGTGGAGCTTTCAGTGGACTCTGGGAAACTTCACAGCATAAAGAGATCCTGACTGATTCTATGTGACGTCTCACCATCTTAACCACCAGTGGTTATCAGGACCTCAACTCAGGCCCAACAACAGGGAAAAGAAACTTAAGAGATAGAGGGAGGAAAAATAAAGAAAAAAAAAAGGAAAGAAAAAGAGAGCACAGAAACATAAAGACCTCCATCCACTTGGCTAACACAGTACAAGCAAGCTACTACAGTCTGTTTATAAATTACTACTTCACACCTGGTAACTTACTACAATTGTAAAAAGGGTTAGACAAACAAAAATGTTTCTTAAGTTAAACACACCAATTCATCCCAGTTTTAAAAAAAAAGGAAAGGAAAGGAAAAAAAAAAAAGCTATTATGGTTTTTTCTTCAGACTCGTCTCATTTCTAATAGGTTTGGAAGTGGCCTGTTACACTATTTCTGAACAGGAAGAGCTTACCCAAGATTATAAAAGTAAATATTTGAAACAAAGTCCTCTCTGAGCAAGCAACACTGAGTGTGGGTTGTCATTGGTCCACGTGGAGTACAAGCCAGAATTTTTTTTCTTGTTTTTGCTTTTTCTTAGAGAAAACGCTTCTGTTTTCGCATCTAAAATTCTCTTTAAATACAAAGCGCCTCTTCTGTTATCCCAGCGTCAAAATCATCTGGATATTAGCTTAAAACATGGACACCCCAAGAACCTAGAAGAAAGAAAAACAATTATTAAATTAAAAACTCACATTTATTATGAAAAAAATTGATAGGCACATGACATATACTGATTAAAAAAACCCACAAAACTCAATAACAACAAAAAGCAAACAAACAAAATCACAAAGTCACTTTCTCTTGCACTTTCACTTTCTATAATATGAAAATATCCATGAATAATGACCTAAATATCAAGTGTAAAGTTACTGAGTTGTACCACTGTCCAGTTATAAGGCCATATTTGGCCAAAACAAAACCAGTTGGTTCTCCTAAGAGCAGGATGTCACCTAAGTAGTTGCATCATTACAGCAAGTTGCTGCCAAGGTGTCACAGGGAGAAAGTAACGTACCTGACCATTTTAGATTAAAATATAGTCCAACAAACTATTTCATCGGATTTTCTAAAATCAAAGCTTCAAAGTTGGCTCACGGCCAAAACGTAGTGTAACAACTGCTGGCTGTTCTCAACATTTTTCAGACATCAGGCTTCATTGACTGCATTTGGCTTTGTCTCCAATTACAAATATAATCTAAACTACAGTCACACCATTTCTGACTTTGAGAAAAAGTAATTCAGAGTGGGAAAATGAATCTGAGGCAGACCGGTTCTGAGCTGGGGTGCAGTGGATTTTGTCAGAAAAACATTAATTCTGCTGCATTGTATCTTAGCTAAGAAAAAGCTTGATGGAACAAGAGGAGGGGTGAAAAAAATGTTTTCTGAAACAAAAAAAAAAACACACATTGGTTTATGTTGAGGCAATGTCTGAAGGACCCTGCATTTCAAAGCCCAGAGTAAGAACAAAGCCCTAACAAAAATCCCCAGAGGTTCTTAAGGGTGGGACATACTGAGACAAGAATTTAAGGCTGGCAGTGCACTCTGAAGTAAATAAGTTCGGTGTGTTTATATGATCAAAAATAGTAGCTTTGCATCTAATAAGAAATGTTGTATTTGGCTGATGTGCATTCAGCCTGTTCTGCTGAATCTGTGTAAATGTCAGCCCCAAATAACACGGCTACAAGCGGTCCATGTAGTACGACTGGTTGAAGGCCATCTATTTTTGATTTACTTGCGTAGAGTTACACAAATTTTTGTATTTTCTATGAGGAAATCACAAGTTGCGTCTACTCTCACTATGCCTCGCAAGTATCTCCAGCTGGCCATTGCTAAGACACACCTGGGGGCTCCATGAATATGTTGGTATTTGTAGTATTCCACATAGAGTCTAAGAGCAAAAATGAATTTTGAACAGAGGTCGTCTGTGATTATAAAAGGTTAAACAAATCTAAGTGATAGAGTGGAGAGGCTCCTTACTGATTCATCCATGATAGAAGCAGGGTCAAAGTAATCTGGCTTGAGCTCAGACCTCTCACGACGGTTCTTAGAGGGCGGCTGGAGGAGAAAGAAGAAAGCAAGATGTTAAGAGCAGATACTCCAAAAACTTTTCTTGCTCCAACTGTTGCTTCGGCAGGAATCCAATGAATAGTTGAACAATCCTTGCACATACACTACTGGCTGAACCATACTGGGAAAAAAATTACACTGTTACATGGATGTTTGTAATAAGCAGTACAATACTAAAAAAGAAGAAATATAATTTCAGCAGATATTTGCAGCATTTAACTCCTGTAGCAAAATTCTGAGAGAATTTATCACAAGTGCAGCAAATGGAGTGAATTTAGAGGAACTAGGGCAGTTGTTCAATTTTCTGGTTGATTCAACATGACATTTGGAGCCTCTCATATAGAATTCAGCACTAGCGTAAGCATCCAAAATAGACATTTGTCTTGGATAAAATTTAGGTCTGGTTTTACACTCATTATACATGGTTCTGTGGTGTTGGTGTAAATGGTCAAATAAATTAGTCATATTGCCTCGTGTTGTACCAACAGTTGCAAGGCCCAGTCGATGGAGTACATGTTTCAAAAACCAGATACTTTCATCCCCCAGGCCAGCATTTCTTTTTGATGATTTCTTCTGTCCTCTTTGCTCTTTTGAAGTTACACACAAGATTCTCGTTATTAACTGTTGCATACTAAACACAACCAGTATTTTCTTAAAATAACTAACTAATCAGCCCCAGTGCAGGCAGAGAATAAAGTACCTAAAATATAATTAAATCAGGAAAAAAATTGGTCATAGTCATGAGAAAGATAATTTGGTTAGCTGAGTTCTTATTAAAAAAAAAATGAATGATTGAACTTCTAAAAGGTGCTGGCCAAATTTGGAAACTGCTAGGCCATAAAACAAAAGAAAAATGGAGGACAGCAGTAGGGATGTTCAGGATAATGAGCGCTGACCAGCTTCCAGTAACATTAACAATTTGATAGGTGGAATTCTAAATTTGCTCAGAAACAAAAAAGGGATTAGATTAAAAAAATGTTAATCAAAAAAAAATTCATTAAAACAAAGTGTTTCACTGCCTGATCCCCACCACACTGACTTCTAAGGTTCTAGTTACTTGACATCTGTCCTTTTTGTAAGTCTAAGTGTTAAATTGGTAGAAACAGCAGCAGGTAATGTTGCCTCCTAATTTATTACGTGTCTAAAAAAAAGATGTAAAAATTCTGGTATGTTGCGGTCTTTGTTGTTGTTTAGAGAAGAAGAAGGTAACATTGGCCTAAGCAGGATATTGAGGGTGATAAAGATTAACCAACATGTTTAGAAAAGGTAAAAAAATACACCATGATGTAATAAATCCCTTACGATACCAGTTCCATATTTAATTATCCACTACTAATGGGGAGGAATTTCTTAGCAGCAAATAGACAAGAGTTGAAAGTGTTGGGTTTCACAGAGTTAGTTATCTGGGAGCTTTGGGTCAAAACATTCAAGAACAGAAACCAGTTAGCCAATGGTATAAAACGGTCAATTCTGATGACCAACTGCTTATTGGTCTTAAAAAGCCTGGTAAGACATCAAGGTATTTTGTTAGTGCTCTACATGGAAGATTCACTTAATTCTGAAATAGGCACGAATTCATACACACTTAGTAAGTTAAACGTGTCTCTCACCAGATCAATGTCCATGGTGTCAAAGTCCATGCCTTCATTGAGGTCATCCATACGACCCTCAGATGACATCATCACATCCTCCACAATTGGCTCTTCATCTTCCTCCATAAGCCCAGTGCCGCGTCGACTGCAAAACGAAACCATTATGTATTAATGGAATCATACTTCTTATGAGAGCTTTCATGGGCACTTCTGTGCAGCTGTGTATGTGTCTTACATGGCATGCTGCAGGTTGGTTCTGAGCTTGGCATAGTTCATGGCTCTTTCCTGCTGCTGGCGTGCCTCTTCTTGCTGTCTCTGAGCCAGCATCCACGTCACCTGGGAACTACATTCACAAAAGTAATTAGGGATGTAATTAATCCACGTGTTTGGTGACTGAACTAGAGATAACAAAAAGATGTCAGTTACAACTATATAGATGGCCCATTGGCCTAGTGCCTATGAAAAGTCAGGTTGGGTAAATAACCTAGTCAGTCACTGTCCCAGTAAGGTCAATACTTGGCAGGCTGTTTAGTACTAGCATTCTGATACAATGTGCCTTAATAGCACACAAATGGGAAATTACAGCAAACCCTGTCCTATTGTAATCTGGCTCATATTTCTGTCCTCTGATCCCATTCTAGAGAACCAGGGATCCACCTTCACCACCTCCAACTGAGTGATGGGCCTGGATATAAGCCCAGTCATATTAATAAAATCTTGTGGTGGGAAGTGTTGTGATGCAAGGAAATAACACATAAATAATTACAAGTAAATGGTTATTTAAGAGTTTTTGAAATACTGGGCCAACACAGCACCTGAGGAGAAAAGTTAATGGCGGACTGTGGAATATATAAGTCTAAGAGTATCCCTTGGCGCAATATTCAATGAAGTCTTTCAGTGTGCACAGTGAAGCTAAATGATGAACTGAGCTAAAAACTTGTAAACCCATTTTTATATAAATAAAATTTGATGCAAGCAGGAACACAATAATGGTGACACAAGTAAACAGTGTCTTAGGTCCAGCTAACTTTCACATAAAACACTCGTCTGAATGTTAAACCCTTGTTTTTTGCAGGCTGCCAGCTAAGGTAAACTTTTTATCAACTTTGCACTTACACCAAAAATAGTGAAACTTAAAAATATTTTTTTTCATGTTATGCCTAAGGAGGAATTAATAAGGAATTTTATACATTCAAGTTGTTTTACTTTAAACTTTGTAAAAAAGATATCTTGTATGTATTGAGCAGTTACCCCTGCTACATATACTGTACCAAACTGAACTGACTGCTTTGTGTCACCTCTGGAATGCAACACTGAAGCAAACTTACTTGTAATCCATGGGTGTCTGGTGATGCTGAGGTGTCTGTTGATGGTGCTGTTGGTGTTGGTGGGGCTGCTGCTGGTCATGAGGGAGGGGATAGACCCCCATGTAGCTGTCATCACGGCCCCTCTTAGGGTCTCGCATGGCAGTGGAGGTGAGGTGGGGGGACGGCATCATGACTGGGGTCTGCATGCTCTGTTGCCACACCTCACTGCTGCTGCTGCTCTCCTCTGGAGGGGAAGAGCCATTACACAAACATTCACTTTCTTGTTTATTTATACTTGTTTTACAGACAAAACTTTTCTCCCAAGTTACCAAATATCTCCCCACGTCCCTCAAGTATGGACAATGCTGAGTTTCAAAATGTAACTGCGTAAATTTAGGAATGTTACTGGGTACTGTTAAAAAAAACAACAGAAAAAACAAACAAAAAAAAAAACAGCAAATGTATCTTTACACCTAGGCAGGGATTCTCATTTGTTTTTCAGAAGACCTCTAAAATGTTGTCAGAATATTGGTATAGTATTTCTAAACTCAAATTGAATGTAATCTCAAAGGATGTGTAATACAGTACTGGGTGAAAAGTACTATCAACTCATTGCATCCAGGGGTTTGTCCTTTCACACAAGAAGAAAATTGCAATTCATGGCGAAAGAGGAGATGCCAAAAATAATCTTGACAGTGAAATCCAAAACTAAGATAACAACAAAGGGAGTCGCAACTACTAACACTGAAGGGTCTGTGACAGCGACAATTATGATTTTGACTGTACTGTACTTTAAACCTTGCTCACTGTTTTTTCCCAACCAAGCACTGCATTTTGCAGGAAGTTCTAACATTTAATATTCTACTGAAATTCTTGGTCATGAAAAGGTCTTCAGCAAACATAGAGAAAGACACAGATTTAAGTGACACTGTGATTGGTAGGGAGCCGTTTGACTCTTCTGCCTCTCCCCTACCATCTGCTGTTTAATCTCCTCACCCATCAGCTCCACTGGCTGAGCCAGGCTGGTAGAAACGCATCTGGGTTAATCCGGGCTCTGACTCTACTTTTGTAATATCATGGTTGGGCTGGGCAATAATCTACTGTATGTGGTTGTCATCAAGACCTGTTCTCAGTGTTTGTGCATTGGTCCAAGCTAAGGATTTTAACTGGTTGATGTTTATAGTTAATAGAAAACTGCTCATGTCCTGTTTAGAGTTCTAAAAAAAAAACAACAAAAAAAAAAAAACATGAAACTGTCACACATATTTGAAACAAAGTCACTTGCCGTATTCTCTGAAGTAAAAAAAAAAAAAACAAACAAAACCCCAAAAAACCCCTAACCCACCCCCCCACCATTATTAAGCCTGATATTAAAACATTATTAATAATTTTGTTGATTCCTGAGTGTGCTATACCTTCTGGCAGTTTCCTCTTGGCTGCAGAAGTTCCAGCTGTAGCAACAGGAGGCTTGGTCTTCTTGGAGCGAATGGAAGAGCCTCTGCTGGAGTAGCCACTCATCACTGACATAGTATCGTCATCACCACCGGCCTGCAGGGAATTCCTGTAGGAGATGAGGGGGAGCCAGCAGTCCTCTCGCTGCAGTGCCATCTGGAAGGTCATGAAGCGCTCCAGGTACATGTGGCTGAGGAGAAGAAGGCGGTCACATAGATAAGATGAACAAACACATACACCCATACATCCATGCATACAGAAACCCAACATTACACACAAAACCAGATGCACATTCCAAAGGGAGGGTAAAGAAAATCCTTGCATCAACCACTCATGCATCAGAAGCAGCAGTTGCACCAGTTGTCACAAACACCTGTTGTGCTGAGACACTGAAGGCTCCCATTCGTTAGCTCAGCAGGAGAAAAGAGAAAAAAAATACTTACACAGTTCTCTTGTCTTGTCTCATAAGCTTGGAGGAGAATTCGCTGAGAATGTCTAAGAAAGCCAGGTTGAGGGGAGGGCCTCCTTCTCCCTGGGGACTAGGCTCCTTAAACGCAAACTCAATACCATCCCTGAGAGTTGCAGAGAGACAGAGGAAGAAGCAAGCACAGAAAAAAAATTAGTTTGATGGACATAAAACAAAAAAGCTGATCCAAACTGTGTGGTAATTGAAAAAAAAAAAAAAAAAAGGCTCTTGTATTCAAAAAGCAAGTCAATATATCAGATTTTTGTTTTCTTGATTCACCAGGAACCCTTTGGATTTTGAGCTCCATTGGTCCATAATCTAATACTATGCTGTATCACTTTTAATATTCAAACTTTAAACAGTTCATACATTATACTCTGCTTTATTCTATTGATTTATTTGTGTACTTGATGTTGTATTGTCCTGTCTGAAACTTGTAATGCTGCCAGCCAAGTCTCCCTTGAAAAAAAATCCTTCATGGGATTTATCTAGTTAAATAAAGATTGAAACAATTACTTACAAAGTGGGCACAAAGCAGAATTGTCAGCCTGTGTTTCATTACTTAAATGGCTGTGCCAACCCAGCATATCACATTACACAGGATGCCTCTATTTTGCAGAGGTGTAAGGGATACTCAACCAAAAAGTGCAAATGTGAATACTCTGGCTTCCTTGGAACCTGACTGAGATTATAATTTAATAATTCACATAAGAGAAACAAAGTCAATGTGATGAATGGGGTAATTACAAAATGTGGAGGACTGTGTGATTTTATACACTCAACTCTCCATTGCTACTAAAAGAAACAACATGTATCATCCTAAAAGGTCAAGACTGCATTAACAATATTTTCTTATTTTGCCACTGCACCAGTTAATTTTACACTGACCAGTGGGAAATCCAGGATAATGCAGCAGCAAAATGAGTGTTGTGTTACAAAATTCAGACCAACATTTTCCCACTTAAGAGCACTTACATAGTGCATGTAACAGACCTCTTTTGTTTTTATAGCACTGCTGCTCGTCTGTGTGTTTAAACAGCCTGACATTGTTTGTACATGTTTTTCTACAATATTTTCAGTGCATGGGAATAGGAAAACTGCAATATTTTATCACATAATCCTCTCCAAAATCCACAGGGAGAAAAAACATGGGAACAGGAGAGACGGTATTCAAGGAGTAATTAGTCTGACATGACGGTTCCCAGATGCAAGGCCAAAAATGTAAAAGAGCATTGCAATCTAACAGGAGCAGAAAGAAACCTTACTTGTGAAGCATAGCGATGGCATCTCTGGTTTTGACTTGGTCGAGACCAAAGGTTAGAGAAAAACGACGAGCCAACTCTTTGATTCCACAGAATGCAGAGGAGGAGCGATCAAACCCATGACCCAGTTCAGATAGCATTTCATTAAACAGCTAGCAGGAAGAGAGATGGAAAATATTTTATTAACAATCTTTTAAAAATGGTCAGAACTACCGAATGAAACAATAAGTGACCCAGTGTGTACACTGACCTGCTGCAGACTGAGGATGAGCGTCTTGGCACACTGAATCTTGTCAATTTGCCGAGTCTTACTCATTGTCTCCTTGATGATGTCACCATAATCATTGTAATACTGTAAAGAAAGAAGCAAGAAGAAGGGAAAAAAATTACTGGGCCATGAAGAATCACACCTCTTTATACTTGAGCTAATTTACACATCTAATTGTTTGATAAGCCATGCATCAAATCCTGAAACAATAGATGTATCAAGTAAAAGTGTTTCATATTCAAGTTGCACAATTTATTGTTAAATAGCTAAAATATATAAATTAATTTAAATGATAAAAACTCACCCGCATATACTGTTTGAAGATGTCCGCCCCGGTCTTCATTTCCACCACACAGTAGATGATCAGTTTACAATAGGCAGCCAGGAGGTTTCTCCTTTTGTGCAAAGCTTCAATCTTTACGGCCTCATCATCCTGTTGACCATCTGAAAAGAAAGACAGAAGAAAGAGTATATATTGGCTGATTTGTAAAATTTTCCTTTTACTTGCTCTCCTTGCCTATTCGAGCAGAGCATAAAGTAAGTGAGCCTCTACAACTGCACATTTGCATTTGTACCTGTGCTATTTGTGTCATCATCCTGGTCTATGAAGACATGGTTCAGGATGAAGGAGAGTAGTTCAGACTGCAGTGAGTCCTCCGGGGAATAGACGAGGGGTTCCAGGTGTTCCCTGCCTCCGGACACCATCTGGTGGCTGAAGATGAGCAGGAGATCACAAAGGATGGTGAATGCCTGTAGGGGGACAGAAAAAGGACAGTATGTTATATCTCAGTTTGCACAAGTGCTATACAAAAGTAATTCTTGCACAAGGTTTTAAACTAGGTTTCAAAGTATAATTACACAAAACACCCTTTGATTTGTTAAACATAAGTTGTGAGGCATAGATGGCACCTAGTGGTATCAAAAACCTTTTCATCTTATATGAACAAAGTAAATAGAGGGTATGCGGGTATAGAGAAGTCAATATTTCATGTGAAAAAAAAAAAACAAAAAAAACTTCTTACCAGCACTTAGTGGCTTAAAAATCCACTGCAGCTGCAATGAATGGCAGCCAAAACACCTCTTATTGTTAATAATCCCCTTTTTATATACGTTTCGTCCTTTCTTTTAAGGAAATTTCACTACTACTGCTACACGCTTATCTGTTGTTTTCATAACTATGTCACCTGTTCTTTGACAGCTGTGTTGACATTGGTGAGGTAGCGCTGACACATCATACAGAATGCCCTCATCTGCTTCCTCAGGGTCACCATGTCATCCTGATTCAAAACACAGTCAGATTTTTTTAACATCACACTTTGACTCCTTACAGAACAGAGGATAGACAGTGAACTTGGCTTTAGGAGACCTCACCTTCCTGGAGCTGCCCTCAGATAACTTGGCCAGATGCCACAAGATCACATAGTGGGTACACTGCAATGAGTGGATGACTATCTGCTCACAAGAAGAAAGAATAAGAAAAAGAAGAAAAATTCATTACTATCTTTTTTAAAATCCCAGATAGGTTTATATTTCTAAGCATTCACAAAAACTGAAACTTTGCTCAAACATAACTTCACTTGGTATATGTGTAGATTTAATAACCTGCTCAGGCATGTCTCCATTCTCTATTCCTGTGTTCAGCAGTTTGAAGTTGCTGGTGAAAAGGTCCCAACCCGACAAGTCATGTGCACTTCAACAGATTTTAGAAAGTCTCCGTCAGTTTCAGAAACACGTACACAGGCAAATTATTCTTTTAAACAGGAGAGGGCAAGGGGGACATAAAAAGGGATATGAAGTATATGAAGAAATAGGTCTTCCACATCAATTTTTCATACTTGTGAAATGCTGTGATCCTCTTTAGAGTTGACAAAACCTGATATGCATCATCTTCATCAGCATCTTCACCCTGGAAAGAGAAATTATGCAACTGTGTTAAATCTTATGGACCAAGGGTTTACTCATCTGATAATGATGGAATCATTTGTAACAGATACAAATTCAAGCTTCACATTCTTCAGAATAAGTCAGGATGTATCCGACGAGCTTCTTCTCACAATATTTGAACAAGTTCTCTTCAACTTTTTCTCATATACAGTATGTTTATCAAGTATATATGCAGGCATGCTGTCAATGTAGAGTATAATTGGTCTTCATAAAAACATTAAATACTTGTTTGTTTAATGCCCCATGCATTATGGTCACTAATGCTCCAGGAAAAAAAGACTTTCTGAGCACAGCTGAAATCCAAGGGCTAATTTGATTTTGCATTTTATGATTCAATATAAGGCTAAAAGAAAGAAAATGGAAAGAGGCCCATTTAGATTTCTGGCATAAATATGTGGAGGGTTTTGATTATTCAGAAAAAATATGTCAAAACAAAAACAACTTTGAGGACACATCTACAACTATTTAAACAACTCTGGCTGACAATGAAAGCAAGTCTTATATGCGAAAAAAAATTATAATAATAAAAAGAAAAAAGAAAAGAAAAATAAATAAATAAGTAAAAGGCCTCAAGATAGCTTTATGCAACAATACATAACAACATAAGGCAAGATGATGATATTAAGTGGGCGAGAATTAACATGCATGCTGAGGAGTGCTGACTTGTGCTTCCTGTCACTCCTACCTCTTGCAGAAAATCCTCCAGTAGCCTGTTGAACTTATCAACCAGCTCATCCAGCAGCTGGGAGCGGGCAATGTCTACCCTATTAAAGATTGTGAACTCCTCATTGCAGAGGGCATGGTAAGTCTTGGAGCAGGCCTCCAAAACTTCAGTGTCTGTGTGCTTTTCCACAATTTCCCTGATCTGACGTAGCAGGGATTCCAGGTGCTGGATAAGTGAGGGAGAGTGACACATCACGTTTTAAAATCAATAAGAAAGACATATAACTTTATTATTACGTTAAATAAACCGATCCGATTACTGTTGTCTAATAACTGTCTTACCTTCTCCAAACGACCTGTGGTATAGATTTCCAGGTCAAAAAACTGAGGCAGCTGCAACAAGTTGGTCACCTTCTCTGCATCCACAGCGTACTGCAAAACAAACAGTTCAAAAACAAGTTCTTACTAATGAATACACACCTGAAGCCAACTGCCCTTACCGTGATACTTGTTAAAAACATTGAGTGGATGTAACAAACCTTGGCCAGTAGAGGGGGCAAAGCCACAGCAAACAGCTCTGTCATTCTTGTTCTGTCATCCAGCTGAGTCTTCTTCTCTTTAGCGGTCATCACCTGAACATATATGCAGCAAGTTAAATACTTGTCCTCACAACTAGTTCCCGCTTCCACTTGAAAAGTCTCCTTTCTTCTTTTTTGTTAAGTTTACTCACAATTATTACTGACTTAGAATACACATTTAAGGGCCGGAGCATGGTCCAACAGTCAAACCCATGAGAAACAGGAGTGTCTGTTCAGCACAATTATACATTGCATTGTCTATTAGATTCTGAGACAAACGCCCTCATAAAGACTGATTTTGAAAATTCAACTGTCCAGACTGAAAGTCACTAGTTAACAACCCTTAATGTTCTGCAGGCTGTTAACCCAAACCTGACTACCACAAATTTTAAAGCACCAAACAAAATTACAGCATATTCAACATGTAATATATTCTAAAACCCAAATTTCTTTAGTACGCTCCATAATTACAATCAAGTGTGCATAGATAACAATCATTTCAACTTAACTGCAATTGCTGTTAAAAAGGAAGTGTTAGAAAAAAAAAAAAATTCTGAATTATGCTTTAAGTAATCTTGCTCTACTGTTTTAAGTTTGTTAGCTACTCTTACCCTCTTCCCCGTGCCTCTTCCAACAGGTGGGTGGCATTCAGCAGCCTGGCGTACAGTGCACAGCATGATTTCAATCAAGGCTGTCTCTTGTCTGTCTGTAAGAGCTACAAGAAACACAAAACAATCAAAGTACACTTACAGACATGGCTGAAAGAGTTGGTACCCTTCTGATTCTGAAACTAATATATTTTCTAAGAAGTTCAAAACTGAATTTAATAGCACACACATGTAGTTTTTGATTTTCAATGTAACATACTACTTCATATACTACAGCAAATGAAAATAGCATAGAAAGGAAAATTGGGACCTTTGACCTCAAACTTTATAGAACATGCTTTTGAGGCCATTAATGCATGCAAGTACTTTTGTAGGACTTAATGAGTTATGCATTTCTTAGGTGGTAGGCTGACCAATTCTTCTCAAACAAACTGCTCCAGTTCTCTCAGTGTTGATTGGTCCCTACTCCCAACTGCAAGTTTCTGCTCTTTCCATATATGTTCGGTTGGTTCAAGATTAGGACTCATAGCAGTCCACTTCAGAACAGTCAAATGTTTTCCTCTCTTCCATTCTTTGCTATTTTTAGGTGTATGATTTGGGCCATTACCCTGTCAGAAGCCATGACCTGTGACTTAGACAGAGCTCTGTGACACTGGGCAGTACGTTTCACTCCAGAAAGCCTTGATAATCTTCTGATTTCATTATGCCCTTCATAGATTCAGGGCACCTTGTGTCAAATGCACTAGAGCAGCCGTTTTACTTAACTGAGCCTACATTTTTTAGTCTGGATGGTGTTCTTTTCTTAATATAAGCTTTTTTTTGGGAAGCTAGAGCTGATGTGACTTCCCCCAAAAAAAGCTTCTCCCAGATGCACTCTGGCTTGTCAATATGCATTTTTAGCAAAATTCATCAAGCTTTTCAATGTTCCTGTTTCTAGGACCGGGTCTTTCTCCATGGAGCACACATTTATTCAGAAAATGACACATGGTGCAACTGGACACTGCTTTTGTACTGTTGTAGAATAAGCAAGAATTCAGCTCTTTTCACCATTTCTTTGTTTTATTCTATTGAAAAGTAAAGGCACTCTGGTATACATGACAAAAGAGCTTTTAATTTCAATTTCCAGAAAGAATAGAGCATTGTCGCAAAGAGGAGTAGGAGTAATAACACTTCCAGCCACATCTTTATATTACGTTTGTGAACTGAACTTCATACCAGCAACATTGGCTTCCAAGAAAGCAGAGCCATACCTTCCTCTCCTGGTAATGGTTCATCTAGCAGTAAGCTGATCATACACTCCCAGTCCTTCAGTAGCTCTGCACCGCATTCCCAGAGGGAGTCCACTAGGTAGGCTGCATGCTCGTGGAGCTAAGGAGAGAGATGTTTACACAAAGGACAGATGAACCAGACTGCTTACATACTTCCAATAAAGAAAGAAATGACAAACTTTGTCTGAGGATGGTAAAAAAATGTCATAATATACCTCACTCTCAAGGAAGAAGAAGACAGTGGTCTTAATGAGGTTGGCATTGGGGCTTTGTCTGCCTCTTCTCTTGGGGGCACCTTCTTCCTCCGGTTCACGTTGGCTGAACAATCTTTGAGAACATTAATCATTAGTTGGGTAATAAACCAAAGCAACCCATATATAATCCTCCGACTACATATCTTTGACAGTTGCTGGCCCAGCTTATGAGTTTTAATTTTAATGGCCCACTACTGCTTCTGACTTGTAAAATTCGACTTCTAAGAAAGACCAATCATTGAGCAGCTTTACACACTAGACTTCTGAGGGATGAACCTGAGAAAAAAATGCAGTGATGCTGAAAATACAATGTTGTTTCTATGCAAAGAGCATTAGCAAATGTGTTTTTAAACAGTTACAACTTTAGTCTCATATTAATCTTAGACTTTTACTTGTCCTCAGTTTTCATAAACTGTAATGAATTCTTTGTAATTTCTTCTACAATACTTTTCCTGAACCTGTTGTTTGCTTCTGTGTTCATCTTTTGAAACAATTCATCAATAATTTTGATTAATGTCTGACATACTTCTTAAAGAGGAATTCTCCAGCTGCAATGGCGACAGGCCTGTGTGCTGAGTAGACCAAGTGATAGACACTCTCACAGTCCTCCGGGGTCAACACCTCATCTGTACTACTGCAGAGACAAACACAAAGAGTCAGTCAACTTAAGTTACTAAAGTAGGTGCAAGCAGGACACAAGTAGTTCATGTAATTCATGAATACCATGTAAAGGAGCTTGCCCTTGACATACAAACTACGTCCCATTGATCTGTGTTAAGCAACCTGAAAGTTGGACAACAATGGCACTGATCAGATAACATCAAGAAAACAGCTACTTACTTCAAGACTAGAGTGAGTAGTTTAATTGCTTGTACAGCAACGTCATACTCTTTATCAAGAGTCATGGAGACAATCCGGTCCTGAGCAAAGAGAGAGAGAGATAGAGATAACAGATTTAAGTTATTGAGTTATTGAGCTAAAAGGAGTAATTTGATTAGTGTGTGATATATGTCAGTACAATCTAAAATATGAGACCATAGAGTGTAAGCCAAGTGTTGCTATGTAAGTATGTGAAACAATATAGTCTGAGCAGTTGTGTCCAAGTTGTCCAGCAGGTGGCACTGACCTTAAAGCGACTTGTAAAGAGTTCCAATCTTGCATTCAGCTCTCTGTTGTAGTAGAGACCCTGCAGGGCTGTCAGACACTTCAGACGTACCTCACCTTGCTGGAATAGAGAATAAGAAAGGAATCATTTATCAGTTACTGCAGTAATCAGCAGCAATCAGTCACCTAGATAAATGAAGCATAAGAGGTGTTTGGCCAAGATGAAAAAAAATTCTTAACTGATCAAAATATTTACCTTCTTTTCTCCTGTGTTGACAAAAATTACCCGAATAAACCAATCTTAAAACACCAGAAAAAATTAGTAACAAAGATACACCGATTTTTTGTTTGTTTGCCTATTATATTATATTATTCAATCACTGCTGGAGTAAAAGCTGGTGCCTTTACAGCAAAGCTAGTTCATGATACCCATGATACGTTTCCATTATCTGGCTTCACTATGCCTTACAACTGTAATCACGCTTACCGGTCACACGACAGTGAGTATCAACTCAGTAAGTCAATTTAGCTTTTCCCAAGAGGCAGTGTTTATAGCATGTGACCAACTGTAAAGATGGACAGGTTTACCGGGAGCAGAGTGGCATATTTTAAATGGTAAATGTAGTATGGACAGCTGCAATTCACAAAGTGAGTGAGTGAGTAAATAAATAAATAAACAAACATCACAGACTGTGTGAATGCAAAGTTGATTGGGAAGTGACGGTATAAGTCTATCATTAGAGTACAAGAAGATCTGACTATAATTACATGTGTGCATTCCATTAAAAATAATTTCTTGCTTAAATGTATTCCTGTGACATGTATTCTTTTGGAAGAAATCCTGGCAGTGTCAAACGGACTTGGGAGCAAAAAAACTTATATCACACACAGACACACACACACACAAATAATCCAGATTCAAAGCTCTATCAATCTTATAATTACAAATACGAGGCTTTAGTGATTGGATAATATCGGTAAAAGCACAGTGAAAAAGCACATTGAAATGGCATTGACATTGCTTGCAGCCAAAAAAAAAAAAAAAGAAGAGGACAGGACGGGGCCCTTCTAAACAGGAGTACTGCTAAGGAGCTGGCCCTCTGCAATGATGAGGGACAGAGTGCACCCAGCTACATGGGATCCTCTACAAATAATAATGCCATTTGCCAAGAGAACTTATTAGTCAGTGCTTTTATGTGTGCTGATCTTTTGTCTTAAAATTACCTGCTTCAGAACAGGTCAAGTGTGCAGCAGGTTACCAAGGTAATGTAAAAAGTGAACCTTCACCCTGAAAACCCAGGGTTAAACCTGAAGTTACCTTGCTAACCACAAATCCTACTTTTTAGCACAGGGCTCTGATTTCAATCCTTAGTTCTCAATTTCTGTGACTTTACTTAAGTTTACAACTGAGTCACTGTTAGTGGGCATAACAGCCCTGAAACACCCACAAAATGCTTTCACTTTTACTGCCTGATTAGACATCTGCTCAGATTGATATTGTGAAAAGCTAAGCCGGAAACTGTGTCATAATAAACTTGGTAGGTTTAACTTGTCCTACACTAACAGGTAAAACAAAGCTAAAAGAAAGAGGGAGGGAGATGTGAGTCTGGCTCAGTCTGAGCATGACCAAACAGTCCTGAGAAAATTTCTAATCAAAGAAATAAAGTAATTTGCCTGTGAACCATGGGTGTGTAGGGACATAGAGAAATTACAAAAAATATAGCTTAAAAAAAAAAAAAACAAACTTCCTCTAACCCACCTTATCATGCATTGTCCATCCCACATACTTCAGATAGCTGTCGTTGAGGAAGGCATCGCTATAGAGTTTCATCCACACTCCAATCTCTTCTATACAGATTGCCCTGATTTCTGCTATTGAATCACTGTTAGAAACACCACTTTGTTAAAAAGTATATAAGAATACGTTTGTATAGTAGCATCAACAACCAAGACAGTATCAAATTCACATTTTTGATAATACATGTGCATTATATGAAGCCATACCGATATCTGTGAACAAACACTCCCTTAAATATTGCATTCATCATGTTTTCAATCTCATCCTGATTTTCTTGGAGCTGAAATGAAGAACAAAATAAAACACATGAGCACATTTATTTGGTCAAACTTACAGCCAAGCTGACTAAAATGGTAAAGTAAGGGGTGATCTCGGGGCATAGTTAACATAACAAGACATGAGACAGCCAACTATGCCACCATGCTGTGGTGTGGCTGCACAGCGAAGTAACAGATGGATTCCCGGTGGGACCTGCTGTTATATAACCTGATAAACTGACAATGCTAACACTCAGCACTAACAGAGTGACTGCCGGTCCTCCACCTACAGAGGTGTTGCAGTTCTAAAAATGGAACAGATTTATGGTCACAAGCTGGAGTAATTCACAATTATTTACACTTTTGTGTGTTACTTGTATTCACCTTTTAGGATTTGCCTGAACAAAAAGCCTATAGGAGGATGCAGCCTGCAGGTTGGGTATTGGTTAAATAGCACTAATTTTAAGGAGTGTTACAGTTTCTCACCTACATGAGAATAATTAAATGAAAATGTAATTGATCGTCAAACATTTCTGGCCTAATATCTTTTGTAAAAAGAAGTTTGTCTTTATGGTCAAAAGTATAAAATAGCAGACTTCCACTGTGTTACTAACACTCTGTCCCCTGCAGTGAAAAACATCCTCTCATCTGCAGCACCAGGACCAGATAAACAAGTTGTTTTCCCCCAACTCCGTAAAGGTGCAGGGCTTTTGAATTACAATTGCTTTCTTCACTGGCCATAGTTGGCTGAAATTTTTGTGAAAAGTTGCATTGTGTGTTGGTTGGCCAGCTTGTATGCTATTGCTAGAGCATGTTGCTCGACTCCCCTAATGTTAGTCTTCGGGTGATGGCTTAAATAGTTTTACAAAATACTGCGCTTTCATCTCGTACAATCAATTAATTATTTAAAACCAAAATTCACCCAAACATCTGCCTTCCTTGAAGATGAACTACAAAAAACTCCAGTGTGTGTCAGGCTGTACGTCATCTGAGTTCTGCAATGTGTTCTCTC
This sequence comes from Istiophorus platypterus, assembly GCA_016859345.1. Lineage (NCBI taxonomy): Eukaryota > Metazoa > Chordata > Actinopteri > Istiophoriformes > Istiophoridae > Istiophorus > Istiophorus platypterus. The sequence goes on along the minus strand of CM029134.1, from coordinate 20,488,356 downwards.
AAGTGAGTTCAAAATTTTTCATTGGGTCAACATAACTATTCAAAATCGACTTTGGTAATCTGAGAATCAATTCAGGATCACAGAAAGTAAGAACACAATTCATGTGACGGATTTTTTCCTCCAACCTCTAATGTTTACTTGAGAGAAAAATAGGAAATGAGGTCTGTTGTTGCAACTTTCTGTCCAAGTTGAGCAAAACTTTTTTTCTAGTTTGGAGCATGGCACATTGGCAGATTAACCGGATAAATTAAAAAAAAAAAAAAACCTGCTTAAAATAAACTGAATCTGTCCAGAATTCGCTGACAATGTACAATTCAGATAGAATTCAAATTATTCAATGTGTATGTATGTCTAAATGCAAGGGGTATGTGCTTATTTTAGAACAAAGGCCGCAAATTGCCATGTGGTCAACCTTACCTCTTTGCGTTTCTGCAGGAGCAACTCTAGCCTGTCATTGGCCCGCTTGGGCACCGCTTTATTCCTCTCTGCCTCATACTGGCGCTGGGTGTTGTCCATGTTAATGCTCAGGTTTAGAGCTACATTCACCAGGGCTGTCATCAGCTTCATGGCTGTCAAAAGTACAAGCAAATCAAGAAGTAAAAGAAAATCTACAGATAACAATAACTGCAATTAAATAATCAGTAACTGGCTTACAACATTCAGTTTGTGAGCCTACCGGATTTGCCACTTTGCGTTTATGTATAGTGTCAATTCCGTGCAATATAAACCAGCACCTTGACTAAATGTCATTTTTATGAAACCAACTGGCATCAGAGAGCACAAACTGTCAAACAACAAACTGAGTGGCAAATAAAAAAAATTATACTATATACTATATTTCAGTGTTAAAAAAAACTATTGAGAGAAACTCATTTCAAACTTGCTATCCCTTTATTGCAGCTAATTAGACCTTGGATGTAGTCATGTGTAGTCATGTTTCTCCATATACTAGGAAAACTAATCAGTCCACTTTTTGCTGCATCTGTATAAACTTAAAATTGTTTAACACAGTAAGCGATCATTATTTAACATTCATCAATCTAAAATAGCTCTGTACCAACTGAAATGCTTCATTCCTGCTGCCTCGACCAGTGCAGACTCAAAACATGAGCACAAGAAAAACATGTTACAGGTAAACACAGACAGATACAGACAAAATGGTTTCCTGGACAGACAACAATACATGAATGTTTGGTTGTTACACTGCCCACCTTCCAAATTAAGGACCATCACTGAAAAATGCACAATGATGCTGCATAGACAAATTTGCTGTGTGTTCTCCATGGCTCTGGATATTGTAAAACACATGATTTGCTTCCACCAGGTGCCTTTGGCATTTTATTTTAGTGGGTAAATCCACCTACGCTGCTGAAGTGAATCCTTAGCACTGTTGTGTACGTAATAAACACGGTCAACTATATCGCTTTAGGTTTTCATAGTCTTACATATGTAACAAGCCTAGAGGGATATGCCATTGACATTTAATGGCTTTATAAGTCATTGTATTATAGCTGTCCTTTACTTGTAATACTACAGAAAAAAAGATATTACATGACAATGTACTTTCAGAACATAAAACATGCACACAATCTAAACTTCAAACTTATTTTTTCAATCTATATCCTATAAAGTGTAACTATATTTAAATAATCATACATCTCCTGTTCAATTACAATCCTACTGATTATTCCTCTCTTGACCTTCAAGAAAGAGTCTTAATAATGTGTGAGCGCGCTACAATTGGCACAATTAAAAAAAACAAAAAAACAAACAAACGGTCTCCTATCCATAGGAAACCATGCCACCAAATCCTTCCTGGCTGGCTACTTGCCCCCCTCAGATTGTACGTCAAGACCAATATTCCAATGTACCTCTCACAACCTGACAAGTGTACACACTAACGCACAAATGCAGACCCACTTCATCTTACCTGCCAGTGTTGAGGTGTGTCTGAAGGCTCGGACCTGGGAGTCTGATAGTCCGGTGAGAAGAGAGATGACTGTGTCCATCATGTACTCATCATAGATGATACTATATTGACACTGGCGTACCAGCACCGAAATGAATTCACAGAAGCTTGATTTGAACTTCTTCCACTGAGGCCCCGCTATGGTTAGAGGGTAGTCTCCACTGTCCTACAGAGGCAACAGAGGGAAGAACAATAAATATAATGATGACAAGCTACTACATTTAGATAATATCTATCCTGCAAAAGGTTGACAAGTTTTTTCAATCCTCTGCAGATATCAGAACTCTAATGTTGTTATTTAATCTAAAATGACACCTTGGAGGTTCATAGTAAATAGTGTAATGATTATACTGGAAAAGGGAACCAGTTACCTCGTCAAATTCCTCCGTCATTCGTCGGATGATCTCAGAGTTCTGCATGTTACGGAACATTTCTCCACTGACCACACCTGACAAACACAGAGACACAAGACAATTTAAAGTGGTCAAAAAGATGAACTCTACAGAAAACAAAATTGGTCTCAGAGATTCTGCTGGACCCACCAAATCAAACATTTTCTAAAAATGGCCAACCGTAGGGTAGGGCGATTAGAACAGACGCATATACATACCTTTACATCCTGAGCACTGGATGAAGAAATTGATGAGATCTAGTAGAGCGACATCTCTGTCATGTTTGTAAGACTCAATCCAGTCATCAACGACAGACTGCATAAAGATATGGACAGATACATTTAAAAATCAGAAATCAATAAAAATGTAGACCATCAGGTTTTTTTTTTTAAATAAATATGCAAGGTTTCCCCAGAGAAAGGATATCCTATTTGCCCTAATATGGGACAACCCCCCCCCCCCCCCCCCCAAAACCTAGGTTTAAAAAAAGCGGAGTTTGTCTTGTATTTCAGGACTTGACAATTATGTGTTCATTCACAAAACCAGATGTTCCTTTTAAAGAGGATTGCCTTATGGGTTACTCCTAGCCTGACTTTAATGCAGATATGAACCCGAGAGACTATTTGTCAAACAACCTGGAATTAAGTCTATCACAGATGTGAGCTCAAGAAGACTGAAGTCTAAAACATGTTAACTGTCAGGGTAAAATAACCAAGTCAGAGGAAAGAGAGTGAAAGAAGAAACAAACATCAAACTGAGCAAAAATTTTGGTAAGTATCCAAACACTGTTACATTTTCAGGTGTATAGGGGAGAATGAGAAAATCTGCAGTTAAAGTCAATTAAAGATGCGCTGGTTTAGCATTTTTTTTTAAATAAAAACCATTTTGGGTTTTAAAAAATATAATAATAATAATAATAATAATAATAATAATAATAATAATAATAACAACAACAACAACAACAACAACAACAACAACAGTTCAAAGACACCATAGTGCCTAAGCCCTGCCAGCATCCCTGGGAAAACCCTGATATGACTGAAAAACTACGATTTTTAAAAAGTGGTCATTTTTAACATCTCGCCATTCTTACCTGCATTGCACTCCTGCCCAGCTTCACCACCTCAAACAGCATCATGTTTTCCATGCCATTCTCCTGGTGATGGCCATTTAACCGACCAGCTCCCTTCCCTCCTTTGCCTTTCTCCCCTGCTGCCTTCTTCCCCTTCTTTCCACCCTGGAACAGCAGAGAGGAGCATGAAAAACAATTAAGTGTAAGAATCCTCGCAGAGATTAAGAAGAAACAAACTTAATTTTATATATATATGTGTCACAAATATCCATAACTGCAAAAAAAGGACATATTACTGTGTTATTTGACCAGTGAGCCCTGACCCAGGCCGAGGGCATAAAGCGTTCTATACCTTTCCCTTAGCTGAGTTTGCACTCCTTCCATCAGGATCTTCTGAGAAGTCTGTGTCTGAAGAGAATCGAGTGTCTGTATCCCTGGCAGACACAAGCAGACATTAGAATGAAAATTCATATCAACGCCAACAATAAATAACAGGTGGAGGCATGCGCTTACTGAGTATAGGAGAACTCTGTTGGTATTTCTGGTGCTGCTATCATTTCTGTAACATCTTCTGGGTAACTTCAACTTATGACTGGCTTGAGATCCTCAGAAAATACAAGACGGGGGAGGTTGCATGTGACCTAGAATATGAAACAGTAATTTTGAGAGCAACACACGCAGAGTTATTACATGTTTCAGCACAGAGGAAAGAATATGTTACAAAAAGCAAACATCAAATATACGGATGGTCACAGAAATCACATCCTCTGGAGTAAGCAAAGGTTTCTTTGATGTCATTCGGAGGGGGAGGGAGAGAAAACACAAAGGTTTCACATGGTAACAGGGGGCGTACACAAATGCTCCTGTCAGGCTCAGCTGTCTAGTCATTGGCTCCCTCTCTTTCTCTGCTCCCCTTCGTTTACAGACAACGTCATGCAATGAAGATCGGAGTGTCTTCCTCAATGGCCAAATATGGCACTGCCCTATCCGCCCCATTCGCATCTCAACCAATCAAAGGACAGTATCAACATCAACAAGATACCACAGTCCACAGAGAAACTATTGCAAGGTTGTAATATGTAGATTAATAGGAAATACATTAAACGGGTGAGTAAACATAACTGTTGATATTAGGATTCGTACTTGGTCCGTGAATTGAAAAGCAAACGTGAATCCTCCTTAACGGTCGTGGAAGTCAATAAAAGCACTACAGAGACAACTGTTCAGTGTTGAAAAGGCTAAAATAAACTCCACCCTCATGTGCCCACTCTCCGTGCAGGCAGTGGCTCTTTCAGCCCTAAAACAGGCAGAGATGACACAAAGTATGTCCTTTTATTTAATAGCAAAATGTAAGTAGCGAGCAAACTTAAAAGACACCTGATGTAAATGTTAGAAATGAGCTCCTCTCCCTCACGATGCCCCGATGATGATGGCCCACATAAGCCAAATGGGGGTGTTATCCAGCCCATTTTTTTATTATTAGTAACTAAAATCGTCGTAAATTCCTCACACCATCAAACACTCAGTCGGTCACTATGTAGGAGTTCGATACGACCGAGCTGGTTTTCGCTTAAACGGGATATTTATCGCTTTAAAAATGTTTTTAAAACGCCTATTTCCTTGATAGTGAGGTGATACTGCATGACAAGACGACGGGAATCTATGGGTGTAGACTGAAAAAAGTGGCGCCAAATCGAGGAGTGTATCTCATAAACTTGTGAGTGCGAAGCGAGGCTGGGAGATTTTTCCCAATAAAACCAAACTCTGAATTCAAACCGCGTTGCTTCCCGCAATTCGACAACGCGACCGAGTATCGGCTCAGTTCCCTCCAACAACGCCGACGAGGACATGCTCTTCGTCGGCTCCTGTCAAAATTGACACCGGTGCGCTGCTGGTGCTAGCGCCGCTAGCTAGGCGACCGAGGATTTTTGGTTTCTTTCCCCCCCAGCGTCAGCTAGTTGAAATTTGATAAAGTCAGCCCGCAATACTCGGTCTCAAACGATCTGAGGTTCGCTGGACGGGAATGGCGACGGTTCCGCGCAGCCCGTTATAGTTAGTTGTCGGGAACATGCCAGCGTTTACTCACGCTATGTAGTTAGACCATAATAACAAAACAACGCAAGCCCTACTGTACTAGCGCAAGCTAATATTAGCTAATACACAATAACGCTTGACTCCAATGTTCCCGGTGACAATAACTACCTCCCGTCTTCGCATCATTCTTACCCAGTACTCACCCGAGGACGAAGCCACCGGCCATCCTGAATATTCTGCGACCAGCGAGCTGGGAATAACTCCCAATAGTTAGCTATGCTAACTGCTAACGTTACCTAAAAAAAACATCACGTCCTTGCGTCCTCCATCTTGCCTCGGGAGTTCCAGCGCCGTATTGCATAAGCAACAAACACTTTGTTTACAAATATATAAAGTGCGAGCAAGTCGCCCGGGGAGCCAAAACCAATCTTTCGGCGACGAACCGTATATTTTGGGCCAGTGTGCCAAAAATCCAGTTCGTTAGCTTGCTAACAACCGAAGTAGCCATGTACCGCGAGCTAGCGGAGCGACTTGGTTCAGGCAGACATCCGCGCTCTGGGCTCCTCTAGAGCTAGCCCGGCTAGCTAGACGGCTAGCAAAATACAAATCAACTAACTTCCAGATAGCTCTCCGCCATTTTACAGCTAACTTACCTGGTTGTGAAATGTAGTCCCGGTAGAATCGTAACTTTTACTATTTCTATACAGCCTCCGTCTGAATCCCGCTACAATTCGGTAAAAAGAGTTTAAAAGTCGCGGTCAGAGGCGGTTTCGGACGTTCTCTCACCCCGCTTGCTCCGTAGTTCGGTTTGTTGTTTCGACGACCTGGGAGGAGGAAATCCTGGTGCAGAGCTACCACCTAGCGGCCGCACTGCCCCCGTCGGATACACCGTTGACGGCCTGACATCTAGCGGCCGCCGTCCACTTCTACACCCGGCGATCATCTCCCTCCGTCTCCCGCAAGCCGCTGTGGGAAAAGTCGGGAGGATCTGAACCGAGTCCAGAGACAGTATAGAGTTTATATTCAGAGCTCAATAGCACCACGGCGTCCCTGCTTCTGTATAGTGCTTAGGATAAACCTATCACTAAAGTGAGTTTAGTCAAATCCTTTTTGTGATCCAGGGGTTGATGTTCATCCATATATGCATCCTACCTACCTATCTATCTGTCTACCTATCTATCTGTCTACCTATCTATCTTTCTTTCTATCTATCCATCCATGTATGCATCTGCAGCGAGATTCAGAGAATCAGTCTGGTCTTTGCCTGCAAGCTGCTCCCATAAGCAAATATTTTTGTAACCATCAAAATCTAAACGCCGTTCGGGCTCTAGCTAAAAGATTGTCTACAAGGACGTTTTGAAAAAGTCACATCAAACCTCAACTGAGAGAAAAAAAATTAACGTGTCTAATTGATCATGTTTTATATATTCTGTAAAACTGGAATAATTCGTGAGGAAAATCCAGGATACTCATTTGATGAAGCTATACAGTACAAGCCCTCTCTAAGTGGGTAACAAGGCTGAGTTGGTGTCTTCTAAACACCATTTCAAAACAGATGTATTTAAAAAATTCAAATCAATGTAACAGTAATCAAAGATAAACATGGCTCAGGTCCAAAAATTAAAATTTATTCTCTCGGTTACACAACAGATTATATGATGGAATGATAATAATCTCACAACACACCGATGAATTGCAGGTCCTCAAATACAGTTGATTTTTGTCAATCAAAAAGTAAAGTCTTAATGGATTCATTAATCTACCATTCTAAATGCCCATACAGAACAGAAAACATTGAGGACATTAAGTCAGAAAAATGTAACACCCTAGACAGAGTAAAAGAGCAGCACACAATGTATGAAAACAGAAATATTACATCCCCCAAATGTATAAAACAAAACAACAAAATGAGACGTGAGTAGATATACCTATTGGAAGGCACCTTTGGCAAGAAAGCGTGCTGCAAAATGTGAATTGTCTTTTACTGTGTATTTAGGGGTTTCAGTACTCACTAATGAAAATCAAATTTTAAAATTAATAATCTTATCTCGATATTAACAGCTATTTACTATGTCAGTGATTGTCAAAATAGTATTCTTGTGACATTTACTTGTTCTGTCATTCTCATACAGACAAAATTGTCCATATATAGATATATATATATATATATATATATTTATTACACGTTATCTACATTTATTAATAAAATATACAATATCATAAGACAGTGAGAAAGCAGCATTCAAGTTCAGCAAGAGTCTTTGATTCCCTTAAGAGATATAGGTTTTGAGCTTCTGTGATATGGCTTCACAGCAGATTGGACACTTGTCGAGTGACTTTGAACATTCCTCGCAAGTGAGCAGATGACCACATGGGATGAAGACAACACAAAAATCTCTGTCCAAACATATTTTACACTGTTTTTCCCTCTGCAACACCTTTAGTGTCTCTAGCGGGTCTTCATCTGAAAGAGAGAGAGGGAGAAAACATCAAAACTCGTGTGTGTGTGTGTGTGTGTGTGTGTGTGTGTGTGTGTGTGTGTGTATATATATATATATATATATATATATATAAAAATATCACTGCTGCTCAGGGTTTGTTTTATGTTGTCAACGGTAGCCTTTGTTTATGCTATGAGCATGGCTCAGTGTACAGGAGGTGCAGTACCTTGCTTCTCTGTCGTGGCAATATAACTCTCTGGTGTGTGGTTAAGGTAATCCTCTGTAAGTTCTTCCAGGCTGGAGTAGCCTGAGCCTGTCCTACTGATCTTTTCGAGGATGGTCTTTTCCACCACAAAGGGCTTTAGACCCATCGCTAAGGCCTTCTGAGCCAAGGCAGACTGCAGTACCCCTGAACAAACAGGAAACATCAGCGTACACAACTACTCATTTTATCCTGTTACATTATTTTAGTTTGTTACTGATACAAGTTAACTTTTTTTTGACATTTTCTTAAAGTGCAGTAGATTGTTTAAATTTATATTCCAAAATAAAGGGTTGTCAAAATAAAAATATTTACCATTCCTATCTCCCGAAAATCCATTCTGATGACTGGACGCCTGGAAAAAACATGGTCACATAGTTATTTTCAGTATAAGTTTAGTAAAACAAAGCCTATAACTACAAACAAGACTACTTTGGATTAAGATATCTCCAACACACACACACACACACACACACACACACACACAAAAGTAAGTATTTTTTTCTGGAAAACAACACAGCACACCAAATAATTTTTTCAGCTAGATGGGAAATGATATAAATGATAAAACTGTTATGCATCACAGGACTGTGTGCATCACTGTAATTAAATGGCTGGAGATATGAATCAGACGGATTATGGAAGGAAGGAAAGAGGTCACAGAGAGAACTTGGATTAAGGCTGAAAAAAAAAAAAAAATCAGGCAATGCAATAACAATTAGTTTGATTTTTTTTTTTCAGTTTTGGATTTAAATATTTTGTCTAAAAGGAAGCACCACAAAGAGCTATCATATTTACTTTGATCCCACCTACTTTTGTTGTCCTGAATCATTATTTAAAACAGATACATCTTAGCATATAATTAAAAACCCAGTTAAGCAAATATTTGGCTGAGAAATCAGGTGTTTATTAGACTTCTCTTAGTCCTTGTCCTTATTAATGAAATCCAGTTTCTTGTAAATATGGAAATTTACAAAATCAGACAATTTGGCAGAGTTAACAATAACTTGGTTAACATGTAAACGTAAAAACACTGAAAGCTTACAGCTCTATTTTGTTGTGGGTTTTGCAGCTGGATGTTGCTGACAAATTCTTGCCCTTTTTCCTCCAACAGGAATCTGCATCTGATTAAAACACATTATTGAATTAAAACTAAAGAAAATGCTACAGGAAAAAAAAAAAAGGATTTGCATATACATGTTAAGATAAGGGAACATTAGTGTTGTTCTTACCCAGGGTAGTGTTTGGCATGTTCTTCCCAAGGGTCTTCCTCAGGCTTCCAGCTTTTCAAACCTCCATGACAGCAGAAACACAAGACCTTGTCTCCTATCCCTGTAAGCACACACAATTTAGCCCTGTTTGCATTCATAGCGATGATCAATTATCCATGAACTGTATACTACTCAAAGTTTTCAAATGTTGCTCTATGTTTCTCTAATCCCAAAATTTCCCCTTAGTCAGGCATCTGTGCTCTACCTGTACTGTAGAAGCCAGCTCTGGCAAGTCTCTCATGGTCAATGGGGTGCTGGACTGCAAAACTACCAAGCCTCTCCTCAAAACTGCCCATAGGGACGTGAGTATTTCCATATTGTCTAGTGCCACACTCCTCCTCCCCCTCGCCCCCCTGGAACGGGATGTTGCCCACATCGTGCCCAAGGATGAAAAAGCAATTGGGAAAATGTTTGGTATGTTCTCCCCAGGCATTATCCCCTGCCTCCCAGCCAGCAAGCATGCCACCACAGCAGAAGCACTGCACCCGGTCGCTCTCTCCCAAGTAGTAGAGGCCAGCTTGGGCCAGATCTTTGGGGCTCAAAGGCACAGTAGAAGGCCAAGAAGAGAAGGTCTGACGCCGGGCTTCCTCACTCTTCATGTGAGGAGCCATAGGGTAGGGGGACTCATCAACCACCTCTCCTGTTCTCAAACGATATTCCCGGTCTTCTGCTTCGTCATTGTAGATGGAACCATTACTCAGTGTGGTATCAGAGCTTGGGTTAAAACTGGTGCGGTGGGTACAGCTGAGAAACCTGCATGTTGGGGAAACCTGTAACAGAGGAATTGTATGATTTAGCTACTTAGAACTGAATGAAAAATAAAAAGTAAATTCACATTAATGCTATTATGATTACCTCTTTATGTCTCTCTACAGGTGTGTCTCCCCTGCTCCAGTTTTCCACAGTCTTCTGACAGCTGAAACAGCGGACACGGTCAGCATGGCCGGTGAAGTAGAAGCCGGCCCTGGCCAATCTCTCTGCTGGCACCTGCTGGGCCAGGCTGGTGCCACAAAACGAGTCCAGACGACTGTTCATCAAGGAAAAATCAACCGAGTGATCGGTCTCCAAATCGCTGTCTTGTCCGAGATCACACATGATAGAACCTGCCGACTGGGCTCACTTGATGGACAGAATGTCTGCTGATAATACTGAGAGAAAAAATACATTGTAGACATTAGGTGACCGTAAATATTGTTAAGCAAATACGTAAAAAAAAAAGAAAAAGGGTTAGATGATATCAGAAAAATCTCCTCTTGCTGGTCTTATGAGCATTTAGCAAAGGATAAAAGAAAACAAAGTAGCTTAGTGTCTAGAATACACTTAGAAAATAGAGGGTTGCTGTGCCTTTAAGAGAAGCAGCAAGACTGTAATCACATGGAGGCATTGGATATTCCATGTGAAGGGTGGGCACTGGTGTGGCAGGATTGTCTGCAGGCTTGGTACACACCAATATGGTAGTATTTCAAAGGGTGTATCCTTTGGCAGTCTAACAACATAACCTATGGCAAAGGACCAAGAGGATATGAGACAGTTCCGCATGTGTTGATCATCAAATGCAAAAACACTAACAGAATGTTTAAGCCATACAACTAAAAAGCTCAGCATTATGAAGGCGTGACCTGTTATAATAACCAAAAAGGTACATGGTATGATTTCTAAATTATGATGTAATAAATCATGGGAAGCATGCCTCACGCCCTCTTATAAATATTTTCCGAGAGGGTGGAACTTTAACGTTTTCATCACTGTGTTGCTGTCACATGGCAATTAACTTAAGTGCCGGAAAGATTTATTTTGCTGCACATTAACTAAACTCTGAGCAATTCAACCAACAGCACAATTAACATCTTTGTACACGGGGCGTGTGTTGTGATCACAGTATATCAGCACTGATTACACAACTATTTAATGGTCCTCTGGTACCTTTACTACCTGTGATCTTTGAACTATGTTGTGTTTTGGCATTTTCCCAGTCAACTAAACAAACAGCAACGTTTGACATAAGCTTCTGTAAGGTAACGTCTTAGGCATCGGTAAAGACACGGACTAGATCTGAACTCGGTCCAAATTGCTTAGCACAAAGTTTTAACGTACTTGCACTCAGAGGTTTTCAACCACGTGATAACAAGACACCAAGTCATAACTCAGAAACCCATGAGCTACTTAACTTATAGTTATGGTTTGACTGTATCGACTAGCCCCGAAAGCTCCAGAAAGGTCACGCAGTTTTGCGTTTAACAAAAGCGATACCACAGCCCCGTAGTCTCCGGTAGCTGAACGTCGATGACAGCAAACTAGCTGCCGCTCGCCTCTAAGACGCTGCTACGGCTCAGTGGCGCACTTATAGCTCGACACAAAGAGGTAAACGTCCGCTCGGTACGACCTCTGTAAGGTTTGAAAACAGCTGTGCTGGATTTCGACTTCGGTGCTCGTAAGCTGTAATGTTAGGTTAGTAAACAGGACTGCGAAGATCTCATCTACAGCTATCGACAATCGTTAGCTAGCTGCGTTAGCTAGCTAGCTATTATACATAATGCCGTGTCCGAGTCACTGCGTCCAGAATCGTCGTAAAACTTCAGTAATAACCGTTTAATTACAGCCAACTCACCCGCCCTGACCTGAGCCGGCCTCGGTGCGGACACCGCCTACAGGAGATACCAGCGATTAGAGGACTATTATATGCGACCTCGCTTCAGGAAGTGAAAGGAAGGGAGTCGGCGAATGCGCATCTCCCCCCGCGCACCCCAGCTGACCTCGGCCGTGACGTCACGAGAGTCGCGGGGTTCCGGCGGAGGGTCCCCAGTGGAACCCCCCCCCCCCGCCGCTCGACGGTCTGCAAGAATTGCTTCCTTTTTGTTCCGTTTTGATATATTTCATAGTGCTTTTTGTATTTAAAATCCCTTTCCTCAAGTAATGTACTTATACAAATCAGATACCTCCTGATTTGTACCTCAGTAGTTTACAGTTTTGCCATTTTAAACCTGATACTACATTATACTCCAGTACATTTATGATACCATGACTATCTACTCCACATTTATCTGCTAGAGCTAAAATTACTTTAAATTAAAAGGATATGGATGCTCCGCCTCAGCTTGTTACATCAAAAATGCTGCTTACAGTTTAATGCAGGAGTTATCATTTTCCAGTTGTGTATTATATTGTAACTGAAAGAACCCACTTGCATAATGGGAGCTTTTACTTTTAGGCAAAATTTGTTGATAATTCTATCATACTTTTACAACTTTAAATTACAGGACTTTTAATTGTAATTTACTAGTAAAACATTGTGAGAGATCAGTTCACTGCAGCACTGGAGATCCTCGAAAACAAGATTTTCAGCAGATCTCAAAATACATTTTAAAGTTTAGAGACAGGGCTACAATTTTGGTTTCTAAGGAATCCTCAAAGTACCCTGGAAACACCTACCTATGACCTGTGCTTTTCAGTAGCTCACATTTTTGCCATAACTATTTTCATAAACTCTTTCAGTGTATGCCTGCTCCCTAGCTAATGGGTCATCCTATGAATAAAATAACAAATCTGGAGTAAACATTGTCCACAGAATAGATGGCAACTATTGCCTCAATAATTAAGCTTGTCAATAGATCGGAAGATAGGCAGCGAACGATATTTGCTAGATCAAGTGCTTTCAGGTACAATAAATAAATAAATCCCAGACACAATTTGTTAAGAGGCTGAAATGTGATTTTTATTGATACTTTTTTGTAACAGTTTAAACTTAATAGGAAAAAGGGTGCAGACTTAGACTGCGCTTGACCACGCTCAGTGCAGGAGAGTGTTTTTGATCAGACATCGAAGATCTGTGCAGCCTCAAATCCCTAGCTGGCGAGCTGTTGGACTAATGCGGTTCAGTCCAACTTTTATCCCTGACACTGTCTCATCTTCCACCTGTTACACAGCTAAATGTGTCAAACCAGCCCGCTGAAGGACGATTGACTGGGATGAGAATTCTCATTATGTAACTTGACAATGGTGGGGATTTAAGCTGGAATATGATTCGTGGGTCAGTAAAAGTATCATCCCTCCACAATCCGACGAAGTATGTTACCCAGGCTGCCCTTGGCTATCTGGAGGGGGGTCTTCTCCTCTTTGTTCTCAATGTAGATGCTGGCTCCATGTTCAACCAGCAACTTGGCAGCTTCTACACGCTCCTCATCACAAGCCAGGTGGCTGTAAAAAAAACATGCATGGAGAATTGTAAATACACAAATATTTTATAAGTTTTCAATTTAAAAAGAACTATATGACAATTCCATTCCAAGGTACAAATCTCAGATTGGTATCTCAAATCTATCTATCCATCCATCCTGTACAAGTTACCAGTCTGTCACAGGGCCAACATATCGAGACAACCAACCAGTCAAACTCACACTCACACCTATGTACAGGTTCAAGGCGAACATACTAATTCCACACAGAAAGGCCCTTGCTGGATTTGGCGTGTTAGGTGACAGTGCTACCGACCGTGGCTCCCTATCTCAAATTCAGCCGAAAGCAAACCTATCTGCATGGTTGGATACCAGTAAAAGTAAGAGAGCAAATGTGTTTTTAATCTTGGTGAAATCACCCTTAGCGGGTTTGAGTCAGCAGACATAATTCTCTATCAAACAAATACATATTTACACATACAGTGGTGTGTTGCCCTGTGAGTCCTGGATGTTAGTTGAGGCGCTCTGTTTGAGAAGCAGCTGGATGAGGCGGTAGTTGCCCTTGGCAGATGCTCTGTGAAGGGGGGTGGACTCCAGCTTGTCGGTGACATTTGGGTCTGCTCCGTTTTCCAACAACAGCAAGGCAATCTATAAAAAGGGCAAGCTGTGCTACACACAATTTATCGACATGCATCCTACTTTTAAATTACTACACTGCACTTTTAAATTTACATGAAATCCATGTTTTCACATCCTGTCAGTTTTGAAAAGGCATGCCACTGTTCACACGTCAAAACATGAACTGTGGCATAGTATGAACTAACCCAGCTAAGGAAGTGAGAGTAAAACCTAGAACCAGAACCCCTGTTACTACTGGGAAAGCAGTAGGTGATATGATGTCTATTTATTCTCAAATCAATTTTTTTTTTTTTTTTTTGACCTACAGCAAATTTTGTATGATTACTTTTTACATCCAGCAAATACACTTAAAATTCAGATGTCAAGTGTTATTGCAATTTTCTGCACATTGTTGTGTGGTACAACAAAGACAGCAAAGTCCTATTCTGTGTCCTAATTCCATAATAAATTGTAAATTGTGCACTCTATACTAATTGATTCAGTATAATGTGTTTTGCAGTTGGTATACAAGAAATATATGTGCTTTACTAATAGGAAATGATATGGCCTGACCCATCAAGCTTCATCTTTGGAGTGCCACTGTCTAATAAGCTATAAAAGGAGAGTATAACTTATTACCTTGTAGCAATTTGCTACCATTGGGTTGATTGTGATACATGTAGCTAAAAATATTTTGTGTAATGCACTTCTTCAGGTGAACTCAAGACGGGTTACTTAAAGACGTCCCTCCTGAATAACCCATGTCTACAAGCCAAAAGCAGGAGCAAAGGGTACATAGGAGGGAGGTGCATCACTTCCTTTGGCATTTTTACAGACAAGACTCATAAGTACAGCTAATAGCATGGGGGACATCCCTGCCATGCATATTAGATGTGAAGGAAATCCCTGGTTAAATAGCAAAAAACCAGACTAAAATTGTTGACATTTGGAGAAGGTAATATTAATCCGAGTCTAAGGCTTTAACACCATGTCACAAATTATAACATTCAGAATGAAACTGGAAACATACACTCTCTTTAGTTGGAAACGTCAGTTTCTGATTTTACGGACTTTCCTCATACTGAGTTGAAAACTGGTAATATATAAAAAACACCCACATATTTTTTTTTTAGAAAACTAACTAAGCTTAACTTTCATTAACTTCTTTTTTTTGGTCTATCTTGGTATAAGAAAATAAAAACATAATGTGTGTGTGACAATAAGACTGGACTCTACTCGGTTTTCACAAGCTAATGAATTGTTACAGACAAATGTCTTTATTAAGGACTTAATATGTAGGTAGTGTTGCCTATTTTCTCTGTGACTTTCTCACTAGTATCACACTTAAATCTCATATTATAATCATCATTATGTGGGGCATGAGGGGTAAACCCTTGAAGAGTATCACTGGGAATTTCCCAATAAAGTGGCTATCAGTTTAGAACTGTTATTGCAACAACCATAGAATAATAAAAACAATTTTGAGATAGCGCTGTTCTCAAAATATTAAATGCACTGTCCTACTAAACAATGACAGTACCTGCTACATTATATTATAGAGACAGATAGCAATGTTATCATGCAGTACATGTACATCAAAGTGAGCTATCTACCTCAGTATGAGAAAATAACAGCTAAGTATAAATAAATAAATAAATAAATGAATGAATGAATGAAAGAAATCGAAGTCTCCTTGAGCCCAAGGTGTAAAATCAACAGTCCAAAACCTTAAGGTATTCTATTTAAAATGCAGTTGGGAAAGCAAATGGTCATATTTGAGAGGCTTCAACAAAGGAACATTTTGATTTTTTGGCCCAAAAAAAAAATTAATTAAAAAAAAAAAAATGTATAGCTTATAAATAGTAAGCATTTAATCTTCTGTTGATAAAATGATTGATTAATTAATAATTTGTTGTAGCTCTAAATGTATTTAGAAATAAATAGATATCAGAACTATAACACTATTACAAATAAAATATAAATTACATTCATATGGCTATACTTAAAGGTCTTGCAAAAAAAAGAATACAAATTTATGAGCACAAGCTTGGATTAGGTGGATCAAACTGTCAGCTAATATTACTGCAACCTGGGAACCTTACCTCATATCTGTCTTTAGAGGCAGCATAGTGCAGAGGGGTGCATCCATTTTGATTAACAGAATTCAGCTGAGCTCCTTTGGATATTAGCGATCTCACTATGTCTTCTCTGCCTGCAGATGCAGCAATATGAAGTGGGGTCCACGAGGCCTGGAAAGTAACACATCACATGTAGTTATTCCACAAAACAAAGTAAACTGGATAATTTTCAGATTACTCAATATTGTGATATATAATGATACAAACGCACACAGAATTTGTTGAAAGCATTTTTCTTGGACGTGAGAAAATATTCAGACACCTTTCACTTTTTGCAGTTTATTGTGCTGTGGATTTCATTTTAAATGGATGTCCTTAGAGGCAATATACCCTTTTGCCCATCAATAAAAACACTCAATCCATCCATAGTGACAAAGCTGAAAAAAAAAAACCTTCAACTGAATATCTCTCTCATTTATAAAAGTATCTAGTCCACTAATTATTTTTAGAAACTGCTTTGGCAGAAGCTACAGCTTCAAGTCTTCTTGGGTAAATCTCTACAAGCTTCGCACACCTGGATTTGGGCAGTTTGTCCCATACTTCCTAGTAGATCCTCTCAAACTCTGTCAGATTGGATGAGAAGTATCTGTGAACTCCCATCTTCTGGTCTCACTACAGATGTTCTATGGTCTTTAAGTCTGATCATAGTTTTGGGCTGTATGCTTCTGGTCATGCTGAAAGGTGAACCAAAGACCTAGACTCAGGTTGTGTGCACTGTCAAGTCGGTTAGCATAATTTGGATGCATTAATCCTTTCCACAATTCTCACCAGTCTCCCTGACCCTGAGAAGTCCCCCATAGCATGATGCTGCCACCAGCCTGCTTCACCATAGGCATGCTATTAACCAGGTGATGAGCAGAGCCTGGTTTTTTTGAGACAAAGTGCTTAGAGAGTCCCAAAGGGTTTAGTTTTTGTCACCTCAGACCAGGGAATCTATACCTCATGCTCTTAGAGTCCTTTAAATGTTGTTTGGCAATCTCCAAGTGGGCTGTCACATGCCTTTTCCCTCAAAATGGCCTCCATCTAGACACTTTACTATAAAGGCCTTATTGACACAGCGCTGCTGAGATAGTCGTACTTCTGGCTGATTCTCTGCAGAGGACTTCTGAAACCCTGTTAGAGTGACCATTGTGTTGTTGGACACCTCATGACCAAGGCCCCTCTAGACACATTACTCAGTTTGGCTGAAGGTCCAGGACGAGTCCTGGTGGTTCCATTTAACTATTATTGAGGTCCCCGTGCTCCTGGGACACCCAGAGCTTTAGAAGTGTTTTTTGACAGTTGCACTGATCTATGTCTCGCCACGATTTTAGCACTGAGGTCTACAGAGAGTTCCTTGGATTTCATGTTTTTTGTTCTGACACACAGTGTGAAGACGGGGACCTTATATACACAGGTGAGTGTCTTTCTAAATGATGTCCAATCAGTTCAGTTTCTTATATATAAAAGTGAAAAGACTACATCAAATCAACTGTCAATACAGGTTACACTCCTACATGAAAAGCAGAAATTCAAAAAACTAAATTGCATAAAAATTTATAGATATTTATATATATGACTACTGTAGAATTTGAAATTTGCTATTTTTAAGCCACAGTTTGGGTTGTTGTTGTTGTTGTTGTTGTTATTGTAGGACCACATTGAATTATAGGATTCACCTGTCTAGTATTAATTGTCATCCCTCCAAAACATTAGAGGACAAAAACACTGCTTCACATCTTTGTTTTACACAGAAAAATTAAAATGTTTAAACAAACAATCAAAAAATGTCTACATCATCTTGCAGATTCACTTCAACTCCCAGGTCAAGCAGAAACTCTACAATGTTGGTATGTCCAGCAGAACAAGCCCAGTGAAGAGCGGTTCTACGGTCCTGAAATCACAGAAACACGAGGATGAAAACGTTGAAAACTTCACTTGGCATTTGTCACCGTCACATAATGCAAACAAGCAAACAAAAGCAGGTGCAACAGGAGCTTTGCTTGGTCATGCATTCTTACCTGGTCCGTTTTGCAGGCAAGCGTTTTATCTGACAGAATACACTGTCTTAACTTCTCAAACTGCCCCGTGTAAGCAAAATTACAGACCTCGACATTAGACACGGAGCCGTCCATCGTTAAATATGAACCAAATGTCAGACTAAATGTTTAAGAGCGCACAGCCTCGGTGAGTTGGAGCCGCTTCCTCTCAGTTTTGAACACAGACGCGATCACTCAGGAAGTTATGAGCTCCACTTCCGCATGGTGTTTTCCGCCTTCAAATTAAAACACCGTCGTTGTTACGGCGTGACATCGAGACGGATCATCATTCCTCTTTGACCTGCAACGGTGTAAGAAATATCCAGTCATTCATTTACGACGTGAAAAAAATCTAGATCAAAAGCGATTTAAGTAAAAGTGTAAAAGTAGTATCAGCAAAATGTTCTCAAAGAAATAAAAATGCCGATTTTACTGAAAATTCTCCAGACTTTGATACATTATGTAATTGATATAAATACTGATGTATCAGTGTAGACGCAGTATTTTAATGTTATAGCTGGACGAGACAGAGCTATTTTAACTACTTTATATAAATTTAGCTAATAAAGTCCAGTGGTTTCCATCCTGGGGTGGGACCCCTCCAAACGGCCACCAAATAAATCCAAGAGATTTCTGTAGTTGTTTTACAGTGATTATATGGATTTTCAATATATTTTTTTATATTACTTGTTTGTTTTATCGTTTCTCTTTCATTTAGATATTTCACTGATCATACGCCAGAAGTGCTAGAAAATGGTTTTATCTCGAGTAATGCATTTTATAAGTTTATCATACTGTTTGCATTTTTCTGTAGAATCATAATCTGCAAAGTAATTACTAATTATAATCGTAAATTAAATGAGGTGCATTAAAATTGGATATAGTGGAGTACAAATAAGTAACCTAAAATGAAATACTCAAGTAAATTACAAGTGCCACAAAATTGTACTTAGGTACAGTACTTGAATAGATGTACTAAGTTACTCTCCATCGCTGTTGACCCAATTGTTCATTCAATAATCATACCATATCATATTTTTTCTTGAATCACTGATTGAAAGGGGAGATATGGAAAGCCACACAAGGACGGTCCTTGTGGCACTGAAACGCAATTACAAGGCGTTTTATTTTGGTGGCTACAGTTGGTGCCTGAAGGAAGTGTTAAACGCGACAAAATGGCGGCGTCGAGTCCAGACTGAAAAACAAAGCAACCAAACTTAACCCGGGTCCGTTACCCACCTGTTACCCACCTGTTACCCACCTGTTACTAGCGCTCAGGATCGCTTCCATCCACACGTCTATATCATGGCAAACACGCTAGTAAGTTTAAAACTTCGACCGCTGAAATCAACCAGCTAACAGCTGAGTGTTTCCCCGGTTAGCTAGCTTCCAACGTGCCCCCCTTTCTTTTACAATGAACAGTCGCAGATGCTGGTGATTAGCATTTAAATGTGATTTTTTTCACCGCAGGATTTCAGGACCCATGTCGACCAGTCATGCAGATACTCAGAAGAATTTGTCAACATTTACTACGACTGCATGGACAAGAAAAGGAGGGTGGGTAATGGTTCTGTTTAGTTCTCTGAATTGGAAAAACCTCCGTACTCCGGCTATTTTAAACAAGCACAGCAGAGCTTGACCTATGCGTGGAAGGTATTGTCGATTTTAGGTTATCAGATTTATCCGCAATGGTGTATTTATCGGATAATTGTCACTGATATGTTAGGTTAGGTTCATAAATAGTGTGACAGCGACACAACCTTTTCAACTTTGCTTCTTTAAGCAGCCACAGTGGACTTTAAATGAAACAACCAAGATCCGATTTAAGTCTAGACTTTCAGCGTTAGTTTAACAAATGTTTCGCTTGACTTTGGGAAATAGAGCAGTTTTTATACATAGTCCCTCATTTATAGGGGCTCAGAAATAATTGGACAGTTGACAGTTGATCAGTTTCATTGCCAGGGCATTTTATTTTGGTAGGTACTTTTGCCAGTTTTCATTGTTTGGCCTGTTCCCTCATTTTTTCATGACAAGTGAAGCAGATAAAAGGTCTTGAGTTGATTCCAAGTGTTGACTTTGTATTTGGTAGCTTTCATGTTAACTTTTAATGTGTTACAAAGATGTGTTAATGCAAATGTAGGCTGAAAAATATAACAAACCTATGAGGCAGAAGCAGAAACTTTAGCAGTGGACAAATCAACAATTTGGTTTATTCTTCAAAAGACAGAATAAACTGGTGAGCTCAGTTACACCAAAAGGCCCAGAAGACCATGGAGGACAAAGAGGATGAACACAGAATTCTTTCCTTAGTGAAGAAAAACCACTCTCTGGGGGGTTAGTCTATCATTGTCAAAGTCTACAATCAAGAGACGTCTTCATGAATGTGAATGCAGTGGGTCAACCACAAGGTGCAAACCACTGGTACCACTGAAGAACAGAAGGGCCAGATGAGACTTTGTCAGAAAACATTTAAAAAATCCTGCACAGCTCTGGAACCAGATTCTTTAAACAAATGAAACCAAGATGAAGTTGGACCAGAATGATGAGAAGAGAATGGAGAAGAGAATGAATGATTCCTGATCCACCGTCGCCACATCACCTGTCAAACATGGTGGACACAGCATTGTGTCATAGTCATGTACAGCTGCCAGGGGAACAGAATCACTGGTGACTACTGAAGATGTGACTGCTGATGGAAGCAGCAGGATGAATTCTGAAATGTACACAGCTCTACTATCTGCTCAGATTCAGCCAAATGCTGCTACACTGATAGGACGGTGCTTCATAGTACTGATGGATAGTGACCCAAAATATACTGCGAAGGTAACCCGAGAGCTTCTAATGGCAAAGATATGTAAAATTGCTCAATGACCAATGACCTCAACCCAACTGAACATGCCTTTCATTTTCTGAAGACAAAACTGAGGGCAGAAAGACCCACAAACAAGCAGCACCTCAGGGCAGCTGAGCTAAAGTAAAGGTCTGGCAAAGCATCTCAGGGGAGGAAACTTAGCATTTGATGATGTACATTGATTCCAAGCTGTAGACAGTCAGTGACTGCAAAGGATTCTCATTCATGTATTAAAAACAGCCCTCGTGATTGTGTTAGTTTATAAAATTCCCTCAAAGCCCCCGAAAATGAACTATGTATAAAGATCGCTGATGGTTAATTTAAATTTTTAGATTTTTTTGGAAAACCCTGGAATTAAAGCTGAAAGTCAGTCATATCTTGATTCATCTGATTCAAATCCATCGTGGATGTTATGTGGCACAATTGCAGAAGTTGTTTCACTGTCTAAAGGCCTCTAATTATTATCTGATTCTATCTGATCAGATAATCTTCTGATTTCATTGTGCCCTGCATAAATTCAGGGCACCTTGTGTCAAATGCTGTAGAGCAGCCCTTTTACTTAACCGAGCCTACATGTTGTAGTCTGGATGGTGTTCTTTTCTTAATAAAAGCATTTTTCTTTCTTTTGTGAAGATGGAGCTGTTGTGACTTTTCAAAGAGCTCTGATTTTGTTTCATCTGTTAAAGGATGCTCTTCCAGAAGCACTCTGGCTTGTCCACATGCATTTTTAGCAAAATCCAAGCAGGCTTTTTGATGTTTCTTTTTCTAAAACTGGGTCTTTCTCCGTGGAGCACATTCTTTCAGAAAATGACACAAGGTGCAACTTATCACTCTTGTACCTTCATCTTCAGGATCAGGTTTTATCCATTTTAAGTTTTCCTTGGTTCTACTTCCACCATTCACACTCAGTCTGTTGAATTTTGGGTTAGTTTTCTTCTTGCAGCCACATCCAGGGAGTTTTTACAGTCCTCATGGACCTTAACTTATTAATAAAATTAGTAGCTATAATCACAGGAAAATTAAGAAGCCTGGAGATTTTTTGAAGCTTTTCTTCCTTATCTCTTCAGACAGCTCTTCATTTCTTTCTCTTGACCATGTTCAGCTTGGTGAGCACAATAATTCCGAACAGCACAATGAGGACTTTCTTCATTTAGATAGTGAACTGATTAAGGTTAAAGATACCTGTGATACTAATTGAAGAAAACAGTAATGGTCGCACTAGAGAGCAAACACTATGTTCTACTTTTGGTTGATGTCATTGTTTCTATTAGTCTTGTTACTAACTGTCATTATTTACCGGCTCCTATGTCTCAGAACTTGACGCGACTCTACCTGGACAAGGCGACGTTGGTGTGGAATGGCAATGCAGTGTCAGGACAGGACGCTCTGGGCGACTTCTTTGAATCTCTGCCATCAAGCGAGTTCCAAGTTCAAACACTGGATTGTCAGCCAGTGCATGGTTAGTGGGACAAACACGGTACCATTTCAAAATGTAACTGGTGATTCTCAAATGTGTTTAAATAAAGAGCTTTATTAATCCCCAAGAGAAACTGCAGTGTTGCAGCAGCCACTTCACATAAGTCACAAAAAACGAGGTAGCTAACAAATGATACAAATAAAGGCTTAATTAAATAAAATAATAGATTAGAAAAACAGGAAAAAAGACTACACATCCATAACTATACTAAATGTGTGGTATACTAATATTCTATAATACAGTGCTTTTAAAATTTCAAGTCACATTTAATATCCATCTCTTGAACTTAAACATGTGATGTTCATCCACTTGAAGTGTGGAAATTAACAGCAATCTGCTCTTTCATTACCAGAACAGGCGACCCAAGGTCAGACCACGCTGCTTGTGGTGACTGGTGGGACAGTAAAGTTTGAAGGGAACAAACAACGATTCTTCAACCAGAACTTTCTTTTAACAGCTCAGGCTTCACCTAACAATGACCAGCCTGTTTGGAAGATTGCTAGTGACTGTTTCCGATTTCAGGACTGGAACAACTGATTTTCTCCCCATCTATACTTTTATGTATGAACAATATCTGACACAATCTTGAAAACTAAGATTCTGTTGGTTTATTTCTGTGTTTTTGTAATAAAATAAACATGTCACACAACACTGATTACAAAAAGATGTTTAATTTTTTTTTAATGTTTAACAAGGCATGTGATCGTAATGACGGAGTAATAAATACAAATAGGATCACTGAACAACGAACTGTAAAGTGACTGTCCATGTCTGTGTCCAAAGTCTTCCACACAACACTTTGAAAAATACATAGAAAACACTCCTATATTAAAATGAACAGACTTTAGAGAATCTTTTGATACCAAATTGTACATTAAACTGTTAACTGAGGTAAAATATGCACAGTATTACAGTATACTAGCTGACTAAAGCTAATGCTTAGAAGCATTTTAGTACTTAGTTAGTAGTTAAGCATGCTTGCGCTTTAATAAATAAGGTGCCCAAAAGAATTCTGACTTAAGTACTTTCTATACAAGCAACCCACTTTTGACAATTTCATATATTAAAACATTTGCTTATCTTCCTGAGTCATTTATGTTTGCACATTTTGGTCTTTCTGAATAAACTGAAAAATGAATAAATAAAACATTCATTAACAAAAAACAAAAAAACGGATATGCAGACATGATCATTGCTGACTTTTTCTCTTATGATCCATGTCGGTGTATGTCTGGGTGGGGATATTTTTCCTAGTCTTAAGTAAACATTTACATGGCAGTTTAGCCATTTCTGTAGCAAATACACAAACTATTTTCATATAGATGCCACTTACTTCTCCTTGCTTACACAAGTGCTGCAGACTGAAGGCACAGTAACATCAGTACTCCAACTTTACAAAAGAGCTTTTTTAATGCTACTGCGATGATTACAGTTATTAATATTTTCAATGGAAGAAACAAAGCATCTGCAATATAAAGAGGAGTGGTACTTTTTATAAGCTACAAACTGAATGCCACCAGATTTGAGTGGATGGTAGTTGAGTGGTATATTGGTCTTAAACCCTTTTTATGGAATAAGAGTTGCCCCTTCAGTGCATCTCTTTGACAATCAAAACTTCAACACACAAGAATAAAAAGCAGCACACATGGATCAACGGTTACAACTATCTACAGCTTCAGTTACTGTTTAAGACATTTTCATTTGGACATCTGTGGTGCACAAACATCATGAAAAACCAAAATAGGTACCAGGGAAATTATTCATGGATGAAAACGGGCAATAGTATAACTCGGACCCTTGGGTGAAATTGTCGTAGTTATTTTCCCCCGTACATTCTCTCTATGTCGTGGAGATAGTGGTTCTTCAGCTCTTTTCTTTTCAGCTTGAAGGCATCGGTGACAAGACCGGTCTCTGGAGTCCATGGCTCCGGACTCAGATGTACCTTCACTGGAATTTCAAATCGTTGGAGTTTAACTGGAGGAAAAGTGAAGAGGACAGAAACAGTGATGCTCACCCGCATTTATCCTGGTATAGTGGAATGAAAAAGTTTGCTCTTACAAAAAGAATATATAGGGGGGGGGCACAGAATTATAAAAGTGCATATATAAGTAAAGACAATGACAAGACACAGTCAGCTCTTACTGTTAGCAGCGACGACCTTGATCTCCTTCAGAACTTCTCTTTCCATGTCTGGGTGAGTGCAGATCTCCTCCCATGTTCCCACTATACCTCTCTGTTTGGCCAGTTCTGTCAACTTTTTCTGGTTGGGAACCACAAAGCTGATCACATAGTTCTGGTCACTGCAGGGATGAACATTAGAAGCAAGGTTGACGGAGGTTGTGCTCACTGCTGAAAATTTGCAGTCTAAAATAGTTGAGATAATCACTTGAAGTCATGGCAATGTGGGATTCATTATAAAAAACCTTAAGTTCAAAAAAAGCGCTGAAAGAAAGTGTTGTGCTGAAGTTCAAACAATGAAAGGAGTTGAAATTTCAGTCGCATAGGTGATACATAGCTCAAAGTGGACGTTCTGAGAGAATTAATTGGCTCAAGCCATTATCACAGGATACCGTATACAGGCAAACTGAAACAAATGGGGAAAAAAAAAGGGAAAAATACACTGAAAGAAGCAGAATAAAACTAAATCAATGCCCCCCTCTCGCTCAAACCGTAATATTTACAGAAACTCCCAGTACTATGAAGGTTTGTCCAGGCTCTAAGAGCTTGCTAAATATGTTTGATGTAGCGCCAAAAAGTACTTTTCCGGAATCTTCCGTAGTTTGGGGCAGACTGCATAACTAAATGCATCCCACAGAAGTGAGACATCTGGAAAGAATGTGGGACATTCATCTTTGGTACAACGCAATCCGTGCGCAATGTTGAAGTGGATTAAACAGTGTTTGGCACTGACAGAACATACATTATATGAATGTCTCAGGCCATCTTTCCATAGGCCAGTTGATGTATTTACACCTAATCCCTCTTACTAAGCTTCCTTTATATCCTCTGTAGTTTGTTTTTTTTTTCAATAGAGAAGATTAAAAAAAAAAAAAAAAAAGATTTTGAACGGCACTGTAAAAGTGGGAAATGGCATGGTTTGATCGCATACATGAAACTGATCAAGTCCATCTGGTTTAGCTTTGGAAGGATTCCAGGTATTCCTAACCTGTAGGTATATAGTCATTGATTTTTTTTTGGATCTTATACAAACTCCCCAACTGTTCTGGTGTCAGAGGTTCAACAACAACAACAAAAAAAAAATCAACTGATTCTGGTGTTATGTGATGTTTTCCTTGACTTGAAATGATTTGCAAATTCCATCACCTGCATTCCTACATATAGATATGCAAGAAACCTCAAAGCACATTTCCATTTTATTGTTGAACATGTCCCATAAAAACCTCAACATACTCACCTGTTTGCGTAAGCACAGATGTTGTCTACGAGAGAGCAGTTTTTCAGCGCAGATTCGACTTTACCGAGAGACACATACTCCCCAGCCTGCAGTTTGACCAAGTCTTTCTTGCGGTCTAAATGAGAATATAAGAATATAGTGATATTGCTCTGGTACTAAGTATAAACAGTTTTCCTGTCAAATAATAAGTTCCACTGATTGGAAATTAGGGCTTTGAAATTAAGTATGCAAGGAGTGCCTTCAACAAACACCATCAGATGATCGCCGTGAGCCTAAGCAAAGTAACTGGTTTGAGAATATACACACCCACTATTTGTAAACAGCCATCAGGGTAAATCTCTCCTACATCACCAGTGCAGAACCACCTCTGCCCTTTTTCATCCACAAAAAAGTCCTGATCATTGCTTTCATTCCTGTAGTAACCCATGGTTACATTGGGACCACCGATCAGGACCTCCCCTCTTGGGTTCGGCTTGTCTTTGCTGGTGTAGCCACCTAGATAAAAGGGCAAATGAAGAAGTAAAATAACAGCGACCTGCTCTACAGTTATATAAATACTTCTCATTCTGCACTGCAAGTACAGCATGTACCAACATGTTCTTTAGCAATACCTTCAGCCCAGTCCCTCAGTCTGACCTCGCAGCAAATAAGAGGAGCTCCAACACGACCAGTGCTGATGTCTGCAACTGTATAATAAGAAACAGTATTTTAATTTGTTATTAATTCCCATCTTTACGCTCTCTTCTTAGTCAACACTTTAAATCTTGCCTTACCCTCGGTTATGGTTCCTGCTCCACAGGTTTCAGTGAGGCCATAGCCCTGGCCCACTGGACAACAGAAACATACATTCATGAATCTTTGAGTGGCAGGGGACAGGGGGGCTCCTCCTGACAACATCATCCTGACTTGTCCTCCAAGCAGTTTCTTGACTTTCTTGAATAACAGGCTGCAAAGACAGATGGCTGCATATTTAATTTTAGGTTGAAAAACACATTTCATTTCTAAAGGCACTGAAGTAAACATAGTGGTTTCTTACGCATTGCAGAGTGGTGCATCATAGCCTCTCTTGATCTGCTCTAGTTTATATTTGTAGCCGAGTGTAAACAGTGTCTTCTGAATGAAATTCATTTCCTGCACTTTGCTCATCACATTCTTGTTGATGCGATCCATAATTTCCTTTTCAGAGGAAAGAAACCAGGATGAATTTATACATGGACAGAAGAAATGGACAGAAGAAAGAATATAGGATACAGAATTCTTACTGGCACAGCTGCCATCAGGGTGGGTCTGAGCACTGAGCAATCTCCTTTACTCCCTTTCTTTATCTTAGTGGACTAAAGGGAGGAGAGGAAATAATTGATTACATAACATTACATTTATAAGTTCAATATTGCAGATTAGTATTCAGTTACCACACCCAGGTTATTAAGAAATGTAGCAAACACTCCGACGACCTTGTGTTGGTGCTGGGTATTACCTGGTCTGACAGTGTCTGGGGGGATGAGTAGCCAATCCGGCAGCCATATGTGACACAGGAGATTTCAGCTGTCATTTCCAGAACATGAGCCAAGGGTAGATAGGCTATGTAGGTATCATTAGGCCTGCAAAAACAGGGAGAGCAAGTAAAGGTTAGAGGCAGGAGCCGCTGCATTTTTCTGTTTCCCTTTCCAACTTTCAGACTGAACTTTGAGTGCATTTCCCTCCGATTATTCTGACGCTTGGATCCTACCCCAGCATGCTTTTACATGGAAAATTCTACTGTTGTGTACTTTCTTTTTCTAAGCCAAGGCTGTTTTAGTCGGAATAGATAAGAGCTTAGGACAGATATGCTTTTGAGTAAGCGCTGTGACGCTGGGGTATATTGTACCTTGTGCTGGGTAAAAGAAACCCTGCTGTGCACACTCTTATTTACTAATTCATACTTTACATACTGACCAATATTGAAACTCACCCAAGTCCAGGGATGCGCTCACATTGTCCTGTCATTCCTGCAATCAGGTTACTGTGGACAATCATGACTCCTTTAGGTCGGCCTGTGGAGCCACTGGTGTACATCACCACAGCTAAATCAGAAGGCTGGGGCTTCACAATTGGCCTCCCCACTGCAGGACAAACAAGCAGTTATTGTCTTTCACTGTATGTGTGAGATTTCAACTTAGAATTTCACACAAACACACACACACACACAAAAATACCACCAAAGTGACTCAGGGAAATACACACTATTTTCCGGCAGCTCGCCCAGCTCTCGTACAGCCTGCATGCTGTGGATGGAGAGTCCCGCTGGGTAGCCTTCTGTGCTCGCTTTCTTTTGGTCAACGTAGATCACATGCTTCAGTTTTGGGATCTGCAGAAGCACATTCTGGACAAAAAGAGAGGACAACACAGAATGCCAAATCACATAATATCCTAAGAAAAATTTCTAGGTCCATATCCATTGACATGATCTTTACAATGAGCAGCAGCAACAATTATCCACTGGAACTTCTGGAAGACCCTAGGGTATGTTAAAAGACATTGTGAGTTTTGCAAGTTTGTTTGAGATGTTATAATATTTGTATAATTACTACTACACATTACATTAATTCCCCTCTGGTATTATCTTGAATGAGGATTCTGGGGAAATGCAAGGATTCTAATCAAATTCATTCAGAGCTCTTGTAAAGCACACTTTCTTACACTTAATCCGCCATCGCACAGACCACATTTTTTTTGTACATAATTTAAAAATGGCTTGACAAGTATAATACGCTGAAAATAACTGCCACAATGAATTTAATCCACTCTTTTTTATTAACCACACCAAGTCTGAAAATACAAGTATACAATAACACTATAGGCCATTTATTTAATAATAATTAATTGAATAATTAACTCACTTTCAGTTTAGTCTCAAGCAGTTCCACACTGGTAACTAGATGTGTAACACCAGTCTCGTTCAGTCCAAATGCAATAGCATCCTCTCCCAGCGTGGCGTAGAATGTCACCACTATTGTGAATACAATGCATTTACTGGATTATTCATACTTTGTAAGATAACATCTTGTAATGAACCGTGCAGAGTGGAATATCCTTACATGGGAAATTGCGCCTGAAGCATGCCTGGGCAGTGATCATCCACTCTGCTCTGGTTTCACAGAAGATGGCAATGGTGCTTTTGGGCTGCTGTCCGAGAGCTGCCAATCCACTGCCAAACTGACTGACTACAGCATCCAGTTCGTTGTAGGACAGCCATCTATACGACCCCAGGATCAGCTTGAGAGAGAAACAGTGTATATAATATATGTACTATATTACTATAAACATATTGTAATGGGAATTCTTACCTTTTTAAATACTTTTCCACTGGGCTGAATCTCATTCTCTTCACTCAGAATATCTCGTGTACCGAGACAATGCGCTTGTCCAAAGCGCTGCACAGCATGCTCGAAAAGTTTATCCAGCGTGTCCTTTCCTGAGAAGTCCTCCGTAGCCAAGCAGTCAAAGTGGTCCACAGAACGGTACGGTCCCTCAGCAAAGCCTGAAGTTGAAAGGGCCTTGATCCGCTTGGACGAAGCTTTTCTTTGCCCAGCACCGGTAATGTAATACCAGGGCAGGAAGGAGAGGACGGAGTACAGCCATACCAGAAGGTGGATTGGAAATAGCAGGATCGATTGGAGTGCTGAGTCTGCCTGAAGACCCATGCTGATCTCTGGTACAGTATGTCGGAAAGAGAAGCGATCAGCAGTAGTGGAGGTCACAAAAGTTTTATATGGTGCGCTCGATGTGTGTTAGGAAAATTGTGTCTGATGGGAAGCCTCAGGAAGAGAAAGCTCCCAGAATAGCCAATTTTAAGAATCCCACAACTGTAATTTGAGAATTAATTCTGTCCACTATCACTGAATGTTTACCTGGAGTTGGAGATAAAAAATACCATCAGAAAAAGTGTATTTATCAACAAAGTATGAAGTTACTACCAGTAATTAAAGCATTTCAAAAGTCAAAAAAGAGGAAGAAAACAAGAAGAAAAAAAAAGAGACTGGTTTTCGACCTAAATGTCACTTGCAAACAGCAGTCTGAAGAGGAAATTGGTTAACAAAAGTCTAGTAGCACACTTCTCATTAAGATAAGCCCACAGGTTATCTACCATCTGTATCTAAAACTCACAATAAAGTCCCTTCAAAGCCTCCTCCTACAGCCAGGAGGACTGTGCCATGCCGGCTACGAACTACACTCAACGCTCATCGGAGACTCACCTCGTTCTTGCTCTGTGTGTCCTGTCAGCTCTCAAGGCTGAGTTATACGAGAGATCACTCCTTAAAGGGTGTGTTTGAATAGTTCCCTCCCTTTGTAGGGTGTTAGCCGCCTGGCCCTCAGTTGGGGAGAGGTTACGTTATCTGAGAGGTCACGGAGGCACGGAGCAGTGATGAGACATGACTCCTGAGGACTGGGCTGACGACTGCCCGGTGAACACACTGTGAGCTATGCTGGACGGGGTCGAGCTGTGGACGACCAATGACAATACTCTTGAGCCTCACCCCACGTTGTGGTCAGCGAGAAGGTCACTTTAGGGCAGACTCCGCTCGCTGCTGACCTTACAGTCCAGTACAGTACAGGCCAGGTGAAGGAGTTAAACCTGACTGAAACTAAAAGTCGCACTTTCAATTGGTTTTCAATTTCAAAGTAGACCCTCCCCCCCATTCAAATCCTGCTGAAAACGGTTTTAAAAATATCAATGTCTTGAGGACAAATACAGGAAACTCCCTCCCGTTGTGAAAACATTAGTAAGCGGTTGCTTGATTTGTGCGTGTGTGTGTAAATAACAGACTCGTAATTTCAACACATGGAATTTCTGACGCAAAGCAAAAGAGACCAACTGACGCTCCCGGTTTTATTGAGCGGGTTTATAACATTGAGTCATCCCACCACTGTTTGTTTCCGCTGGATCATTAATCAGTCATGTTTGGGCGGGTATTACTAAACCAAACCTCATAAAACAAAAAAAAAAATACGTGTCATATGTGCAAGGGAATGACCGGCTCCATCGCCGCGGCCGCTTACACACGCGGACCAAACGTCTGGAAAACAAAAGGAGGCTTTAAAGGGAAGTGTTACCGGGACCGGGCTGGATTAACGTGGGGTCAATCAAACCCCCTTTTGTCGATACATCGCATAGCGGGAATTTGACAAAGGGGGATCGAAATGATGACAAAAGCCGCCATGCCTGGCTGCCGCGGCTATCATCGAGCAACCATCTGTAAGTTGATTACCGTTAGCTCCCGAGGATGCGGCTCAAACCTTCTCCGCTGCCGCCGACGCAAATCGACCCTGACACAAATCTACGACCGGTTAAAAGGCGGCGATGAGATTATCGGGCCGAGCCGGAGAGCGATGCCTTGTTTACCCGGCGGCCTCGCCGCTTTCTTACCTTCGGCTTTTGACGACAGTCGCGTCTCAACCGCCCAGAAATGACCGAGAGTTACCTCTCGTCCGGACCCAGAAACCCGGAACCGTTGCGTCATCTGATTCCATATTTCTGAGCCAATGAGCGGCCGCTGGTGTCGCCCTCGTTTTTCTTCCCCCTCACGTCGGCTCCGTCAGAAATATCTCAGAGGAAGTCACTAAAGTATCTGTTCCTCCACGTTACTGGCGCTGAATATGCTCCTTCGTGTTAAAAATGGTGATTTACGTTTGTATACCGCGTAACTTGTTTTTTTTCTTAGCATCTCTTTGCCCTAAATACAGTAATTCTAGCGACCATTTGTTGTATATGCCGAATTGACACTGAATCGACTCTACTGCGGAAGAGAAAACACAGATCTTTTTACGTATTTACATCTTATACATTAATACATTTAATTCGTAAATTACTCCAGTGCTTACAAGTAAATCAAAGATCCCCTCCAGGCATGTTTTTTCAATAAATCTAAAGATACTCATCTTAAAAGTATTTTTGTCTGATATGGTTTTTTTTAACGGAAAATAAAATAAAGTAAAATAAAATAAATCAATTATCTAGATAAAATTCTTAGTAACATGTACTCCTTCTCCCTCATTAATGTCATTATCTAGCATCTATGGATGCACATATATTTCTCATTGCAAAAATCTTTTCAAGAGTCTCCTCACTAAAAAGTCTATGCTCTGTACGTGCGCTGGAAGCTTCAGGCTTCCACGTCACCTAGAGGAATGTGAAAACCAAACAGGAGATCAATGTGAGAACAAATCAACCTTCCAGTGAAAAACTGCACATACATCAGTCTTCAAAGTGTAGATCAAACATCGGAAAGTTAAAAATAAGCAAAAGACAGTACCATTCACTAAATGAGAAAATTGATAAACATATTTGATCTCTGATTGTATTTTTAAGAAAGATACAAGCTTTACTGATCATAATCACCTGTTATTTTTACCATGTATTATCTGATATTGTACACGTTCCACATCTGTTTCAGTGAGTTTAAACATCATTAAAGTTAAATATGCATATTAATATGGCCAATGGATGTGATTTCAGCCTGTGTATTCATGTCGATGTCGCCATAGAATGGTTTATAAATATGAGTGACTTCTCCATTGAAACCCAAAAAGGGACTGAAAGTGCTGAGAGTGTAAAATGAAAATAGAAAGTGGATTTGTTATCATTGAAAATCATTTCACCAGATTAGGCAATATAGTAGAAATAATCTTTTTGTTCTTTTGTTTATATATTTCAGTGGAAATTTTAAAAAATGAAAATTTAATCCAGGAGCAACAGTTAATCTGCTAATTAATTTTATTTAAACAGTGCAGAAACTACATTTATATTTCAAAACCAAACAGAAACACTTTTCAGGAAAGCTCAAAAGCAGCTCTACATCCTCCAGAGACTCAGAAGACAGTTCTCCTTACTTCTTATACAGGGGCACCATCGAAAGTGGTTAAGACAGCCAGCAAAATCATTGGTGCTCCACTCTCCCTCCTGATGGAGCTCTATCAGTAGCGCTACATCCGCAAAGCAACCTCCATCTTAAAGGACCCTCACCAACCTCTTGTTTTCTCCTGCTATCAGGGAAGAGGCACAGGAGCATCTGCTGCAGATACATCAGGATACTGAACAGCTTCTTCCTACAAACAGTTAGGATTATAACCTGTATTTTATCTCATTTCATTTCACTCTAAGGTAAATACTCAGGGTTATGACAATAAAGCAAATCTTGAATCTTCAGGCAGCATCTGCAGACCTCACCCAACCGATGAAGAAAGGGAAAAACATCAGAAAAAGCATCACAATAAAATTAATAATTCTAAGATACTAAACCATGGTAAAAAAACAAAAAAACAAAAAAACAACAAAAAAAACCCAAATAGTACAAAAAATAGCAAATTGATAAATATGTAATAAATAAATAGGTAAGTCATGTCATTAAGATACAATTATACATCATGTCTTTATGGGAAAAAGGACATGTTACAGGAGACAACTAAATAAAGGTAGCCTATATTCATGTGGATGAAGTCTATTAGAGCTGCAGCAGCTGTGGTCAAGTCGTTCGTAAGAGACATGCAGACTCCGTCCCCCACAATGAAACGCCTGAGGGGGGCAGTGCTGTCCAGGGAGAAACAGGCACAATGGGGAGGTGCGCGAAAACCAGAGAAGCAGTACAAACAGTTTGTTTTTACAGTCTGAAAATCATCTCATTTCATGGCCATTCATTTTATCCCATTAATCCAAAGAAGAATCGTGTATTACAGTACAGCACAGCCACAGAGGGCTGGAGAGCGGCTCACCTGGAGGACTCCAGCTGGGAGGGAACGGCAGCCTGGTGGTTCTCACTTTTTACCAGGTAGCCAAGTGCAGATTTGTTCCCCAGTGGGAACAGAAGCGCACTGTGTTTTAAGGACTGGAGGGTCCTGCAAAAGCTCATGGTAATTCGTAGTTGTCGAATGTGAGAAGGATGTTGGAGAATGATGTTTATTTTATGTTAAAGTACTAGATGATTGACAGAAAATTAACAACACTGATGACCGTGTAATGATTTTCAGTCATTTGCTTTTCAATTGGAAATGTCAAACTGCTGGTTGCAGTTTCTCAAACGTGAGAATTAAATGCTTTTATGTTTTGATAGAAAGTTGAATATCACTGAGATATGGACTGCTGATCGGCTTAAAATAAAGGTCTCCCTGGGCTCAAGGAAATTATTAACCTTTTGTGATATTTTCCAGGAAGGTTTATTGAAAAAATAATCAGTGGTCAATCAATAATTTAGAAAGTAGTTAGTTGCAGCCCTGCCCTGTATATCCTTGTTTTCTCCTTCACATATTAGAGTTTTAGATTTTTGTCCGGGGCCTGGTCTCAAACCTATCGTTTTAAAATAACAAAGTTATACACTCGGTCTGGTTTCGAAAACGTTTCGCGTCCTGGTTATCACGATCAATAAATGCTAATCAACTGCGTCCCCGCCCACCCACCCCCGCCCTACTCCGTTGTTATCCCCGCCCGCACAGACTGTCTCTTGCAAGAAAATATTCGCACCGCATAGCCGTTTATCCCACGTGTCCCAAAGCTGTTGCACAAAAACATCACGAGTGGCCGATGCAGCTGTGCTACAAATACAGCACATGGTAGCATTAGGTAGCTGCTCGTAGCGTCGGACGCGTCCTGGGCCCCCAAAACTTTCCAGCTCGTTTCTAATTCTCGGTTTAAAAAGTTAAGAGTCGCGCACTTTTCGCTTCGGTACCAGTTAGTTGTAAAAGACCGACAACTCTTGAAGTAACTTCGTCCTCGCACAAGGCTGTTAACGAGCATCGAAATTGCGAGTTTTGGGGTTTGTTTTTTCTTTTTGAATAACACACTCGTTCCGCTCCTGCCCGCAGCAGCCGTACTAAAGCTAGCATGTCGTCCGGGACGAATCAAGTCAAGAGCTGCCCCATCCCCACCAAGGTGCTCACCCTGAAGGACTGGTCCCAGCTCCCCGACTGCTACAGCCAGACGCCCGGGGGGACCCTCTTCTCAACCACGCCCGGAGGTAAGAACTGTAAAAACATTGGAAACTTCGACAGTGCCGAGTTTTTTCCTCCAAAAGTTAATGTCACGTTTGATACTTCGTCCGCTGCTGTTTTCTAAGAGGCGCTAACAACGGAGGAAACTTGTCCGGACAAGTTAACTCGACTTCGCGTCGATGTGCCGATGTTCACAGCTCGCAACACTCAACTCTCGCGAGAAGCTGTAAACGCATTCGAATACAGAAAATATCGGATTCAATATTATTATTATTGTTATTTAGTCGCCAAAAGACCGTAGAATAACCATATTATAACTAGACGGTTTTGAGCTACAGACGAGGTAAAGGTGGTGCTCGCAATATCCACTGTGCCAGTTGTAATGTAGTGTAATGTAGTTTGTTGATTAGACAAAGGGAAGAATGTTTGGTGTGAAGCAAATTGTGAAAGAGACACGGACTTTTACGCTAGAAGCAGCGCGGACTCTGCAGCACTCCTGTCTTTAATGTAACTAGTTTCCAAATGCCAGTCACATCAAATGCTGCAAAATAACGCAATCATGCCGAGCTTTCCGTTGTTGGTAGCTGAACTATAGTATTAACTTTGGCCACATAAAATATATCTACATGAATACCTGTATAAACTTAACCAAAAGCACACGTTTTTACACACATTAAAGCCTGGGTAAATGGTTACTTGTTGCTGCATCTAAAACACTGGTGTCCAAAGACAACAAGAGCTGGGTAACCCGTGACTTATGATTTAAAGAGTCTGTATGTGTCATGCTGCCAGAATAGCAAAGAGATTGGCCTCGGTGGTGGTGCAGGAGCTGGAAGCTGTCCCATCCCTATTTTTCTGTGCTTTGCATTTCAGGAACACTGTGGCACATTCTGTACAACTTAGGAGAAGGAGGGGGAGAAAATGTCTCATGCATGGGGTGTATGATTGAGGTGTGTGTGTGTGTGTGTGTGTGTGTGTGTGTGTGTGTGTGTGTGTGTGTATATCAAAATATCTTTTTTCTTTTTTTTTTTCCTTTTTTTTTCCCTCTAAGTTGTGTTCTGCTTGCGCTATAGCTTGAATTCCAGCCCCCTT
Organism: Istiophorus platypterus; assembly: GCA_016859345.1. NCBI lineage: Eukaryota > Metazoa > Chordata > Actinopteri > Istiophoriformes > Istiophoridae > Istiophorus > Istiophorus platypterus. The sequence continues at coordinate 20,452,173 of CM029134.1, read as the reverse complement.
TCCTCGCCCCCCAGTTCTTCCTCTTTCCCCTCTGCTTTACTTTCATTGGAACAGGATGAACTCTTCACCACTCACTTATTACATAACATGTTTTCGTTGTAGAGCAGTGGGTGAGCAGATGCTGTATGGAAGAGTTCAAACTCCAGTAAATAATTATATAAACAGCAGAATACTCCTGGTGAAATGTGCCCTGGTCAAACTTATTACAACAAGCTATATATGACACTGTTTTTGCCTGGAGTTGGCTGAAGTCCACATGGTGGCAGATATATGACATGCCTAGTAGACTTTAGAATTAGCAAGCTGCAGGGTTTGTGTGGAGCCTTAAGTTTAAATAATGTCACAGTTGCAAGAAAACCTGAGAGAATCCATCCTTATATACATAATGTATGCTGTATTTGCAGTTGATTTTAAATCTTTCTCTCAGTCAGAACAAAAATGTGGCTTTAATCTCAAGGCCTCTTGCTTCAAAGAGAGAATGTTTTGTACTCTGATTTCCTAGAACTCACTGCAGTGGCAGCCCTCATCCCTCCCCCTGCGCACACGTAGAACCCTCCTTTTTCCACAGTTTCTCTCCAGTAGAGGATAGTGATACTTAACTCCTTACATGTGTATCTTGTTGTGATACAAAGGTACTGCCGTAACAACTAGGCTACCAGTTGATCCTGTAAAAATCCTACATTTGGCCTCCTGTGTGACTTTAGAGCATTTATGTCAGTTTGTCTTAGGAAATGAAATTTGATGTTTTTTTTTTACTCCAGGTCAGCCACGTTTTATAATATTTTCTTTTTCTCAATCTCAAACACAGGCACCCGTATCATCTATGACAGGAAGTTTCTGTTGGATTGTCGAAACTCGCCTCTCGCTCGGACCCCCCCATGCTGTCTGCCCCAGATCCCAGGGGTAACAGTACCTGCTACACACCCTGTGGGGAAATTGCAGGATCTCAAAGAGGAGGCAGAAGAGGAAGAGAAGGACATTGCAGGTAAACATATCACTCAATAGTTAATATCTTAACTTGACCAGATATTTATAGTGGAATAATAATCTCGTGTTTTTTTTGTAGTTTTATGAAATCAAAATATGCCCCACAGTGCAAACTTTTGTAGTCTTATCCAATAAAAGAACCAAACACCTCAAATTTCGTATGTATAGAATGCATTTCCAACTTAATGTGGTGGTCTCATGAACTTGCAGCCCTTTTGTACCCTCCATGACTCTTCATTTTATGTTGTCATGAGTTGTCAGCATGTGCTAATACAGCAGATAGGTGCAGCATGTGGTCCTGCAGTGCCATTCCTACATTTTTGCAGCACAGCAGTTGTGCTATGTTTGAGGACTGGGACAGGAATGCTCAGTCATTATAACCGTGTGTTTGTTAAGTCTTTTGGGGAATGTGCCTTCAAAAGCATAACCACGTTTGCTCAATCTTAAAACCAAGCCAATTTTGTATTACTCAGCAATTGCTGTGTAATGTGTAATGTATAAAATAAGCTATCGGCTATCCGTCTGATAGTGTTATCTGTTCATTTGTTCTTACTGACTGACGGGTCAGGAAAAAGATCAGTGGTTAATTAGAGGAAAAAATGGTTTTACTGATTCTTTAGTATTTTTAATAGCCACGGTTTGGGCTCATTGGAAAGTTGAGGTAGCTAATTATTATAATTGAAATACATCCAAACAACTATCTGTGCCTCTCAATTCCTGCTGACAAACTAAAGACCATTGGGATAAAGGTCAACCCCCCCCCCCCTTCTTTTGGGTAGTATGCACAGGACATGTCATGTAGGACTGGATATGGGAGCTGCACACTAGTCAAGTGTTTTTTGGGTTTTTTTGTTTTTTTTCTGGCCAGTTATGAATGTATTGATAAGGGTGTAGTTTATCTCTACAGTTCATTAAGGTGTGGTTGTGCTTGGGGTGCAAACACAAATGGGGTAACTGCCAGCTTATTGTCATATCTTCCCTCTTTAACCTTTTCCTTCGTCCTTTTTTAACAGATGACAACCAGTTTGAGATGGACATCTGAACTCCAGTATTACCTCCTGTGGAGAGTTATTGGTTAAAACACCTCCAAGGTCATTGATGATCGTAATACATTACATATGAAGCATTTTTTCACTTTTTCTTTTTTTTGTTTGTTTGAGGGTTTTTTTTTGTTAATGAAAGCTTTTGAGAGAAACCAAAAAAAATGGTAAGGTTAGAAGGATGTAGGGTGTCTTTGACCCTAAAAATGTGTTAAGTAAAGAAACAGTATGAAATGGATTGATTGGTTGGTAACTCACTCACTTCAGAGCTGCAGCAGGATTGAAAAAATCCATTCTGATTTCACTTTTTTTAAAAAAAATTCTTTTGTAAATAAGAAAATTTACTATGTAGCCTATTTTTTAAGTTGGGGGAATATAGATTGATTACATTAAGAAATGTAAAGTAGGGTTTTTCACTGCAGACTATTTTTGTTGTATTTCCCTCCCAAAAAGGAAGGCTAACTTTCTTTGTGATGGGCAAACAAGTGTCTCCCTATAATGGGGGTCAGCGCCTACAGGAAATCAGCTCCTACTGTTATGTATGGAGGGAAAGATGAAATGTAAATTTCAAATAAAGACATTTTGAACAGTCATAAGTTGTTTTTGTCTTTTTTCCCCATAAATGTATGAGCCTTTACCTTTCTTTTTTTTTTTTTTTTTTTATTAATGTGTAATGTGTTATTCATCGTGTCCATGATAAGTGTTATAAAACCAAAGTATGTAATATTTTCCTCCCTATACTCTTGTAATTTTTCCATTATATCAGTGAGCTGCATGCTGGCATAAAGAGCTCAACCATGAACGTTTTTAACATTTGATCTATATATTCACACAAAGAAAATACATTCATAGTGGATTTTAAAAAAGTCTTAATTAGTGATCAACTTGCTCAATTTGAGGTTTTAAATGTTCAATTTTATTTATATAGCGCCATATCATAATGTCTTTTTATGACCTGAGATTCTGTCCCTTGAAGCCCTATACATGTATGCTGTATGAGCGTACAGGCTCAATGGTTAATCTGTTATGTATTGTTTTAAGAACTTTCAAGTGCACAGAACATATCTGAGGAACTATGTTTCAGTAAGATCTTTCCTGTTACAGCCTGATAACACCTCATGTGATGGGAAAGTATGTGACCACAGAAACCTACTTCTTAATCAGTCAAAGAATTGCACCATTTCATGCAAGGAGGAGTGTTATGTTGTATTGGGGGGAACTCCCCTCACGCAGGCAGAGAAGCTGACATAACTGTGTTGAATGGACTCAACAGTGAAACAGTTGCTTTAGGCTAAGTTATTTGCGTTAGGGTCAAAAACAAGCGTACTTTGTTGCGCTAGATGGAATATTGAACTGAGAGAATTATCTTAATGCATAAACATCTTTTGATACTTGACTAATAAAACACAAGTAATGAAAACTGATACAACTGATGCAAAACATTTTCCTGAACAGCAGCAGGGAATTCAAAGTACACCGTTAACACGTTACTGAAAAGCTGAAGGCTAACCAGACCCATGTACACTGTTTATTCAGCCTCTCAAACTGCATAAACAGGGTCAGGGCTGCCTGCCTTTTCCAGGCACTGATTTCCAGATTAGGGAGGCTGGCTGTAAGAGTAGGCCTGGCCTTATGGAATGAGGGCAGCTGCGGCCCAAAGGCAAGACACTGAAACCACTCTGCAATGTTGGGGTGGGGTTTGACACCTTGCTGGTATTTGACCAGGCAGTAATCTCAGAAATGAAACAGTGGATTTAGTGAGTTATGTTGAGGTATAAATATTTGTTACAGCAATGATGATTTGGATTTTTTAAGATATATCTCTTGTCAATGTGTATCTTAAGCACAGTATTCAAGTTAGAACAGATTAGCAGGTCCCCTTGCGTCATGTGTAAGTTGTAATGTGGGTCAGTCTGCTCAGCTGTTTGAGTCCCATGGTCTTGTAGACCTGGCACCCGCTTTGCATTACACTAAAGCTAATAACTGACTTTTGGCCAGGAGGCTCTGATTTGTTGGCTCCTATTTGATAATCAGACTCAAAGCATGTGCTCAGTGTTTGGTCCATTGCTGTTCTCTGAGAACACACAACGTAAACTTGATCGTTGCCATAGTTTAGTCTAAAGTAAATACTGGAGTAAGACAGAAGGATGATAACTTTTTGCCAAAAGTTGCGGTCATACATATTCAGCCAACACTTTGGATGCACTTTGCTGTTTTCGTAGAATGTACTGACTGACCTGCCTGTGCTGTTTGAACAGGTGGAACGTGATAACATGGCCAGGTGACTTTGAAAAATACTGCATGCTTCCACCAACATGTAGTTTTTTAGGGATTTCCACTCTGATGGAGGAGATGTGAAACTGAAAATGATAATTGAAGGTGCTCCATAAAACCTTACTATTTTGGTGCATGTGCACACACATGCCCACTTACGCACGTTTTTGGTGATGCACAGTGAGGAGTAGGTAAAAAGTTATATAATCCACGTGCACATTTAGTGATGCAGAGACTGACGTAATCATCTCATATCCTAATCAGGGTTGAGAAAGATTGTACAGTATAACTCCAGCTCTGATGTCCACGGAAAAGGTGAGGTGGAGGCAGTTATGCCAAAGGTACAGTATAAAGAAATCACCATCGATCACAGACATTTGGGCTGAATCAGCACTTTCCACAAATAGACACAACACTATGCTCTTCTAGACCTTCATTCACCCTCATCAACAGTTGTCCTGACACGTCTTGCTTGGGTGGGCCGATAGTGGCCAATGACGAGTGGTTCTGTTATAAGGCAGATCATAAGGTGAAGGAGTAGCTGACTTCCTGGCTCAAACTAGCCCTGTCGAGACTGAAAAGGGAAATGACAAATGCACATGTGCCATTGTGTTTACACAGATCATGCGAAATATATGTCCCTTTTCCACCTGCACAATAGCATGACTGCTGCTTGGTATGTTTTGTACATATCAACTTATATAAACAGTATATAAACATGACTACTAACTGCCTAAATTTTGATGTGAATGCCATGTCATATTTGGCCACAAGGAATTGACTCTCAGGTCAAGCTTCTAATCACTGCTGCACATAATCTGCCATTGTATTATTTTTTTTTTAATGATTCTGAACTCATAAATGGGATTATGATTATATGATTGAAGATCTTTTTGTAGCAGTGGCAATCCAGAACATAAATCCCTGGCCATGTGACAGTGACACATAAGCCTGTCGGTAACTTTTTTGGACAAGGTATCCATCACTGAGCTAACAGCAAAAGTGTCTGCAAACAGGCATTTGACAAGGCTTATCTTATTGTCAAAAAATGGATGGCATTCTACCAACAACCTAATATTATTATATTGTGTGAATGTCAAAATGTAATTAAGCATAATTTAGAGGGAAAAAAGTAAGAATTTCAAAGTAAAAGAGGACAAGGTATAAAGTGTTATTAAACTGCATCTCACACATTATATGCTGTTTGGATCAGATATCCAAATAGTAACTGTAAATCTGACACAGTGTTCTCTTTGCCTCTGTTCCTGAAATACTTCATTTTGGATTCTGCAAAGGAAGTCAGTGGTTTCATTGCTGTACTGTACAGTCCATCAAATGTTGTTTTGGAAAACATCAGCCTTGTACTTTGAGGTTAAACGAACCCTCGTAAACTTGCTCCATTGCCCTTTTCCATAGACAAAATAATCCCCCTTTTCATTTGCTTGCCCCTCCCTTCTCCCTGCTCCCCTTCCAGTTTCCCTGTAAGAGAGCCGTGTCAAGTCGATGAGTCTCTATTTTTGTCAGCTGCTCCCGCTGAAGCCGATAGTACAGGCTAAGGCTGAATTGCTGGGGTGACAATGTAAACAGACACTCAAACACAGGAACTGCTTGGTCACATCCATCATGACAGAGGGGACGGTTGAAGTGGGCTGCTTGTGTATCTCATACATTAACACACTTATGCATATTTTACGTCAAAGTTTCTCTTAATGTTCACATTCCAAGATTCAACACAACTGTTTTACAGAGTGACTTTTATTGAATAAACCAGAAAAATGATATTCATCCCTAGATGACTGCTGTACTAAATTAAATCTGAGATACAAGCTGTTTGATAAGTAATGATAAACTTACTTTGATAAGTAAGTTTGTTTTTTTTGATTACATTAGGTTTCTGTAGTGTGTGAAAACAATTACATTTCATTTTTGGTGCAACCTATTTAGTTTTTAAATGTTGAGACATTTTAAAGAAATTACCACTTAAATTTAAATTGTTCCTCATTTTCTCCCTAAAGCCTCCACTGAAGACAATATTTGGCCCCTCTCACTATGTAATAGTGCTAGTTGGAATTACAGTGCAGAGTACACTGTGTTGATATGTAAATGACTCAGTCATTGCATTAGGCTTGTGATTCCTTTGCAACTTTATTTGTTGCGATTCCTCAAAGGACAAAATTAGATCAGTATTTCTAAAGCTGATGCAATGCTAGAGCTTAATGTACCTTGTGTGATTGTGTCACATTTTCCATGCATACCTTTGTATTAGCTGTAAGCAGAGCTTAGTGTGTATATGTCAGAGGTCAGGTTTTTGTTTGTCAGGGGCACCACTGGCCTGCAACTCTGTCTGTTGATATACAGTAGGTTACCTATTGTTTCTTATTGTGCAAACCTCATCACATGGTGCTGCATGGCCTTGTATCACCTTGCGGAACAGAGACGATTTCCTTTTAAGTTACACTGTCAGTGGCAGCTGTTGCGCTGGCTGGCCGCTGCTATACTACTATATTCATACTGTACTCGTGTAATATCATGTCTAACGGTGGAACTGAGATGATGTTTCACAACCCTGTCTCCCCGTTCCACCAACACCTTGTGTGTGTGTGTGGCATGGGCATGAGTTGACAACTATAGTTATGAGCTACTTTAGAGATTAATAAATAACATACGAACAGCATCGTCATCTTAAAACAACAATGAACACTGAAATGCTGCTTACATGTAAATGCAGAAGTAATATATATATATATATATATATATATAGCATGTGTGCTTGTTTGCTTCACTCTACATGTGAGCTGTCTACTCCCTGCCCAGATAAAAAGACACTGACACCGAGTTAAAGCTCAACGAGTGCAGAGTAACCCGTGAGCCATAGCTCTCACTTGTCATAACAGCAAGTTACTGGCAACTTGTCCACACAGTTATTTAATATTGAATAAATATGAAATCTCATTTAAGCACCCCTTCATATCCTTCTTTTATTTGGATATCTCTTCAGTGATAGGAATATACTGTCACATATTGCTGATCGTTAATACTTACAAAAACAAATAAATAAAACACAGATGGTGGCAAACACATTAGCTTAGATAACAACAAATTAGTTTGACACCTTGAGAGCGAGAGTCCACGTTCAACCACGTGTCAGAGCCAAAAATCACTGGGAAGGCTCTGCCCTCTGCTGGGAGGAAACCAGTAATGCACCTTAACCAAACGGCCCCGAGGTCGTCACCAGGAGTTTGTTACTGTTCGTAGTTTCCATGACGCGTTAGAGCAGCTTGATGAAATCAAGAAATCAAAACGCGACGAGGTCGGTGGTTGATGATTAAGGCCGACGCTCGTGGCTCGGGGTCGGTGACGTGGCCCCTTTGATTCTCTCATCGCGTCAAACGATCGGGAGTCATCGCTCCCCCCTCCCCCTCCCCCTCCCGCGTTCCCTTTCTCATCGCTCCGGTTTCTGATTGGACGCCGCGGGCACCGGCCCCTCCCTCCCCGTCCTTCCGTTTTTCCGCCGACACCCCCCCCCCCGCGTCCTTTTTCCTTCGAATGACGTCACGTCCCGCAAACGAGATACGTCTTGGGTTTCCGGAGGCGAGAGGGTCGTCGTTGCGGTGGAAAACCAGTAATAAACGCCGGAGAAAGAAGGAGTTTCCCTCCGAAAAGAGACTCCGGTGCCATCGAGGACGGACGCGGATACCGCTTGTTCCCAGGTGAGCGGCTCACACGCGTCTCTAAGTCTCTTTATTTCTGCGTGTTTAGGAGCCAAGTCATCGTGAACTCTGTGGGCTGGGGAACCGAACAGTGCCACGGTGGGTCGTGGCCTGCAGGTGCTCCATCCGCTTCGTTTTAGCAGGTTGTCATTTCTTAAAAGTTATAATTACAACCCAACCTAACCCGTAGTGATGTTAGCCGACGACAAACTAGCCTAGTTGGCCAACTTTAACGAGTATTATGAGGCTAAACGTCGCCTTTCGGACGCTGCGCTGTGGATCGCACAGATTCTGTTGCCTTACTTTTGTCGTGACCCAGTTGACTTTCATGTGTTTTGTCCACCTGTGTGTTTTGTTTGAGCTGGTTCTGATTTTTCCTTGATTAGGTCCGATGGGGTGTCTTCACACACACAGTGCCTCTTAGCATTGTGATGTCTCCAGACGTAGAGGGAGTAAACATTTGCTGCTACGCTACAAAAGCTTCTGTGAAACACTGGGTGTTTACAGCTTGTGTGAACATAGACTCAATAATATGAAGCTCTTTTCGTATAAACTAGGCCAATGTGGACAGGTTCTTCATGTCTTAAGCCACAGTTTAAAATTAACTGGTACATTTCCTGTCTATTTGATTAGATATCTAATTTTGTCCTGAGTCTGCAGTGGTATTTTTTATTAATTTAGGTTAATAACTACCACTCAGTAAAGTGGCTTTTTAATGTAATTGTTTAATGCTGCTGTGTACTGACTAGGCAGTTTGATCCTTTGTCTGTTTGTACAAAGCCATTTAGGTTCAGAAGGATGTAATGGATTGAGAGACGTCTCGGGTACAATGTGTTTGTCTGTGTCCGTATGTGATAATATCACCATGATATTGTGAAAACACTGTGTTGGGTCACTCACTTAATCTTGTAGTCAGACTGGAAAAAAACAAAAAAACAACTGATGCATAAAAAGGAACATATACTCTTACAGTACGCATACACGTATACAGTGCAATCCTACATATTAGTCAAGACCTGTAAATCATTTCTCATCAGAATTTAATCTGATACCAAAGACTAGTAGGGATTTATGCTGGTACAATAAAGGCAAGGTATACTACAAGGTGAACTTTGAGCCTTTAGACACCCTTAGTGGTGTCGGATTACTGATTATCTGTAAGGTCCGTTGGAAAGAAGCTTTTTCTCAGCCTTTAGCTAGTAATGTAACACTCTGTAATCACAAATGATTAGGAGCTGGAACAATGGTCTGACAGTCATTGAAGAAGCTTCCCTGTTAACTGGGGGGAAGAGGAATCTAATAAATGTTTTATTTTATCACTCTGCACGGCCTAAAGGTACAACACAAACAATTCACCAGGGATCATTCTGTTCTTCCTGGAGCATGGTAACCATAGTTACAGAGGCCCTGCCATCTGTCAGTAGCTTTAAAGAGCACATTCAGGTGTTGAAATGTCCAGCCATCTTTTGAAGAACAATGCTCAGAGAAGCTTATCGTTGAGGTTAAAGTAGAGCTAAGTAATAATGTTTTACTGCAGTGCTAGCAGTTGTTTTCCTTCTAATTACCCTTTAGTTTGTTTAAACTTACATTTCACATTATTTGTAAATTCGTATCAAGTGTTCTTAGTATCTTATCTATTGATATAGTACTGCCGAAGAGCCAACCATAATCCTTGTTACAAATCTTTTGACCAAATAAGGTAATAAAAGAGATTTAAAAAAAAAAATATTATTTATCGCACTTTGAACGAAATAAGCACAACATTTTTTTTCCAAAAGAGATAACAAGTAAAAGTAATGGTATCTGTGATCACTGTTGGGTCTACCGTTGTGAGAAATGCCTCTTGACACCATTCAGCATACAACTACAGCTACTGTATTGCTTTCTTATTGACAGAAGATTGGATGTGTATAGCTAAAGTGGCTGAGAGGAAAGGGAGGGAAGTGCTATTTAGATGTTTATAGTGTACATATACAACGTGAGAGAGAAATCCTAGGAGACCTAACAGAGTTGCTGTTCTCTGTGAGGCCCCACACCCTTTGTTTTGGTTGTTTTGCATGAGCAAATCCTCTGGTAATGGCTAACATGACCTGGATCTCCCTTATCAGAAGCCATTAGTGTTTGGCTGGGAAATGCACTTCCTTCTGTGGAGGTCTAGAGGTGGACAAATAACTATTAGACACTGAGCTGATCACAAACATTTATTGCACTTTGAGATTGGCTTGAAGATGAAAACAGTTCAGAATTTGTTTCCTTAATTGTTTCTCTCATGTTAGTTTCACATGTACCATGGGGAACCCACATGAATGTGTGAAGTGAGAAGTGCGAAGACAAAACTAGTGCAGGGCCATACAGTTGCTACGGTCTCTTTCTCCCCTTCTAGTTCCCTTGATTCGTTTGATTAGCCTCACCCTGTGTGTTCTGTGTGTTAACAGAAAAATAAATAAAGCTTACCTCATGTAGGGCTGCTGTGGTCTGTGATTGACCATTGAATCATAAGACATGTTGATGGGAGATTGCTTTATATGCTTTGTACCTGTCTTTCCCTGGAAAACAGTTGAATCAATTTTGTGATTTCTGAAAATGTTGTGCTCTTATATCAGGACTCTGGGGAATTCATTGCCTCACGTAATTCTAGAGGCTGAATTACACAAACATGCATGGACATACACTTACACGCATTTGATCTGGTCTCTCACTTTTATCAAACAAAAACAGAATAAAGAAACATGTGCATCCATAAATATAGAAACTGTGGTGAACTGTTGTATACGCTTTGCAGTAGAAGACCTTAAATAATAAACCCATCATTGTAATACAAGAAAATGCTTTATTTTTGCCTTCTGCACCTGGATTTTATTTATTGGACCCCCACTAGCCACTACCAAGGTAGCAACTTCTACCAGATAACCGTTTAATAAGCCCAAAATGTGTAGGAAAAAAGGACACGTGTGACTACTTTCTGATATGTGATATGTGACATTGGTACCCGGTATTGTTCTGCAGTAATTGGAATTCACCTGCTGTTTGATGTTACTGCTAGTATTAATCAGTACATAGGATGCACATCTTCTGTTTGTCTTCAGTATGTCCACTTTACAGACTAATAAAAATGATAAAAGTCCCATTATATGCACCATGAATCCTATTTTCTTGTTTTCAGGTGATTTTTCAACCCAAACATGAATTTTGAGCAGCCTCCTCCATACCCTGGCAGTGGCCCTACTGCTCCAGGCTACCCACCCCAGGGCCCACCTCCACAAGGCTACCCACCCCAGGGTTATCCTCAACAGGGATACCCTGTGAACATGGAGCAGCCTAATCCAGCATACCCTAACTACCCTGCCGGACCAGTGGGCCCTGGAGGTCCTTATCCTGGCCAAGGACAGCCTCCTTATCATGGATACCCTGGCCAACCACAGTTTGGCTGGCAGGGGGGACCTGCTCCTGGGCCTATGTATGGTGAAGCTCCCAAAAACACAGGTGAATGATAACATACAGCAGAGACTGATGCAAATATGTACATTATTCATAATGATGTCAGGACAGAATTGTTGATAAGAAAAGTTGTAAGCTGAATGGCGTGTCTAATTTGTATGGGGCTGCTTTGGAAGGATCTCAACGGACTGCAAGGAGCTGCAAAGCAAAGGTCACATGACTAACAGGGTCAACACTACATTCTTACCAGTCTGCTAGTGTGTTTACTGCAGGCTGAACAGTAGTAATGACTTTGGGTTTGACCATGTTGTTTTATGAGTTTCATCGAAACCCCCCCCCCCAAAACTTAAGTTTAAGCCGACTAATTTCTGTAGGAATTTGTTATCCAAAATGCTGTTGTTTTTTTTTTTTTTGTACAGTGGCATTGAACTGTGCACTTTTCCCTTTCGGCTGTTTTCTCTGGCCACACAGTTTGAACAGAGTTGGTGAAAGTCTTTTGCTTTGCAACAGAGCCAGACATTAAATAATCTGTGGGGAAACGCTGTGATAGTAGAAGACGGAAAGCACTTTATATTGAAGGGGTTCTTATTAGTTGTTGTTTTTTTTTTTTTTCAAAATTGAATCATCTACATCTTACTGTAATGTCATGCAAGGGAGAGAGGCTTCTTAACGTGTTTTAAAGTATTTATCCCATTATTTGTTTTAAATTGAAAAATCTTCGCATTTCAAATCATTATTTGTCACAAATGAAATAAAGGTGAAAAAACTATGAAATGTGGCCGGTTGATAAACAAGCTCACTGCTGTTACCAATGACTGTCTCTAGTGGTCATGTGGCCCTCACTTTGCAGGTTTTAAGTGTTTCGTTGAGACTCTTCCTATCAGGTGTTATTCAGTAAATAAGTCACCTGGTATTGTTTACTGTAATGGTTTACTGGGACATTTGAATAGAACAGAGCCATTGCTAGTGTCATTAGTAACACCTGTGCCTTTCCTACTATGATTAGTCAAAATGTCTGCTGTGAAAAAGACCATTATTTTCATTATTGAATAATCTCATTTTCCAGATAATTGACTAATTTTTTGGTTTATAAATGTCAGAAAATAGTGAAAAATGCCCATCACAACTTCTTAAAGCCAAAGGTGATGTCTTCAAGTTACTTTTTATTCTGCCATTAAGTCCAAAACACAGAGATATTTAGTACACTATAATGTAAAACAAGAAGAAGCTATGAAATCCTCACAGTTTAGAAGCTGGGACCAGCAAATACAACATTACTTAAAATATCAATTGATTTTTAAAATAAATGTTATTGATTATCTTATCAATTACTTGACATATCGTTTCAGCTCTTTATGGGACTCTAAAATGCTAGAACTGTTAATATGTAGAGTACGCTCCTAAGGGTTCAAAAGTGTGGAGTCAAGTCAGGTTTAGGGGAAAAGATGTGTTAATGCGGGAGCTTGTTAAACTGAGCATCCAGAATAAACTGTAGTGCAAGCTGCAAAACAAAAGCACACTGTAAAATATTCAAATGAAATATCCAAAGCAAACTGTCTAGCTTTCGGAGAACATAGTTAACACATTTATTTTAAAGCAAGTAAAGCGTTACCGCTCCTGTAACTGACTTAAGATAAACCCTATACTGGTTTATTCAAAGGAGTGTTCTGCTATCGAGATTCTTGCTGTTAGCCAATCTGATACTGCTGTTTATTACTAAAATATTGGCCAATTATTAACCAGTTCTTTTTCAGACTTATCAGAGTTGAGTGTGATAAGTGGTCACTTAATCTATTGAATGGGAGCAGGTCACCTTAGTAACACATTCACCTGTGTCATGGGTCAGTGCACCTGGCTGTTAAAAGCAGGATGATTGTTTCCTTTCACATATTTTTAAACGATTAATCACAAACACAGGAAAGGGGAGACATATTCATTCAGTTTTTTGACTTTTTTTCTGTCTGGAACAGATGGTAAACCTCACATATGGGTAACATATTCCTTTTACATGACTAATTTATAAGCATAGGCTGAGGGTGGATTAAAGCCACTACTGTACATGTGAAGTAAAGGGGATTGCTTTGTTGGGGCACAGAGGTTTTTGTTCCTGAAAGCTCCCATTTTATTTACAAAGTGATACCTCAAAGTGGTGCTAAGGTTCCTCAACTCTAACGCTATATGATCGTGACTTTGGGATGTTATGGTATTACCATGGAGAGTTGCCTCCCATGATGAGCATGCTTAGAGGAAAATCATAGCAGCCATGGTTACAATTGATCTAACTGATGTTGTTTTTGTGCAGTCTTAGAAAAAGGAAACACTAATGTCTCTCTCTTCTTTTCCTCTCCTCTGTATCGCTCCTTGCCACCCACTCTCGGCTCTTCTTCTTTCCCACTGCACCTCTCTGTCTTTCCTACTCTGCAGTGTATGTGGTGGAAGACAGGAGAAGAGATGACACAGGAGACACATGCCTGACAGCCTGCTGGGCAGCTCTGTGTTGCTGCTGTCTCTGGGACATGCTGACATAACGCTATTCACCAGCTGTTCACCCCATTACCCTCTTGCCCCCCATTTCTGTGCCTTGAACCCCTTCACCCTTTCCCCATCTGCCTTTAATCCTGCACTCCCTTATAACTACCCCTCCATTTCCTATAAATGTCTTTTGCTTGTCTATAAAAAAAGCCTCAATCCCATATGGAAGTCTCTTCCCATGGCCATCCACTCTTCCTTGATGTGAAACCCTCAGCACTGACTGAATGACCGACTGACCCTGTCCGGGGGCTACTCTGTAGCAGCTTCTAACCAAGCCTGTATCTCAGGCTTTTCACAGTCACAATCACACACCTACACAAAACAGGCAACACACACAGACAATATACAATAGTTACACAAAAACACGTACACACGTACAGTATACTTCGATCTCAGGCTCATCTAGTGTGATGCTCTTTGGCACTTTATGATTATTACCTCTGTAAGATACTACTCCTGCCTGCCCTTTCAACCACCTCAAACCCCAAACCCCTTCAGCTCTGCTACTTACCCTGCTCAAGGACCACCCCTTATCCTGGACCCCCCCCCATCCCAAAGGCCACTAAAACCCTGGCTACTAAGGAGCCCCAGGGTGCTCTTAAGAAGCTCATGCTTGAAACATACCCCTTTCGTTTGCACACAAGCTGTTTTTGCCGACGTACGTCTTCAGGTGGAATCATATGACAGTAAATGGAATGCATTTTTAAAGATGATAGTGATTTATGTTTGATTACTGTTCACATTGAATGGCCACAATGTTTTTTTCATGGTGATCTTGATAGGAAGAATTATTTCAATATTGTTTTTATGACATACCTTGGAGATAAAACTGAAAATATGAAAAAAAAAGTTGTGATTGCCTAACTTAATAAACCAAATGACCTGTTCGCTTTAGATGAGAATCTTGCATTAAAATAATTTATTCCCGTGAAATGGAAGGCTTTGTGATTTGTGTTTATTTGGGGCGATTGCAGCAGTGTTTGTGTGAGTTGTATGTGGGAAGTTAAAGGGGAGTAGGGTGTATAGATCAGTATACTGTTGCTATCGGGGCCTGGTTGGATCAATTCAGCTATTTATAACATAGCTTCCAGTGCAGGATCCTGGTTGCAACACGGCTGCCTGCCTGACGCATTAACAATGCGTTGAACAAAAGTGAAGCTAGGTGATAGAAAATCACTTGAAGGACAATTTTATACACAACTGACAAAGGTATAAATTACCAGATTAGGCATGGCTTTCCAGTGCACACTAATCTTAGAGGCAGTGGTGGAAAAATATGTATACTTAAGCACTTCTGATGTACTTTGCCTGAGTATATCAATTTAATCCCTCCTAATACTGTTGTGATTAAGAGGGAAATATTGTACTTTTTACCCCCCTACATTTATCTGATAGGTACAGTATCTCTTTCCTTTTCAAATGAAAAATTTTAAACCAAAGAAAGGGAGCAGTTTCTAAAATATTCTGCATTTTTATAGAACATTTTATAGAACATCAGAAAAATTAAAATGAACCCCATCTTGATCAACTACAACATTACCGTACTGCCTACATTTTAACACCCACATGGGTCATTCTGCATTATGAGTACTGAGTACTAATGAGTACTACTCGTTGCTAACTTCTGCACTTAAGTAAATTTTAAACGCAAGACACATAATGAGTAGTGTGGTATTCCTACTCTTACTTAGAGCTGTAATAACTGCTTTTGATTGGCCACCTGCAGGTAGTGGAAACAGGCTGTGAAAACAACATTGACACATTATCACATTTTCAGTTGATATAGCGAACGTGTAAGCAAACTGTTGTTAGTTACAAACTCTAGCACAGATGGAGACATACTGACATTCCTTCTGAGTCCTGTCTGGGGCCACTTGATGAATGTAAGCATAATATTCACCAACTTTTTAGCTCTGTTCTTTTGCCTCTAACACTCATGAAGAAACTAGGAAGTGCTGCTTGCTATGGCTGAACACAGCTGTGAAATTGAAACCAAAACAGTGAAGTTGTGGGCAGGGAGCACCCTAAAAAAAATCACGATTAAAAAAAAGGACAGAGGTTACTAATAATATTAACTGAGGCTCTGCTTTATCAGGTGTCTCAGTTAGACATGCCAGTGAGCCAGGACGCACAATACCAGGACCTGGGATCCACCTTACCTAAATAATATAATCAAGCTGGTTTCCCCTCCATGACGTGCCAAAATGTCTGCTGTGAAAAAGGTCTGCTCTCTATGAGTTCATCACTACAAGAGACTCTATTCACATTGTTATAAAAATATTGATTATATTGGTTATAGACACTTAAACCTCTTCTACTAGTACTGAAAGTTGATGAAGTGTTTCAAATTAAGTAGAATATAGGAAAATTACCCAGGACCATTTGTTGTTAACATCTTATTGGCTACATAAAAGTAACTTAGAATCAATGAACTGTCACTGTTAAAACTACTGGACACCATGTATGTATGTTTATTACACCAAGCAATATATTTGGAGTGAGGGAAACATTGGTTGTGATTGGTTGTTTACTGGTATGCAAATAAAGACATTGGTGCCGAGTATGAATTTGTCAAATACAAATATCTGAAGCAAAAACTAAATTATCTTTGAGGCTAGTGCACAAGTAACACACAAAAAAAAAATTCAGCCTTTTAAAACAGTGGAGCAAAACCCCTAACTCAAAGAGATTGCTTCAAAATGCAACTGATGTGAATGTATGTCATTCAAGTCTGGTGGAATTTGTTACTATACCATCAATAGGCTTCCAACATAAAAATGAGATGAAAGTGAACTACACAATGCTCACATGAAGTAAACAATTATGTTTTATTGATAAGGTTCTCAGAAGAGTCTCGTCTCAGTGAATGTATAAGAATCATCCTTTGATAATACTGATTTGGTACATTATGACATCCAGCACGAGTCTCTTCACAGTGAGAGGGATCCATTACTGCTACTGCTGTTGGGATCTAGGACAGAAACATCTCTGCTTCAAAAAAAACAAAAAAACAGTCAAAAACAACAAACTGGGGATTGATATTGTAGATATGGAATATTAGTGTGCCACAAAACTCTAGAGTAGTAAGACCAGCTAAAGATTTTGCACATTACAAGCCACTTCCTCTTAGAAATATAAAACTTGATATTCTGAACAATATTCTACTGTGCTGCATAAAGGTAGGTCTATACACTGTACATCGAAATATATTTCGAAAAAACAGATTTCACAGTTTTAAAGACTTTATTTAAAGTATAAACCGTTTTTTTTTTTTTAAAACACTTTATTACATAAATTATTCTTTTTGAGAGTGACTATTATTTGCCCTGGCAGCAAACTGAAATTAATACAAAAACAAAATGAACATTTCTTACATATTTTACAAAAGAAAATAAACTCATCCATTAATGTTCATTTGAATAGAACTGGTGACTCATTCATGATTGTCATATAGTACTAAGAATAAATAAATAATGAAGAATAAAATAAAATAAATACCAACTTATAAGGTTTTCTGGACTCGGTGAGTAGTGTGTTTGATCGTTCTGTACAGAAGTGCCTTGGTGAAAGTCTCACAATTCTACCGCGACTGAAACGTACAAAACTACGGCATCTACAGTATACGCAACATCCTGAAATTTAGTGTAGCTAGACACATATGTAGTAATATGATTCTTCTCCCCATTTCAAAATAAACAAATGCCGTGTGATACCACTGTCCACAAATATAGCCATCACTTTTTTTGACATGTTTTTTTTAAAAAGCTCATTTTCTAGTCCTTTAACAGCTTGGATATGTTCAAGGATGCCGTTTGCCTGTGTGATGCTTGGTTGGATGTGCGCTGCCTCAGCAGCAAAGGACTGGTCCATGGTGGACGATGGGAGGCCTGAGACAGGGAGATGACTCATAGTATTGGACGACCTTTTAACTCTGCCTAGTCTGTCGCTGTTTTATGATGTCCTCTGTCGACATGTAGTTGTAATGGCTGATCTCTGGAGTGGCTTTGTCTCCACTTTGGTCCCTTTGCCTTCATTGTCTATTAGAGACAGACAAGCCTTCACTGCAGATGCCAGCACAGTACAACTCCACTGTGAGTTCAGTAGCTGTCATGGCCGCTCTCAGTGTGACCCAAAAAATATGGGTGAAAATATCGCTTCTTTTTTAAAAAGGGGAATCTTCTTATTCATTAAGCAACAGTTCTTAAAGTTCTTCAGTGCTTTTACAGTTGTTCAGAGTTTAAAAAAAAAAACAAAAACAAAAACCCTTTGACTAAACTTTAAATTTTTTTGCCTGCGGCAGTAAAATTAACATTAATATGTTTTCTGATAAGTCATTCTTTTCAAAAGTCCCTGCAGCGTTCCGTGAGTAACCCCATTTGTTGGTTAATTCTCCTTGGGTTTTGAGAGAAGTAGGGTTGAGGAGGCTGGGTAGGAAAAAAGGAGCAGGATTTCGAGAAGTGAAAGTGGGAGAGAGGTTAGGAGTCTGCCTTTCAAGCAAGTTCAGGTGGGCTGTTACCTCTTGCCCATCTCATTCTGTCTGAGGAACTGGACGTTGTTGCTGCTGTCAGCCAGTTCGGGATACTGCTCCACAGGCAGTACATAGTAGCCGTCGTAGCCCTGTACTCTACCTGTTGTCAGGAGCTGCTGTCTCTCCCCCTCCGTCCAGAGGCGACTGCCTCCCTTCCCATCTCTGGCCCTCTGCTGTTCCTTGGCCCAGGCCCCAGCCAAGGCTCTCTGCCTGGCAAGCTCCAACAGTCTTACCTTCTCTTCATCCACCACATCCACAGCCAGTCCATACCGAACACTCACCACTAAGGACGGCACTGCAAACTCTACAGTCACTCCTCTTCTTGACCGACCACTCACTGTAACATTGATACCGCTCTCCAGTGACTTACGCCCATTTGTAAGCCCCAGGGCCAACAGGTCACTGTCAGCAGAGCCGACTTTCACAAAGTAGTGACAGTCCTTCCCGTCCTGCGTGTAATGGGTGCCTTCAAGGTACTGGGCGCCATTGAGCACCAGAGCCACTTTGCGGCTGTCGTCGCTGGCCAAAGCTGACACCCCGGCCAACACTCGGCCCTCCTTCAAAGCTAGCATTACACCTCGGCCTATAATGGGGGTGCTGGTGCCGAACCAGTGACCTGGTTTGTCCTTTCGTCTGCGACGTTCCTTGTTGAGGAGACGACCCTCCAGTGCCATGAAAGCCTGGTTGTGACGCTCCGCTGCCTGCTGCACACCAGTGATGAGCTACATGGAAAAAGTTGGATAAAGTGTTAAAATAAAAATTTATGACAGAAGCTAAATTGCTCTAACAGGGTTGCTATTGGATTTGATTAAGTTGTTTTTTTGCCCAGTAGGCCATACCTGTCCATTCTCACAGTGCTGGGTGGCCTGCAGCTCGTATGGTGGCTCCACAAAGTACAGCGAGTGCCGAGGGAAACCTGGGATTATGTTACTGAGCTGGAAGCCAAACATCACCAGCCAGCTCTTCACATCTATAGCAGCAAACAGGAGGGAAATGAAGTTAAACAAAGTGGAAAATTAATCTTTTTTTCATATAAAAGTAAATGCATCTTTGCTTCTGTGACTGAGTCAGTGTTATGTAAATATATCAGCCACTCTGCCATCTGTAGTAAATTGTTCTTTGCATAAACAATCCTGTCCGTGACAATCTGTTTTTTGTAGAGATATCATTGTCAATGTCAAGAAATTACAAGCAAAATGTACCTTGTTCTTGAATGAACTAAAACTATCTTTAACCCATTGGTTTCCACATTCAACAACATTCAACATTTTCACCATTAATACACATTTGTCCTTTACCTGTGACATAGTTCTTGACATCCAGCATGTCACTGAGGGGATTGTTGTTCTTGAACATGTAAAGATTAAATGGTGAGGGATCCTTCCCTATCTTTGGCCAGATGCTGTAGTCAGGTGAGGTCCAGCGTCCAGCCAAGACGTCATAGTCCCTCTGGGTAAAGTGAACCAGCTTAGTCAAGGGGTCGTAGAGGCCACCATGGAAACCCACCACCAGTTGGAACTCTGGGTTAGAGTCCAGGTACACTTCTCCATAGGCTGTATACTGCACCTGGGGGACACAGGCATTCTCAGTTTGCTTCTGATGACTCTTAGAGCTTCCTTCAATGGACAGCTCACAACACGAGGTTAGTTACAGAACAGCATCCCTGGAGCTAATAAGGATTTAGTCTTGTTGTGTGCACATGTGCAGATTCCTTGTTGTTTTTTTTCCAAATTTAACTCATTTATTGGTCAAAAAGGAGCAACAACACAGTTTTAGATCTAATTTATTGCAAATAAAAAAGATTCAAGGCTACTTTTTGTATTACCTGTTTTATCATCTGTCCATTGCTGCTGAAGACAGCTAGTGGTGTGCCAGTGTTGTCAGAAGCTATGTAGTATTCCTCCCCACTGCTTACTTCCATGGCAAACAAATGTCCCTGATCATGAAAAAGTTGAAAACTCAGTACATATATTTATATTTGGTCTTAGGATAAGGTTAGAATGTATTTAGAAAATGTCAGGACAGGATATTTGTGGATATGGCACATCTCTGTCTGACCATGCCTACCTGTAGGTCATAGTAGAGTGATGAGATATCTGAGCTGGAGTGGTTGAAGATGTGTGTGACCCTGGTTGGGTGGTTGAGGTCAGCATAGAAGAATTGAAGATGCTGTCCCAGGCTGTTCCTTGTGGACACCCTACGACCAAGCCCGTCGTAATGATACACAACGCTCCAGCCACCTGGACCTCGATTGTACGCCCGCAGTAGCTGACCTTTGGAGTTGTAGTCAAAGATGTCTGAACCACGCTGGCTGAGGAATCCATCTTCGTCCAGGCGGTACTGGACATCTCCCAGGCGTGTGATGCGGTCTCTGAGATCATAGCGGAGTGGCAAGATACGGGCGCTGTTCCCGGGATTCAGCAGATGGAGGTTACCATTAAGGTCGTAGCTGTAGCGCCAAGTAGACCAGTCATTCACCTGGATAAAACAATGAGACTTGTAAATGGACTATAACTAGATTTTCTCTGTTAGAACCATAACTGGTCCCCGACACCAAGATGTCAGAGTCAGCGACAGATTGTAGCTCAGGGATCAATTTAAGGATAGTTGAGAATTCAGGTTCTAAAGATAAGACAGTGGCTAAAATTCCACTCTTTCCACACAGAGTATTCACCTTGACACCACTGAGCTGTCCGTCCCCATCATAATCATAGCGGTATTGAGTGGTGTTGGCGTAGGGCCCAATTTTGAGCTCTCTCTTCACCACCCGTCCCATGCTGTCATACTGCACCGTCATCCAGTACATAAGTGAACGGAATATCTCATACTGGACCTCCTTGATGCGACCGTGGGTGTCGAAATGCTTACTCAGTGTCATAACGGCTGTGGTGATGATCTGATTTATGTCATAGTAAATGACCCCAAACTTTCCAAAGTGCTCCACCTACAGGAGGGAGGGAAAGGTTTAGAGAAAAGGTGAGTCCAAAGACGGTACATTTTCAGACATTGTTTGTAGATCTTTGTACATAATTGCTCAGAAGGACAGTGTAGATCAGAACCAAATTTCTGCACCTTTCCAGAGATCTCATCGTATCTGTAGAGGTCAACAGGCAGTGGCGTCTCGCTGATGACTGGCTTCATGCTTGCGATACGGAAGCTGTTGTCATGGTAGGTGTAGTCAAACCTTGCATTGACCATTCCCTCCTCACTGAAGCGGTAGATCTGCTTGTCGATAAGCGGTCCCATTTTACGATAGCGAATGGTGCATGAGAAGCCCCCACTCTGCAGATTGACCATCTTCAGCACACCAGCTGTCTCATCATAACCGAAAGTGACGGCAGTGCTGTCGTACACGATCTCTGACAGCTTTGCCAGCTTGCCGTACTTGTAGAGAACACGCCGGCCAGTGCCTAGGTAATGTGTGGCCTGGGGTCTACCATCCTCACTGAAGTCATGGATTATGGAGGCGTTGCTCTCTGGAGGGTTGTAGGTGTTGCGGATGTACCCGACTGACACGTGTGTGAACATGGTGTGGCGGGCCACACTGGGCATGGTGACAGCTGTGACCCGACCTGAGGCGTCAAACTCAAAGACATACTGTCTTT